>CM024518.1:12132637-12748317 GCA_014182375.1 Eucalyptus virginea | reverse complement strand
GTAAAGCCCCTAGGCGTCCTCTCAAGTAGATTCTCTGAAGGAATGAAGGTGGACTAGAGAGGTGTTGCAGATCAATAATTTCATTGTCATCAACAGAAGCTATAGATATCGCTCGAAGCCGGGTTAGTTTGGAGATTGACAAGCACAAATCCCTTCCGTCTTCTTTTCTAAGTTTCAGAATGGCCAACCTATCCAGTTGTGTCAACAATCCAAGTTCTCTTATCACACTGCTGCTATTCTCATCATTTGCCTCTAAATAACAGAGCTTTTGAAGGGATTGCAAAGCCCCTATTCCCCTAAGGGCCTTAAAGCCGAATTTGGAGGATGAATAGGACACATTCTTGTAGCGATAAACAAGGAGATGACGAAGCCGTTGGAGTTTCAAGATCTCAACAGGCAATTCGGTGACATTTGTGTGTTTAAGGTCTAGAGTCTCCAAGTTTTGAAGCTTCCCAATAGAACTTGGAATTGTACTCACCTCAGTGAACCTGAAACTTAGATATCTCAGGTAACACCAATCAGCAACTTGAGCGGGGAACCTTGTCAAAGGAGCCGTTTGCATATCCAAAACAGTGAGCAGTTTCATATCACTAGCTAAAACTGAATTCATTAATGATTTATCTACCCCAAATATATATAAAGAGCGAAGTTGAGATAAGGACCAGTTCCGTGGCAGAGTTTGCAGGGTGTTCTGTATTGACAGTCGACGGACTTTGTCTGGCCATTCACGATTTTCTCCTTTTGCTATTTCTGCAAAGCCCTGATCGGTTGACCTTGAAGTGATAATGTCCCGCAGAAAATCATGGATGCGGCAAGTCTTGACCCTTCCATCACTTCGTTTAGAAGCCACCTCAATCAGGCTTCTGTTCAACAGCTCCGCGAAGAAGTCCTTAGCAACTTGTTCAAGGGTCTTTCCTTCTTTCTTTTCAACAAATCCTTCTGCAACCCATAACCGGATCAGTCTCCTACGCTTGATGGGGTGACCCTCCGGAAATAAACTTAAGTGCAAGAAGCAGGCTTTCAAGTAGTATGGCAGATCATTAAAGCTAAGGGAAAGAACTCTCTTCAAGTTTTTGAGTTTGTCGTTGCAGTCAATCTCACTACGAAGACTGCGACAAACCAATTCCCATTCATCTATCCTGTGTCTGGCTTTTGTAGCCAAAACACCACTGATAGCCACTATAGCAAGCGGCAGTCCTTCACACTTCCTCAAAATAAACTCACAGGACTCCTTTAGATGGGAAGGGCAAGAATTCACCTGAAATGTCTTCTTGCAGAAAAGCTTCCATGAGTGTTCTACTGGCAGAGGCTCCATCTTGTAGACCTTCCCCTTGAATTCTCGGCAGGAGGTGTATGCTAGATCAGCATTCCGGGTTGTGATGATTATTCGGCTGCCGCAAGTGTTGTTGGGCAGTGCGTGTTTGACAGCATCCCATTCGTCAATCCTCCATGTGTCGTCTAGAACAACCAAATACCTCATTCTCTGTAGCAAGTCCTTGATTATCATCTTCAGCCAGTATATATTTGTGGTCTCCGCACCAGAAGGAATCGGTTTTCTGATTACTCTCATAATTTGCCGAAGCATGTCGTGGAGGAGCTCTCCTATATTTGGCGAGCCAGAGAAAGTGATCCTAGTACATATTGTGAAATGTTTCTTCACCTCTGGATCTTCATAAACTTGATTTACCAGTGTGGTTTTGCCCAATCCTCCCATCCCAACGACAGAGATAACTTGACGCTTAGAAGTGCCCTCAACCAGCCACCCAATCAGCTGCTTCTTCGGCTCTTCAATGCCCACAAGCTCAGTTTTGTCTAAAAAGAAGGCATTATCTTGGTGTTCTTGCCATGTGTCGTCAGAGTAATTGAAGCCTGGGCCATGTTCAGCTTTACTAAACTTGTAGCGTAGCCTCTGGTGCCCATCACATACGCTTTTGATTCTGGAGTTGATGTTCTGTATCTCCGAAATGGTTCGATATCGAGCTTTCCTGTTCTTTACACAGCAAGATATCTTAGAGAGAAGACCAGCAAACCCAACACCATGATCATGTGCCGAGAGAAGTTTGAACTTGTCGAGAGCATCTTCAGTGTCATATGCAATCTCCCTTAGCTGCTTTACCCATACTTTGACTTCCTCATCGCTCTCTTCCAGGGAATCTGCGACCCTCAGGCACGCCCTTATGCATTCAAACTGTCCTCTCACTGAGCTAACAACTTCCTCAGCATCTCTGAAGATTTGCACTTCATTCTCCAGAGAATTTGTGAGCTTGTCAATAACGAAGTTTACAGCAGCTTCTGTCATGCTCTAATGGTGCATGTGCAGAAGTTGAGGATTATAAATCTGCCAGTACCCTTTACATAGTGGCTCCAAAAGTTGGGGAGTCCAATGTGGAAATGGTGAAGCATATGATGTCCATGCTGAATTTTATGTTTTGTGTATCTTTCCTGATGGTCCACATCTGCTATAGACTTGAGCAAACTATAATATTTAGTCCTTTTCCGAACGCAGTAATTGTTATTCATTCCCACTATGGGCTATTTAATTTGTTCGATTTTTGTAGAAATACCTCTTATGGTGAGAATTTAACAATGTTTCAATCTTTCTAATGAAGTAACGTAGAACTTGTCATGTAACATCCCAAATCTTACAAGAATGGGGGTAATGACATGGCCGTTCTTCTACCTGAGGGATGCAGCCTCTAATCACCCAAAACAAACTCCCAAAATTCCCCTTGTGATAATGCTCTTATTCTATCGACTAACCGAGGGACCTGAAAAAAAGAAAAGAAAAAGATGAATGGTATGAGTAACCACAATCCAGTAAGTAGTGCATATATCTTATAGAAAACTATAACAAACTTATAATAAGATAATAAGTTATATATGCTTCAAATACCTATATTTATAGTAGAAATATCCATTTCACGATAATATCAAAATAATTAATAAAAGTCGAGCCCATTGATCAATCTCATCAAAATCACATGCCAATGGTTAATTCCATTAGCAGAACTCACATAACATCATACACCAATGGTCCAATCCGTTGGCCAATCTCCTGCTCAAATATCAACCATGGCCTGACATAATGCCTTGTGGCAATAAGACCAACTTGCTCCTATTGACAAGATCTCCACCTATATTGCTGGTGGTTAGCCCATAGGGATATCTCAAAATAGTATGCGTATATTCACAAGTCTTTTATTAGGCTCACATTAATATTGAGTATCAACACCAATTCACAACATCTTTCACAATCCACAAAACCAAATCCAAAAACCATTTCATAGGGAAAATTGTCCAAAAAGTCCTAAACTTATTGCGTTTTGCCAATTCAGTCCTAAATCTTTCAATATTGCCGATTGAGTCCTAAATCTTTTGTCAGTTTGCCAATTGAGTCAATCTGGCCAATTTTGGCCGGAAAATGCTGATGTGGACGCCGGCGGTGCCACGTAGGACTGTTGGCGCTGACGTGGACAATTTTTAATAATATTTTAATATATTTTAATATTTTTTTGATTTTTTTGATTTTTTTGATTTTCTGTTTTTTTCCTCTGTTTTTTTTTTTTTTTTTTCCTTGGCCTTTTTGGTGGCCAGCCACCGGCCATAGCCCGTCGGCTGGCCTCGCCCGCCCGGCCCCGGCGAGGGGCTCGCCGGACCTCGCCCGTGGCGGGCGAGGCCAGCCTTGGCCCCGGCGAGGGCTGGTCTTGCCGGATCTAGCGAGGGAGCCCTCGCCGAGGCTCTCCCTTGCCCGGACGAGCCTCGGCCTCGCCTAGCAGGCCGAGCGTCGGCTTGTGGCCGGTGGCCAGCCGTCGCTTGCCCGGCCGGGGGCGAGGCCGACGCCTCGCCCGGGCGAGGGCGACCCCCGGCGAGGGCTCCCCTTGCCGGGTTTGGCGAGGCCGGCCCTTGCCGAGGCCGGGCGGCCTCGCCCGCCGTCGCCGTTGCTCAGCCGGGCCTCGCCTGTGGCGGGCGAGGCCAGCCGGTGGGCTGTGGCCGGGTGGCCGGCCACCGGAAAAGGACAAGGAAAAAAAAAAAGAGGAAAAAAACAGAAAATCAAAAAAATATTAAAAATATTAAAAATATTATTAAAAATTGTCCATGTCGCACCGGCCGTCCTACGTGGCACCGCCGACGTCCACGTCACCATTTTCCGGCCAAAATTGGCCAGATGGACTCAATTGGCAAATTGACAAAAGGTTTAGGACTCAATCGGCAAGATTGAAAGGTTTAGAACTGAATTGGCAAAACTGCAATAGGTTTAAGACTTTTTGGACAATTTTCCCCATTTCATATAACAAAATATGTTTTCCAAACTTTTTTAAATTTCATTTCATAAACCAATTCACAAATTAGTATATAACCTTTCATAAATCAGGTTCATGAATCAACATATATACACATAACCTTTCGCAGCAACTTTCAAAAAACAGTCGGCAAACCTTTTATAAGTACCAAGTTGTAGTAAATGCCTAATCCAAATTTTTTGTAACAAAACATGTTTTTAATAATATATCGAATCTCTATGAATTTCAACACATGAATTTATATATTCAAAGAAGAGATAGCACCACTCACCTGGAATTGCCCAAACCAAACAACGCATAGCTAAAGAAGTCGACAATCTCGTAATCCTATCAATTAAGCGAGAATCAACATTGAAACTAAGAAAAACAATTACCTCAACTACAAAATGGCTTAACTACACCTAAACAATGACAAAAAGACTTCTACACGCTAACAAATCGCTCACTTGAAGTGATTATTCAAACCTAAACACAATGTGAAACCACGGCCTGGAAATCCTAAAATTTCGCTTGACTAAATTGTTGCTTAAAATCAAACTCCATCAAACCGCATGGCTCTACAATGACATGATCCACCATTCTCATGAAATCTCGAAACTCCAATTCTAAAAACTATCCTAATTGGATGAATGACGAGCATAGAAGTTGCGATACACAATCAAATCGGCTTGGCAAGGTCCCCGTAATATGTACGTGCAAAATCCTTTCTCTTTTCCCCTTTCTTCTTTCTTTCCTTTTTCCTCCTTTCCTTTCTTTCCCGGTTTTCCGGTCGTGGTCTTCTTTTGTTGACTTTTCAACCCATTTTCTCCTTTTTTTTAATTTATTATTATTATTATTATTATTATTATTATTTTTATTTTTACTTCTGACTTGTTGACCGGCGCCATTACATCAAGTAACTTGATTTGCACTACCACTTTTGGGTTTTGGAAACAATTGACCTGGTTCTAATAAAAATCACTGACTAGGCAGCCCACTGCAGGTTTTGAAGAAAATGTCATACCGATGTTGCTGGAGTATACTATTTAAGCATTTCCATGAAAGCTAGCTGTGAGTTCGTAATAATTTTTTGTAGTCAAGTTAATTGAATCTATCTTGTGGGCTATGGCTGTTTCAGCTCAGCATACCGATGCAGTGAAGACTTTCTCAAGCTTGCATTAGGTATAAGTTCGGCATGATGTTAGGTTTGAGCTGATGAAACAATTTAAAATCAGGTCATATGTAAAAAATTGATGGTGAAGACTTCACAACAATCAATCTTTTCAGGACCTCAAGTTGAATGATCCTCCCCCTGAAACAGGAGGTGACCCAATCAGCACAATCTATGAACCGAACAACCTCCAAGGTTGTACAAGTCACCCCATCTCCATAAATGCGCCCCGTCTTGGCAACAAGCCAGTTCCTCAACCACTATCCGCCTCCACAATTCAGGATACAAATCTCTGCACAATTTCTTCAGTTCAACAGTTTCCACTGCCATTAGCATTTCGCTGGAAATTACATGATCAAGTGGTTACTTCTTTTGGTTGATTGACAGGAATTCAATCGTCTTTACTTGAAGACATCCATTAAAGCCGTTGCTTGATGGGAAATTGGGGGGAAATTCATCTAAAATGGTTATAAATAAGTAACTGAGGTCACTTACTTGAAATTTTAACAGTTTTCCATTTAATTTATCAGTGCTTTATGAGATTCGATCGTCATTGAATAGGCTAATAACAGGATTCTCCATCAAACTTCCTAACAAATACTTGGGTTTTGGTCTCCTAGAAAGCTCATGTTCTTGTACAGTCGAGAGAACTGGACCAAGCCTGAGTGGGACAACAACACATCAAAAAATGGAAAAGGACATTAAATATACGACTGAGCTATTAAAATATAAGCAAATTGTCACACTGCCTCGTCGTCACCAGCGACACGAAACTTTAAAAACTGGGTCACACCAATACAGCTTTAAGAAACGTTAGAGTATTGACGAATGCATCGCCATCTATTCGGTGGAGTTGATTTGGATCCCACGAGGATGAAAAAGCTACTTTTACCAGCACTAATCCACTGATTCAACGCACCATACCCGAAACAAGAAAACAATTCCAAGGCGCATGTGCTGAGTCACTCATACCTTTGAATTTACAATGTCTTCCATTTTGTACCTTCTTTTTGGTCTCCCAATTGGCATTTTATCAGACACTTGGTGGACATATTTGCAAGGAAAAAGAAGGGCCTTCCAATTTAAAACCCTGCTAGAATCTCAAAGAATGATTTCTTCCAAGATTCAAGACTTAGAAAGAGTGTGTCTATTAAAATTAGATTCACGGCGACTTTTGAAAATGAGCTTGATCGGCAATGGCAACATCTAGACTTGACCATTCCCAGCTTCAAGGGATTTGGATGATCATCCTTAACAAATGCAAGCAAACTTCCTCCCGGTTACATGGTTGCCTGGGACGTACACGCTACTCAAATCATATACTATATCTCTTTTCCCGCTATGTGCGTAATCACTTTTAGACAAAAATCCATAAAAAATTCTGAACTATGTTCTCATGGAAGATGCCTCTAAATCTCGGGAAAGAAGAAATACTTCGATTTCATGTGGCACCGGAAGAGATAAAATTACCAAAGGAATAAATTCATCGTATTCAAAAGTTGCTAGAAGATTTTTCCTTCCAAATGATAGCATTACCGCTTTCTCTTTGCATGATTTTACTTGTAAAGTATCTTTGGACCATTCACAAACATGTCATAGTTATGCATTTCATGTTATGAAGCATTTCTCCATTCCTTTCTTTAGTGGATGTAATATCTCCTACAAAATGTTTAAAAATACTAAGTATTAAGGTGTCAACTGTATTTGGCTCATTTTGAACATACTACATTCCATCTTGTCCTACTAAATAGGTTTTTTCATTTCCATGAATGACGATCAAATTGGATGGCTGTGAGTTTGCAATAATTTTTTCTAGTCAAGTTTATTTAAACTATTTTACATGCTATCACTACTTGAGGTCGGCATACCGATGCATTGTAGGCTTTTAAAAAGCTTGCATTTCTAGGTATAAGTTCGGATGAAGTTAGGTTTAAGTCGATGAAACAACTTAAGATCAGGTCTCATGTTAAAATTTGATGGTCAAGACTTCACAGCAATCACCATCTCCGGACCTCAATCTGAATGATCCTCCCCCTGAACCTGGAGGAAACCTGACCAGCACAATCTGCAGACCGGGCAACCTCCAAGCTTGTACAAGGAACACCATCTCACGAATCCGTGCCATCTAGGCAACAAGCCAGTTCCTCTACCACTATACGCCTCCATGATTCAGGATACCACTTTTATTTACAAGTCTCTCCACAATTTTTGTCGTTCTACAGTTTCCACTGCCTTTAGCATTTTGCTGGAAAGTACCAAGATCATTTTTTTTTTTTTTGGCCATAACATAAAGAATCAATTGGTTACATCTTTGGTTTGATTGCTAGGAAACCAAACGTCTTTGCTTGATGTCATTGTCGAAAAGTCCAATAAACCGTTTCTTTCTAGGAAATCAGGGTGAAATTCATCTAAAATGATTTAAAATAAGTGATTGAGGTCACATAGTTGAAATTTAAAACTTCTCTTTTTAATTTTTGTGTGCTTTACGAGATTGGATCATCATTGTATAAGCTAACAAGCTTCCTAATAAATACATTGGCGTTAGTCTCCAAGAAAGCTCTTGACGCTTGTACAGTCGACAGAACTAGATGAATGGGACAACAAATCGAAAATGGCAAAGGACCCCTTGTACAGTCAAGAGAACTAGACCTAGTCTGAGTAGGACAACAACAAATCAAAAATGGAAAAGGAAATTAATTACAACTGAGCTACTAAAAAATAAGCAAATTATCATGCTTGATCATCAATCACTAACGACATGAGACTTTAAAAACGGGGTAACACCAATAGAGATTCAAAGTGTCTACACGGATAAGAACACGAGTTAGGTGGAGTTAACTTGGATCCCATGAGGATGAGAAAGCTGCTTTTACCAGCACCAATCCAATGAATGAACCCGCCATACCTGAAACAAGAAAACAATTCCAAGGCGCATGTTCCTAGTCACTCATACCTTTGTGTGAATTTACAATGTCTTCCGCTTTGTATCTTCTTTTTCGGCCCAGTTGGCATTTTATTTAACGCTTGGTGGACATACTTTTGAGGAAAAGCAGGGCCCTTCATATTCAAACACCAAACGACAATTTCAAAGGTTGAATTCTTCCAAGATTCCAAAAAGTAAAAAAATCTGTCTCTATTAGAATTAGATTCTTGGTGATCCTTGAAATGAGCTTGATCAATGATGGCAACATCTAGACTTGACCATTTCAAACACCAAGGGATTTGGATGATCAATTTAACAAATGCAAGATGGTTTCCTCCTAGTTGCAGTTGCCTGAAACGTACACGTTACTCCAAGCAGAAATTATATTGTTCTCACTGTGCGTACGTAAATAATTTTCGATAAAACCCATAAAAATTCTAAATTATGTGTTTTTTAACAGATTTCACCTAAAATTTTCAAATATCTTAAAATCTCCTAAATGATACCTTGGGATAAATGTACTCTATCGCCACAAACTTCTCTAAGTTCGGTAATATTTCATTGAAACTTCCGATATTGTCCTTTAAATTCTTTTCGTCAAAACTTTTCAATTGTTTAGGATTTTTTTTTTTTTTGGTCGAAAAAGCTTCATTTCATTTCATTTCAAGTAGGTAAAGTAGAAAACGAACCCAACTGGGTTTCAGAACAAAGAACATCCAACAATGGTTGGGGTGGGCTTGAGACCCAGTTCAGAGGGAGGGACCGATTTAGTTGGGCTTTAACGACTCATTCTGTAACTTTGTTTTGTTCTCTAAAACAATGGGTTAGGCTTAAATGAGGCAAAGAGGAAATTGAGCCCTGGCCTTTCTTGATTTGTGCCGCAACTTCCCACGGTACTTGACTCTCCTCCAACAGTGCTTGAACTAAACAACAACAGTTAGACTCAAGGGTTGTACTTACACTTTCATCTTTGTCTTTCTCCCATTCATGCACGAACTCCACTTGTGGCATCCCAAAATTCATGACGACCTCTAGTTACATTAAAGTCTATGAATAGGTGATGGAAGTACCATCAAGTTATTTTATGGCCATTTAATCCATAATTTGCAATAAGATTTATGGCCAAGCTTTTAATGGATAATTATGTGATAGGAAAGAAAATTCTATCATTGGCCATGTGCATTATAAATTGGAATTTATGGATTTGTGACTACAAGTTTTATGGCCTTATTATTTTTGCAAGCTAGGTATTTATTTAAGTGGAAAATGTTAATAGATTATTAAAAGGTTAGTGGGCCGAAATTTTTAGGCCAAGCTAGCCCAAAAACCCAGCCCAAGACCCCCACCACTTAGGCCCAAAGCCAGGCCCATGAAGCCCATTGGCCGTCGACCAAGCTGGCCCCAAGCCCAGCCAGATGGAGCCCCTCTTGCATGGCAAATTGCCAAGTGTTCTTCCCTAGTTGCCAAGTGTGGCTGCCCCCATTGGCCATCTTGGGCGGCCACATGCAGCTTTCAATCATTTCAAATGATTGAAGGAAAGGGAAATTAAGAGAGGGAGAGTGGCCGGTTTTGGTGAGTGAGAGAGAGAGAGAGAGAGAGCTGTCGAGAGAGTGAGAGAGGGAAACCGAGAGAGGAGGAGGAGGCCGTGCGAAGAAGAAGGAAGAGAGTTCGTCCGCCGTTCGTCGCTGCTTTGCCTCTGTTTGCTGCTGTTTTGTGCTTGAATCTAAGGCAAGTGAAGTCCTAAAACCTACTCTTTGCATTGCTGTGTGTATGTGTAGTAGATGGTAAGTCTTGGTGGTGGTAGATCGGATGAAATTTCGAAGCTATGGAGAGAGATTCGTTGGCCATGCATGCTGTTTCTGGAAAGACCAGTCCGACCGTCCGCGAGTTTGTGTGTTGCATGTGACCTTTTAGTCGGAATATTGCTTTGATTTCTTCATGAAAGTTGTATAGAACATCTTGAAGAACAACATACTAAAATTTGAGGCAAAACGAACAAGAAATGGTTAGTGAAATGATTTTTCTTTGAAGAGACTAGATCTGGAATTCGTCGTGATGACCTTCAGTGGTTTCGTGGTCTGTAAAGTAACCTTCTTGTGAAAATATCACTTTGATCTCTTAATAAAAGTTGTAGTATACTTCTTGAAGTAAAACATATCAAAAATTTAGAGGAAATGAACAAAAATAGGTCGGTGAAATCGTTGTCTTTTGAAGAAACTGGATCTGGGGAAAAACGCCGCTTCGACCTAGTATGATTTCGGGATTTTTATAAAATCATAAAGTTAAAATTTGATCGTGTGTCCTTAATAAAAGTTGTAGGCAATATTCTGGGGAACAACATACTGAAAGTTCAGAGTAAATGGACCAGTAATGACCAAGGAAACGATTTTTTTCTTCAACACGGGTAGATCTGGGAAAACGATACCGAGAATAGGAAAAGTAAATTGATTTTATCTTTTAAATCCAGAACGAATTGGACTACGATTTCTTCATAAAACTTGTACCTCTAGGTCTTAAATACAGCGTGTCCAAATTTCAGAATTTTCTGAGTTTATTTAAGGGTTTAATCGAAATTGTTTTCAAAACTGTGCATGGATGATGTTAAAATCCTTTTTCGGTGATGTATGGACTTGTACGTATTCTGTGAAGCCTTGTTTGATATAGTGTTCTTCACGAAATGGATTTTCTTAGATCTTATCTACAATGTGTTAAATTTTCAGAATTAATTTCTATCGTTTACTAATTTTCCAGAATTTTTCATAAATAGCACGCATTCTGTTTAAGCTGAAAAAAAAAACTGTTCTATTTACAGGTTATTGATTTGCTATATAAATTGCGATATCTTGGATTATCATTCGTGCAATGATTTGGTGACATTCATGCATATCATATGACATTAAAAGATTTATGGATTTCCATGAATTCAATGAAATTTCTCAAAACCATTGCATCAAATAATATTTTTCCCAATGCATATTATATGATTTTAAAAAGGCTGATTCCAATCAGTGGCATTATTGCATCAAATGCCATGTTGAAATTGAGATACATGTATAAATGTAAATTGGGATAGTAACAAGACCGTCGGAGGTGTGAGCCAACAATGCCCTAGGAGTGTCAGGATGCCCGGAATGTGGGGGTGCCGGATGCCTGGTGGCCTAATGGCGTAATTTCGGAGGGTCCTCGGGAGTTTCGAGATGCCCGGTGGTATACGGTACGTAATTCCAGGGGGGGATTCCTGGTGGTATGTCGGTACGTAATCCCGGAAGCCCTGGAGGTGTGTGCCCGGGGGGATTCCTCGTGATGCTAGTTGGGATGTGAGATGCCTGGAATGTGGGGGGCCGGATGCCCGGTTGTATTTTAAATACATGCTCGGAGGTTCCTCGCGATGCCTGGTTGGATGCAAGCGATAAATTGTGGGATGCAAACATTGATTCCTGGAAAGAAAAACTGATGAGATCCTTGTGAAAGATAAGAATTGAAAGTGAATCATGTGTATGGGTGTATGCATATGGCATGATGCATGATCTGCTTATGAAAGTAAATTAATGCTATTTGATATTGAAAATGCGATCATGAAGGCATGAATGGATCTCATGGTGATGTATGCTTGATAGCATGGATGATATGAATCATGGTGGTATATGCACATATGGCATGGTGAGATATGCATGACTGCATGGTGGTATATGCACATATGGCATGGTGATCTATGCATGAATGCTTGATGATAAGTGCATGGTGGTATATGCACATATGGCATAGTGATCTATGCATGAATGCTTGATGATGAGTGCATGATGGTATATGCACATATGGTATGATGACATATGCATGGCTACAATGTAAGTTATGCTTAAATGCATGAATGATATGTGCTTTGTTATGATGCCTTGATTGTTCTGTTTGACGCAATGAGTAGTTTGGTGGATTTTTATTGCTGAGTGGTTGTACTCACTCCTTTTGGGGAATAACATTTCAGACTAGATAAGATACTTCTGCTGCCACTGCCATCGGTAGATGGATCAAGTGGTTGGATATGATCGCGAGGAGGAGGACAGCAAATGAAGGAACTTTTGGACGCCGACACTGATCGATGGACTTTAAGTATATGATTGTTGGAAGAGATGTCAGTCATCTTTTGAAATATAGCCGAGTATAGAAAACCTTAGCATTTTGATGTACTGACGAATGATGTCCATCAAGTTATGTAAATAAAAGTATACGGCTTTAACTTACATAAAATGTTTAGTTGGTGTGCACTGTTTTCTGATTATAGGGAAGGGAGTTGTTGGATACGCTTCCGCCATATGAACTGCGCAAGGGACTAATAATAAAAGATGTAAATCCCCATGGTTGTATGGACCCGCTGCAATTGAAATGGTATCAGAGTGACATGTTATTAGGGAAAGTAAAAGGTAAACGAACTGTGGTGACCCTAATGGATCGGGGGCTGTCGAGGGGTGCCACACCACCCCCTCCAACAAAGCTAGGGTTTTTGCTTGAAGTGCATATTGCACTCTCACCTGGCATGCAAATCCTCCTATTAAAGCTTCGGTGGCATCTCTGCATACTCCGGCAATTGTTCCTGTAGTTGTGCCCGCTTTGAATGCACCATCAACATTGATTTTCAGCGACTTCGGGGTAGGGGGCGCCATTTTGTTGAAGTGGTATGGTCTCTCTCCAAACATTTTTTCTATTTTGAGTTCCAAATTCTGAAATTTTCATGCTTTGCGAGTGTTTCGGTGACGACTCCACGTGGATCCAGTGTCTTCTCTCGAAAGATGGCCCCATTCCTCTCTTTCCACACAAACTAAAGTGTTTCGGCAACTAGTTCGAGGGATGGTGCTTTTGGTAAGTCGCTCTTGTAATGAAGGAGCCATCGATCTATGCTTGTTAGTCCCTTGCTCTGTATTCGAATGCTGATGCGTGGATCTGACCATACTTTAGTTGTCCAGGGGCAAAGTAGAAACAAGTGCTCTACTGTTTCGGGCTTCATTTTGCAAAGATGGCAGGTCGGTTCAGGTATGATTTTTCGTCTAAATAAGTTCTCCTTCATTGGGAGAGCATTTTGACAGAGATTCCATATAAAGACTTTGATTTTTGGTAGGGTCTGCATACTCCAGATCTTGCACCATAACGCTCTAGGCTTTTGGTATAAGGGTGATGCTTCGTTGTGTACTGAGTTGATATTTGCTTTCCTTAATTGATTATACCCACTTTTCACTGTATAGTTGCCTAATGTTGTTGCTGTCCAAATAAGTTTGTCTTTTTCGCTTGTGGCCGGGATAGGAATTGCTAATATTTCATTTACAATTCTGTCTTCAAATGTGTTATGTACTGTGTCTTGTTTCCATGAGCAAGTCTACTTGTTGATCAACTCAGTTACACGCTCGGGGTCTTCTCGATTAGCTGGTCCTATAAGTGTACCCAGCTTTAGCCATTTATCTTCCCGTATTCTAATTGATTGTCCATCACCCATTGCTCATTAACCGAATATGATATGGCATCCCTCCCAACTCTTAAGCTTTTCCATCCCCACGAAGATCGTTGCCCCTTCCTTGCATGCCAGAAGTATGTATTGGGAAAGTATAACCCTTTAAGGAGATGAATCCATAGTGTGAGAGAGTTTTTTTCCCTTCGCCATGCTTGCTTGCCTAACATGGCATTGTTGAAAGTAATAAGGTCTTTGAAACCCATCCCTCCATTATCTTTTCTCATTTTCATTATATTCCAGCTTTTCTAGTGAATCCCAGCTTTCGCCTCATTGTTTCTCCACCAAAAGGAAGCTATCTTTTGCTCAATAGCTTTACAAATAGATATCAAAATTTTAAATATTGACATTGCATATTGTGGAAGAGCCTGAACCACTGCTTTCAACAGAATTTCCTTCCCAGCTTTAGACGTCAAATTTTCCTTCCATCATTCTAGCTTCATATTTACCCGAGCCAAAATCCATGCAAACATTTGTTTTTTTTGAACTGCCCCAATCAGAGGTGATGCCTAAATATTTCCTCGTTTTCTCAATCTTTGGGACTCTCAGCTCCCATGCCATATTCCTTCTTAGACTCTGAGGACAGCCCATACTGAAAAAGATCCCTAATTTGATCAGATTCACTACTTGCCCAGTTGCTACACAATATTGTTTTAGCACCTCAGCTAGATTTTGGCATTCACTAATCTTGCCATCTAAGAAGAAAATAGAGTCATTTGTAAACAGTAGATGAGATAGTGTGGGGCAATGTCTGTTCAACTTAATGCCTTTTAATCTCCCCTCATCAACTGCCTTTTCATCAATAGAGATAAGACATTTGCAATAAGTATGAAAAGGTAAGAGGATAGAGGGTCTCCTTATCTAATACCTCGAGCTGGTTGAAAATAAGGTAGAGATTCTCCATTGAATTTCACGCTAGAATAGACTATGATCACACTTTGCATGATCCATGATACCCATTTAGTGCTAAACCCCATCTTCAGCATACAAGCTTCTAGAAAGTCTCATTCAACTCTGTCATAAGCCTTCTTCATGTCTAGTTTAAGCACAGCCTGGAACTTCTTCTTTCTTTTCCTGGTTCTAAGTTGGTGGAGGACCTCTTGAACTATGAGGATGTTGTCTTGTCTTTGTCGTCCACTCACAAAAGCGCTTTGTTCTATTTCAATCAACTCAGGTAGCCATGTTTTCAGTCGATTTGCCAAAACCTTCGAAATGATTTTATAAGTAAAGTTACAAAGGCTAATTGGATGAAATTGATCTAATTTTTCTGGATTAGGGGTTTTAGGGACAAGTGTGATTTGGGTTCTATTCAGAATCGGATTGAGGCATCCTTTCTCCATGAAATCCTCTACCATTTCTAGAATATCATTCCGAATGTCTTTGCAATGATGTTGATAAAATTGACCATTCAAACCATCTGGTCTTGGGGCTTTAATTGCACCTAGTTGAAAGACAGCTTCTTTGACTTCCTATAGCGTAACTTTTTCTGTTAGGGCTGTATTCATTTCATTAGTTACCACGGTAGGGCATTGATCGATGATGGGTTGGAAATTGCGAGGTCCTACCGAGTTGTATAATTCAATAAAAAAGGCTAATGTTTCCTCTTTCAGTCTTCCCTCATCCTTGCTCCACTCACCATCTGAAACTTGGAGCATGGATATTCTGTTTCTTTGCCTGCACTAAATCGTGGTAGCATGAAAATATTTAGTATTCCTATCCCCCCATTTCAGCCATGTAATTCTCGATCTCATCCTCGGAAACATTTCTTCTTGCTTCCATAACAGCTCAATATTTTCTTTTACTTCTTGTACCCTCTTCGTATTGTGCTCGACCTCTTGGCTATTTGTGATGGATTCAACTTCTCTTTTTAAAAATCTGATTTGCCTTTGGGCGTTTGAGAATTTTTTACTCTAGGCCTCCAATGATGTCGTAACTTTTTGTAATTTTGTCCACCAACTCAGATTTGTCACACCTGGATCATTCAAAACTATATGTATTATGTCATCATATTCTTTATCTTCCAACCAAAAGGCTTCAAACTTGAAGTTCCTTTTCCTCTTCGACCTTTCAGCCAGGAGAGACACCAACAATGGATAGTGATCAGAACCTATCGCCAGCAAGGTAAATATTAAAGCTTTTGGGAAAGAAACCCTCCATTCAATAGTGCATAGGACTCTGTCAAGTTTTTCTTTTATAAAGGCAGCTCCTTCTCGATTATTTTCTCATGTGAACGCGCAACCTTTTCCTTCTAATTCCATAAAAGAACAATCATTTAGGACCTCTCGGAATGCTGCCATTCGATTATATTAAGCTAATCTCCCTCCAACTTTTTCCCATTGGTAGAGAATTTCATTAAAATCTCCAAGACAAATCCATGGTAGAGAGTTGTGGGACTTGATATATTTTAGTTCCTCCCATAACATCACCCTTCTTTGGAAGGTATATGGTGCATGCACAAACGTGCTTCGCATAATTGTCATGTTGCCCTCCCATTTACAAATGGCATTTATAAACTCAGCAGAGTACGATTCAATTGATACTTGAATTTCTGCATTCCACATTAGAGCTAGCCCCCCTGCAGTCCTGATTGGGTCCACCACAAAGTGATTATGGAACTTCAACATCTTCTTTAGCCTCACCACCAACTATTCTTTGTTCTTTGTCTCCATTAGGAACACTATACTAGGCCTATTTTGAGCCACTAAGGCTCTTAGTTCCCGAATTGTCAAGGGGTTGCCCAACCCCTGACAATTCCAGCTTAAAAAGTTCATTGGTACCCTGGTGGCTTATTAAGGCTAGCCACCAAAGCCCATGTACCCTCTCCCTTCACAACTTGGATAAGGGTTTCTAAGAGTTGTGTCTCATCTAAGAGCTCTTCTCACTGCTATAAGGGCTGAATCTTTTCTATTTATTGCTTGTATGCCTTGCTGTTTTCCCTTCTTTCTTCTGATTCGATCCTTCCTAGAGGTTCTGTTTCTGAGTAGAAGGAGATTTTCCTTTGTTTGGCCACGTTAATAACATGAATGGGGAGTTGGATTTCCCTTGTGTGTCTCTTGGCCTATCATACTCCATATCCTTTCTTTTTTCAGGTCTATCCATACAGTTACTATTAGGGGGTTTGTTGAACAATGTCCATTTGATTTGGAGCTTCTTGAGTTTCAGGTATTACTTCTTTTGCTACACTACCTTCATATAGATCTTTATAAAACATCTTCCATATAGGATTGAATTCTTTAGCTTCTGCCTTCAACTAGTACCCGAAGCGTAGTTCATTAATTCTATCCATATCAACCTGGCTTTCAGCACAATGGATAGTAAAGTGGCCCAATTTGCCACAAGCATAGCAGAAATGAGGTAACCTTTTGTATTTATATTCTAGCTAGAATTTTTTCCCCGCCCATTTAACAACACTTTCTTGCTTTAAAGGTGCGAAAAGATCCAATTCAACTTTCACTTTTCCTGAAACAAAATTAGCAGCATCCTTGGGTTCCACTTTAATCTCTAAAACTTCTCCTATGTCCTTCGCAATCCTCTTTACAGCTTCTTTATTTCGCCATTCAACCGGGAGGCCAAAGATGTGTACCCAGAATGCCCCATTTGAGAAGTTGTAACAACGAGGGGGAGTGTTTGGTTCCCACGATTTTAATAATAGGCAGTGATTAGCAAAAGACCACGGACCGCCATTCAGCACGCGTTTAGATTCCCCTTTTGTTTTAAAAGCAAATAAGTAAAGTCTCTGCTCCAAAGGGGTAATATCAACACTATCTGTTTTCAAAGCCTTCTTCATAGTACTTTAGAAGGCCTGAAAATTGACAGATGGGTTCATAAATAACTTTCCTATCAACATAGCATGACAATTCTTTTCATGCTCAGAAGTATCTATATCCTCCAAATCAATTATATTATCTTTTGACCACATATCACCCAATTTCCTGCAGAGAAGTTCCAGACAAGGATCTGCTCTTGTGTTTTCCATGTAGGCCAACCAACCTAGTAGTAGATCTAGAGAGGTAGTAGACTGGACAGCAAGCGTGGTTGCCAAAATCCTAAAGGCGATTCATAAACCCTTAAGGAAAGAAGCAAATCTGGAGCAATGGAGAGCGTATGATACCGTGAATGGGATGATGATTGTACTATTGCCGTATGAATGTAACAGTATGTTACTATATTAAGCGCCCAGCCCTCCTGAACACCTTACAAGGAACTTGGATTTTAGCTAGATGAAAGAAATAGGGTTAAGGTTAGGGTTTTGGTAATTTGGGATAGAAGTAAGAAGGGGGTTTTTGAAAGGGAAGGCATGGCTATTTGAGGGGTAGTATGTGGAGGTCTGGTTCCTGTTTTAGTGGATCTTGGTAAAAGTGGCTTACTTAGTGGGAGGAAAGTCTTTCACACCATGGACGACGCTCACAAATGAATGGAACAGTTCCCGAAAGGAAACTGTGATCAAAACAGAATGGAGCTATGATGGTAGTCAAAAGAGACGGATACACAAAGAGGAGGGTTGGGTGTTTCAATTAGGGTTTGGATTAGGGAGTAGCGGAGCCATTACCACACTAGACATAGAGGATACTCTTCCTGCGAGAGAGAAACCCAGAAATGGGAGAAAACTCTCAGAACGAGAGAAAAGCAAGCTCCCACAATTGTTTAGGTGATTGGCGTGAATGTCAACAATTTCTGCCAAAATTGATTGGAAAGACTATATTAACGATAAAAGATTTAGGACTAAATTATTAAAAGTGAAAAGTTTAGATTTGAATTTACTGCCGTACAGTAGATTTAGGATTTTTTGAACAATTTTCCCTTTGGAAAGTATGCTTGCTATTCTAATATATTTTTCCTGTAGAAGTTCTCTAGTTAAGTAATCTGTTCAGGAATTTGATCGTAAGAATAAATTACTATAATTGTATTGTTCTATTACCGCATTCACTTTTTTTCTAAAGTGGCAGATTTCTTATGTTCTTTCTTGCCACTCACTTTATATGGTAATGCTTTCTTGTTCTCTCACCATTTTAATTGAACCACAAGAGAATAAATTGATCTCTGTATATTTCATTCATGGAATAATCTGGTATGTTATAAAGTATATTAAAAGTCCTAAAACTTGTCAAGAAAATACAATTTAGTCCTACAACTTTCAAAAATTAAATTAAGTTCTAAAACTTGTTACGAAAATGTAATCGAGTCATAAAACTTTCAAAAAATGCAATCAAGTTTTAAAAGTTGTCAAATTGATCAAATCAAGTCCTTTTGTCAATAGCATTATTTGATAGTTTTAGGATGCGATTGTACTTTCATGATAAATTTTAAGACTTGATTATACTTTTTGAAAATTTTAGAACTTAATTGCACATTTTTAAAGTTTTAGGACTTAACTGTACTTTCATGAAAAGTTTGCAGAATTTTAGTGTACTTATCTCATATTTTTTGTTTTACTCTTGGGAGAAACCAATAAAAAAATTTCAGTTTTATTTTTTGTTTCGTTATATCTACGTGCCAGAATTCTTAAAAAAGAAATTTTTGTCTCTCCTGGATCGTATTTTTTGCAAACCCTTCTGTATTTCCTTCACTGTTTTTTGAAAAGCAATGTTTCTTTAAGACTTTTGTGATTTATCTAAAAGGAAACTGTTGATAAACTCATTTGAAATGTCCAATATTTCAAAAACTTAATCTATTATTTCAAATTTGTATAAATGGAGGGGCTATATATTTTAACATCTCCGTAGAGAGGCCAATAATAACTTCTATAAAATTAATAATTATCATATATATGACTTTTTGAAGAGTGTATGTCGACTTAAAAGAAATAATTAATGGGCAATACTCTAATTCTTTATATGGTCGTAGTTATATATTGTCATGACCGAACCAACCCATAGAAGCTTCGTTTGGCTCTTTTGTAGTTTGTCAAACCGTCCATCTTATCATCTCCTGCCATCGCGTGCTCCATTGAAACCATCTTAATTTACTATCAAATAGATTGATTGATTTGCTAATATTATAATTGCCAAAATGCAATTCACCCAATTTGATTTTTTTGTTGTTTGTGGTCCTCACATCTGATATGCATATCGTTTTGTCTTTCTTGTGCAGCATCAGGCAGGTCGTTGGGTGGGTTTCCTTAGGATATTGCAGGATTGGTGTCTGTCGTCTAAGTTCTAGGACAAGGAGAACGACGGACATCGAGACCTTCGACGTCATTTGGGTGAAGCACTGCCTTTACAGCATCGTCTACAACTAAAATCTATTCGAGGGCCACGTGTCGAAATGTTAACGAGGGTTTTCTATCAATTTCGTGGATCGAAATAAAATATGTGAATACAATAATCTTATAAAAAAAGTTCAATTTAATTTGAAGAAATGCCACTCAAGAGGATTGCAATAAGTTTCATTGGTCTTTCGAGTGTCGGTTGCATTCCTAGCAAAACATGTCAAATATCGGGAAACATCCAGTCAGCTCAGTAAAGTTACAACTAGTAATAATAATCTAAAGATAGTATTGGTTGAGTACATTCATGAACAATGGATTAACTTCTCACCAAATTCTGTTTTTTTAAATTGAGATAGCTTCGTCACGCACTTCGTTTTCTCTATCATAGTGTTATGAAGATTTCGGTTGATATACTCATAATTAGCGTATCGAATTGTGTTAAGTCATCCTTCTAACTTATTTCCCTCAGTTTCTTCATCAACTATTATCCGAGAATGCTTGGAATGACGTTCTCTATTACACGATGGATTTTTGCAAATCCCTTCACCGTGGTCACGTGTGCGAACCCAAGCCCACGCATTTCATTTTTTTTATTATTTAAAATGGAAATGTCATGGGGGGTCCAATCTACATAAAGTTGCTTGGGCCAAACCCTACACAGTGTACGACCGGGCCGTGGGCCCCACGTCTGACTTCATGAAAGAAAGCAAACAGGGTTTCAAATTTGCTTTTTTTTGTTCTCACTCTCTACGCGGTACATTTCGTCCATTTATTTTTTATATTTTCTTTCTTTTTTTTCGTCCTCTTCTTGACCCTAAGTGTAAACCCTAAAACAAAAACTCCATGGACGATGCAGCCGGCCATTGCAAACCAATCTCATTTATGATTGAACTTCGTGTGAGAATTGATGAGAATCCTAGGCAATTTTGTAACATTAGAAAGCTGTGTGATTTCTGCTTATATGCCTTTTACACCGACGATTTCCTTTATATTAAGTTTAGTTGTGTAAGTTTAAACTTACATTTATCCTAAGAAATTAAAACAAGAGCGATGACTGAAATAACCGATAATTTACACTTATGTGCACCAATGATAATCATAGACTTTTACTTTGCCTCTTTATAAAGCATGAAAGCCAAACCTCACTCTTGAAATTAAACATCCTCACCTCACGCCCAATTCCCTTACCATTGGACTGTTTACCAAATGGCTTCTTACCATTATCTGGCCAGTCTTCTTATCCAGTTAATTCCAAGAATTCAACTTCCCCGGGTACATGGTCGATGATCAATTCTATAGTATGATTAGCAGGATGAAGTAGAGAATGCCAAAGTTTATTCACTGCTAGAGATTTCCTAATGAGTTGCAATTGTCTAAACAAGAAACCTTGCTGGCATTATGCACACAGAAAAGCAATCCGTGAGAAAATGGACACAAGTTAGTATAATAAGGTTGCTTGTTTACAACCTCATCTATCAAAATGCTAGGTGGATCTTTTACCGAACATATGCAGGCCATATATATATGGAGATGATAGTAGGACAACAAGAGACCTGGAGCAAGCAGGTGGAAAATACAGTCTAGGCTGGTGTAAGAACGCTATTACATCTAATATATCCTCCATTTGTTAGTGAGATTGTGTTTGACACTGATATACATAAAGGAACAAGTAGAATTATTGTGCTAGGGCCGTAATTTGTATATTAAGGTGGCAATGAATGCAAGTATTTTGAGCCTTTCTCATTAACAGCAGTTCTGGATCTTCCCACTGCAATATGCTTTTGAAAACTTTATCTGTTCTTTACCTTCCAAGCAATCTGTAGTCTTGATAAATGTACTTCAGCTTAGTTGTCTATCATAGGTCGATCATCTTTCATTGACCTAGTTGCCAGCCTCTTGTTATTCTACAGTGGCGAACATCCATGACGCGGAAGGGGGAAGCACATTTCAAGAGGATAATATAGTGAACTAGCTGCTTTATTCATGTCACTTACAGGCATAGAAAATTACCTTACACTAGTATTTACATTTTTTACATGTACCTTGTATCGTCGACATTTGCTATACTTACAATCATACTCTCATTCACACGTACAAGGCGAACATTATGCACGTACTGTACTCAGATCAGGAAACGGGGCTCAATCCTTTACTTCCAGCATGGAGGGAACTCACTGCTTCTCATACTAGTGCCTTGGCGAGGAGAGGCGTTGCCCTCGGATGATCTCTCTATTGACTGGACGTCCCAACCTCCATCTCTCCAATATCCATAATAAACTTCTGGAATGCGTGCGACCTTCTGATAATCCTTGTCCTGCTCGTCTTGCACAAATTTCTTGACCAACTCATCGGGCATGTCGAAGAATTCAAGTACTTTGAGCTTGGTCAAATACTCAATGCCTGATGGCAGCTTCTCTAGTAGCTTGCAGCGCTGAATGATCAACTTCTCGAGGCAGGGCATTGCTCCTTCCTCCACTTCCACGGATCTGAGTTCGTCAAAATTGTCGAGACCCAGAATTCTCAGCTTCCTAAAACCTTTGGATTTGAAGCATAAGGTCTTTCCTTCATAGACCTGGAGCAACTCGAGATGCACGAGGTTGGGCAAATTTTGCAGTGATACGAGTGGGTCATCCTTCAATCGACTCCATCGTAAGTGCAACTTGACAAGACTATTGAGAGTGGCTAACCAGTTTGGTAGCATCTCGAGACGCCCTCTCAAGTAGATCCTCTGTAGCAATTGGGGTGGAGATGTAAGGTGTTGCAGATCCAATATCTCATCGTCCTCAACCGAAGCCACGGATAATGCACAGAGGTTGGTTAATTTCGCTATTGATGAGCACAAAGCCCTTCCGTCTTCTTTCCTCAACTTCAGGATGCCCACCCTGCTTAACTGCGTCAGCTTCCCAAGCTCTCTCATGAGGATGTCATTCCTCTCATCGCTCGCCTCTATGTAGCACAACTTTTCAAGGGACTGCAGAGCCCCAATATCCGTGAGTGTCTTGAAGCCATACTTGTTGTACAAATAGGATATATTCTCATACCGATACACCAAGAGATGCCGAAGTTTTCTCAGCTTCAAGATTTCGACAGGCAATCGTGTTACGCTTGTGTACTTAAGATCCAGTGTCTCTAGGTTCTGAAGCCTCCCTATCGAAGAAGGAATTGTTTTAATTTCAGTGTGCCTGAAGCTTATATATCTTAGGTAATACCAGTCAACAACTTGAACTGGGAACTTCGACAAAGGTGTGGCTTGCATGTCTAAGACATTAAGCAGTTTAATGTCACATCCTAGGACAAGGTCAATGAATCCCCTGTCTACACTGAACATGTATAGAGAGCGCAGATGAGAAAGTGACCTGTTTTGCTGTGCCGCTTGCAGGCTGTTGTGCAGTGAAAGGCGGCGAACTTTTTCTGGCCACATGTCAGTCTGCTCTTTGGTGATCGTTGCAAAGGTTTGATCTCTCGATTTTGAAGTTATTATTTCCCTCTGGAAATCATGGATGCGGCACAACTTGACCCTTCCATCAGTTGTTGTTTCGGCCACTTGGATTAGGCTTCTGTTCAGGAGCTCGCTGAAGTATTCCTTTGCAACTTCATCAAGTGTCTTGCCTTCTTGTCTCTCGACAAACCCTTCCGCTACCCAGAGCCGGGTCAGTCTCCTGCGCTCGATGAGGTGACGCTCAGGAAATACACTTAAGTGTAAGAAACAGGACTTCAGGTAGTACGGCAAATCGCTGAAACTGAGGGAAAGCACCCTCTTTAAGTTCTTGAGCCTGTCGTTGCCGTCGATCTCGGCACGAAGGCTGCGACGTACCACATCCCATTCATCGATCCTCTGTTTGTCTTTCGCGGCTAGAACACCACTGATGGCCACGATTGCCAGCGGCAGTCCTTCACACTTTCTCAAAATGTACTTACATATCTCCTCCAGGTGGGAAGGACAAGAGTTCCCCTGAAATGTCTTCTGACAGAAAAGCTTCCACGACTGTTCCGGATCGAGTGGTTCCATATCTTTTAGCAGCCCACTGAACTCCTTGCAGGAGGTAGATGCCAGATCAGCATTCCGGGTTGTGATGATAACTCGGCTTCCGTGACCGTTGTTGGGCAAGGCATGCTTGATTGCGTCCCATTTGTTTATGTGCCATGCATCATCGAGGACGATCAAGTATCTCCTCCTCTGAAGCAGGTCCTTGATGATCATCTTAAGCCAATGGCTATTCATAGTGTTGGCTCCTGGAGGGACTGGTTTCCTGATTACCCTCATGATCTGATCAAGCATGTCTTTGAGGTGCTCTTCGATCTTGGAGGACCGAGAGAGAGTGATCCAAGCATATATTGTAAAATGCTTCTTCACAGCGGGGTCTTCATAGACTTGCTTCACCAGAGTGGTTTTGCCCAACCCTCCCATCCCCACGACGGAGATGACCTCCCGCCTGAGAGCCCCCTTAAGTAACCGCCCGATTAGCTCATTCTTGGGCCGCTCAATGCCCACTAGGTCAGTTTTATCTAGGAGAAGGGCATTGCCTCGGTGGTCCTGCCATGTGTTATCTGTGTTGGTCGAGCTCTGATCTTGTTGAGCCATACTGAATTTGTGGCGCAGCCTCCGGTGCCCATCGCATATGTCCTTTACTCTGGAGTTGATGTGCTTTATCTCAGACATGATACGGTATCGAGCTTTTAGGTTCCTGATGCAGCAGGACATCCTGCTGATAAGGCCAGTGAATCCTACTCCATGATCATGTCTCAGGATAAGGGAAAACTCGTCGAGCACGTCCTCCATTTCGTAGGCTATGTTTCGCAACTGCTTCACCCACACTTTGACTTCATCGTCACTTTCCTCGAGGGTATCTGCGACCCTGAGGAAGGCCCGCACACGCTCCAATTCTCCTCTCACTGAGAGGGCTTCTTCTTGACCGCCTGTCAGGTGCCGCACCTCGTTCTCAAAGAATTGCGTAAGCTTTGTGAGTAGGTGAGTCACTACGCTCTCTGCCATGCCTCTAGTCTGGTGAGTGGAGGTGAGGTTTTTGGTTTATGTGTTGCCTAGAGGCTTTAGTCTGTGGTTGCAATAGTTGAGGCTTTTCATAGTCTCTGAAATGTTAAACTGTCGTACCCAAATCTTACAAAAATGAGGAAGTGACATGGCTGTCCTTTTGCCTCAAAGATGTAGCCTCAAATCACAAATCCAACTCCCAAAAATTGTCATTGATATCATTCTCGCTTTAACAGCCACTAATTGAGGGACCTGAAGAGATTGGGAAAGAAAGAGGTGAGCAACTACAGCTCACTAAGTAATACATATCTTCTAAACAAATTAAGTACCTATATATATACACAAAGCAATACTAGGACTTCATAACCCAAACTTATGATATCACATATGAGTTGTCTCATTTCAACACAGCTTTGTACAAGTTAGAGATTCTCATTTAAATCCACTATCACAATTTAAGCTTCAATGGTTGAGTCCATTAATTGATCTCTATTAAACACATGCAAATAGTCCAATCCATCGACTAATCTCAAATCGAACTTGTATCACACGTCAATTGTCTATTCCATCGATTAATCTGATAGTACATCACATCTCAAGCCCCTAAAGGTGACTCTCATGATACCACGTCATTGTGTAACACTTAACCCTTAAATAGTACAAGGCCTTAGAAATGGCTCACAGGAAGCTTTATTATTATGTAGCACTTTGTCCTTGATCAATATATATCAATAGTATAAGGCATTAGAAGTGGCTCCCGCGAAATTATGTTATCATTTAGCACTTAGCCTTTGAGTACAAGGTTCTAGAGATGGCTCCCATGAAATTACATTATTGTATAGCACTTAGTCTTCTACCCATCCATATCACAGTTAATTTCCCAAGCCTTTCACAAATCAATTATTTCCATAAAACCAATTCAGAATTCATATTATATATTAGCTTCACACACCGAATCAAATCACCTTTTATTAAGCATACTCAACTCAACGCAATTACACACACACAATACATTTCTCACACCATTTTGGAATTCATTTTATAAACCAGTAACATTTCGAAATATCTTTCTCATTAAACGTTTCCTAAATTATCAAAGAATCCATTCCATAAATCAGATCTCATCATGGTACACATATTTAAACTTTCATGACACTTTTCCTAACACGTTTCTCAAACCATTCTCAAATGAATAAAATGTTGTAAATATTTGATCCATTACTCTTGCATTTTAGCCAAATCACAATTTGCACATAATATACCTCGTACTTTTCATTTTTAAAATATAAGTTTGCAAATTCAAAAAGGAGATAGCACCACTCACCTCGATATGCCCCAAACCAATACTAAGGCTTACTCGATTCAACGAACTCGCATTCATATCATATCAGCAAGAAATAGCATTAAAACCAAGTAAAACGCTATCTTAAATATGGCTCGGTTAAACTAAGCTTAACTGTTAATAAAATAATTCTCATGCGTCAACAAATCACTTGCTGAAAGCTACTATTCGAATTTAAACGCAACGTGAAACTCGCCCACAAAACCCGAAAATCTCTCTCCAATAGAATTGTTGCTCTAAAACGGTTCTCAACTAACCTAATGGCTCCATGACACCATAAACCTCCATTTTCATGTAATTTCATAGGTTGACAACTCAAAAATCAGGCTACACAGATCAAATGTTCCAAAATTCTGAATTTTTTCCCCAAATACAAAAACTACTCTAATTGGATGAACGATGGGCATGGGCACTTACTGGATGTGGCGTTATGGAGTTGAATCAGTTTGGCAAGGCTCTCGCAGCATGACCTTGCGCTCTCTCTTTTCCCCTCCTCCTCCTTCTCCCCCTCCTCTTCTTCTCCCGAATGTGTGCTCCTGTCCTCCTCTTCCTTTTCCTTGTTCTCTGTATGACTTTTCAACCCTTCCTTATATATATATTTTCAGTGCCCACCACTAACTCAAATATTCATAAACCGCTTAACGTTAGTGAATCTTATATTTATGGCTGCCTTGTGTGGGATCCATGTCTGCTTAGCACATTGTGCAAGTTTTGGTTTATTTTAGTGATATCCCTTTTAATTTTTCTTGATTGTGTTAAATATTTGTGCCTTCGACGGCAAGCTATTCAACTTTCTTGTTTCATGCGGAAAGGTCTGCAATAACTTGACCCTGTCTAAACGCGTAATCATGGGAAGTTGCGAAGGAACTTCCGCGTTTTATTTTATTATAGTTCTTATCTGAATACAGGAACATTCCTCAGATTTTCTCCATGTAGTTTATTGAAATATATTTCAGCTACCAGTTCCTGCTCGATCACGCCATTATGTCGACATGAACTCTTCTTGAAAAACTTGCATTGCAAGGTATAAGAGTTGATTTTGACTAAGATTGATGGAGGAAACTTTCAATCAATTAAGAATATCATAATGTTCAATAATTCATCAAAATCAAGACTTCAACATCGGGGGCCAGGACAATTCATCTGTACCCGAACGTTCAAATGAAATTCGCAAACCTATCACTAAGTATCACAAAAAGCCAAATTTATTTTTGACCAGGTTACCCGAAGGAAATTCAAGCAATCAAGACTTTAATTGAATGCAGTAAGGCGACGAACAAGCAAATGACCTCAGATTATTCCCGAACTTCACTGTACACTTCTCTGAAATTTCCGTGGCAATACCCTACAGTATCATCTCAAATATACGTCTTGTTCTTCTACTGGTGAATAAGAAGGCCCAAATTTGAGAGGAAAGCAACACCTATCGTATTAAAAAATGGACTATCATCGTATGAAGCAATTAAACAAATAGACAATAGAATGACATCAACTAGATCTTTGTAACAGATAGCATTGATCAATAGAATGGCATCACCTAGATCTTTATGAAACACGAAATTATGGCGCCTTTTCTAGTTTAGATTGGAGTGGCTGTCGCAGTCTATTACGTGGAATCGATGAGGATTCCATGAGGAGGAAAAGTTGGCTTTGTCAAGCGACTATTCCAAGTCAAGACAGGAACTCCCTCCTAACAAGTCTTGAATAACATGCAATTAATTCAATGACCATTTGTCATATCCATATCGTTGGGCCACTGTCTCTTATTTGGTGGAAGTATTTCGCTTTTTGATCAAGTAATAGACCATACAATCAGTTTACTACCAATGATCTTGTATTGCTTTTCTTATGCCCGATCAAGACAAGGGAAGGATTGCATTAGAATGAATTAAGATCGGACTGTCATCGAATCAAATCGAAATTAAAACTTCTAACTGACATACACGGTATTCGAATGGGAGGGGCCAAAGATGCACAGGTCGTCATATCCACTTCTTCATGTTGTGCGGAAGCTAAGTGTTTCCGTTTTGAGTTATATTTCACGAGTATCGAAATTTGGCCTGGTAAATGAAATTTGATTGTGGACGTAACATGAGTTAGGACATAAGACCGATTGAATCGGGTTGAATACGTTGCTGAAGTTTGAGATTACAGCAGTGTATTGTCCACGGTTTTTTAGTGTGTGCTTGTGACGGAATTAGTTCATCTGTCTATTTCGTTCAACGAGTACCCTTGCTAATGAAAAACAGAAGAACGAGTTCCGTCTTACCTCTACTGCATGTATTAACCTTTTTCTAGCCCTGTTTCAGCTTCAGGGAAAATGGACGTGCTGGTGCTGAATCAAAGACTCCTAGAAAGTTTGTCCGTTTGACTGAGCAAAATCAAATGAGCATTTGGGCCTCAAGCGAGGTCCAGTATAGACTTTCAAACGCGGTAAACACATTCGTGCTCATTCAAAGAAGTCAAAAATGCATCTGTCTCTATCGCATGGATAAGGGCCAACCTTTGACCCTTAACTAGATCTTTGATGGCCCCTTTTTGAGACTTTGGCACCAAAAGTTGTGGATAACTGCTGTTTAAGAAACAGAAAATAATTTCCTTGAAGTTTCATAGCTGCTCTGGAGATAGAGCTTTCTCGTTACTCCAGGAAATTTAGGGGATTTCGTTATCTGCGAATAGCATATCAACTAATTAGGACCAGAACTTCTGTTTTTGATCTACCGCAGGAGAAGAAAGTGATATAGAAGGGTTCATGGACATTTGGTGGTTAAGTTAGTTATCTTGTGTGCTACAATCGATTTGAGGGCCATGTGTCGAAAAGTCAACAACGGTTTTCTATCAATTTCGTGGATTGAAGAAAAAAAATGTGAATACGATTATCTTTATTAAGAACAGTTCAATTTAATTTGCAGAAATGTCACTTAAGGGGATTGCAATAAATTTCCTTGATCTTTCGAGTGTCGGTTGCTTTCCTGGCAAAACATGTCGGGAAACATCCAATCAGCTCAGTAAGATTACATCTAGTAATAATAATCTAAATATAGTATTGCGTGAGTACAATCATGAACAACAAATTGACTTCTCACCTAATTCTCTTCTTTCGAAATTGAAAGCGCTTCCTCACGCACTTCGTTTGCTCAATCATAGGGACGACATGTGTTATCAACCTAAGACTAAAAAGAAGAGATACTTTCCGGAGAGGCAACGAGCTGATCTACGTGCTCACCTTTTAATTGGCATGAAATCACTAAATTATAAAGGGAAGCTATCGGCAATTCTTGTCATGTTGACATGATTGCTCCAATAAATTGTGCATGTTCAATTTAAGTATTGTTAGAATATTCAAATATTAAAACGAGCTTTTTTTCTTTTTTTTAATATTTTAAACTTTTAGAAGAGTTAGTAGTAATTTTATAAAATTTCTGATGGTATCAAAGAATGAAGTCCAAAGACTTAACACCTAGCTAAGGATAGTCTAATCTACTTGTGGTGGAATGCTAAAATATATAAATATGAAATCATAGTTTAAGGCAAAGTCCAGCCTATATGTGAAGGAAGTATTATAAAAATTAAATATTAAACTGCATATTTTTCTAATGACTAAAATCTTTAGAATTGTTGGCCAATTTTTTTTTTCAAGTGTTATGAAGATTTCGGTTCTCATACTCATAACAAGCGTATCAAATCGTGTTAAGTCATGCTTTTAACTTATTTTCCTCAGTTTTCATCATCATGTTTGGAATGATGCTCTCTATTACTTGATGGATCGACGCAGGTTCCCTCACTGTCGTCACGTGTGTGAACCCAAGCTCACTCATTTCATTTTTTATTTGAAATAGAACTGCCACATGGGACCCAATGTGCGAAAAATTGCCTCGTGCTGGACCCTGCACAGTCTACGACCGGGCCTAACGTCTGACATTTTCAAAGACTGCGAACAGGGTTTCGAAATTCTTTTTCGTTTCCCTCTCACATCTGGTCCATTTATTCTGTCTCTATTTTCTCTCTCCTTTTTTCTTTGTCCTCTTCTTCAGATATCTAAATCTAAACCTCAAAACAAAAATTCCATGGATGAGCCTGCTGACCATTGCAAATCAATCTCATTTATGATTGAACTTCATGTGAGAATTTGTGAGAATCTTAGTTCATCCTCTTCTTGAGATCCCTAAATCTAAATCCCAAAAGAAAAATTCCATGGACGAGGCAGTTGGCCATAGCAAACCGATCTCATTTTATGACTTAACTTTGCATGAGAACTCATGGGAATCTTGGTTCGTCCTCTTCTTGAGATCCCTAAATCTAAACCCCAAAACAAAAATTCCGTGGACGAGGAAGCCGGCCATTGATAATCGATCTCATTTATTATTGAACTTTGAGTCAGAACCCGTGGGAATCTTGGTTCATCCTCTTCTTGAGATCCCTAAATCTAAACCCCAAAACAAAAATTCCATGGACGAGAAAGCCGGCCATTGAAAACCGATCTCATTTATTGTTGAACTTTGCGTCAGAACCTGTGGGAATCTTGGTTTGCTCTCTTCTTGAGATCCCTAAATCTAAACCCCAAAACAAAAATTCCATAGACGAGGCAACCGGTCATTGCAAACCGATCTCAACTATGATTGAACTTTGCGTGAGAACTTGTGAGAATCTTGGTTTGTTCTCTTCTTGAGATCCCTATATCTAAACCCCTAAAAAAAAATAAAAAAATCCACGGATGAGGGAGCCGGCCATTGAAAACCGATCTCATTTATGATTGAACTTTGTGTGAGAACTCGTGGGAATTGGTTCATACTCTTCTTGAGATCCCTAAAATAAACCCCCCAAAATCAATGGATGAGGGAGCCGGCCATTGAAAATTGATCTCATTGATTGAACTTTGCATGAGAACTCATGGGAATCTTGGTTGGTCCTCTTCTTGAGATCCCTAAATCTAAATCCCAAAACAAAATTCTATGGATGAGGCAGCCGGCCATTGCAAACCGATCTCATTTATGATTGAACTTTGCGTGAGAACTCATGAGAATGTTGTCCTCTTCTTGAGATCACTAAATATAACCCCCCAAAAAAACAAAAATTCCATGGATGAGGCAGCCGCCATTGCAAACCGATCTCATTTGTGATTGAACTTTGTGTGAGAACTTGTGGGAATCTTGGTTCGTCCTCTTCTTGAGATCCTTAAATCTAAACCCCAAAACAAAAGTTCCATGGATGAGGGAGCCGGCCATTGAAAACCAGTATCATTTATGATTGAACTTTGCGTGAGAACTTGTGGGAATCTTGATTTGTCCTCTTCTTGAGATCCCTAAATCTAGACCCCAAAACAAAAATTCCATGGATGAGGCAATCGGCCATTGCAAACTGATCTCATTTATGATTGAACTTTGCGTGAGAACTCGTGAGAATCTTGGTTCATCCTCTTCTAGAGATACCTACATCTAAACTAAAACAAAAATTCCATGGACGGGGCAGCCTGGCATTGCAAACCGATCTCATATATGATTGATCTTTTTGTGAGAACTTGTGAGAATCTTGGCACATCCTCTTCTTGAGATCCCTACATCTAAACCCTAAAACAAAAATTCCGTGGATGAGGCAATTGGCCATTGCAAACTAATGTCATTTATGATTGAACTTTTCATGAGAACTCGTGAGAATCTTGATTCATCCTCTTCTTGAGATCCCTACATCTAAACCCTAAAACGAAAATTCCATGGACAAGGTAGCTGGCCATTGCAAACCATTCTCATTTATGATGTTACTTTGCGTGAGAAGTCGTGAAAATCTTGGGCAATTTTGCAGGTTTAAACTTACTTGTATCTTGACAAATTAAAACAAGAGTGACAATGGAAATAACTAATGATCTACACTTACAGGCACCAACGATAGTCGTAGACTTTCACTCTGCCTCTTTGTAAAGTGTGGGGATCGAACCCCACACCCGAAATTAAATGTCCTCACCTCATCTAAGGGTGTGTTTGGTTCGGCTTTGCAAATGAGCCTTGGGGAAATGCAAATATCTTTGACCTATAGTCCATTGAGGAAATGCAAATTGCGTTTGGTAAAAAATCATCTACAAAGCTACTTTGTCCTAAATAGTGTTTGGCAAATATTTTTTTTTTTCAAAAGGCTTTTGGGTCTAATTTTAAAAATAATAATAATAGAAACCCTCCTAAGAAGGGCTAATGCTGCCAATGCTTGCTGGTCGGCAGCCATTGCCCAAGGTCGTGCGACCCCCGACAAGGGTCACGTGACCCAGGCAGCCAAAGCCCCTTGGCATGGGTTATCAAACACCCCAGCATTTCCTCAAAGGGCTTTCAAAGCCGAAAGCCCATCGGAAAAGTTTGAACCAAACACACCACGGTCCCTTGCTATTGGACCGCATGCTCAATGGCTTATCACCTGTGGTTACAAGAATCCATACATCGCATGGACACGATACTAGTAGTAGTGATAATGACAATAACAATAACGACAACATAAAGAATAATAGTAATAATTTAGTCAATCTGTATCGACACAGTACCATATCAATGGCGCTAAAATATTGCACCTGTTCGAATGTAAAAAGCGCCTTAGTTTTGTAAAACATATAATTAAGGATATTTGGAGGAAGAAAATAAATGATTTAAGATTTCTTCAAGTAAGAGGCCCTCACTGTTTTATATAATGGTATAGATAATAGAGATGACAGGTTTATTAAGTTGTTATATACATATTTAATCCATAAAAAATTTAAATTAAGTCAATAATTTTGTGTGGGGACATTTTTGAAGGAAACCGATATCATGACAAATTCACAGCTTTGGCACAAAAAGAAAGAAAGAGGACATAAAGTAGCTGGCAAACAATTATAGTTGGTTTTGATTATATATATAAGCTCTGTTTATTTTGAAAAAATAACTATTTTAAATTTTTTTCCCAAAAATCACTTGTATCATATGAAATAATTAGTATATAGAAAATGTTTTGTCTAAGCATTTTATGGATGAAAAAAATATTATTTATTTATTTATTTTTGTAAGAGATATGAGTGATTATTTTCAAAAAAAATATTTTTTAAATAACTCATTTTCAATGAAACAAATGGCGACTAAGCAATGTTCAAGATAATTCAAATTGCTATAAGTTTTTTTCTGGAGAACACTTCCAAAACTACATACTTCTTGGTCTTTGTCAAAGCACACATCCGTCGTCATCTGCTCATTCAATTGAAGACTTCACAATAATATATCACACAAATTTGCTGTCTGCGCAATGACGCACCCGAGATGCACACATCTTGAGTATTATATTCATTCAATTTGCTTTTAACAAAGTTATTTTCAAGAAAAATAGACAAGTGGAGAGGAAAATTCTTAATCTATTTTCTTGTACAGAAAGTGGCAATTTCGAAATTGAAACAAGTGGGGCAAAAGAAGCATAGGCTCAAGCCCAATCATCCAAACCCTATTTTTAAGCCCATGTAGCTATCAGCCCACTAAATGGTCTAAATACCCATGTCATTTATTTCTGAGCTGGTTCCGAAGTGCAGAAACGGTGGAGAGAGAAAGAGAAACTGAATTTGCTTTTAAATTCGAAATATCCCCTCACATTCACATTTCTATTGCCTCCTGTTATTTGATCTTGCCACTATTTATTCATTTATTTCTGCTCAATTTGCTAAGAAATAATGTATTATCCGAGTCTCTTGAATGTAAATTGCGTGTTGATAATTCTATTAGTTGCTATCTGATCCGTGGATTATACTTTAAGATGCCACATTTTATCTTTATTACTCTATCTAAGACATTTTTGTTGGTGGTCAGCACATGAGAACAAAGCTTAGAACTGATATCTGACTTGAGCCCTCTCTTGAAGTGTACGGCTTTATCTTTATCATTAGCCGCAAAGTTCTTTGCAAATCTACCCATTTGGTTGAAGCGGCCAGTGTACTCTATATAATAGTAGAGTTACCCTGAGATATAACGAACGCACACGAAGTTGCTCCTCATTTTCGCTAGAAAAGAGCAAGGGAAAAACTGAGTGCGAAAAGCCTCAGTAAATTTTCCCACGAAAAAGTTGCATGTTCAACCCAAAAGCTGGTCGAGCTCCCTCCCATCGGCACTTAGCTTCACCTTCTAGGTGGTTGTTGGCAAAGCCAATTTTATGATTCCTTCTGATGGATGCGCCTCTAAATTGGTCTAAAGTATATTGTCTGTCATTCTAGGAGTCAGCGACTCCACTTCTATTTAATTCCTTCACTTGATGATGCAAATCAATCAACAATTTATAAACTCTGTCTAAATCAGTTCCAATGATAGGTAGGTGGCAGGGATGAGCAGATGGAACTGCTTGGACCAGGAACCACCTGGACCGATGGTACTATTCGATTCGGTTCCCGATTCTGTAACTATTTGTTTCAATTTCGAATTCTAGAAAGGGGGAATTGGTCCTACCGGTCAAGTTCCCAATTCCTAGATGGAACCGGACCGGATCTGAAACTGATCACCACTTGGTGGTGGAGCTCATCCTTGCTTCCTACAAGTCAGGACATCGATCATGATAGTCCTTTTGTCCCATAGTTGAAGTCGCGTCTTGAGAACCTTAAATGGTGTTGGAAGTATTGACTCACTTGTCTTTATTATTGTTACAAAGAGTATTGACTCGCTAGTCTTTATTATTGTCATGAAGAGAAGCCAGTATCTTTGAGTGAGAACTCAAGATCATCTAGACTCAGGATAAGTACATTAAAAGTGTCAAAAGTTACGAACGAAGCTCACTTTAGTATTAAAAGTTTTCGCTGGCTCACTTAAATGCTAACGGCGAGAAAATTTGACCAAGTTGATTACGTAACATTTATAAGTAAAATTATAATATGACTCGGCAATTTTTAAAAAACTCCAATCCACATGGCATGCTTGCCATTGAACTGAACTCTTTTTAAGGACTGGCTCTGATGCTGTTCGATGGAAAAAATTGACTGACGGGCTTGAGGAATAACTACTATCTAGAGGACACAAAGTTGGCCCAAATGGAAAAACGATTACTCTACGCATGGACCACCTTCTCGATGTCCGTGCTTATATTTTTTACTTGAGCATCTTCCTGTTAGATCGTCCCATAAGGTGCTCCACAATGATGCGACTATGGATGGCAGAAGAGTTTACTAAGCATGATCCGATCTGGGAATTTATATTAAAAAATGAAATGATAATAAAGATTTTTATGGGGAACGCTTCAATCCATATTGAAACGAAACGAGTTTTTTCTCATCACTTTGAATGAAAATGAAAAAAAAATATTGAATTGACTCCTTCAATCTCGACGATTAAATAATAATAGATTATTATTATTTCGAGTACGCCGCTATGGTGAAATCGGTAGACACGCTGCTCTTAGGAAGCAGTGCTAGAGCATCTCGGTTCGAGTCCGAGTGGCGGCATGGCATCTTCTAAAACAAATGGAATAAGTCCTATAATAAATTCAATTCCTGATTTCAATTCCGTAGAATTGGTTTACCCCACTTTTTCATTTTAATAAAAATAAATTTATGATATTTTCCACCTTAGAACATATATTAACTCATATATCCTTTTCGATCATTTCAATAGTAATTACTATTTTTTTGATAAGCTTATCGGTCGATGAAATCGTAGGAAAGAAGATCATACAAGATCTTTTAATAAAATACTGTACATTGAATCGAATTCGATTCAAAATACACCTAAATATTAGTTTGTTGTTTTACTTCTTATTCTACTGCAATAATTCTTGCTAAGAAGAACGCCCATGTTGTGGCAATTCCACCCAGAAGGTAATGGGTTACTCCTACAGCACGTCCTTGTACAATGCTCAAGGCTCTAGGCTGAGTAGCAGGAGCAACTTTTAATTTATTATGAGCCCAAATGATCCAGAATAGGCCTAAGAAGACATGATCCCAAGCGGATACTTGGCATGTGCCCCCTTTTCCAGGTCCATCACAAGGGAAACGAAAACCAAGATTTGCTTTATCCTATGTTGTGTTGAAGGGATATCTATATGATCCGATCGATTGCGTAAAGCCCGTGGTAGCAAAGGAACCGGGGAAAGTATACAGAAAAGACAGTTCTTTTCTATTCTATTAGTATTAGATTAGTATTAGTTAGTGATCCCGGCTCCATGAAAAGCTTTGCAAAAGCTATTAAAACATAATGTAATTTGGGGAAAGGAAACAAGTTATGGAAGGATCAAAACCTGCGGCGTTCACAACCTTCAACATCAACTCATTACTTCCCATTCAAAAGGTGAAGAGATTGCGATGATTGTTACCCGCACAGAAAAATGATTGACTGAGAATGTACGGTAGCTGTCCTTTCACAAACCTATACGTGAAATAGATAAGAACACATCAGTCAAACAACTTCGATCCCTTCATTTCTTTGAAGAGGTGTACCCAAAATCCTTGAAAGACTTGTTGGAGAAGGTTGAGAGGCTTAAGGTGCTACATATTCAAAGATGTTTGACCGAGAAGGAAGAAAATCAAGCTTCTTTGAATTCTTTTCCTAAAAATATTCTCCGGTCGAAAAATCTTAGGTACCTAAGTTTAAGGGGTACCAACATAAGGAAAATTCCGTTGGGCATAAAAGATCTTGTAAAACTGGAGACCCTGGATCTCAAAGATACCCTCGTGCATGAGCTTACCAAAAGATATTTTAAAGCTAAAAAAACTACTCCATATGTTAGTATACAGGTCTGATAGAAGTTCGGATGGAGGTAGTAACCCAAAGCTTAGTTTGAAGGTCCCATCAACATTAGGACACTTGAGATCATTGCAAAAACTATGCTTGATGAGTGCGCCAAATAATCGCGCAATTATTCGTGCACCCGCATGCAGGTATGGTTGGGTCTAGCCCCACCTAATCATTCCTTTATGTACACAAAGAAAACCCCACACTTATTAATTGGCCCATTTCTTCCCACTTTTCTTATGTGGGACAAGGAAAATGCACTTAGTTTATATTTTATAAACAAACCTCACGGAGGGGATGAACAAACAAGAAGACTCGTTTAAACTCAAAGACGCTTTCCAACGAAGGTCGCTTGAAAGCTTCAGCTAGGTTCTCGTCTTGGATGATGCAAGCAAAGAGGATGTGTTCATTTTCCTTCAGAATAAATTAAATGAAACTCGTCCGAGCATGCTTGTCAGAACTCGTGACAAGAGCCTATCTCGCTCCATGTCTGGGCTACGGAGTCCAAACCATCTTATCCATGACTTCGAGCATGTTTTCTTTTATGAGAATGATTCTCGTTTACTATTTCACCAAAATGTTTCTTGCTACGATATCCGTGAACCTGATTTTGAGTGTATGTTAAGAAGATGCCAATGATTGCCACTCACAATTCTGGCGATGTGTAGGCATTTGGAAGATAATGAAGATGATGATGTTGCAGGTGATTATGATACTATTCGATGGAAAAAATTGACTAACAGGCTTGAGGAAGAACTACTATCTAGAGGGCACAACGTTGGCCCAAATGGAAAAATGATTACTCTGCGCATGGACCACCTTCTCGATGTCCGTGCTTACATTTTTTTACTTGAGCATCTTCCCATTAGATCGGCCCATAAGGTGCTCCACAATGATGCAACTATAGATGGCAGAAGAGTTTACTAAGCATGATCCGGTTTGGTAAAATCCAGGGAAAACTCTGCAAAAGCAATTAAAACATAATGTAATTTGGGGAAAGAAAACAAGTTATGGGAGGGTCAAAACTTGCAGCGATCACAACCTTCAACAACAACTCATTACTTCCCATTCAAAAGATGTAGAGATTGCGATGATTGTTACCCGCTCGGAAGAAGCATTACCTGAGAATGTACGGTAGCTGTCATTTCACAAACCTATACGTGAAATAGATAAGAACACATCCGTCAAACGATTTCGCTCCCTACATTTCTTCGATGAGGTGTACCCAAAATCCATGAAAGAACTGTTGGAGAATGTTGAGAGAATTAAGGTACTACATATTCAAAGATGTTTGATCGAGAAGGAAGAAAATCAAGCTTCTTTGAATTCTTTTCCTGAAAAGATTCTCCGGTCCAAAAATCTTATGCACCTAAGTTTAAGGCATACCAACATAAGGAAAATTCCATTGGGCATAAAAGATCTTGCACAACTGGAAACCCTGGATCTTAAAGATATCCTCGTGCATGAGCTACCAAAAGATATTTTGAAGCTAAAAAAACTACTCATATGTTAATATATAGGTTTGACAGAAGTCCATATGTTAGTATATAGGTCTGATAGAAGTCCGGATGTAGGTAGTAACCCAAAGCTTGGTGTGAAATCGCATAAGCATTAGAACACTTGAGATCATTGCAAAAACAATGCATGATAAGTGCACCAAATAATCGCGCAAAATCGCGCAATTATTCGCCCACCCGCATGGGGGTATGGTGGGGTCTAGCCCCACCCAATTATTCCTTTAAGTACGCAAAGAAACCCCACACTTATTAATTGGCCTACTTCCTCCCATTTTTCCTATGTGGGACAAGAAAAATGCACTTAGTTTGTTTTTTACAAACAAACACCCAACAGACCATGGATGGAGTGAATAAACAAGAAAGCTCGGTTAAACTCGAAGATGCTATCCAACGAAGGCCGCCTGAAAGCTTCAAATGGGTTCTCCTCTTGGATGATGCAGGCAAAGAGGATGTGTTCATTTTCCTCCATAATAAATTAAATGAAACTCGTCCGAGTGTGCTCATCACAACTCATGACAATAGCCTATCTCGCTCCATGTCTAGGCTACAGAGTCCAAACCATCTTATCCACGACTTTGAGCATGTTTTCCTTTCTGAGAATGATTCTCGTTTACTATTTCATCGAAATATTTCCAGCCAAAATATCCATGAACCTGATTTTGAGCGTATGTTAAGAAGATGCCAATGATTGTCACTCATAATTCTGGCGACGTGTAGGCATTTGGAAGATAATAAAGATAATGATGTTGTAGGTGATTCTGATGCTGTTCGATGGAAAAAAATTAACTGATAGGCATGAGGAAGAACTACTATCTAGATGGCGCAAAGTTAGCTCAAATGGAAAACGATTACTTTGTGCATGGACCACATTCTCGATGTCCGTGCTTACATTTTTTACTTGAGCATCTTCTCATTAGATCGGCCCATAAGGTGCTCCACAATGATGCGATTATGGATGGCAGAAGAGTTTACTAAGCATGATCCGATTTGGTAAAATCCAGGGAAAACTCTGCAAAAGCAATTAAAACATAATGTAATTTGGGGAAATGAAACAAGTTATGGGAGGGTCAAAACTTGCAGCGTTCATAACCTTCAACAACAACTCATTACTTCCCATTCAAAAGATGTAGAGATCATGATGATTGTTACCCGCTCGGAAGAAGGATTGCCTAAGAATGTACGGTAGTTGTCCTTTCTCAAACCTATACGTGAAATAGATAAGAACACATCGGTCAAACGACTTCACTCCCTACATTTCTTCGATGAGGTGTACCCAAAATCCTTGAAAGAACTATTGGAGAAGGTTGAGAGAATTAAGGTGCTACAAATTCAAAGATGTTTGACCGAGAGGGAAGAAAATCAAGCTTCTTTAAATACTTTTCCTAAAAAGATTCTCCGGTCAAAAAACCTTGGGTACCAAAGTTTAAAGGATACCAACATAAGGAAAATCTGGCGGGCATAAAAGATCTTGCACAACTGGAGACCCTGGATCTCAAAGATACCCTCGTGCATGAGCTACCAAAATAGCATAAAAGATCTTACACAACTGGAGACCCTGGATCTCAAAGATACCCTCATGCATGAGCTACCAAAAGATATTTTGAAGCTATAAAAACTACTCCATATGTTAGTATATAGGTATGACAGAAGTCCGAGTTTAAAGGATACCAACATAAGGAAAATTCTGGCGGGCATAAAAGATCTTGCACAACTGGAGACCCTGGATCTCAAAGATACCCTCGTGCATGAGCTACCAAAATAGCATAAAAGATCTTACACAACTGGAGACCCTGGATCTCAAAGATACCCTCATGCATGAGCTACCAAAAGATATTTTGAAGCTATAAAAGCTACTCCATATGTTAGTATATAGGTATGACAGAAGTCCGGATGCAAGTCCTATCAACTTTAGCACACTTGAGGTCATTGCAAAAACTATGCATGATAAGTGCGCTAAGTAATCATGCAATTATTCGCGCACCCACACTCGGGTATGGTGGGGTCTAGCCTCACCCAATCATTCCTTTAAATACACAAAAAAAAAAAAAAAAAAAAAAAAACCCACACTTATTAATTGGCTCACTTCCTCCCACTTTTCCTATGCGGGACAAGGAAAATGTACTTAGTTTGTGTTTTACAAACAAACTTCCAATAGACCATGGAGGGGGTGAACAAACAAGAAAACTCAGTTAAACTCGAAAACGCTTCCAACGAAAGCCGCCCGAAAGCTTCAGCTGGGTTCTCGTCTTGGATGATGCAGGTAAAGAGGATGTGTTCATTTTCCTCCAAAATAAATTAAATGAAACTCATCATTTGAAGCTAAAAAAACTACTAAGGAAAATTCCGTCGGGCATAAATTTAAGGCATAAAATTTCGTCAGATATCCGTGAACCTGATTTTAAACTCCTAAGTTTAAGGGATACCCACATAAGGAAAATTCCGTTGGGCATAAAGATCATGCACAACTGGAGACCCTGGATCTCGAAGATACCCTCGTGCATGAGCTACCAAAAGATATTTTGAAGCTAAAAAAACTACTCCATATGTTAGTATACAGGTTTGACAGAAGTCCGGATACAGGTAGTAACCCAAAGCTTGGTGTGAAGGTCCTATCGGCATTAGGACACTTGAGATCATTGCAAAAACTATGCATGATAAGTGCGCCAAATAATCGCGCAATTATTCGTGCACCCGCACGCGAGTATGGTGGGGTCTAGCCCTACCTAATCATTGACCCCACCTAATCATTCCTTTAAGTACACAAAGAAAACCCCACACTTATTAATTGGCTCACTTCTTTCCATTCCCTTCCACTTCCTCCCACTTTTCCTATTTGGAACAAGGAAAATGCACTTAGTTTGTCTTTTACAAACATACCTCCAACAGACCATGAGGGGGTGAACAAACAAGAAGACTTGGTTAAACTCAAAGACACTTTCCAACGAAGGCCGCCCGAAAGCTTCAGCTGGGTTCTCGTCTTGGATGATGCAGGCAAATATGATGTGTTCATTTTCCTCTAGAATAAATTAAATAAAACTTGTCCGAGCATACTCATTACAACTCGTGACAAGAGCCTATCTCGCTCCATGTCTGGGCTATAGAGTCCAAACCATCTTATCCACGACTTCGAGCATGTTTTCCTTTCTGAGAATGATTCTCGTTTACTATTTCACCGAAATATTTCCGGACAAGATATCTGTGAACCTGATTTTAAGCGTATGTTAAGAAGATGCTAAGGATTGCCACTCATAATTCTGGCGATGTGTAGACATTTGGAAGATAATAAAGATAATGATGTTGTAGGTGACTCTGATGCTGTTTGATTGAAAAAATTGACTGACAAGCTTGAGGAAGAACTACTATCCAGAGGGCACAAAGTTAGCCCAAATGGAAAAACAATTACTCTGCGCATGGACCACCTTCTCGATGTCGGTGCTTATATTTTTTTATTTGAGCATCTTCCCGTTAGATAGTCCCATAAGGTGCTCCACAATGATGCGAATATAGATGGCATAAGAGTTTACTAAGCATAATCTATTCTGGGAAAATTCGGGGAAAACTTTGCAAAAGCTATTAAAACATAATGTAATTTGGGGAAATGAAACAAGTTATAGGAGGGTCAAAATCTGCGGTGTTCACAACCTTCAACATGAACTTATTACTTCACATTCAAAAGATGTAGAGATTGTGATGATTGTTACCCGCCCGAAAGAAGGATTGTCTGAGAATGTACGGTAGCTGTCCTTTCACAAACCTATACGTGAAATAGATAAGAACACATCAGTCAAACGACTTCACTCCCTACATTTATTCGAAGAAGTGTACCCAAAATCCTTGAAAGAAATGTTGAAGGTTGAGAGGGTTAAGGTGCTACATATTCAAAGATGTTTGACCGAGAAAGAAAAAAATCAAGCTTCTTTGAATTCTTTTCCTGAAATGATTCTCCGGTCGAAAAATCTTATGTACCTAAGTTTAAGGGGTATCAACATAAGGAAAATTCCATCGGACATAAAAGATCTTGCACAACTGGAGACCTTGGATCTCAAAGATACCCTCGTGCATGAGCTACCAAAAGATATTTTGAAGCTAAAATAACTACTCCATATGTTAGTATACAGGTGACAGAAGTCCGGATAGAGGTAGTAACCCAAAGCTTGGTGTGACCGGATAGAGGTAGTAACCCAAAGCTTGGTGTGACATACAGGTGACAGAAGTCCGGATAGAGGTAGTAACCCAAAGCTTGGTGTGAAGGTCCCATAAGTATTAGGACACTTGGGATCATTGCAAAAACTATGCATGCAGATAGAGGTAGTAACCCAAAGCTTGGTGTGAAGGTCCCATAAGTATTAGGACACTTGGGATCATTGCAAAAACTATGCATGCAGATAGAGGTAGTAACCCAAAGCTTGGTGTGAAGGTCCCATAAGTATTAGGACACTTGGGATCATTGCAAAAACTATGCATGATAATTGTGCAATTATTCGCGCACCTGCACGTGGGTATGGTGGGGTCTAGCCCCACCAAATTATTCCTTTAAGTACGCAAAGAAAACCCCACACTTATTAATTGGCCCACTTCCTCCCACTTTTCCTATGTGGGACAAGGAAAGTGCACTTAGTTTGTCTTTTACAAACAAACACCCAACAGACCATGGAGGGGGTGAATAAACAAGAAGACTCGGTTAAACTCGAAGATGCTTTCCATCGAAGGCTGCCCGAAAGCTTCAGCTAGGTTCTCGTCTTGGATGATGCAGGCAAAGAGGATGTGTTCATTTTCCTCCATAATAAATTAAATGAAACTTGTCTGAGCGTGCTTGTCACAACTCGTGACAAGAGCCTATCTCGCTCCATGTCTAGGCTACAGAGTCCAAACCATCTTATCCACGACTTCGAGCATGTTTTCCTTTCTGAGAATGATTCTCATTTACGATTTCACCGAAATATTTCCGGCCAGGATATCCATGAACCTGATTTTGAGCGTATGTTAAGAAGATGCCAATGATTGCCACTCACAATTCTGGCGACGTGTAGGCATTTGGAAGATAATAAAGATAATGATGTTGTAGGTGACTCTGATGCTGTTCGATGGAAAAAAAAATTAACTGATAGGCATGAGGAAGAACTACTATCCAGATGGCGCAAAGTTAGCTCAAATGGAAAACGATTACTTTGTGCATGGACCACATTCTCAATGTCTGTGCTTACATTTTTTACTTGAGCATCTTCTCATTAGATCGGCCCATAAGGTGCTCCACAATGATGCGACTATGGATGGCAGAAGAGTTTACTAAGCATGATTCGATTTGGTAAAATCCAGGGAAAACTCTACAAAAGCAATTAAAACATAATGTAATTTGGGGAAATGAAACAAGTTATGGGAGGGTCAAAACTTGCAGCGTTCACAACCTTCAACAACAACTCATTACTTCCCATTCAAAAGATGTAGAGATCGCGATGATTGTTGCCTGCTCGGAAGAAGGATTGCTTGAGAATGTACGGTAGTTGTCCTTTCACAAACCTATACGTGAAATAGATAAGAACACATCGGTCAAACGACTTCACTCCCTATATTTCTTCGATGAGGTGTACCCAAAATCCTTGAAAAAATTGTTGGAGAAGGTTGAGAGAATTAAGGTGCTACAAATTCAAAGATGTTTGACTGAGAGGGAAGAAAATCAAGCTTCTTTAAATACTTTTCCTGAAAAGATTCTCCGATCAAAAAACCTTAGGTACCTAAGTTTAAGGGATACCAACATAAGGAAAATTCTGTCGGGCATAAAAGATCTTGCACAACTGGAGACCTTGGATCTCAAAGATACCCTCGTGCATGAGCTACCAAAAGATATTTTGAAGCTAAAAAAACTACTCCATATGTTAGTATATAGGTCTGACAGAAGTCCGGATGCAGGTCCCATCAACATTAGGACACTTGAGGTCATTGCAAAAACTATGCATGATAAGTGCGCCAAATAATCGCGCAATTATTCGCGCACCTGCACTTGGGTATGGTGGGGTCTAGCCTCACCCAATCATTCCTTTAAATACATGAAAAAAAAAACCCCACACTTATTAATTGGCCAATTTCCTTCCACTTTTCCTATGCGGGACAAGGAAAATGCATTTAGTTTGTCTTTTACAAACAAACCTCCAACAGACCATGGATGGGGTGAACAAACAAGAAGACTCGGTTAAACTCGAAGACGCTTTCCAACGAAGGCCGCCCGAAAGCTTCAGCTGGGTTCTCGTCTTGGATGATGCAGGCAAAGAGGATATGTTCATTTTCCTCCAGAATAAATTAAATGAAACTCATCATTTGAAGCTAAAAAAACTACTAAGGAAAATTCCGTCGGGCATAAGTTTAAGGAATAAAATTCCGTCGGATATCCGTGAACCTGATTTTAAACACCTAAGTTTAAGGGATACCCACATAAGGAAAATTCCGTTGGGCATAAAGATCGATCTCAAAGATACCCTTGTGCATGAGCTACCAAAAGATATTTTGAAGCTAAAAAGACTACTTCATATGTTAGTATACAGGTCTGACAGAAGTCCGGATGCAGGTAGTAACTCAAGCTTGGTATGAAGGTCCCATCAGCATTAGGACACTTGAGATCATTGCAAAAACTATGCATGATAAGTGCACCAAATAATCGCGCAATTATTCGCGCACCTGCACGTGGGTATGGTGAGGTCTAGCCCCACCTAATCATTCCTTTAAGTACACAAAGAAAACCCCACACTTATTAATTGGCTCACTTCCTTCCACTTCCTCCCACTTCCTCCCACTTTTCCTATATGGGACAAGGAAAATGCACTTAGTTTGTCTTTTACAAACAAACCTCCAACAGACCATGGAGGGGGTGAACAAACAAGAAGACTCGGTTAAACTTGAAGACACCTTCCAACGTAGGCCACTCGAAAGCTTCAGCTGGGTTCTCGTCTTGGATGATGCAGGCAAAGATGACGTGTTCATTTTCCTCTAGAATAAATTAAATGAAACTTGTTCGAGCATGCTTGTCACAACTCATGACAAGAGCCTATCTCGCTCCATGTCTGGGCTACAGAGTCCAAACCATCTTATCCATGACTTCGAGCATGTTTTCCTTTCTGAGAATGATTCTCGTTTACCATTTCACTAAAATATTTTCGGCCAAGATATCTATGAATCTGATTTTGAGCATATGTTAAGAAGATGCCAAAGATTGCCACTCATAATTCTGGCAATGTGTAGACATTTGGAAGATAATAAAGACGATGATGTTGTAGGTGACTCTGATGCTGTTCGATTAAAAAAATTGACCGACAAGCTTGAGGAAGAACTACTATCCAGAGGGCACAAAGTTAGCCCAAATGAAAAAACGATTACTCTGCGCATGGACCACCTTCTCGATGTCGGTGCTTATATTTTTTATTTGAGCATCTTCCCGTTAGATAGTCCCATAAGGTGCTCCACAATGATGTGAATATAGATGGCATAAGAGTTTACTAAGCATAATCTAGTCCGGGAAAATCCAGGGAAAACTTTGCAAAAGCTATTAAACATAATGTAATTTGGGGAAAGGAAACAAGTTATGGGAGGGTCAAAACCTGCGGTGTTCACAACCTTCAACATGAACTTATTACTTCCCATTCAAAAGATGTAGAGATTGCGGTGATTGTTACCCGCTCGAAAGAAGGATTGCCTGAGAATGTACGGTAGTTGTCCTTTCACAAACCTATACGTGAAATAGACAAGAACACATCAGTCAAACGACTTCGCTCCCTACATTTATTCGAAGAAGTGTACCCAAAATCCTTGAAAGAATTGTTGGAGAAGGTTGAGAGGGTTAAGGTTCTACATATTCAAAGATGTTTGACCGAGAAAGAAGAAAATCAAGCTTCTTTGAATTCTTTTCCTGAAAAGATTCTCCGGTCGAAAAATCTTATGTACCTAAGTTTAAGGGGTATCAACATAAGAAAAATTCCGTTAGATATAAAAGATCTTGCACAACTAGAGACCTTGGATCTCAAAGATACCCTCGTGCATGAGCTACCAAAAGATATTTTGAAGCTAAAACAACTACTCCATATGTTAGTATACAGGTGACAGAAGTTCGGATAGAGGTAGTAACCCAAAGCTTGGTGTGAAGGTCCTATAAGCATTAGGACACGTGGGATCATTGCAAAAACTATGCATGATAATCGCGCAATTATTCGCGTACCTGCACGTGGGTATGGTGGGGTCTAGCCCCACCAAATTATTCCTTTAAGTACACAAAGAAAACCCCACACTTATCAATTAGCCCACTTCCTCCCACTTTTCCTATGTGGGACAAGGAAAATGCACTTAGTTTGTCGTTTACAAACAAACCTCCAACAGACCATGGAGGGGGTGAACAAACAAGAAGACTCGGTTAAACTCGAAGACGCTTTCCATCGAAGGCCGCCCGAAAGCTTCAGCTAGGTTCTCGTCTTGGATGATGCATGCAAAGAGGATGTGTTCATTTTCCTCCATAATAAATTAAATGAAACTCGTCCAAGCATGCTTATCACAACTCCTGACAAGAGCCTATCTCACGACAAGAGCCTATCTCGCTCCATGTCTGGGCTACAGAGTCCAAACCATCTTATCCACGACTTCGAGCATGTTTTCCTTTATGAAAATGATTCTCATTTACTATTTCATTGAAATATTTCCCGCCAGGATATCCATGAACCTGATTTTGAGTGTATGTTAAGAAGATGCCAATGATTGCCACTCACAATTTTGGTAACGTGTAGGCATTTGGAAGATAGTAAATGGCTGATAGCTTGCTGAAATTTTTCCTCTTCTCCAATTATCTCTTCATGGTCAGTACCATTTGACTTGGTCATTTTACCGAGCATTATCTTGTCTTATCCTTTCTTTAAGAATGAAAATATTCTATGAGTTTTACTTGAAAACATCTTTAAAAAAGAAATTCCCCAAATTTAACTTATTTTCTCAAAGGAGCTTTAGATTCCTGAAACAATCCCTTCATCCTTGGTGGTAAAAAGCGCCTCCTGACGATCCCGTGCCCATTTGTGGAGATTTAGGGCTTAAGCCTATTTTCAATCTCGGGCTGCAAGTAAACAGTATGCATTTTTGTGCTTTAGTGCTGTTACTGTGGCTTCTCTAGAGGGGTTGATGGTCCCATTATGTATGAGCACTCCCGGTGCATCGCACATGGGCTTTTGCAAAGGTCGAAGTCAGTGAAAGCTAAATTTTGGCAAGCGGATCGAGAGAGGGAAGCTTTTGCTCGGAGGCCTGATTATTTTAATGGCTTTGTAGTTCACTGCCTCCGATTTCTAGTGCTGGTGTTACCTCAATTGAAGAGCATGGGTTTACCTAGATCGGCAAGGGACCTATAAGTGGCAGTTTGGAGCTTAGGATGTTTTTATCTGTGATCACATTGTCTAGTGGTGATGTCTATTTCGGTGCGAATGGTTGGTCACCTGCCATCGTTGAAGGTAGTGTTTGTGTGGGTACATTGTGTTAGGCCTTTTGTGGTTAGTCATCCAAGTACGTTAATGAATAGATTGCGCAAGTAGTTGAACTTGTAGGTACATGAGTCTGAAATGATTGTAATCTCTACTCCAACAATGCAGTACGCTAACCATGCTTGTTTGATGCAACTGGTCTTGTCGGTTGTAAGCTCTCTTCTATATTTTCTGCTGGTTAAAGCATCAATATAGTGATGTGTGTTGGCTGGAACAGGCCAAGCTAGGCCATGCTAATCAGTCCAATGGAGAACTTTTGCATTGCATTGTGGTTTTTTGGTTGTAAGCTTTATCGACATGCGGACCCCTAGAGTGCCATAACTTGGCAGAAAGGGACACTTAAGTGCCATAACTTACGAAAGGTACACTTAAGTGCCAAAATCGGAGCAAAATGAATCACTTGAGTGCCATCCGACCAAAACGCTAACGTGGCATTTTTCCGGCGAAGCGAGTGCAAAACGACGCCGTTTTGTGGGCTGACGTGGTAAAAAATAAATATAAAAATTAATTAAATTAAATTTAAAATTAAATTTAGTTAAAATATGAAAATAATAATAATTTTAAAATTAAATTTAGTTAAAATATTAAAAAATAATACTTTTAAAATTAAAAAAACATTTCACTTTGTTATGTCACATAAAATTAGCGGTTCCTTTTTTCCTTCTCTATGGTAGTAAGCTGTGGAATTAGGCCAAACACAATAAGGTTAAGGATTCGTGGTCGTTTGTCTCTTTTATATTTTAGCTAGAAAATTACATTTCAGCTTTCCAGCTAAAATTTAAAGATCATTTAAATTTTCAAATTTTGTGAGAAATTACCTGTGAATTTTTGTGTCGATAGTTGTGTTTTTGAAAGGTTTCTGGTGCTTTAGATTAAATGAGTCAAATGCGGCCGTAGTTTGAAGTAAAAAAGGGAAAATAAAGACTAATTTCAAACAGACAAATAAAATACATACACACAAGCTTTACGGCCCAGGCAAACCTGGCAAGCTGAGTATAACATGATATAACCAAACCAAATTGCCAAACCTAGTGATGCTTAATGTTGTCAAATGATTTTTCTGTTCGAACAGTCAATATCTATCACTGCAGAACCAATTAAGGTGGCAGGACCAGCCCACTAGTATGTGCCATCAATACAAGTAAACAGCAGGGACATAAGCACTTGGGCAAAAGGCAAAAAGTAATACTTTATCAATCAAAATCTGATCTTCCAAGGTCTGCAAAAGCTTTTGACTTAGATCAGCAAGTGTTCTCTGCCATCCTGCAATAGAGATTTAAACACTCCATTTCGACAGAGAACGGGACTTTGGCAACAACTCTTTCGGAAGTGCAGCTTCCAAGATGCAAGCAAGCTAAGCAGGGCAGCAACTAGCAGATCTAATGAAGCCATGTACTGTAGAAATTCTTCCAGATTTGCTTTCAAAATGCGCAATGGAAGAACAAAAGCTTGCAACTCGCTAGGACTGGCCAGTCCATGAGAGCAATCTTAGGCACTGTTGTTGGTTAAAGAGAGTACTTTTTTTTTTTTTTTTAATTTATTGAGATTGAAAGAAGTATATACAGGCTTAGGGTTAAGCCTTATACAATTACATAAATAACTCAGCAGATATTCCATCAGGATCCAGAGATGTTCCACCAAATTCTTATCACTGACAGGCACATGTGAATTCAACCAAATGAGACGATGTCGATTGATTTTAAGTCCTCTACATTTGACCAGATTCCATGCTGTGGCGGAGTTGAATGCCTCATCTATCTTCTAAATTTAAATCAGGAGATATGCACTGCTGCTAGCCACACGGAGGTGCAACCATGGGGAGAAAGAAAACCAAAAATGCTACAAGGCGTAGCCATGGGGAGAAGAACACCAAAAATACCACAAGTTGGCATGTGGGGACACATAAGTGCCAAAACTTCTAAAAGGTACATTTAAATGCCACTTTATTTATTTATTTAAATAGACACTTAATTGCCATATTCGACGAGATTTGCTGAAAATATGATGTAGCAGTATTTTATTAGTAAAACTGATCTACATGACTTGTCGGGATGTCCACTTAGTAATCATTGTCTAAAAAGACATCATCCTCCATGTTTCCCCAAATTAATAACCATAAAACAACGTTGTCCACTTCCGCATTGCCGCTGCCCATTGACGAAGGTGCTAATGATTGTTGTCGGCCTTGGGAGAGGGTGGTTGGCTCTCGCTCGGCCCTAAGCAAGGGCCGATGACCTTGCCAGGCTCGAGCTCAGGTGCCCAGATCTAGACAACATTGGCCCTCACTTGAGGCTTTCGACCATTGCCCGGCTAGGGTAAGGCCTTGCCGGCCCCAAGCGAGGGCCAAGGCGACGCTAGTGCTTGCTCAAGGCTAGTGAGGCTCGCCAAATCTGGGCGAGGTGTCACCCCTTCGTCCATATTTGGGCGGGTCTCACCAACCCTAGCCCTCGCCCCCTGAAGTAATGGTTTTCGACATCCTCTAGATCTCGGAGCCTAAGCTCGAGCCCGAGGGGGGTTGTCAGGCTAGGCCGTCCACCCTTACCTAGGGCGAGCGATAGTCGCCAATCCCTCCGATGATGGGCAACGGCGGAAACTCCCACTAGCAAGCCCTCCATTTTTTTTTTAAAGTTTTATATTTTAAATAAATTTTAGCTTAGCTTTTTTTTTTGGTTAATCTAATTTAGTAAAATTTGAATAAAAATTAATAAAAAATCCACATGGAATATAGAAATTAATTTAGAAACCACATCATTTAAAATTTTCGCTGAAAAAATCCATGTTAGCTGTTTGGTCAAAAATTTTCACCATTGACATTTAGGTGTTCATTTCTTCTCTAATTTCAGTACTTAAGTGTACATTTTGAAAATTTTAGCATTTATGTGTTTCCCATGCCAAGTTATAGACCTTGGGTTATTCTTCTGCCCCGTAGCCACGTATGTCAACCTTGAGTTGAGGAAGAATTAGAATTGCAAGTTTTGCATCTGATCAACCAGTTATCTTTGAAGCATGCTATTAGATCCGTTAGCCATTGTGTCCATCTTGGATTTCCTTGAAGTAATTCGGTATTACCTCATAATATCGGAGTAGATCGGCTTTCTACTCCTTTTGTAAATCAACATAGTCACCAAAACTTGGGGTGCAAAACGTAATTCAGCCAATTTTATTACTTTACGGTTCTCAAATCTGATATAAATAGGTGGCTTGCCTCGGGAATTTGCAGAATCGGTGTACTGTCCTCTGTGTTCTCGGTCTAGGAGTACAAGCACATCGATAGGTTTGACGTCACTTGGCTGAAGCAGTGCCTTTTTAGAGCATTGTCTACGGATGTCCGAAACCGAGGTTTCAATCCCAAGAGGAGTCGATGTTGACTGTGGAGGGAAGCATGCGAAGAAGGCTCGGTTAAGTTCAAGTAGATTGGAGGGTTTTGCGTGCCCAGATATATGACACTGAGTAGGCAATTGGATACTTCTGTTCCTGCATAACACGGTATGACGTGACAAGGAGTTGTATATTGTATTTCATTATGACTAAGGCGACATCTTCCCTATGCTTGTCAGATGACATGCCATAAACTAATGAGCTTACTATCTGGCCATTCTTCTTATCCAGTTATTTCCAAAAATTCAACTTCCTTGGGTACGTGGCCGATGATCAATTTAAGGTATGATTAAAAAGATGAAGTGATCAGCAGGTATCTATTGCGGGGAGACTTACAGAAGAGAATGCCAAAGATTTTTATTGCTAGAGATGCCCCAATGAGTCGCAACTGTCGAAACAAGGAACCTTGCTGGCATTAGGCACTCAGAAAAGCAATCCATCAGGGAATGCACACAGATTAGTATAACAAGTTGCTTGTTTACAACTTTAGCTATTAAAATGCTAGGTGGATCGTTTACCGAACATATGCAGGCCATTTAGATTTGGAGATGATAGTAGGATAACAAGAGACCCGGAGCAACCAGGAGAAATATTCGGTCAAGGCTGGTGTTAGAGCGCTATTACATCCACTATATCCTCTATCTGTTAGAAAGATTCTGTTTGACACTGATATACACAAAGGAACAAGTAGGAGTGTTGTGCCAGAGTCGTAATCTGAACATTAAGGTGGTGACGAATGTAAGTATTTTGAGCCTCTCTCATTAACAGCAGTTCCGAATCTTCCCACTGCAATATGCTTTTGAAACGTTATGTGTTCTTTACCCTCTAAGCAATCTTCAGTCTTGAAAAATGTACTTCAGCTCAATTGTCTATCATAGGTTGATCATCTTTCATTGGCCTAGTTGGGAGCCTCTTGTTATTCTACATCGATGAACATCGATGACGCCAAAGGTGGAAGAACATTTCAAAAGGATAATATAGTGAATTAGCTGCCTTATTCATGTCATACAAAGGCATAGCAAATTACCTTGCACTAGTACTTACATTTTTTACACGGACGTTGTATCAACACACGCTGTACTTAACAGTCACACTCTCACTCACATATACATGGCAAACAATATGCACGTACTATACCCAGATCAGGAAAACGGGCTCAATCCTTTACTTCCAGCATGGAGGGAATTCACTGCTCCTCATGCTAGTGCCTTGGCGAGGAGAGGTGTCGCCCTTGGACGATCTCTCTATCGATTGGACATCCCAACCTCCATCTCTCCAATATCCATAGTAAATTTCTGGAATCTGTGCGACCTTCTGATAATCCTCATCCTGTTGGCCTCGCACAAATGTCTTCACCAACTCATCGGGCATGTCGAAGAACTCAAGTGCTTTAAGCTTCGTCAGATACTCAATGCCTGATGGCAGCTTCTCCAGTAGCTTGCAGCGCTGAATGATCAACTTTTCGAGGCAGGGCATTGCTCCTTCCTCCACTTCCACGGATCTGAGTTCGTCAAAATTGTCGAGACCCAGAATTCTCAGCTTCCTAAAACCTTTGGATTTGAAGCATAAGGTCTTTCCTTCGTAGACCTGGAGCAGCTCGAGATGCACGAGGTTGGGCAGACTTTGCAGTGGTAAGAGTGGGTCATCCTTCAGCCGACTCCATCGTAAGTGCAACTTGACAAGACTATTTAGAGTGGCTAACCAGTTTGGTAGCATCTCGAGACGCCCTTTCAAGTAGATCCTCTGTAGCAATTGGGGTGGAGATGCAAGGTGCTGCAGATCCAATATCTCATCTTCCTCAACTGAAGCCACAGATATTGCACAGAGGTTGGTTAATTTCGCTATTGATGAGCACAAAGCCCTTCCATCTTCTTTCCTCAACTTCAGGATGCCCAACCTGCTTAACTGCGTCAGCTTCCCGAGCTCTCTCATGATGATGTCATTTCTCTCGTCGTCCACCTCTATGTAGCACAACTTTTCAAGGGACTGCAGAGCCCCGATCTCCGTGAGTGCCTTGAAGCCATACTTGTTGTACAAATAGGATATATTCTCATACCGATACACCAAGAGATGCCGGAGTTTTTGCAGCTTCAAGATTTCGACAGGCAATCGCGTTACGTTTGTGTACTTAAGATCTAGTGTCTCTAGGTTCTGAAGCCTCCCTATCGAAGTAGGAATTGTTTTAACTTCGGTGTGCCTGAAGCTTAAATATCTTAGGTAGTAGCAGTCAACAACTTGAACTGGGAACCTCGACAAAGGTGTGGCTTGCATGTCTAAGACATTAAGCAGTTTAATGTCACATCCTAGGACAAGGTCAATAAATCCCCTGTCTACACCAAACATGTATAGAGCGCGCAGATGAGAAAGTGACCTGTTTTGCTGTGCAGCTTGCAGGCTATTGTGCAATGAAAGGCGGCGAACTTTATCTGGCCACATGTCGGTCTGCTCTTTGGCGATCATTGCAAAGCTTTGATCACTTGATTTTGAAGTTATTATTTCCCTCTGGAAATCATGTATGCGGCACAACTTGACCCTTCCGTCGGTTGTCGTTTCAGCCACTTGCACTAGGCTTCTGTTCAGGAGCTCGCCAAAGTATTCCTTTGCAACTTCATCAAGCGTCTTGCCTTCTTTTCTCTCGACAAACCCTTCTGCTACCCAGAGCCGGGTCAGTCTCCTGCGCTCGATCAGGTGACCCTCGGGAAATACACTCAAGTGTAAGAAACAGGACTTCAGGTAATATGGCAAATCACTGAAACTGAGGGAAAGCACCCTCTTTAAGTTCTTGAGCTTGTTGTTGCCATCAATCTCGGCACGGAGGCTGCGCCGTACCACATCCCATTCATCGATCCTCCGTTTGTCTTTTGCGGCCAGAACACCACTGATGGCCACGATTGCCAGCGGCAGTCCTTCACACTTTCTCAAAATGTACTTACATATCTCCTCCAGGTGGGAAGGGCAAAAGTTCCCCTGAAATGTCTTCCGACAGAAAAGCTTCCACGACTGTTCTGGATCGAGTGGTTCCATATTTTTGACCAGCCCATAGAAATCCTTGCAGGCGGTAGATGCCAGCTCAGCATTCCGGGTTGTGATGATAACCCGGCTTCCCTGACCGTTGTTGGGCAAGGCATGCTTGACTGCATCCCATTCGTTTATGTACCATGTGTCATCGAGGACGATCAGGTACCTCCTCCTCTGAAGCAGGTCCTTGATGATCATCTTCAGCCAATGGCTGTTCATAGTGTTGGCTCCTGGAGGGACCGGTTTCCTGATCACCCTCATGATCTGATCAAGCATGTCTTTGAGGAGCTCTTCGACCTTGAAGGACCGAGAGAGAGTGATCCAAGCGGACACTGCGAAATGCTTCTTCACGGAGGGATCTTCATAGACTTGCTTCACCAGAGTGGTTTTGCCCAACCCTCCCATTCCCACGACGGAGATGACCTCCCGCCTTTGAGGCCCATCAAGTAACTGCCCAACCAGGTCGTTCTTCGGCTGCTCAATGCCCACTACGTCAGTTTTATCTAGAAGAAGGGCATTACCTCGGTGGTCCTGCCACGTGTTGTCTGCGCCGATTGAGCTGGGACCTTGTTGAGCCCTGCTAAATTTGTAGCGCAGCCTCCGGTGCCCATCGCATATGCCCTTTACTCTGGAGTTGATGCGCTTTATCTCGGACGTGACACGGTATCGAGCCTTCAGGTTCTTGATGCAGCAGGACATCCTGCTAATGAGGCCGGTGAACCCGACTCCGTGATCATGTCTTAAGACCAGCGAGAACTCATCGAGCGCGTCCTCCATGTCATAGGCTGTGTTTCTTAACTGCTTCACCCACACTTTGACTTCCTCATCGCTTTCCTCAAGGGAATCTGCCACCCTGAGGAAGGCTCGGATTCGCTCCAATTCTCCTCTCACTGAGAGGGCTTCTTCTTGAGCGCCTGTCAGGAACCGCACCTCATTCTCAAAGAATTGTGCGAGCTTGTTGAGTAGGTGAGTCACCGGGCTCTCCGCCATGCCTCTACTCTGGTGGGTGGTGGTGAGGTTTCTGGTTTATGTATTGATAGTGGCTTTAGACTCTGGTTGCAAAAGTTGAGGCTTTTAACAGTGTCTCAACCGTTAAACTGCTTAACTTTAGTGAAACTTATATTTATAGGGTCTTTGTGTGGGATCCATGTCTGCTTAGCACAATGTACAAGTTTTGGGTTATTATAGTGATATCCCTTCTAAATTTGCATGATCCCGTTAAATATTTCTGCATTCGACAGCAAGCTATTTAAATTTTCTTGTTTCATGGGGAAACGTCTGCTAAGATTCACAAGATCAATTGCTTAGTACTTTAATCATTTGTAGTTTCATCTTATCTGACTAAGCTATTTGTCAGAAAAAATAATGTGTATAATGTTTGAATTTTATATTTCTAACACAAAATCACGGGAAGTTTCCAAGGAACTTCCGAGTTATATTTTATAGGATTAGTTTCTTATCTGAATCCAGGAACAGCTAATTTAGATGTGTTTGTTGTGGGTTCACAATCATGTCATCTTCTCCACGTAGCTTATTGATGTATACATATATAAATACCACCGCTTCCTGCTTGATCACGGCATTATGTCGACATCAATTTTTCTTGAAAAACTTTCATTGCAAGTTATAGGAGATGACTTTGACTAACATTGATGGAGGAAACTTTCAATCGATTCAAAATATCCTGATGATCAACGGTTCATCGGAATCGAGACTTCAACACCAGAGACCAGGAGAATCCATCCATGCCTGAACATTCTAGTGAAATTCGCGGATCTATCATTGAGCATCACAAAAGCCAAACGTATTTTTTGACCAGGTTACCTGAAGGAAATTCAAGCAACATTTCATAGCTAGGAAGTAGAAGAATTAAACAAGCAGCAAGGCGATGAACAAGCAAATGAGCTCAGACTATAAGCTAACTTCACTGTACAATCCTCCGATTTTTCCGTGGCATTACCCTACCGAATCATGATGAATCATTTCAATGGTCAATAGTGCAAACAAACAACTTGTTTATATAAATCCGACGTGTTAATCTGTAGCGATGTATATCTGCAGTGAAGCAATTTGAGAGGAAAAGCAACATTAATCGAATTAAGAATAGGACTATCATTACGTATGAAGCAATTTATTAGATAGAGAAAAGAGTCACATTTCGGTCACTAGCGACGGATAGCATTAATTAATAGAATGATGTTGAAATTGCAGAATCATGGCGCCTTTTTTATTAGACTGGAGCGGCTGTCGCTATCTATTATGTGGAGTGATTAGGATTCCATGAAGACGAAAAGCTGGCTTTGTCAAGCCACTGTTCCAAGTTAAGGCATGAACTCCCTCCTTACACGTTTTGTGACATGCACTTAATTGGACAACCATTTGTTACCTCCTTATTGTTAGGTCACTGTCTCTTATTTTAGTGGGTCGATCCAATTATAGACCATACTCTCAATTTTCTATCGATGATCTTGTATTGCTATTCTTATGCCTGATCAAGAAAAGGGAACGGGAAGGGTTGCAGAAATTATGTGTTACTGTCATTAAATCAAATGAAATCAACGCATCTATACATGCACAATTTAGTTTGCCGTATCCACTTCTGCAATTTGCTAATCTATGCTTAAACGGTGTCAATTTTTTTTATGTCATGCAGAAATTATGCGTTACCGTTTGAGTTCTATTTCGCTTTTATTGAAGTTTGACCTCAAGATTTCAGCAATCTACTGTTGACAGTTTTTAAGTCTGGGCTTGTGACAGAATTAGTTCATCTTAAAATTTCGTCCAACGAATACACTAGCTAACGAAAATCAGAAGGACGAATTCCGTTTTACCTCGATGCATGTATTGCATTTGTCATTGTATCGACCTTTTCTATTCCCATGTCCGCATCAGGGAAAATGGAGGTGCCGGTGCTGAATCAATGACTCCCAGAAAGCTTATCCTCTTGACTGGCCAAAGCCAAATGAGCGTTTGGTTCTTAAGCAATTACCTGTGAGACTTTCACTTGTGACGAGTACATTCTTGCTCATTCAGAGGATTCAGACAAATCTGTCTCTATTGAACGGATAAGGGCCGACCCTTGACCCTTAACTTGATCTTTGATGGCCCCGTTTGGAGAGTTTAGCCTTTTAACGAGCACCAAGAGGTGTGGATAACTATTATATAAGAAACGAAAGCTAATTTCATTGAAGTTTCATAGCTGTTCTGGAGATAAAGCTTACTCGTTACTCCAGTAGATTCAAGGAATTTCGTTGTCATTTTGCCTGCGAATAGGACATCAACTACTTATACAAGGGTTTGTGCTTTGCTGGCATATGGTAGTTAAGTTAGATATCTTGTGTGCTCCAATCAATCCGAGGGCCACGTGTCAAAAAGTCAGCAAGGGTTGTCTATCAATATCTTGGATCGAAGAAAAATATGTAAATGCATATGAACTTGAAAACAACCTGCAATGCTTCATTCGATGATGTTCTCACTCTTTCGCCTTCCTAGAAGACCGGAATAATCACTTCTCGACGTTTCGGGATCTGCTTGGACCTGATCCGCCGTCGCACTGCACATGTACTCAAGGAGTTCCGCTCTAATACTATCTATAACAGCTCAATTCGACACATTTGGATATGTTGACACCATAAAATCTTAAGTCCAGAATTTTCCGACTTGATAAGGAGTTTGTTTGCTAATTGACCGAAAAGCTACATTATTCATTTTAATATTAGATAAGGATCAACCAACTTGAAAGGAAGTTATTGATGGATAATGCCAACTCTGGATAAGCAGAAATTTACAAGTTAACGGGAATTTCTTCTTCAATTCTCTTTCGAAGTGCAACTGTTTAGATTTATGTTGGTGTGGCATTGTACTTGATAAGAAGTACCGTTCATAATAGCCTACAAAAATAGGCATTGTGCACTTTGTAATAAAAGTTCCCCGAATCACATATCAATCTGTCATTTTTATCGTGGAACTTTACTTTCAATTTTGCTGTCCATTTCTTCAATTTCCTTCCCGTTTACTATTCTGTCAAAGCAGATATATATATATATATATATTTTTATTTATTTTTAACCACACGTCGAAGTAGATTCAATGTAGCCAAAACCAAATTTCTCGCTTAAAGTCTGCTACCATGAACTTCAAGAACCCGAGAATGATTGTTTAAGTCGTTCTAGAACTTGACTTCAAGGTCCAGGATCAAGTTCTAGTTCCACCATCGATGGCAATTATTTGTTTAACCAGAAGAACTGCTGTTGCACCGAAGTTTTCGATTTGTTTAAGTCAAGCAACATAACAAATCATACACGGCACACCTGGCATTTTTCTGACCTGTGTAATTTGGCGCAGCCAGGATCAAGCTATGGAAAGAAATATTCAGATGAGACAAATTAAAATGGAAATCAGATACAAATACTTCATCTACTTAGGGTACTCATCACACCTAGATTTTACCCTATAAGTCATGCACCTTATTTCGTGGGAACAAGCCTTTACCTTCTCATAGAAGTCATCTCGTTTTCCTTCATCTATATCAACTTCGACTGAATTATTTTATTTTCTTTATTAAGGCTTCGTTTGTTTTATATAAAATGAATAAAATGAATGATTTAAAATATGTTTTCTTAAAAATGATGGTCTATATTGCTTATAAAAATTAATGAATAAAAAATATCTTCATCGTTCACGAACTAAATTGTTATTGATAATAAAAATAATTTCCGTTGACTAATTATTTCGAATGATATAAGTGATTACTTTTAAGAAACAAGAAGTTCAACTTAATATGCAAAAATGACAATCAAGATGATTGAAAGAAGTTTTCATGGTCTTTCAAGTGTTGGTTGCATTCTTAGCAAAAATATGTCAAATGTCGAGCAACATCCAATCAGCTGAGTAAGATTACAATTAGTAATAATAATATAATGATGGTATTGCTGAGTACATTCATGAACAACAAATTGACTCTTCACCTAATTCTGTTTTTTGAAATTGAAATCGCTACCTCACGCTCTTCGTTTGATTTATCGAGGTGATTACGCCTGTTACTAACCTTAAAACAAATAGAGGAGATACTTTCTGGAGGGACAACGTGCTGGTCCGTGTACTCTTCCCTTTCAATTGCCATAACATCACTAAATTATAAAGGAAAGATATCATCTGACGGCAATTTGTGTCGTGTTGACATGTTTGCTTCAATGAGCATGTTCAATATTAATACTGTTAGAATACTTAAGTATTAACCATGCGTTCATCTAATATTTAAATGTATCATAAAAATTTTCATGGTATGAAAGCACGAATTAATGGTAGAGCTCTTGAGTTCGAATTTTTTAGAGACTCCAGGCACAATTTAGGCCAAAGTTCAACTTATATGTGTTGGAGTGTTAGAATATTTAAATGTCGAGTCATAGTCTTTGGTCAAAATCCAACCTGTATGTGAGGGAGGTATTAAAATATGTAAATAATAAATTACGCATTCATCTAACAATTCAATTTTTTTATTGTCAACCCATCCATTAGTATTGGAGGATGCTTGAAATGGTGTTCTTTTTTACATGAGAGTGTTAGATACTCCTTGAGTGTGCAGACCCAAGCCAACCCTTCAATTTTTTATTTGAAATGAAAATGCCAAGTGCGACCCAATCCATAAAAAGTTGCTCGGGCCGGATCTTGCACGGTACACGACTGAGCCCCATGTTTGACTTCATCAAAGACTGTGAACAAAATTTTAAATTTCTTTTTTGTTTCTGTCAGTCTGCATCATACATTTGCTGCCCTTTTTCTTTCTTTGGTAGGTACATCTGCCCCCTCTATTTTGTGTCTTTTCTCTCTCGTTCTTTTCTTCTTCCTCTTCTGGAGATTCCTCAATGAAACTACAAAAATCCTCCACTTATTAGACGGTGATAACCTCTGTCATAAGTTTTTCAATTATATCAATTTACTCTTAAATCTTTAAATGATTAATTAATTTAGTTATAAACCTTTCAATTATGGTAATTTAGTCATAAACCATTTAACAACTTACCAATCTAGTTTTAACCATTTTGATGATTTACTAATTTAGTCATTTCGACAAATTTTTGCAGAAAATTACTGATATGACGATCTAGTCAATGCTGGCTCCCTATGTGGCACAGTTGGCATGCTACATGGACAAATTTTTCAATTTTTTCCAATAAAATTTAGGAATGCCTTTCATAAAACATTTCCTAAACCATTCATAAATAATCAAAAAGCAGTAAATACGTGATCCAACATTTTCTTGCAACAGACATTAGTTTACTTTTGAAATATGAGTTTACAAATTCGGAAAAGAGATAGCACTACTTACTTAAGAAAGTTGAAAACCAACCTACGATGGTTACTCGAGTTGATGCACTTATATTCATATGAGTTAATTGAAAAACAATATAAAAAAAACCTAGTAATACACTACTCTAAGGAAAGACTACTAATTATGCTCAATTGTTGTTAACGACACCTACAAGCCAATGAAGAAACTTGTTTATAACAAACGTTAATCTTTTTCTGTTGCACGTAACTTGAACATGAAAGTTTCAAAATTCGTTTCGATCAAAGCATACTTCGAAATTAACTTTCGTCAAATCGCATAGCTCCACAACGCCACCAATTATTATTTCCATGGATATATATATCCATAGCTCAACCACACTTGAACCTCACACTCCAAAATCGATATAATCTAGGATTTATGACGTAAATTCGAGAGATACTCCGATTGTCCGATTGAATGAATAATGAGCTTGAATAGTTACCCGGTGTTACAATTCGGAGTTGATTCAGCTTGTCTGGAGGTTCAGATTGGCTCCGTGCGAAAATAGTTCCGTTCGCTCCTTTTCCTCTGACAAAAGTCTTGTTCTTTCCTTGGTTTGTCCGCTGAATTCAATGGCGTCATCTCTTGAAGAGGAATAAAATGAATGGGCTTAGGCTTTCAGAGACATGGGCTGGGCTTTGAGCCCATCTATCACAATGCTTATGTTGTCACTTCCCTGTTTTTTTTGGGTTCGAATTGTAAATATATACCACTGCAAAACCAATTAATGGGGAAGGACCAGCCGACCAGTGTCTGTCATCAATGCAAGTAAATAGCAAAGAGGTAAGCACTTGGGCAAAAAGCAAAAATCCCTACTCTATCAATCAAAATCTGACCTTGCAAGGTCTGCAAAAAGCTTTTAACTTAGCAATTGTTCTTTGCCATCCTGCAATAGAGATTCAAATGCAATTCCAAAAAAAACAGGACATTGGCAACAACTCTTTGAGAAGTGCAGCTTCCAAGATCCAGGCAAGTGAAGCAGGGCAGCCACTAGCAGGTCTGATGAAGCCAAAAAAACTGTAGAAAATGCTCCCAGATATGCTTTGAAAAGGTGCAATAGGCGAACGAATGATCTTCTTATTCATTCTCCAGTTTGCATATAACACATATTCCATCAACGCAGCTCAATTTTTCAATCCTATCGAAAGTCTGCAAGCTACTAGGACTGCCCAGTCCATGAGAGCAATCTTAAGCGCATTTGGTTTCAACCAAACGAGGCAATGCCACGAGGTGATGCCAACCGACTTTAAATTCTTTGTGTCTGACCAAATCCCATGCTGCAGCCGCGGTGAAAACCCCATCTGTCTTCTAAGTTCAGGAGATATGCAGCCTAGCCAGCCACAAGGTGCAGCCATGTATGTCAATCCGCTATGAGAGGTCGACCTGTATAAGAATTGCAAGTTCACGTCTGATCAGCCAGTTGTCTGCGTGCTATCAGATCCGTTAGCCACAGTGTCCACCTTGGATTTCATTTAAGTAATTCAGTCATTACCTCATAATATCAGCTTTCTCCTTCTTTCAGAAATCAACATAGTCACCAACATATGCGGAATCCTCTAAATAAGGCAGCATATTGGACACACTTAGTTTGACAATAATCAAAGTAACATCCCAGAATTTTGCTAAGAGCAACAATCAAGAGTGAAGCAATAAGGCCAGGATCGAGTCTCCGTGTGGGACCCGTATACAAACAATCCCATACTGTTTTCCTTTTCTATATGTTTATCCCGTATTATAATATCTCTAATTTCTAAGTTTCATAGAATTAGACTCCAATGTGTGCACATATGATGTCTTGAATAGTCTATAAAAATGTCAAAGTAAAGAGAGCTAGCATGGCAAAATGCAAATTCAGCTTAGACGTATCAATTTTTTGATAGATGATTTATATAAAGTTGATTAGGTTCAGACATGTCCAACTTTTTGTCTTAATGAAAACTCGTGATCCATAAACCTGCCTTTATTGAGTAATAACATTTGGATATGCACGTGGACTTGCATTCGTACTGTTAGTATTAAGAAAGATCAGGGACAACATGTGGGTATTTGAATCCTTCACCTAATGGACGGTAGGACGAGCGTGGAATTTCTCTGGCGGATGAAATTTGTATCCTCGAAGTGGTGGGGCTGGGCCCGGAGATATGACAAGTAACATTCACTTGAGTCAAGTTCTCATTTGGTCGGGCTTGATAGGCCAGAAGTTGTGCCCGACTATCTTATGAAAGATGAGCAAATGTGCATTGTTTCATCCGAGGCAGCTCCAATGGTTGTTTTTGACAGGATCCAGAGCTATTCATGAAGACTCAGCAAGCCATAACATGATCCACGGCCAACAGAAGTTGTTCCCGAGACTGACAACTCATTGGCCAAATTCTACGATTCAATCGATGTGCGATGATGACCATGGATTACTTGCCTCCTCACGTAAAATTCCACTGCTTCATTTCCGAATCCGGGAGCTCACAGTAAACTATTTTTTTTTTTTTACTTTACAAGTCTATATTAACGAGCGTTCTTTCAAAAATTGGTTGCAGGTAATCATCGAGAAAACAATGTTGTAAGGTTCATAAATCATAGAAGGACAGCAAGTATATAATTTTGCAGGCTATCACTTCGATTAATTTTGGATATGGCTAGTAAACTACCTTTTTTTTTTGTTAGGAAAATGATTTGCATTATTATCTCAACAAGTTCGAATACATAAAATGGGATTCCGATGACAATAAAACCCAAAGGGCACGAGGGATTAGACAACCAATTGTGAGGCAGGGATCCACACCGCTGGGCTTTTGTAATCCAGTCCCCTACCTTATTTGGGGCTCTCTACAATGGGCCAAAGTCAGCATTTTGAAGTCCGGGAATAAGTTTCTAGCTTCAGTTATAAGAGTTTCCGCTTCCCACCTGAACTGATCTGTACCTTGAAGTGATCCCAACAGTACCGCACAAACTGACTCAACTAGAAGCGTGTCTTCCGTTCGTGCATTCAGAAGAAGAAAGTTTAGGGTTTCGACCAAAGCCAAAGCCTCCGCCTGCTTAGCCGAGATCGTCCGCACCGATTTCACAAATCCACCCACCAGTACTCCATTGCTGTCTTGAACGACGCAGCCGATAGCTCCAGAAGTCGACCCTTCTACAAAAGAGCCGCCGATGTTGATTTTAAGGGGTACCTTCTTTTGGGCATTTCCAGATCTTGGGTGCGTTGGTGTTCTATAGTCCAGATTTCTTCTTCTTTTTAGCCTAGTACATTGTTTAATTGTTTTGGTTATCTTTGATGCTGTGGGGGCAAACTGGGACAAGTCCGCCATGACCATTCACCCTTTCAAAAACAAAAATTAATTTGCTGGTTGTCCTTAGCCATATTAATAACATCCGATGAGACTCTCTAAAATTAATTAAGGAATTGGCCTGCAAAATTTTATAGTTGCCTTTTTACGATACATTAGTTAATTAATAACCAATTTCTTAATCATATTACCTACAACCAATTTTTTAAAAGGCAACTGTTGATTCTTGTAAGGCAGGGGAAAAAATTCCTCTTAGGTTACTCAGTTCATTAGCTTTCGTCGGCCATCTCAATCTTCGTTCAAGATTTTTTACTTCACTTGTGAAAGGGACCGTTTTTGGGATTTTTATTTGGTACAATGGGTATGTAAAAAGATCATAGCAAGATCCAAGTGCTGATATGTCTACGTTTTTTGATTCTGATAAATAAATTCATTCCATTTATATATGAGAGTTTTTCCTTTCCTGAATACTTAGGAAAAAATAACAATATTCTACACCAGTGATACCTTATATAGACCCACAAATAAATTCTTTATTATTGTAATGCAATGTTGAATTGGCCATCTCCATGTGAAGTTTTGCTTAGAGAAATGTGAATGGTATTTGCAAAGAAAAAGATATGTAAGTGGTCAGACCCATCAAATGGATGGGTCAGGTCGAAAATGGGTTGACTCATACTTAACCCATTTAACTCGTTTTGACCCATATTCATATAGTGTAAAACCCTTTTTAAACTATATGCTAATTGGATTAAAACTTCAAATTAAGTTAAAAATTAAAATTAAATAATTAAAAAATATTAAATAAAATAAAAAAGTTAAAAAAAAACCTATAAATTAAAATATTTATAAAGAATTAGACCATGCATATGCTTCTCTTGTCTTAAGTGAATATACTATTGAGTAACTGAAAATTACAATGTGAAAAACCTTTAAAACCTTTAACTAAACCTAAGAAAGTTTATTTTTATGATTTTTTTAAATGGTATTGTTAAAACACTTTTATGAAATACAAATTTAAAGGATAATTTTTATATTTTTTTAAATTGAAATTTTAATTATTTTTATTTTTATCTTTTAAAAAATAACTTTTAATTATTATTTTATTTCTTCTTTTCCTTTTTGGCCGGCCCGTTGGCCATGACGACGGCCGACGATCGGCCATAGGCGAGCTTGAGCTCGCTCGACGCCGGTGAGCTCGAGGCTTACCAACAATTGGCGAGGCTCGAGCCTCGCTAGATGTTGGGCGAGCTCTCCCTCACTGAATTTGACGAGACTCGAGCTCGCTTGATGCCGACGAGCTCGAATCTCGCCGGATCGTGAGGCTTGAGCCTCGCCGGTCGTCGGCGGCCCCGAGCTTGTGTGAGGCCAACGAACTCAAGCCTCGCCTCGCTTGTCGTCATGCCGGCTACCGGTTAAGGAAGGAGAAAGAAGAAAAAAAAAAGAAAAAAAAAGAAAAAAAAAAGAAAAAAAAGAAAAGAAAAAAGAAATATAAAAAATAATTAAAATTTCAATTTTTTTATAAAAGAAAAACGAACTCAAGCCTTTTTTTTTTTTTTAATTAAGAGAAGTTCCATATAATATGCAGAAATGACAGTCGGACAATTGTAAGAAGTTTCCATGCTCTTTCGAGGGTTAATAGCATTTCGGTACAAGCAAGTGAAATGTCGGGAAATATTGAATTGGTGCAGCAAGATTGCAAGATTACAACTAGTGGTGACAATCTAATGTTGGTATTGCGTAAGTAATAAAAAAATAAAGGCAGTCCCCATAGCTAATCTTGTTTTTGGAATTGAAATCGCTTTCTCAAGCTCCTTGTTTGCACTATCATTTATTATTATAAATTTGTCTTCATCACCCTGACGGCAATTTGTGTCATGCCCACATAAGCTTTTCACCTGCTCAGGAATTTGGCTCTTTTCCTTAGTGAACAAGTGCGTGACCTCCTCGCCAATGAGTCATGCGGTCCGGTGACTGGGAGGTTAGAGTGAGAACGTCAAAGTCTAAGGTTCAAAACCAAGCAAAAAAAAAATTAGTAGTTCCTCCTGAACTTGCTTCGGAAAAATAGCATTTTAAAGATGGATTTTGTTAACAAGATCCCCAAAACATTCAAATAAAAATAATTCTTATTTTGAAAAATGGTCATCACACAAGGTACAATCAGACAGTGCGTTTGGTTGGACTTTTGGGGAAAATCTTTGGGAAGATGTAAAGAACTTTGAGTTAAAATGAGTTTTCTAAAATGCAAATTGCATTTGGTAAATTGTAATCTAAAAGTCTATTGTGAAGTACCTTTGAACAAAATAGTGTTTGGAAAAATTTACATTTACAAAGAACGTTTATTATAAAAAAAAAAGGAAAAAAAAATGGTTGGCAAGCAAAGGGTAGGGGTTGCCAGTGATCAAAACTTGTCGCCGACAGCCGATGTCTTAGGTTGCAAGACCTCATGCGGCCGCCAGAGACCATAAGTCCTTCTCCCTCATTTGTTGCTCCTTCCACGCCGTCGAGTCCCACCACCGCAAGTCCCTTGGCCTCCTCCATGCCGAGCACCTCCCCACCGCCATTGCTTGCTACCCCAACACTGCCGTCCTCGACCTCTCCCTCTGTCCCCACATTACCGACACCTCCCTCACCGTCGTCGCCGTCGCCCACGGGAACGCCCTCTACTCCCTCGACCTCTCCAAGTCCCTTTCTTCATCGTTACCAAGTTGCTGGCTTGCAGCAACTCAAGCGACCCAATAGTTGGAGATTGCATGCGACCTCACGGTGACCCAGATTTGGGTCGTCGGAGGTCGCGCGACCCAGATTTGGGTCTCGGCGACTTAGGCAACCCAGAGTCGGAGGTTGCGTGGCCCAAATTTGGGTCGCCTAAGTCGCTGTAACCCAGATCTCGATTGCGCGACCTTCGGTGACCTAGATCTAAGTCGCCGGAGGTTACACGACCTCACCATGACCTAAAGGTCGCAGCGATGTTACTCGCGGGGGTTGCCGAGGTCATGCCACTAGCCGACGACGGTTGCTGCGACCACATCGGCCTCATGCCGACCTCCATCCAGCCCATCGTCGGCCCCTCGCAATCTCGCTTACCAATCTCAACGAAGAAGAAGGTGAACAGTTACGAGGGCAAAATCGAAAAAACGAAATGTTAGTGAGGATATTTATGGAAGAAAATTTGTCATCTATTCCCCCCTCAACATTCCGAGAAGGTTGAATGCCCAAGGCAGCCTCATGGCTGCCTTGGGCTTTCAACCTTCCAAAGGCTTGCTTTGCCTCAATCATCTTTGCAAAAGGATTTCTCAAACACCAATTTGTTAGCCCAAAGGGCTTTAGATGCCCAAAGTGGCTTGGCAAAGCCACTCCCAAATGCACCCTATCAGTGCATTGGAAATGGAAACGTTTTCTTATTAGCAGTTGGTAACAAGTACTATGGGGTCACTTGTTAATAAAGCCCTTAACCCCCAAGTCATAAATATTACCCTATTTACCCATTCTATCTAGAGTTTGCAGCCTGTTTAGTAAGGTCAGCCAAACAATTCATGCCTAGTCACATTTAGTTCTTTTCCTGTAAGCTTGAACCTGAGTAAGCTTTCCATTCTATCTGGGGTGGCTGAGTTTGGGAACATTGTGCGAAGAATGGCTGCCTGTGTATATATTTGGACATATATAAAATTTGGCACATATTTGGCTCATGACTGTTGCCAAGTTAGAATTTCCCATGAATAAGTGTTTTAGTGCACATCTAGGCCATTTAGATTATTATGTAATTACCACATTTGCACGTCATTGCCATGAATAACATGGTGTAATGAATTTTAATAAAATTATAGTATCTTGCATATCAGTAATTTCAGGTTGCATATTCATAAACAAAAATCACATAAAAATATATTCAGGATTGCATATTTGTATCAACTTGAGTAGATGTACTCTTCCTGTTTTGCATAGTTCTCTTTAGGATTTTATTTTGCAAGAGTCATAACAAGCATTAAATTAGAATGTCCCCTTACTAGACTTATCGCTACATTTTACATAGGATTTTTTAGATTACTTTATGATGACATTCATTTCCATGTTTGTTGGCTCAATATAGGAAAGTAACTTTTTTAGGACATACTCTTGCATAGCATATCATATGTGCACATTCACTCTCTTTTCATATATATGTTTATTTTAGGGAATGTGCACAAACATGTTTAGACTCATTTACCATTCATGGGGGTCCCAGTCCTTGGGCAATAACGAGGCAATGTTAGTTATTGCTCAAGACGACTTGGGTTGATTTCTTTTTCTTTATATTGCTCAGGCTGGCTTCCTCTAGTAATTCTTAAGTCAAGTTATAATTAGCATGTACCATTCCTATTAATCAATAGATCACACGACTAGGACACAAGTACTCTTATCATCCTTGTACACTAGCTTACAACTTAATTACAAAGCAACAAGAACACTACACAAAGAACTTTTAGATAGACAAATGTACGATATTATTAGGAGAGAATGTTGAAAATTGTTAGTAAATCTCCATTTTTCCATCCAACGCTTGAGCTTCTTTAATCCTTTTTATATAGAGATCTTCAATCCATCTTTACAATTACGACTCATTTACTGAGATTGTTTGTCATTGATTATAATCTCTTTTGAGAAGTGTATGAGTGTAATAATGCTTGGAATTAGGTGCTGTGATTTACCGGTTTCAAGAAAAACAACATGGGCTACATTGTAACTACTAAAAAATTTACTAGTGAACTCAAGCCTGTTGGTGGCTGTTAATCTGGGAGAGTAGACATAAACTTGATATAAGCCAAATTATTATAATGATCTATGTGCATCATCTTTTATAATTTTACTCATTCCTTTACTTGTCTGATATAAGCAATGACTTTGATATTATCAGTTTACTCTTGCATATGTTCCTATTTATATTAAACTTGATTTTAACATGTCCACAAAAAATTATCAAATTTTATGAATCAACCTATGCACCCTATAGGTTGTGTATTTAGCCATAACATGGAGCACGCCTCTTATACGATGTTTTTTCTTTTTCAAAATTTACTGATATATCCATTGCAATATCAATCCTCAACATTTTTCATCTCGTTCAATGGTGACGTTAGTAGCAACATTGTCGCGTAGCTTGCCGCTATAGCCACGATAGCCTTCTGTTGTGACACTATCCTGCCACAACGACAGCCTCTCATCCTGATGATCCGCCTCCTATCGCATAGTATGCATAGCAATTATGACAGCACACAATAGCAACATATAAGCAACCGTGTAAACTCTACCGGTTCTCTCTTCAGCACGCAAATTGCTTCAGCGATTTATCATTTGGATCTTTCATTTGAACTCAAAATGAATTATTTTATTCACCTTGAGTTTGAGAGGGTATGTTAGACATATTTAGGATATATTTCTCTTGGTTTACCATATCTCTCGGGATATTGCATATATCTAAGAGATTTTCCATATTATGCATATTTTTGATTGATATATTACCTTAAATAGTCATATAATAAACCCTATAAATAGGATCGTGTGCTCTTTATTATAACATACGGAAGGGCCAATTCCATAAAAAAGCATGAACTTTAGGTGTTGTCCCAAATCTGGCCCGAACTTTATTTTGTCTCAAAAAAAGCACGAACTTTAGGTGTTGTCCCATATTTGGCCTAAACTTTATTTAAGACAAAATAAAGTAATTCTATTACAAATAAGCTTTACATCTCTATTTAACTACAAGATGCACACACTTTTAATATCTCGCTTTAAGGCAATGTAATCTTCTGCTTTCAACCCAGCTTCTAATAGTGCAGACAGTTTGCCAATTGTTAATTGATCTAATGGCCCTAGCTATGTGCCTCGTCCCCTGGAACTGAAGCTGCTGAATTATTTTTCCTATGAGAATCATCTGTAAAGTTCACCTCATTGGAAGGTAAACTTAAATTTAACACTTCCTCCAAACACTTAATGCAGCATCATTTTGCTGTGTTGGATATTATTGCTGACGTGGAAATGCCATGTTGGATGACTGTGGAATGAGGGTTAACGGATGGCCAGATTTGAGACACAAGTGAAAATTTGTGCCTTTTTTTGAGACAAAATAAAGTTCGGGCCAGATTTGGGATAACACCTAAAGTTCGTGCTTTTTTTTTAGACAAAATAAAGTTCGGGCCAGATTTGGGACAACACCTAAAGTTCGTGCTTTTTTATGAAATTAGCCCCATACGGAAATATACAAATTTTACACAATTTTCTCTTCCGCATTATTTCCTATATGTCTCCTCACTAAAGTAACTTCTTCCTGGGCCTCTCTCCAGAATTGAACCCCATTCTCTAGGAAGTCCGTGGGCTTGCCAAGTAGGTCGTTCACTGCAATTCTGCCATGCTCTGTTTGGCATATGCCGAAGTTCGGTGAATACATTTGCTGACATCCTCTGACATAGTGCTTGCATAGGCTATTAGGCTGGGGGTTTGGTATGGAAATGGTCAAGCTTATGATGTCTAGTCAGTTTATCAGTTAATGGCTGTTTGCTCCTGATGCACACCAACTTAGCAAATTGAAAAACATTACACTCTTGACTATGTTGAAAATGACCATCATTGATATCTTTTAGTATGATTGCATGCTACTTAATTTGCTTGGTTCGTTTACTAAGATAACTACTCTGTGAATATTTTATTAAATTTAAGTTTAACAATTCAAAGGAAACGACAGGAAACTTAATTAATTTCTAATCCCCTCTTATTTTAAATCTTGGAAACTTCTCAGAAACTTCTGATATGGTTTTTAATAAAAAAAATCTTGTTTACTAGGAAATTTTACTGCAACTGCTGGATATATTTTCATATTGATGTGTTTTGTTTTTGGTCGGTTATGAAAATATCATAAAATGAAAATATAAAAAAAAAATTGATATTTTCGCATTGATGTTAATGAGAGTGACATTTTCCTGAATGGCTATCGCTTAGCTATTAATTTCAGATAATTGTTTCTGGTGAAAATTACTAAACTTTCGCAGATAGCTATTTTGTTTCAGAATACCATTGTGTTAAAGCTTTCTAAAACTTGCTTCATCAAGTAAAAGAATTGGCGAGGGTTTATGGTAATGAAGCGACTTAACTTCATACAGAACTTTATAGTGGATCAGAGTTTTGAATTGTCACCTTCACAGAAACTCAGGCAAGAAGTAAGTTAGTGGCATTCACCTAGCAATTTCTGTGCAACTTCTTGTTGAAGTTAGCGCTGTCACGAAGGTACATGAAGATCAAGTGACTTATTACTGAGAAACTGATAATCTCCATTATTGCCGAAAAAGGTGACATTAGCTTTGAAAATAGAGGGGCATCAACAGATATCTTGGTAGTATTAAATTGATGGCACACTTCTAGGTAAGTTAAAGAAGTTGTCATGGGTGTGTCATGCAAGATCAATTCGGATAATGAGAGGCGGCAAAAGCTCCTCCACTGAGCCCTATTATCCGTAGAGATCTGAAGGAAATAACTTACTAGTTAGGATCCAAAATCCTCATTCTGACTCACTGTAAAGACATCACTATGCAGCAGCACCAGCTCTCAAAGTCTACTTCATTTGTAATTGGTCCTTTATATTTATTAGGCAGTAACCATTAGGAGATTGCAGATAGTTACTACTTTGTTTCTGCAAGAAAAGGTGGAAATTTGTGTGGTCATTCTATGAATTGTGTAGTGGATTGGATAGGATTGTAAGTGAACATACAGTCGAATTCCCTCTTCAACTATGAATCCGAAAACGTGCCTATTTAAGACAGCCATTATCAGCTCTTTCAGTTTTTTTGGTTTAGACTATTGAGTAGGCCTTCCTAGTTTGTTACCTTGTTAAGTAGACTCTCGTCTCTTAGTTATTTAAAATTGGACCTTGAATGTTGTTTTTCTTTCAAATAGCTCCCCAGCTGTGAATGTTGACTGTATTCCTTGTTTAGTACTTCCCTCGACGAGCCTGCTTTTCTATTGACTAGGCTTCCCGGCTTATTGCACCGTCTTCTCATAAAGGGTAGTTGTGTGCTGTATACTACAGAACAACCATCATTATTTGAAGGTTAAACAATATATTTTGCAAGCTCCTACTGGCCACTAAATATTTTTCTTTGTCTGTTGAATGAATTTAGTAACCCCTTCTTTTTTACCATATCGAGTAAATTTCGGACTTGATAGAATGTTTTAAGTCATTGCTGAATAACTTTACCCAAGAAGTGAATCCTTAAGCACTGAATTTGAAATGTGAACAACATTAAGTACTGAAAAATACAATAACAAGTTGCTTGTTGATGATTATAATTTATAGCTGAATATTATCAATTTCTCACGAAACATAAGGCAATGACAATTGTTAAGATGTTTTAGCAATATATTTGGCAATATTCTACTTGCCATCAATTATATATTCTCTTGAATAAATTAAGTAGCTCCTCCCTTACTTACCATACTAAGTAAATTTTTCACTTAACTAAGTGAAGAGTTGAATTTTCAATTTTTAAGACTTAATTCAAAAATGAAAGATGCCTTAAATGCAGTGAAAATTTCAGTTTTAAGCACTTGCTGTTATTAAACACACCTTTAATATTCAGGATTTTGACAAAAAAAAAAAAAAAAAAAGAGTCTCCGAGACACTTCTTAAGCAACTAAATAAGAGAATATTACAATTTTCCATGTACTAATTGCTTTCATGATTTGTATAATCAATGTTTCAAAATTGACAATTTCCTCATTAAGTATTTTTAACAAATGTCTTAGGGTAGAAGTGATTTGAGACTTGGCACTTTCAAAGTGGCAAAAATAATTTAGGACACTACATGAATAGGCATCGAGCATGAAGAACAGGCAGATGATGGTAGCTACGACTGAAAAAGTCCGAACAATTTTATAATGTATCTCCAGACATTACTAACTTATTTTTGACGACTCCTAAATGTCGTTTACAGACAGACTCGCAGTCAGAGCTGCCTGACGTTACATTCACATTCACCGGCAATATGCTCGTCGTAACTGGAGAAAGCCAGGACAATAGTGCTATTACCTTGCTATTACTTTTTACCTTGTGCCGAGCGGTATCTCTCTGTATCAGCTAAGTCAGAAACATGTCGCAGAATCAAAGTTACACTTTTGTAGTACATTCACTTCCAACATGGTGGGTACTGAGTGCTACTCATGCTAGTGCTTGGAACATGCACCGATCTGATCTCTCTGCACTGTTCTGTCTGCACTGATCTATCGATTAACTGGACGTCCCAACCCCCCTCCTTCCAGTAGCCATAATATACTTGTGGAACATGCGCAACTTTCTGAAAATCATCATTTTGTCCACCTCGCACAAGTTTCTTGACGAGCTCATCTGGCATATCAAAAATCTTCAGCACTTTCAGCTTTTTCAGGTATTCAAAACCTGATGGGAGCTTCTCTAGTAACTTGCAACGCTGAATGATAAACTTCTCAAGATAAGGCATTGCTCCCTTCTCCACTTCTACGCACCTGAGTTCGTCAAAATAATCAAGACCCAGAGTCTTTAGCTTCTTAAAGGATTCCGCTTCAAAGCACAGTGAGCTTCCTTCGTAAACCTGAAGCAACTCAAGATGCACCAGATTGGGCAGATTTTGGAGAGACACAAGAGGGTCATTTTTTAGGCGACTGCCCCTCAGGTGCAATTTCATCAGGCTACTGAGAGAGGGTAGCCAGTGTGGTAAAGCCCTCAAGCGTCCTCTCAAGTAGATTCTCTCAAGGAATGGAGGTGGACTAGAGAGGTGTTTCAGATCAATGAACTCATCATCATCAACAGAAGCTACAGATATTGCTCGAAGCCTAGTTAGTTTCGAGATTGACAAGCACAAATTCCTTCCATCTTCTTTTCTCAATTTCAGAATGGCCAACCTATCCAGTTGTGTCAACATTCCGAGCTCTCTCATCACACTGCCACTACTCTCGTCATCTGCCTCTACGTAGCACAGCTTTTGAAGGGATTGCAATGCTCCTATTCCCCTAAGGGCCCTAAAACCGAATTTGAAAGATGAATAGGATATATTCTTGTAGCGATAAACAAGGAGATGACGAAGTCGTTGAAGTTTCAAGATCTCAACAGGCAATTCAGTGACATTTGTCTGTTTAAGGTCTAGAGTCTCTAAATTTTGAAGCTTCCCGATAGAACTTGGGACTATACTCACCTCAGTGAACCTGAAACTTAGATATCTCAGATGATACCAATCACCAACTTGAGCAGGGAACCTCGTTAAGGGAGCTGCTTGCATATACAAAACAGTGAGCAGTTTCATGTCACTGGCTAGAACTGTATTCACAAGAGATCTCTCCATCCCAAACATATATAAAGAGCGAAGTTGAGACAAGGACCGGTTCTGTTGCAGAGCATGCAGGGTGTTCTGTATTGACAGGCGACGGACTTTATCTGGCCATTCATGATTTTCTTCTTTGGCTATTTCTGCAAAACCCTGATTGGTTGACTTTGAAGTGATAATATCCCGCAGAAAATCATGGATCCGGCAATACTTTACCCTTCCATCACTTCGTTTAGCAGCCACCTCTATCAAGCTTCTGTTTGACAGCTCCATGAAGTAGTCCCTAGCAACGTCTTCGAGGGTCTTTCCTTCTTTCTTTTCAACAAATCCTTCTGCGATCCATAACCGAATCAGTCTCCCACATTTAATGTGGTGACCCTCGGGAAATAAACTCAAGTGCAAGAAACAGGATTTTAGGTAGTAGGGCAGATCATTAAAGCTCAGCGAAAGAACTCTTTTCAAGTATTTGAGTTTGTCGTTGCAGTCAATCTCAGTACGAAGACTGCAACGAACCAATTCCCATTCATAGATCCTCCGTTTGTCTTTTGCAGCCAGAACACCACTGATGGCCACAATTGCGAGCGGTAGTCCTTCACACTTTCTCAAAATGTACTCACATATCTCCTCCAGGTGGGAAGGGCATGGATTCCCCTGAAACGTCTTCCGACAGAAAAGCTCCCACGACTGAGCGGGATCAAGTGGCTCCATATTTTTTAACTGCCCGTTGAACTCCTTGCAGGAAGTTGATGCCAGATCGGCATTCCGGGTTGTGATGATCACCCGGCTTCCATTACTGTTGTTGGGGAAGGCATGCTTGACCGCATCCCATTCATTTATGTGCCAGACGTCATCGAGGATGATCAGGTACCTCCTCTTCTGAAGCAGGTCCTTGATGATCGTCTTCAGCCAAAGGCTATTCATAGTGTAGGCTCCTGGAGGGACCGGTCTCCTGATCACCCTCATGATCTGATCAAGCATGTCTTTAAGCAGTTCTTCGATCTTCAAGGACCGAGACAGAGTAATCCAAGCATACACTCTGAAATGCTTCTTCACGGCAGGGTCTTCATAAACTTGCTTCACCAGAGTGGTTTTGCCCAACCCTCCCATTCCCACAATGGAGATGACCTCCCGCACAAGAGCCCCGTCAAGTAACCCCCTGACCAGCTTGTTCTTTGGCTGCTCAATGCCCACTAGGTCAGTTTTATCTAGGAGAAGGGCATTACCTCGGTGGTCCACCCATGTGTTGTCTGCTCCAGTCGAGCTCGGATCTTGTTGAGCCCTGCTGAATTTGTGGCGCAGCCTCCGGTGCCCATTGCATATGTCCTTTACCCTGGAGTTTATGCGCTTTATCTCAGACGTGAGACGGTATCGAGCCTTCAGATTCTTGATGCAGCAGGACATCCTGCTGATGAGGCCAATGAACCCGACCCCATGATCATGTCTGAGGAGTAGCAAGAACTCGTCGAGCGCATCCTCCATGTCGTAGGCTGTGTTTCTCAACTGCTTCACCCACACCCTGACTTCATCATCGCTTTCTTCAAGGGAATCTGCAACCCTGAGGAAGGCCCGGACACGCTCCAATTCTCCTCTCACTAAGAGGGCTTCTTCTTGGGTTCCTGTCAGGAGTTGCAGCTCGTTCTCAAAGAATTGTGCAAGCTTGTTGAGTAGGTAAGTCACTGGACTCTCTGCCATGCCTCTAGTCCGGTGAGTGGTGGTGAGGTTTTTGGTTTATGTATTGCCTGAAGGCTTTAGACTGTGGTTGCAGAAGTTGAGGCTTGTCATAATGTCCAAACTGTTAAACTGTTTTAACTTTAGTGAATCTTATATCTACAGCTGCTTTGCGTGGGATCCATGTCTGATCAGCAAATTGTACAAGTTATAGTTTTTTCTTTGGGTGACATCCCTTTCGATTTTGCATGATCTTGTCGAATATTCTTGCCTTTGATAGCAATCTATTTAAATTTCTTGTTTCATGTGGAAAGTCCGCAAGTATGTTTAGCTTTTTTGTGTTCCATCTGATTTGAAGAAGCTAATTAAAATTTCTTAATTTTCAGCAGAAATATCTTACAGAATGCTGTCAAATATAATACACGGTAAATTCATGGGAAGTTTCAAAGGAGATTTCATGTTTTACTTTATTGGAGTAAATTCATATCTGACTCCAGGAATATTTAATTTAGACGTGCTTGTTGTGAGTTCACAATATCCAAATATATTTTAGTCACCACTTCCAGCCTGATCACAACGTTATGTTGCATTGCAACTGTAGAGCTGATTTTTGGCTAAGATTGAGGTACAGAAATTTTGATCGGTTCAGAATATCATAATGGTCAAGAGTTCTTCAGAATCAAGACTTTATCACCAGAGGCCGGGATAATCCTTCTATGCCTGAACGGTTGAGTGAAATTTGCGGACTTTTCACTGAGTATTGCAAAAACCATATTTATTTTTTGACCAGGCCATGTGAAGAAAATTCAAGAAACATTTCTCTGTAGGAAGTAGAAGAATTTTTCAACTAAAGTAAGGCAATGAACAAGCTAATGAGCTCAGATATTTCATGAATTTCACTGTACAATGCTCTGAATTTTGTGGCATTACCCTATTAAGTCATCTCAAGTACAAAATGGTCAAGATTGCATACACATAACTTGTTCATACAATTCATATACATAAATCTATATGTTAATTGATGGAGGAAACCCGATCAGCACAATCGGCAATCCGAACAACCTCCAAGCTTGTACAAGGAGCCCAATCTCCGCAAATCCGTATCTGTTCCATTTAAGCAACAAGGCAGTTCCTCAACCGCTTTACACCTCCACAGTTCGGGATACCACTTTCACCTTTCACCTACAAGTCTCTCCACAATTTCTGTCAATCAACAGTTTCCACTGCCATTAGCATTCTGCTGGAAGGTACTAGATGGACATTTTTTCTTGGCCAAAACATACAAATCAACTGTTTACATCTTTTTGGTTGATTGTCAGGGAACCAAATGTCTTTGCTTGATGACATTATTGAAATGTCCAATAAACCGTTTCTTCCTTGGAAATCGGGGCGAAACTCATCTAAATTGGTTCAGAACAAGTGATTGAGGTCACTTGTGTGAAATTTAGTACTTCTCTTCTTTTAATTTTTGTGTGCTTTAGGAGAATAGATCATCATTGAATATGCTATCAAGAGGTTTCTCTATCAAACTTCCTAATAAATACTTTGGCGTTAGTCTCCAAGAAAGCTCTTGCCCTTGTACAATTTACAGAACTAGACCAAGACTGAGTGGGACAACAACAAATCAAAAATTGAAAAAGGACATTAATTATAACTGAGCTACTAAAATATAAGGAAGTTATCAGACTCAATCCTCAATCACCAATGACATGAAACCTTAAAAACAGGCTCACGTCAATAGATATTCAAAGCGTCTATACGAATAAGAACACGAGTTAGGTGGAGTTGACTTGGATCCCATGAGGATGAGAAAGCTACTTTTACCAGCACTGGTCTACTGAATGAACATACCATACCCAAAAAAAAGGAAAAAGAAGAGGCAATTCAAGACGCATGTTCTGAGTCGCTCATACCTTGATGTGCATATGCAATGTCTTCCGTCTTGTCCCTTCTTTTATCTCCCGCTTGGCATTTTATCAAACCTTTGGTGCACACACTTGTGAGGAAAGGCAGGACACTCCCCAGCGAGAATTTCAGAGGGTGATTTCTTCCAAGATTTGAAGAAGATAAAAAAAAAAAGTCTGTCACCATAAAAATTGGATTCTGGATGATCCTTGAAAATGAGCTTGATCAGTGATGGCAACGTCTAGACTTGACCATTCCAGGCGCCAAGGGGGATGGATGAACATATTTTACAAATGCAAGCTAGTTACCTCCCTATTTGCAAGGTTGCCCGGGACTTTCACGTTACTCAAAGCAGAAATTATAATGTTTTCACCATGCGTACGGAATTAATTTTCGATGAAAACCCATGAAAAATCATAAATTATATTTTTTAACAAATTTCACATAAATCTTTTGCATTTTAAAATATTCCAAATTAAGTGGTCATCCTTCTCACATGGGAATAGGAGGTCGGGAGTTTGAATCTTATAGAAATAATTTAACTTTAGATGTTTCAACTCTCACACTCTATAAAGAGACAGAACAAAAGTCTAAGAGTGAAAATTATATTAGAAATATAGTAGAACTAATAAAAAAAAAAGTCCTAAATTGATTTTTTGGAATAAATGTGCTCAATCCCCACAAATTCCGTTAAATTTAGGGATTCTTTTTTAAACTTCCGATTTTGTCCTTCAACTTCAACTTTTTTCTATAGATTTTCTCCCTACAAGTTTAAAAGTTTCTATAATTGTACTAGCTTTCTTCACTCATTTTAATCTAATCCATAGGGAGCATTTTTCTATTGATCGCGTTGAAATCATTACAAGTGAAGGATACTAATCTAAATCTCTTCAAAGAGTAAGCACGTTGATCTCATCTAGTGCTGGAAAAGATAAAACTACCAAACGAAATATCCATTATAATTAAAGGCTCACACTATTTTTACTATTTAAATGGCTATAATACTCTCTAACTTATTGAGTTGACGAAAATAACCTCAAGAGAACTAGTAAATAAGAATCACAAATGGAAAACGTGAATGTTGCTATTTATTGAAAATGTAAAAACAACGTATTGTCATGAAAAAATTCAAGACTATCCACACTATTAATAAAACAATGATATTTTATTTCGCCACCTCAGTCATCATCCATTCTTTTTTTGCACAGACTTCATTTCATCTCTTCCATTTACTAATGTGCTTAAGCTGATCTCTATAATGGAAAGTTTTTTGGCAAAGGGTTTGACCCTTTTTATCTTTGTTATTTAATGTCTGTTAAATATAAATAGGATAAGTACATTAGAAGCCATAAAACTTGTCATGAAAGTACAATTAAATCTTAAAAATTTCAAAAGACGTAATCATATTTTAAAAATAACCGCAAAAATGCAAATGATTCTTCAAATTTTCAAAATGTACAATTGATTACTAAAACTTATCATTAAAATATAATCAAGTCCTTAAACTTCCATTGATTGCACTTTTGGAAAATTTTAAGACTTAATTGCACTTTCATTATAAGTTTTATAGCTTAATTGCACTTTTGAAAAAGTTACTTTCGTGACAAGTTTTAAGATTTTCAATACACTTATTCCAATATAAGTTATAATCATAAAGAGGTCAAAACTTTATCTAAAGAATTTCTCTATTAAAAACTTAAACTAATGAATTGTATATTACAAAGGCTTATCTCGAATTGAACCTAATAAAAACATTGTAAATAAATGTACTTTATTATTATTCATTTAAATTAGAATCCCAATCATTGCATGTATTAAAATACTTGAATCTTTAGTTCTTGTAAAAAAGCAACGGACATGTAGACTTCTCCAAGTTGAACATAGAAGAAGAAGAAATTTAGTTTAGGAAAGGTTTATAAAAGCCATTAGATTGATTGATCTCTATTAAAGGTATACTTTTTTTTTTTTTTTATCAATTTTACCACTAATGGGGTCTTAACGAAGGCTATTATGAACCATTTAAACTCTAGAGTGTATCTAAAGCTATTTAAAGGGTGGAAATAGAGTGAGAGTTACCACATGTGATTCATCTTAATTTTAGCGACCCCCAATTCTGATCAAATAAAGCATCCATTCACCAAAATAACTAAAAATTTGTCTGCTATGAGAATAACATAACATGGCTCCTATACCAAAATCTATCATGATCTTTCTACACTAAATCTGCACTAATCCTGAAAAGCACAGTCTATTTATAAAACAATTACAAGCACACGGCGGATGTTGCAATATTTTCTTCTTGAATTCTGACTTTGAGATCTCAATTTTGCAAGGATCACCTAAATAAAATTTATGGAGAGCATGATTTAAATAGTTCATCTGGGGGCGGTGGAGGAGGTCTTGTTGATGCGGAGTATTTTTTTTTTTTTTTAATCTTGAAAAGCCTAATGAAATTAGACAAAAGAATTTCATAATCATATCTATCCCACCGTATGACAGATACCACTTTCCAAAGTGTAAGAACTTGATGATATTCATTTCCCTATGGACATGTCTGTCATTCCCATCTGAATAATTAAGAGGCCTTGTACAGTACGATGAAATAGAACAAGAAGCTTTCTAGTTCAATGAAATTGGCATATATTTGAAAATGTACAAATTCCCTAAATAATTTCTGAACTCGTCTGGTTCCATATTAGTTCCGAACAGAGTAAACCAATATTTGAATCAATTTGGAATTTCTGAACACAGTAAACCAATATTAGGTCCCAAAAAAAAAAAAAATCATATTTGGAATTTTGTTTGCCTACCTCTAGGTTGGATAAACCATGAATGTTTTTGTTTACTATTTTGAAAGCAAAAAAGTTTCTCAAATGCGTTCAAATAATGAAAATATATACATTGGCTAATAAAGTTTGGTGAAAAATGAAAAATTCCTAAAATATTTTTCTGAAAATGATCGCTTGTAGTGAATGAAGATATTTTTATCTTCATCATCCATAAAAAATTTTAAACACAAATTGTCATCAATAGTTAAAAAATTTTCATTAATTAATTATTTCGAGCGATACAAACAATCATTTCAAGAAAAAGTTTTACAAATCATTCATTTTCTGCAAAATAAAAGCATGCAAGATTGAAAAGTAACCTGCTTCAAAATTTTTTATTTTATTTTAAAATATTCTCTTCTTACGCCTAAAAGATGAATGTTGTTCATGTCAATATTAAATAGGCTTAACTTCTCAACATGCTATCTCAATCCACTTAAAGTCTATTCCTTAAGTTTTAATGGGTAGTTTCACATTAGGATAATATTCTTACTCGGACTCAAGACGCATATGAATTCAAGCTTCCTATGACCATTCTGGCCGTGACGATTCTCGTAAATCAAATCTCGGTCTCCTTTGGAGAGCATTTTGCTGTTCTGATACATTTTTCCGGTAAAAATTCTCTATTTGAGTAATCTGTTAATAAATTTGATTATAAGAATAAATAAGTATAATTATTTCTTTTTTCCATTAGGGCATTAACTTTTTCTCTTATGTGGCAGATTTATTCCAGTCTTCTAACTCACTTGATGTGGTAATGCTTTAGTGTTCTCTATGCAACCACAGGAGAATGGATTGATCTCTCGATTTCTCACTTATCGTTGTATAAGTCGTATAACGATTTTGCATGTTATTTATGTTTTTTCATTTCACTATCGGGAGAAGCCAATAAAAATTTCATTATTACTTTTGCTTTCTTTAATTCTGCATATCAGTATTCTTAAAAGAAACCTTTTTTTTTCCTCCTGGATCGTATGTTACTGAAAACCCTTCTCCATTTCCTTCATTCTTTTCTGAAAGAAATCTTGTTTTGAACTTTTGTGATTTATCTAAAAGGAAAGTGTTGATAAACTTATTTAAAATGTCCAATATTAATCTATTTTTCTTCAAATTTGTATTAAGGGATGTGCAATATACTTTGAGAGCTCCATGGAGAGGCTAATAAAATGTCTAATTATATTAGAAGATAATGTCCCCTGTCAGACAAACAAACTATAAAAAAATGACTTTTTGAAGAGGCACCAATGTATGTCGACTTGAATGAGTTAAATAATGGGCAACCCCATTATTCTTGACATGGTCATAGTCATATATTATCATGCACGCACCCACAGAAGCTTCATTTGGCTATTTAATAGTTTGTCAAACCGTCCATCTTATCTTCTCCGTCTATTGCGTGTTCCGTTGGAACCATCTTAATTTACAATAAAATAGAGTAAGCAATTTGCTATATTATAATTGCCAAAATGTAATTCACGCAATGTAAATGTTTTATTGTTTTGTGGTCCTTACATCTGATATATATATTTTTTGCCTTTCTTGTGCAGCATCAGACAAGTCGTTGGGTGGGTTGCCTCAGGAGATTGCAGATTGGAGTCTGTTCTCTGTGTTTAAGGACTAGGAGTCTGAAATACACGGAGAAGTTCGACGTCACTTGGGTGAAGCAGTACCTTTCCAGCATCGTCTTCGGATGTCTGAAACCGAGGTTATAATCCCCAGAGGTGTCAGTTGATTGTAGAGGGCAGGATATAAAGAGGACTTGGCTAACTACCAAGTAGTTAAAAGGATGTTGGTGCCCAGTTATATGACACTAATTTGGCAAGCAGATACTTTTGTTCCTACATAACACGGTATAATATAAAAAGGGAATGTAAATTGCATTTCATTATGACTAAGGCAACATTTTTCCTATGCTTATCAGATGACGCGCCGTAAGCTAATGAGCTCACCATCTGGCCATTCCTCTTATCCTGTTTATGGGGAAAAGTGCCAAAAAAATCCTAAACCTTTTGGCTTTGTGCCGATTTAGTCATAAACCTTTTTACGTTGTGCCAATTTAGTCATTTCCGGCCAATTTTGGCCGGATTTTGCTAACTGGATGCCGGCCAGCTGACATGGCCTGATCGATGCTAATGTGGATAATTTTTAATAATATTTTAATATTTTTTATTCTTTATTTTTTTATTCTTTTTCTTTTTTTCCTCCAGCTAGTCGCCGGATCTCGGTGACCGGCCAGAGGCGACGGCTGGCGAGCTCGAGGTTGACCTCACCAGCCACCTCGCCAGTGGCCACGAGGACGGCCTCATGTGGGGCGGCAAGGCTCGCCCTTGCCGGATCTGGCGAGGGTTGAGCCTCGCCCATGGTCGGCGAGGGCAAGCCCCGCCAGCTCGACGCGAGGCCAGCTCGGGGCCGCCTCCTCGCACTCGCCCTTGCCGGCCATGGGCGAGGCTTGACCCTCACCAGATCCGGCGAGGGCGAGCCTCATCGCCTAGGCCTCGAGGGCGGCCTCACGTCGGGTGGGCGAGGCTCGCCCTTGCCAGATCCAGCCATCGCCTCTGGCCGGTCACCGAGCTTTGGCGACCGGCTAGAGGAAGAAGAGGAGAAGAAAGAAAATAAAATAAAAAATCAAAATCAAAATAAAAAAATCAAAATCAAAATCAAAATAAAAAATATTAAAATATTATTAAAATATTATTAAAAGTTGTTACGTTAGCAGCGGTTAGGCTACATCAGTCGGCCGGCGTCCAGTCAGCAAAATCCGGTCAAAATTAGCTGGAAAGGACTGAATTGGCACAACATATAAAGGTTTAGAATTAAATTGGCACTAAAAAAATGTTTCAGACTTTTTTGGCACTTTTCCCCCTATTTATGAGACTATACAATTTTTGAAATTCGTACTAAAATAGTAGGGTACTCTGGCAATTAACAGAACCCATAAGGCCATGGTTTCGCCAACTAAACAATCTTGAAAAATTCTAGAAATTTTATATATGATATTTTAAGATTACTCTACAATTTTCATAAAGAATGCTCGTTAAAATTCTTGACTAAAAATTCTGTGGAAAATAGAAATAAGAGAAAGGTCAGTTCAGTGTCTGTAAAAATAGATTATATATTTGATTGTTTTTCAAATATATTTTTGTCATACAAAATCCAAAAAATTTGAATTTAAAGTATGTCGTAGAAAAGCGAATAAGGGATGACTTTTGTGAAGGATACCCCATGCATTTCACACTACACAAGTCAATACAAAATTCGCAAAACCAAGGATCCTACTGAAAACCAAATCTGACTTAGACAACATCCACTATTTTAGCTCAAGTTTTCGGAGTTCCAAGCTCGAGTGTGCATGAGATTGAATGGATAATACCTCCATGACATATACATGGACCCGATAACTAAAGTTTCAAACATTTTAGCTAGATAACCTTTTTCGAAACTTCATACTAAGTACAAAACATTTATGTGATTACGAAAATTCAAGAAACTCTAAGGAAACTCTCCTTGCCATACAACAATCGATTGATATAGGATAGAATGGAGGGTGCTCAGTTGCCTTGGCTCCTAAAGGACGCGGTCGTGGTTCGGCCGGTTCCTGAGTCGTTGATGTTCGAGCCGAGAAGACGTTGCGGTTGACGGCGATGACGTGAGCAGCTAAGCTGGCAGGAAAGAGCGAGTGGGGTTTGTGGCTGTTTCTTGGTATGGGTAAGGACGAGATGAGGTGCAGTGGCTGGCGTCGTTGGCTTCTGTGAGTGGCCGGGGGTTGTGGTGCAAGCAAAGGTGAAGTTAAAGTGAAAAATGGAAGAAACAGAGGAAGACTCAGGTGGGGAAAGCAAGAAGAAAACGAGCGGCTCCGTTCTTTTCTCTTCCAACTCAATCTTTACCGTTTCGCTGCTGTTGAGGTGTCATCGTCTAAAAAAAGCGTTGGGGGAGGCGACACGGAGCTAGTCTCCATTATTGACTCTAAGGGAAGACATGGCAAGGTGTTGGGTGTGCTGCGGTGTGAAGCGAGAACGAGGGAAAGGCTGACTTCCTCTTCTGCTACTTGTGGTCTTCGTGCCACGAGGAAGAATTTGGCGGAGGTTGCTGGCCAGTTGACTTCTCTGCACGGTCTCACACTAGCTAGAATTCATGAATGCTGCTGTTGCAGTGAGGTTGAGGTGGTGATGGCGCTGGTGATTGATATGGCGATAGTCTGGTGGTGACGCGGTGTCGAGTTGTCGTCACCGTGAAACAAGGGTGTTGCAATTGAGGCTTAGATGGCTTGGTAATGACGAGAAGGAGCGAAGGTTAAAAGTCTTCGCAGTGGTGAAATTGGTTCAATCCGATGTCAAGTTCAATGATGTGGCGTGGATGGCTAAGCGTTCGGGGCTCGTAATACGTTGAGCAAAAGTCCGAATGTCACATTGAGTATGGTTTATGAAATGTAATTTGATTTAGTATGTGAAACCGATTTATGATACGGATTCTAAATTTGTTTTGTGTAGAAAATTGATCGGTGAAAAGTTTCATTTTGGTTTGTGAAACCAATTGTGATATGGACTGATGAAGGACTAAGTGCTACACAATAATGTACTTTCGCGGGAACCACCTCTAGAGTCTTGTACCATTTATATGTATTAGACATGGATTAAGTGCTATATGATAACGTAACTTCATGAGAGCCACCTCTAGAGTATTATAGTCTAGGGCTAAATGCTACATGATAAAATAATTTCATGAAGGCCACCTCTATGGCCATGTACTATTGATATACGTGGATCAAGGACTAAGTGCCACAAGATAATGTAACTTTGTGAAAGCCATCTCTAAATCCTTGCACTACTCAAGGGCTAAGTGCTATATGATGACATGAGTCTCATGGGAGCCACTTCTAGGGCCCTGAGATGTGATGTGATACAAGTTTGGAAAATGGAATGGATCATTGACGTGTGTTTTTATTAGATTGACCAATGGACTTGACCATTGATATTTGTATTGTGATGGCGGATTTAAATATGTATTTCTAATTTGTACGAAACTTTGTTAAGATGAAACAACTCATATTTGATTCAATATGTATTTATAACTTGGATTACGAGTTTTTGGTATTAGCTTTGTATACAGGCATAGTACCTACAAGATCTGATTAGAAGAGATACATACTACTCACTGAGCTATAATTGCTCACCCCTCTTTCCAAATATTTTCAGGTTCTTTGATTAATAGCTAGTAGAGCGAGAGCGCTATCGATGAGGACTTTTGGAAGTGAAATTTGGGTACGGTTTGAGGTTGCATCTTTCACAAAGAAGAACGACCATGTCATCCCATCCCTGTTGTTTCGCGATGTGACAGAAAATTACCTTACATTAGTGTTTACATTTTTTACACGTGCATTATATGGTCAACATTTGCTATACTAGTAGTTAGACTCTTTTTCAAATGAACATGGCAAACATTAAGCACATACTATTCTCAGATCAGGCCAAAAGGTTCAATCCATTACTTCCAGCATGGAGGGAACGCATTGCTACTCATGCTAGTGCCTTGGCAGGAAGAGGTTTCGCCCACGGACAACAATCTATCTATGGATTGGACGTCCCAGCCTCCATCTCTCCAATATCCACAGTAGACTTCTGGAATGTGTGCGACCTTCTGATAGTCCTCGTCATGCTCGTGTCGCATAAACTTTTTGACCAATTGATCAGGCATGTCGAAGAACTCAAGTACTCTGAGCTTGGTTAGATACTCAATGCCTGATGGTAGCTTCTCCAGTAGCTTGCAGCGCTGAATGATAAATTTTTCAAGGCAGGGCATCGCTCCTTCCTCCACTTCCACGGATCTGAGTTCGTCAAACTTGTCGAGACCGAGAATTCTCAGCTTCCTAAAACCTTTGGATATTGAAGCATAAGGTCTTTCCTTCGAAGACCTGGAGCAGCTCGAGATGAATGAGGTTAGGCAGACTTTGCAGTAATGCAAGTGGGTCATCCTTCAGCCTACTCCATTGTAAGTGCAACTTGACAAGACTATCGAGAGTGGCTAACCAGTTTGGTAGCGTCTTAAGACGCCCTTTCAAGTAGATCCTCTGTAGTAATGGAGGTGGAGATGTAAGGTGTTGCAGATCCAATATCTCGTCAGCCTCGACTGAAGCCACAGATAGTGCACAGAGGTTGGTTAATTTCTCTATCGATGAGCACAAAGCCCTTCCATCCTCTTTCCTCAACTTCAGGATGCCCAACCTGCTTAACTGTGTCAGCTTCCCGAGCTCTCTCATGAGGATGTCATTCCTTTCGTCGTTCGCCTCTATGTAGCACAACTTTTGAAGGGACTGTAGAGCCCCAATCTCCGTGAGTGCCTTGAAGCCATACTTGTAGTACAAAGACGATATGTTCTCATATCGATACACCAAGAGATGCCGGAGTTTTTGCAGTTTCAAGATTTCAACAGGTAATCGCCTTACATTTGTGTGCTTAAGATCTAGTGTTTCTAGGTTCTGAAGCCTCCCTATCGAAGTAGGAATTGTTTTAATTTCGGTGTGCCTGAAGTTTAAATATCTTAGGTAGTAGCAGTCGACAACTTGAACTGGGAACCTTGACAAAGGTGTGGCTTGCATGTCTAAGACATTAAGCAGTTTAATGTCACATCCTAGGACAAAGTCAACGAATCCCCTGTCTACACCGAACATGTATAGAGAGCGCAGACGAGAAAGTGACCTGTTTTGCTGTGCCGCTTGCAGGCTGTTGTGCAGTGAAAGGCGGCGAACTTTTTCTGGCCACATGTCAGTCTGCTCTTTGGTGATCGTTGCAAAGGTTTGATCTCTCGATTTTGAAGTTATTATTTCCCTCTGGAAATCATGGATGCGGCACAACTTGACCCTTCCATCGGTTGTTGTTTCGGCCACTTGGATTAGGCTTCTGCTCAGGAGCTCGCTGAAGTAGTCCTCTGCGACTTCTTCAAGGGTCTTGCCTTCTTTTCTCTCAACAAACCCTTCTGCTACCCAAAGCCGGATCAGTCTCTTGCGCTCAATTAGGTGACCCTCGGGAAATACACTCAAGTGCAAGAAACAGGACTTCAGGTAGTACGGCAAATCGCTAAAACAGAGGCAAAGCACCGTCTTTAAGTTCTTGAGCCTGGCGTTGCCATCAATCCCGGCACGAAGGCTGCATCGTAAAGCATCCCATTCATCGATCCTCTGTTTGTCTTTCGCAGCCAGAACACCACTGATGGCCATGATGGGGAACGGCAGTCCGTCACACTTTCCCAAAATGTATTCACATATCTCCTCCAGGTGGGAAGGGCAAGAGTTCTTCTGAAATGTCCTTTGACAGAAAAGCTTCCACGACTGTTCTGGATTGAGTGGCTCCATTTTTTTTACCAGGCCATTGAACTCCTTGCAGGAGGTGGATGCCAGACCGGTGTTACGAGTTGTGATGATAACCCGGCTTCCAAGATCGTTGTTGGGCAAGGCATGCATGACTGCATCCCATTCGTCTCTGTACCATGCATCATCGAGGACAATCAGGTACCTCCTCCTCTGAAGCTGGTCATTGATGATCATCTTCAACCAATCGCTATTCATAGCGTTGGCTCCTGGAGGGATCGGTTTCCTTATCACCCTCACGATCTGATCAAGCATGTCTTTGAGGAGCTCTTCGATCTTTGAGGACTGAGAGAGAGTGATCCAAGCGTACATTGCAAAATGCTTCCTCACGGAGGGGTCTTCATAGACTTGCTTCACCAGAGTGGTTTTGCCCAGCCCTCCCATCCCAAGGACGGAGATGACCTCCCGCCTGTAAGCCCCATCAAGTAACAGCCCGATCAGCTCGTTCTTCGGCTGCTCGATGCCCACAAGGCCAGTTTTATCCAGTAGGAGGGCATTGCCTCGGTTCTCCATCCATGCGTTGTCCGTGCTGGTCGAACTCGGATCTTGTTGAGCCCTGCTGAATTTGTGGCGCAGCCTCCGGTGCCCATCGCATATGCCCTTTACTCTGGAGTGGATGCGCTGTATCTCTGACGTGACACGGTATCGGGCCTTCAGGTTCTTGATGCAGCAGGACATCCTGTCGATAAGGCCAGTGAACCCGACTCCATGATCATGTCTCAGGACCAGCGAGAACTCGTCGAGCGCGTCCTCCATGTCGTAGGCTGTGTTTATCAACTGCTTCACCCACACTTTGACTTCCTTCTCGCTTTCCTCAAGGGAATCTGTGACCCTGAGGAAGGCTCGGATTCGCTCCAATTCTCCTCTCACTGAGAGAGCTTCTTCTCGAGCGCCTGTCGGGAACCGCACCTCATTCTCAAAGAATTGTGCGAGCTTGTTGAGTAGGTGAGTCACTGGGCTCTCTGCCATGCCTCTAGTCGGTGGGCGGTGGTGAGGTTTTTGGTTTGTGTTGCCTAGAGGCTTTTTAAACTCAGGTTGCAAAAGTTGAGGCTTTTCGTATTCTCTGAAATGTTGAACTGCTTAACGTTAGTGAATCTTAGATTTATTGCTGCCTTGTGTGGGATCGACGTCTGCTTAGCAAGTTGTACGAGGTTTGGTTTATTTTAGTTATATCCTTTATTTCTTGCATGTTCCTGTTAAATATTTTTGCCTTTGACAGCAAGCTATTCAATTTTCATGTCTCGTGTGGAAAAGTTTGCAAGCATGTTTAGTATTTTATTCTTTTGTACTTTCATCTCATATGAATAAGCTAACTAAAATTTCCTAATTGTTAGAAGAAATAACTTGTATAATCTTGTCGAATATAATATATCCAAGGCAAAATCATGGGAAGTTTCGAAAAAACTTTCTTGCTTTATTTTATCCGAGCAAATTATTATCTGAAACCAAGAACACCTAATTTAGATATCCCTCTTGTGAGTTCACAATCATGTCATCTTATTTGTGTAGTATATCGAAATATATTTCAGCTACCAATTCTTGCTCGATCACACCATTATGTCGAAATAAATTTTTATTGAAAAACTTGCATTGCAAGGTATAAGAGCTGATTTTGACTAAGATCGATGGAGGAAAATTTCAATCAATTCAGAATATCATGATGGCCAAGAGTTCATCAGAATCAAGACTACATCACCAGAGGCCAGGACATTCCATCTGTACCTGAACACTCAAATGAAATTCGCGGACTCGTCACTGAGTATCGCAAAAGCCAATTTTTTTTTTTTTTACCAGGTTACGTGAAGGAAATTCAAGCAACATTTCTTCGCTAGGATTTAGAAGAAATAAGAATCAACTACAGTAAGGCAATGCACAGGCAACTGAGCTCGGGTTTTTGGCGAATTTCACCGTACACTGCTCTGAATTTTCCATGGCATTACCCCCACTGAATCATCTCATAAACGAAATAGTCAAGATTGCGTACAAATAACTTGTTATATAAATCATACGCTAAATTTGTAGCGATATATACGTCCTATTCTTCTACTGGTGAAGGAGGGGTGGATAAGATTTGAGAGGAAAAGTAACATCAATCGAATTAAAAAAAAAAAAAAAGGACTACCATTACGTATGAAGCAAATAACCAGAAAACGTAAAAAAAGTCACATTTCAGTGACTTATGACGGATAGCATTAATTAATAGAATGACATCAAATAAATCTTTATAAAATGCAGAATTATGGAGCCTTTTCGATTAGATTAGAGCGGCTGTCGCTGTCTATTCTGCGGAGTTGATTAGGATTCCATGAGGGTGAAAAGCTAGTTTTGTCTCGCCACTATTCCAAGTCAAGACAGGAACTCCCTCTTTACAAGTCTTTAAAAACATCCAATTTTAATAACCATTTGTTATGTCCATATTGTTAGGCCACTTTCTCTTGTTTTGGTGAACGCATTTCGCCTTTCGATCAAATCATAGACCATACTCTCAATTTTTTATCGATGATCTTGTATTGTTATATTTGTCCATGTTAATGATTTCCGACTAAAATTAGACAAATGAATTTAATTGACAAAATATTAAAAGTTTGGTGACTCAATTATCACAATTAAAATATTTAGGACTGAATTAACTAATGTGCAATAGGTTTATAACTTTTTTGGTAATTTTTTCCCATAATTCTTGATATGATGGTAGTCAAGCACGGACCCATAGAAACTTCGTTCGGCTCTTTCATAGTTTGTCAAACCCTCTTATCTTCCCCACCTACTGCGTGCTCCATGGAAACCATCTTATAATATGCAATACAATAGATTAAATAATACGCAAAACATTAAGATTGGCGGAATGTTATGCATAGCATTAAATAAGTACTTGATCTCTACATCACCCAAAGCAAAGTGGATGATCTTTAACACTTTAGGGAAAATTGTCAAATTAGCCCTAAACATATTGTACGGATATCAATTGGACGGAATATAACTTAATGGTAGAGTGTCACTTTGACATAGTGGAAGTCATCAATTTGAGCTTGATTATCCCTAAAACTGATAAGAGTTTTTATATTTTGATTTACTTCCATTATTTGCCATGAGATTTTCTTTGGAAAGTTATGTAGAATAAAAAGAATCACTCAAAAAAGATGTCAAAGCAATGAGTTCTACTAATTTAAAGTTTTACCCAATCAATCCTCTTTGAACTGGAGAAATAACGAGAGAGAGAGAGAGGTTGTAATGGCTTTTTTCTCACATTTTTCTAGTAATTTATTATTTATATCGTAATGTCAACAATTTTTGGTAAAATTTGATTGGAGGATTATATTGGAATTTTACATAATGTTTAGGACTAAATAGTAAAATTGAAAGGTTGAAAACTAAATTGATATTTATATAATATATTTAAATCTAACGGGGTAATTTTTCCTTACATTTTATAAAGCCTAAGAAAGCAACATCCACGTTTGATAAATTAGGGCTGCATTATGGGCCATCAAACGTCACTAGTCAGTCCACTTTCTGCTACTCTGTGAAGGTTACATTTGCCCCCGACCAACTTTCTCCGGCCATCCATTTGATTAGCACTTTACAAGTTGAGAACATTACCTACATATAAAATTGTTTATATATTAAGGTAGGGTCATTAGCGAAAGCCAAATAACCCAAAAAAAAAAAAAGGATTAAAACATCTATTTTTGTACTTTCTTCGATTGTTCAATCACAATGTTTGGATTTTTTCTTTTTTCCAATCCAATAATTAAACTTAAGACAGCGACTGGGCAACTTCCCTCGGCCATGGACGCAGCAGAAAATCCAGGGGCGTCTCTCTCTCTCAAACTAAAGACAGCGACGTGGGCAGCTTCCCTCGGCCATGGACGCAGCAGAAAATCCAGGGGCGTCTCTCTCTCTCTCTGAGTGTGGCAAGTAGTCAGGTTGGGATATGTTCCTAGAAATCGGAATAGAATATGGCCCCGAGTCAATTTCCGGGAGTAAATTGCAAAGAACTTTCCAACGTCGGGAGCGGAGCAGGTGGAGATGGCTTTGCGGAAACTGAAATTGCAAAGAACTTTTCAACGGCCACTTGGCACAATACCATAACCTTGAGGTGAATAACGTAATTCGGCCAATCTTATTATTTTGTGGTCCTCAAACCTGATGTACATAGGTGCGTTGGCTCAGGAAATTGCAGAATTGGTGTATGTCCTTGGTGTTCTAGGACTAGGGAGTACGAGCACAGACGTCACTTGGCTCAAGCAGTGCCTTTTACAGCATTGTAATGCCCGAAACCGACATTACAATCGCAAGAGGAGTTGGTGTTGACTGTAGAGGGAAGCATATGAAGACGGCTCGGCTAGCTCCGACTAGTATGGAGGGTTTTGCATGACCAGATATATGACGCTGAGTAAACAAGCAGATACTCTGTTCCTGCATAACACAGGGTATGACATAACCAGGAGTTGTAAATCGTATTTTCATTATGACTGAGGCAGCAATTTCCCTATGCCTGTCAGATGACATGCCGTAAGCTAGTAAGCTTACCATCCGGCACATTCATCTTATCCTGTTAATTCCGAGAATTCAACTTCCTCGCCTACGTGGCTGATGATCAATTTAATGGTATGATTAGCAAGATGGAGTGATCGGCAGGTATCTGTTGCAGGGCGACTTACAACAGAATGCTAAAGTTTTTGATTGCTGGAGATCCCCTACTGAGTGACAACTATCAAAATGAGGAACCTTGCTAGCAATTTGCACTCAGAAAAGCAATCTGTTAGGGAATGCACACGGATTAGTAAAACAAGGTTGCTGGTTTACAACCTCATCTGTCAAAATACTAGGTGGATCGTTTGCTGAACACGTGCAGGCCAAATTGATATGGAGATGATAGTAGGATAACAAGAGACCCGGAGCAAGCAGGGGATAGTATTCAGTTTAGGCTGGTGTTAGAACGCTATTACTTCCGATGTATCCTCTATCCGTTAGTGAGATTGTGTTTGACACTGATACAGAATGAACAAGTAAAAGAATTGTGCCAGGGTTCCAATCTGTCTGTTAAAGTGGCAACGAATATAAGTATTTTGAGCCTTTCTCATTAACAGTAGTTCTGGATCTTCCCACTGCAAATGGCTTTTGAAAAGGTTGTTTGTTCTTTCCCCTCTAAGCAATCTGTTGTGTTGAAAAATGTACTTCAGTTTAGTTGTCTATAATAGGTTGTTCATCTTTCGTTGGCCTAGATTCGAGCCTCTTACTATTGTACATTGACGAACATCCATGATGCCAAAGGAGAAAGTGCATTTCACGAGGAGAAAACAGTGAACTAGCTGCTTCATTCATGTCATTTACAGGCGTAGAAAATTACCATAACTTAGTATTTACATTATTTTACATGTGCCTGATATTGTCAACATTTGCTATACTTACGGTAATACTCTCCCTTGTATGTACATTGCAAACATTATGCACATAAAATTCTCACATCATGAAAAAGGAGTCAATACATTACTTCCAGCATGGAGGGAACTGATTGCTCCTCATGCCAGAGCCTTGGCGAGGAGAGGCGTTGCCGTCGGACGATCTCTCTATTGATTGGACGTCCCAGCCTCCATCTCTCCAATATCCATAGTAAACTTCTGGAATGTGTGCGACCTTCTGATAATCCTTGTCCTGTTCGTCACGCACAAACTTCTTGACCAGCTCATCAGGCATGTCGAAGAACTCAAGTACTTTGAGCTCGGTCAGATGCTCAATGCCTGATGGCAGCTTCTCCAGTAGCTTGCAGCGCTGAATGATCAACTTTTCCAGGCTGGGCATTGCTTCTTCCTCCACTTCCACGGATCTGAGTTCGTCAAAATTGTCAAGACCCAGAATTCTCAACTTCCTAAAACCTTTGGCTTTGAAGCATAAGGTCTTTCCTTCATAGACTTGGAGCAGCTCGAGATGCACGAGATTGGGCAGACTTTGGAGTGATATGAGGGGGTCATCCTTCAGCCGACTCCACCGTAAATGCAGCTTGACAAGACTGTGAAGAGTGGCTAACCAGTTTGGTAGCATCTCAAGACGCCCATTCAAGTAGATCCTCTGCAGCAGTTGAGGCGGAGATGTAAGATGTTGCAGATCCAATATCTCGTCGACCTCGATTGAAGCCACGGATATTGCACGGAGGTTGGTTAATTTCGTGATCGATGAACATAAAGCCCTTCCGTCCTCTTTCCTCAACTTCAGGATGCCCAACCTGCTTAGCTGTGTCAGCTTCCCGAGCTCTCTCATGATGATGTCATTCCCCTCATTGTCCGCCTCAATGTAGCACAACTTTTGAAGGGACTGCAGGGCCCCGATCTCCAGGAGTGCCTTGAAGCCGTACTTGTAGCACAAATAGGATATGTTCTCATACCGATACACCAAGAGATGCCGGAGTTTTTGCAGCTTCAAGATTTCGACAGGCAATCGAGTTACGTTTGTGTACTTAAGATCTAGTGTCTCTAGGTTCTGAAGCCGCCCTATCGAAGTAGGAATTGTTTTAACCTCAGTATGCCTGAAGCTTAAATATCTTAGGTAATACCAGTCAACAACTTGAACTGGGAACCTTGACAAAGGTGTGGCTTGCAAGTCTAAGACATTGAGCAGTTTAATGTCACATCCTAGGACAAAGTCAATGAATGCCCTGTCCACCCCAAACATGTATAGAGAACGCAGATGAGAAAGTGACCTGTTTTGCTGTGCGGATTGCAGGCTGTTGTGCAATGAAAGGCGGCGAACTTTATCTGGCCACGTGTCAGTCTGCTCTTTGACAATTGTTGCGAAGCTTTGATCTCTTGATTTTGAAGTTATTATTTCCCTCTGGAAATCATGGATGCGGCACAATATGACCCTCCCGTCGGATGTCGTCTCAGCCACTTGCATCAGGCTTCTGTTCAGGAGCTCGCTGAAGTAGTCCTCTGCGACTTCTTCAAGGGTCTTGCCTTCTTTTCTCTCAACAAACCCTTCTGCTACCCAAAGCCGGATCAGTCTCCTGCGCTCAATTTGGTGACCCTCGGGAAATACACTCAAGTGCAAGAAACAGGACTTCAGGTAGTGCGGCAAATCGCCAAGCTGAGGGAAAGAACCCTCCTCAAGTTCTTTAGCCTGTCATTGCCATCAATCTCAGCACGAAGGCTGCGCCGTACCACATCCCATTCGTCGATCCTCCGTTTGTCTTTTGCAGCCAGAACACCACTGATGGCCACAATTGCAGTGGTAGCCCTTCACACTTTCTCAAAATGTACTTACATATTTCCTCCAGGTGGGAAGGGCACGAATTCCCCTGAAACGTCTTCCGACAGAAAAGCTTCCACGACTGTTCAGGATCGAGTGGCTCCATATTTTTTACCAGCCCCTTAAACTCCTTGCAGGAGGTAGATGCCAGATCGGCATTCCGGGTTGTGATGACCACCCGGCTTCCGTGACTGTTGTTGGGCAAGGCATGCTTGACCGCATCCCATTCATGTATGTGCCATGCATCATCAAGGACAATCAGGTACCTCCTCCTCTGAAGCAGGTCCTTGATGATCATCTTCAGCCAATGGCTATTCATAGTGTTGGCTCCTGGAGGGACCGGTTTCCTGATCACCCTCATGATCTGATCGAGCATGTCTTTGAGGAGTTCTTCGATCTTTGAGGACCGAGAGAGAGTGATCCAAGCATACACCGTGAAATGCTTCTTCACATCAGGCTCTTCGTAGACTTGCTTCACCAGAGTGGTTTTGCCCAACCCTCCCATTCCCACGACAGAGATGACCTCCCGCCCGAGAGCCTCCTCAAGTAAACGCTCGACCAGCTCATTCTTCGGCTGCTCAATGCCCACTAGGTCAGTTTTATCCAGTAGGAGGGCATTGCCTCGGTGGTCGTGCCATGTGTTATCTGCGCCAGTCAAGCTCGGATCTTGTTGAGCCCTGCTGAATTTGTGGCGCAGCCTCCGGTGCCCATCACATATGCCCTTTACTCTGGAGTGGATGCGCTTTATCTCAGATGTGACGCGGTATTGAGCCTTCAGGTTCTTGATGCAGCAGGACATCCTGCTGATAAGGCCAGCGAACCCGACTCCATGATCGTGTCTCAGGATCAGCGAGAACTCGTCGAGCGCGTCCTCCATTTCGTAGGCTGTGTTTCTCAACTGCTTCACCCACACTCTGACTTCATCATCAGTTTCCTCGAGGGAATCTGCGACCCTAAGGAAGGCCCGGACACGCTCCAATTCTCCTCTCACTGAGAGGGCTTCTTCTTGACCGCCCGTCAGTTGCCGCACCTCGTTCTCAAAGAATTGTGCAAGCTTTGTGAGTAGGTGAGTCACTGGGCTCTCTGCCATGCCTTTAGACTGGCGAGTGGTGGTGAGGTTTTTGGTTTATGTGTTGCCTAGAGGCTTTAGGCTGTGGCTGTAAAAGTTGAGGCTTTTCATGGTCTCTGATCTGTTAAACTTTAGTGAATCTTATATTTATAGCTGCCTTGTGTGGGATCCATGTCTGCTTAGCACATCGTACAGGTTTTGGTTTATTTAGTTATATCTCTTTTGTTTTTCGCATGTTCCTGTAAAATACAGCAACCTCTGCAATTTTCTCGTTTCGTGTGGAGAGGTCTGCAAGTTTGTTTAGTATTTTATTCTTTTGTAGTTTCATCTTATGTGAATAATTTAACTAAAACTTCTTGATTGTTAGCAGAAATTACTGGTCTGACGCTGTTGAATATAATATATCTAGGGCAAAATCACGGGAAGTTTCGAAGAAACTTTCGTCTTTGTTTTATCTGAGTAGATGATTATCTGAAACCAGGAACACCTAATTTAGATGTCCCTCTTGTGAGTTCACAATCACGTCATTTTCTTCGTGTAGTTTATTGAAATATATTTCAGCTACCAATTCCTGCTTGATCACACCATTATGCCGACATAAATTTTTCTTGAAAAATTTGCATTGCAATATATAAGAGCTAATTTTGACTAAGATCGATTGGGGAAACTTTCAATCAATTCAGAATATCCTGATGGTCAAGAGTTCATCAGAATCTGGACTTCAACACCAAAGGCCAGGACAATCCATCTATGCCTAAACATTCAAGTGAAATTCCCGGACTTATCACTAAGCATCGCAAAAGCCAAATTATTATTTGACCAGGTTACCTCAAGAAAATTCAAGCAACATTTCATAACTAGGAACTAGAAGAATTAATTAACTGCATTAAGGCTACGCAAAAGCAAATGAGCTCAGATTTCACCCTACACTGCTCTGATTTTTCCGTGGCATTACCCAGCCGTATCATGTTAAACATGAAATAGTCAAGATTGCAGACAAATAACTTGTTTATATAAATCGTTCGCATAAATCTGTAGTGATATGTACGTCTTGCTCTTCTACTGGGGAAGGAGAAGGGCCCAAATTTGAGAGGAAAAGCAACAGATATCGAATTAGAAAGGGACTATCATTACGTATGAAGCAATTAACCAAATTAAGTGGAGTCGCACTTCAGTCACTAAGGACAGATTGCATTAAACAATAGAATCACATCAACTAAATCTTTTATAAAGCACGAAATTATGGCACCTTTTCGATAAGATTAGAGCAGCTGTCGCGGTCTATTATGTGGAGTTGATTAGGATTCCATGAGGAAAAGCTGGCTTTATCACGCCACTATTCCAAGTCAAGACAGGAACTGCCTCCTAACAAGTTTTGAAAAACATGCAATTAAGTCAAGAACCATTTGTTACATCCATGTTGTTAGGCCATTGTCTCTTAGTCTAGTGAAAGTATTTTGCTTTTTGATCAAATTATAGATCAAATCATCAAAATTCTATTGATAACCTTTATTGCTATTTCTCTGCCTGAGACAAGGGAAGGATTTCAGACGAATGAACTAATAGTCGACTGTCATCAAATCAAATCAAAATTAACATGTCTATACATACACGATAGGGAATGGGAGGGACCAAAGATACAGAGGTTGCTGTATCTACTTCTCCAATTTGTTAAACGATGCTTAAAGAGTGTCAAATTATCTATGCCGTGCAGTTTCCATTTGAGTTATGTTTCATGTATATTCAAATTTGGCCTCGTAAACTAAATTTGATCATGGATGTAACCTCTGTTAGGACATAAGACTGATTGAACCAGGCATAGGTCCGTCGCTAAAGTTCGAGATTACAGCAATACATTGTTGATGTTACTATAAGGAATTCTGTTTTACCCTCGATGCGTGTCGTGCACTTCTTATTTTGTCGACCTTTTGTCACCATGTTTGGGCATCAGGGAAAATGGAGGTGCTAATGCTGAATCAAAGACTCACAGGAAGCTTGTCCACTTGACTGACCAAAATCAAATGAGCATTTGGTCCTCAAGCGAGCTCCTGTATAGACTTTCAAACGTGGTGAACGCATTCTTGCATCTGTCTCTATTGAATAAAGAAGGGTCAAACCTTTGACCCTTAACTTGATCTTTGATGGCCCCATTTGGAGACTTTGGCCTTGTAACGAGCTCCAAGGGTTGGGGATAACTACAATTCTTAAACAGAAGCTAATTTCCTCGAGGTTTCATAGCTGTTCCGGTGATAGAGTACTCGTTACTCCAGGAGATTCAGGGGATTTCGTTAGCATTTACTAGGGAATAGGATATCAACTGATTATATAAGGGTTCATGTTTTGCTGACATTTGGTAGTTAAGTTAGTTATCTTGTCTGCCACAATGGATTCGAGGGCCACGTGTCAAAAAGTCAACGATGGTTTTCTATCAATATCCTGTATACATGGACGTGAAGGGACCTTGGCAATACTTCCTTTATTCGATCACATTCTCGCTCTTTAGCCTTCCTAGAAGACAGGAGCAATCATTTCCTCGGCCATGTCGGGATCTTCTCGGACCTAATCCATCATCGGGCTGCACATCAACTCGAGGAGTTCTGCTCTAATACAATCTATGACCGCTCAACTCGATTTATTTGGATAACTTAGCACCGTAAAATAATAAAATATTAACTGTAATTTTTTCGAATTGATATTGTAACGACCCAGACCCGGGGCAGTACGGAGGGATGGACTAAGATCGCCTCGGCAGTACGCGGACGAGGCTAAAGGCATTTCTCTTGTCCCACATCGCTTAGGGGGAGAGTCCTGGGAGCCTTTATAAGGCTTGGGTCCCTTAATATGTGTGACGCGTTTTAAAACCGTGAGGGAAAAGACCGTGGCTGGGATGGCGGTTCGTCCGCGCCAGGGCGGGTGACCCAAAGCGGACAATATCACACGGTGGGGCCCAGGTTCTTACAAATGGTATTAGAGCCGACTCCCACAGCGTGTGGGGGCCACAGCGCCCTCGCGGGCGAGGCTAAGGGCATTTCTCTTGTCCCACATCGCTTAGGGGGGGAATCCTGGGAGCCTTTATAAGGCTTGGGTCCCTTAATATGTGTGACGCATTTTAAAACCGTGAGGAAAAGACCGTGGCTGGGATGGCGGTTCGTCCGCGCCAGGGCGGGTGACCCAAAGCGGACAATATCACACAGTGGGGCCCAAGTTCTAACAGATATGGAGTTTTAAATTGACCAAAAAATTACTTTGCTTACTACATTATTCTTTCGAAATGTAACTGTCTAGATTTATGCTGAGTGCTGCTGTGCTTGAAAAGAAGTTGTGTTTATGCTATCCTATAAAGAGGCATTATGCGCTCTGTAATAAAGGTTCCCTGAATCACATAATTATTTATCATTGTTATCATGTAAAAGTTGAGGCTTTTTATTGTCTCTGAACTGTTAAACGTTAATGAATCTTATATTTAGAGCTGTCTTGTGTGAAATCCATGTCTGCTTAGCACATTGCACAAGTTTTGGTTTATTTAGTTGTATCTCTTTTGTTTTTGGCATGGTCCTCTAAAATGTTTTTGCCTTTGACAGCAACCTATTCAATTTTCTCGTTTCGTGTTGAAATATCTGCAAGTTTGTTTAGTATTTTATTCTTCTGTAGTTTCATCTTATGTGAATCATCTAACTAAAATTTCTAAATTGTCAGCAGAAATAACTCATATAACGCTGTCAAATATAATATATTTGAGGCAAAATCACGGGAAGTTTCGAAGAAAGTTTTTTGTATTATTTTATCCTAGTAGATTCTTATCTGAACCCAGGAACAGATATGTGCCCATTGTGAGTTCACAATCATGTCATTTTCTCCGTTTAGTTTACCGAAATATATTTCAGCTACCAACTCCTACTTGATCATACCATTATGTCAACATAATTTTTCTTGATAAACTTACCTTGCAAGTTAGAGGAAATGATTTTGACTAAGATCGATGGAGGAAACTTCCAATCAATTCAGAATATCCCGATGGTCAAGAGTTCGTCAGAATCTGGACTTCAACACCATCTGTGCCTGAACATTGAAGGGATATTCGTGGACTTACCTGAGTATCACAAAAGCCAAATTTATTATTTGACCATATTACCTCAAGAAAATTCAAGCAACATCTCATACCTAGGAAGTCGAAGAATTAATCAACTGCAGTAAGGCGATGAACAAGCAAATGAGCTCAGATTATTCATGAACTTCACTGTACACTGCTCTGATTTTTCCGTGGCATTACCCAGCCGTATCATGTCAAACATGAAATGGTCAAGATTGCATAAAAATAACTTGTTTATATAAATCTTTCGCATAAGTCTGTAATGATATATACGTCTTGCTCTTCTACTGGTGAAGGAGAAGGGCCCAAATTTGAGAGGAAAAGCAACACCTATCGAATTAGAAAATGTCAGACCAAAAGGCAAAAATAATTAGAAAAAAGACTATCGTTGCGTATGAAGCAATTAACCAAATAAAGTGGAGTCACATTTCAGTCACTAAGGACAGATAGCATTAAAAAATAGAATGACATCGACTGAATCTTTTACAAAGCACGAAATTATGGCGCCTTTTCGATAAGATTAGAGAGCTGTCGCCGTCTCTTATGTGGAGTCGATTAGGATTCCATAAGGAAGAAAAGCTGGCTTTGTCACGCCACTATTCCAAGTCAAGACAGGAACTACCTCCTAACAAATTTTAAAAAAACATGCAATCAAGTTAACAACCATTTGTTACATCCATGTTGTTAAGCCATTGCCTCTTATTTTAGTGAAAGTATTTCGCTTTTTAATTAAATCGAAATTAACACATCTACACATACACAATAGGGAATGGAAGGGACCAAAGATGCATAGGTTGCTGTATCTACTTCTGCAGTTTGTTAAACTATGCTTAAACAGTGTGAAATTATTTACGTCGTGCAGAAGCTATGCGTTTCCATTTTGAGTTATTTTTCAAGCATATTAAAATTTGACCTCGTAAACCATATTTGATCATGGATGTAACATGAGTTAGGACATAAGACTGATTGAACCTGGTTGTCAGTCTGTTGCTAAAGTTCAAGATTACAGCAATACATTGTTGATGTCGCTATAAGGAATTATGTTTTACCCTCAATGCGTGTCGTGCACTTCTGATTTTGACAACCTTTTATTGCCGTATTTCGGCATCAGGGAAAATGGAGGTGCTGGTGCTGAATCAAAGACTCCCAGAAAGTTTGTCCACTTGACTGACCAAAATCAAATTACTCAAGCGAGCTCCTGTATAGACTTTCAAAGGTGGTGAATACACTATTGCTCATTCAAAGAAGTCAAAAGAATATCTGTCTCTATTCAAAGAAGTCAAAAGTAGATCTGTCTCTATTGAATGGACATGGGCCAACTTTTGACCCTTAACTTGATCTTTGATGGCCACATTTGGAGACTTTGGCCTTGCAACGAGCACCAAGAGTTGTGCATAACTACAATTTACGAAACAGAAGCTAATTTCCTTGTAGATTCATAGCTGTTCTGGAGATGGAGCGTACTCGTTACTCTAGGAGATTCAGGGGATTTCGTTAGCATTTACCTGCGAATAGGATATCAGCTTATCATACGAGGGCTCATGTTTTGCTGACTTTTGTTAGTAATCTTGTGTGCTACGATCGAATCGAGGGCCACGTGTCAAAAAGTCGATGAGGGTTGTCTATCAATATCCTCTACACAAACATGAACGTGAAGGAACCTGACAACACTTTCTTTATTTGATTACATTCTCGCTCTTTCACCTTCCTAGATGTCTAGCAAGGCTCGAGCTCACCGATTTGACAAGGTGGAGATCTCGTTGACGTTTGGCGAGACTTGAGCTTGCCGGCGTCAGGTGAGCCCAACAAGCTCGAGGCTCACTTGTGGCCAATCGTCGGCCATCATTGTGGCCAATGGCTAGCCATTGTCATGGCCAGAAGCCAACCGTAGAAAAAGAAAAACAAAAAGAAAAAAAAAAAATTATATTCTTAAAATATAAAAATAATTAAAGAATTCGATTTTTTTTAAAATTATAAAAATTATCCATTAAATTTGTATTGTATAAAAGTATTTTAGCAATACCTTTAATAAAAAATTATAAAAAAAATTTTTCTTATGTTTAATTAAATGAGTTGGGTATGCATCGGATATGGGTTGAATTGGGTATGGGTTAAAAAATTTACACTATGATAAATAGGTTATAAACGGGTTAAATGGGTTGATTTGGGTTGGACCATTTATGACCCAACTCAAATCCAACCCGATCCACCCATTTAACGGGTCTAATGGACAACAAACAAAAATCCATATTTGGGCTTCTTCGTGTAGAAATCTTCTCTATGGGAAGCATTGTTCATGTTTCAAGTGAGAGTACCCTGTGCGGAAGGAATAAATTAGCCATGACCATGCTCACTTTACTTCTTGGGATTTTCTGGATATAATTCGTGATATAGTCTGAAGTTCAGATGGGTTGAGATAAATAGCTCCATGGACTTCTCTGAGATACGGGTTGAGTCTCTCGGGCATGAATCATTTTTTTTTTTTTTAATTTAAAGAGTCGCATTTGTTACAATATAGATCGGTTCCGCTCCATCCCTCGTCAGCGTCGATCAGACAAAGGGATGAAGTCAGCCGCTCAAAAACGTGTGACACGGTAGGATCGATCGCCCGTACTCGACAAGAAGAGATCTTCTAGTTGAGTAAGCTGCAGGTCATGGGGAAGGAACCGAGTTAGCTATTTCACAAAGAAATTGGACTGTCATCATCCAAAGGAGATAGATTTGCTAGCTGTTGTGTTCATCTCGGATTTCCTTTTAAGTAATTCAACCATTACCTCATAACAGCAGCTTTCTACATCTTTTAGAAATCAGTGTAGTCCTTGCGTCTTTTCAAAAATTGGGATCTCTAATGTGTCTGCATATGATCTCTCATTTAGTCCATACAAATGTTAAATTAAAGAGGGCTAGCGTGGTAAAATGCAAACTTAACTTAAACACATTGAATTTTCAATATAGGGCCTATGTAAAATAGAGTAGGTTTAGACATACCCAACTTTTTGTTTCAATGAAAACTCTCGATCTATGAACCCGCCAACATTAAGTACTAATATTCGGACAAGTGCGTGGACCTGCACTAGTACTGTTAGTATTAAGTAAGATCCAGGACATGAGGGGATTCAAATCCTTCACCTAATGGACGGCAAGATGAACATGAAAATTCTATGTCGGATGAAATTCCTATGCTCGAAGTGGTGAGGCTGGGCTCGGAGATATGCCTTGACTGGCCATGCCCAAGCCCACTCAGACATATTTAAATCTCTAAGAAACGAAGTTGAGCTTAACGGGCCAAGTTCCCATTTGGGTCGGTCTTGATGGGTCGAAACTTGTAACCCAAACTATCTCATGAAAGATGAGCAAATTTGCAAATGTTTCATCCGAGGCAGGTGCAGTAGTTGTTATTGACAGAACCTCCGGAACTACTCATGTAGACTCAGCAAGTTACAACGTGATCCCCGGCCAAAAGAAGTTGGTCGCAAGACTGACAACTTCATCGGCCAAATTCGCCGATTCACTGGCAGCGCGATGATGACCAGGGATTACTTGCCTCCTCACGTAAAAAACCACTGCATTTCCAAATTCGGGAGCTCATAATAAACTGTTTTTTCCCCTTATAAGTCTATATTAACGAGTGTTCTTTCAAAATTGAATCATTGAGAAAACGATGTTGTTAGATTCATAAATTATACCAGGACAACAAGTATAAAATTTTGTGGGCTATCTCTTCAATTAATTTTGGATTTGGCCGGTAACTACCTTTTAAATTGTTTTGGTCATCTTTGATGACGCGGGGTAAAACTAGGACAAGCTCTCCATGACTATTCACCCTTTCAAAAACAAGGATTAATTTGCTGGCTGTCCTTAGCCATATTAATTTAACATCAACATCCGATGAGACTCTCCAAATTTAATTAAGGAATTGGCCTGCAAAATGTTATAGTTGTCCTTTTGCAATACATTAGTTAAGTAATAACAAATTTCTCAATCATACTACCTACAACCAATTTTTAAAAGGCAATTGTTGGTTCTTGTAAGGTAGTGGAAAAAATTCCTGTTAGGTTACTCAACTCATTAACTTTGGTCGGTCATCTCAATCTTCGTTTAAGATTTTTTGCTTCACTTGTGAAAGGGACCATTATTGGGATTTTTATTTGGCATTGGGTTAGTTCGGTTCTCAATCGCTTTTTTAAATAGTACAAAAAATGAAATAAAAAATTATTAATTGGTCCGGGGTTGATCTTGGAACTGGACCGAATCCATTGGGTTGGTCCGGTCCTCAGTCCAAGCTCAATAGGGTCGGTCCTCGGTCCCAAAAATGGAGGATCAACACTGTGCGGGTTGGTCCTAGAGTTAAAGGGTGGACCGGCTCAACTCAAACCATGCTCACCCCTAGATACAACTAGTAGTGATAATCTAATGTTGGTATTTCGTAAGTACATAAATAAATAAAGGTAGTCCCCCTAGCTAATCTTGTTTTAAAAATTGAAATCGCTATCTCAAGCACCTTGTTTGCATTATCATATATAAGTTTGTCTTCATCACTCCTGATGGCAATTCGTGTCATGCCCACACGAATTTGGCTCTTTCCCTCAGTGAACAAGTGCTAGACTTCCTAACCAATGAGTCACGCGATCAAGTGACTGGGAGGTTAGATGGAGGACGTCAAAGTCCAAGGTTCAAAATCAAGCCCAAAAAAATAAAGAAAAAAAAGTCCTTCCTCCTGAACTTGCTTTGGAAAAATAGCATTTTAAACATGGATTTTGTTAACAAGATTCCTAAAACATTCAAATAAAAATAATTATTATTTTGATGACACCGTCATCACGTAAGGTACAATCAGTGCATTGGAAATTGAAACATTTCCTTAGGGCTTGCTTGGTAACCGGCCAAACAGTGCCAGATTCTATTCTTTTATTTTCGGAAGTAGTTTTGGAACAGAATCATGTTTAGTAAAATTTTTGTTCCCAAGAACAAGTTTATATTTTTTTTTTCCAAGAAGTAGATTTGGAATAGAATAAAAAAATAAAAAAATTAATTATTGTTCCCAAGAACAATTTTAAAATCAAACTCATATTTTCTTGTCTTCTTCTTCTCTTTTCTTCTACTTCATCCACCGCCACAATTGCCGTCCACCTCCCATTGCCGCCGGTCGTTGGCAACTAGTTCGGCAAGCTCGCTGGAGGCTCGCTAGGCCAGGGCAAGGTTTGGCGAGCTCATCGGAGGCAAGCCCAGCTACCGGCGACGCTCGCTCGGCCTCGCCAGTGGCCAGGCGGGCCTTGGCCAGCCTTGCAAGGCCCGCCTAGCCACCGGTGAGGCTCGGGCTGACGAGGGCCGACCTCGTCGAGGGCTTACGACGCTCCAATGAGGTCACCGGCCTCGATGAGGGTCGGCAACACTCCGGGAATTGAAATTTTAAACAATTATCAAACAGCTTAAAATATTTAGAAATGATTTCCGGGAATGATAAAAAGAATCATTTTACGATCGAAATTGTTCTCCGGAACAAAAGCATTACCAAACGCGTTATTATTATCTCTATCGCTACTGCTAACAAGCCAGATCTTTTGTCCTATCACGTCTTCACGAATCTGTATATTTTTCACTCTTCCTCCAGCTAAAATATGCCACGGCCATGCTGCAGAAACTCAATCTCTCCCACTCTACCCTAGGGATGTAAAAAAAAGATTTATATATAAATACTCATGACTCATGATCATAGCAAGATTCATCCCTTCGCGTCTCTGTCAATAGGCAGTTATGGCACGACTCTTGTTGACGAACACGCAAGAGGAGGAAGAAAATATTAATTGCACGGCCAAAGGGGCCAGATTAGAAGCTATATTAGTTATTATTGTCGTTCGGTTTAAGTAATGCAATACCTATCACTCTATTCGGTTTCATGAATGATGCATGGTGTCGGGTAAAAATGGTATCAGAATTTCTCGAAATCCCAAGTTATAATTAGAGGGAATGTGTTATTATTATCGCTCTAATAGTTAACCATGACTCATGAGTTTATTTCATCTGCTCAGGAATTTGGCTATTTTCCCTAGTGAGTGTTGGAGTGGCTGAGTTTGGGAACATTGTGCTAAGAATGGCCGCTTACATATATATTTGGACATGTATAAGATTTTGCACATATTTGGCTCATGACTATTGCCAAGTTAGAATTTTCCATGAATAAGTGATTTAGTGCATATCTAGGCCATTGAGATTATGTTATTATGTAATTACCGCATTTGCACGTCATTGCCATAAATAAAATGTTGTAATGAATTTTAGTAAAAATATAATATCTTGCATATCAGTAATTTTAGGTTGCATTTTCATTAAAAAAATCACATAAAAATATATTCAGGATTGCATATTTGTATCAACTAGAGTAGATGTACATTTCCTGTTTTGCACAGTTCTCTTTAGGATTTTATTTTTGCTAGAGTCAATGTTTTTTTAACATAATTAAATTCATTCCCTTAACATACGAGAGTTTTTCATTTCAGGACAACTTAGAAAAAAAAACATACCTTATATAAATCCACAAATAAATACTTTGTAATGTAATCTTTATTATAACATACGGAAATATACAAATATTACACAATTTTCTCTTCCGCTGTATTTCCTGTCTGTCTCTTAACTGAATTAACTTCTTCCTGGGCCTCTCTCTAGAATTGAACCCCATTCTCCAGGAAGTCCGTGGGCTTGCCAAGTAGGTAGTTCACTGCAATTCTGCCATGCTCTGTTTGGCATAGACGGAAGTTCGGTGAATACACTTGCTGACATTCTCTGACATGGTGCTTGCATCGGCTGGGGGTTTGGAATGGAAATGGTCAAGCTTGTGATGTCTAGTCATTTCACCCGTTAATGGCTGTTTGCTCCTGATGCACACCCGCTTAGCAAGTTGAAAAACATTACGGTCTTTGTCTTGACGAAGTTGAAAATGACCATTATTGATATCTTTTAGTATGCTTACATGCTACTTAATTTGCTTGTTTCCTTTACTAAGATAACTACTCTGTGAATATTTTATTAAATTTAAGTTTAACAATTCAAAGGAAACGATAGGAAACATAATTAATTTCCAATCCCCTCTTGTTCTATATCTTGAAAACTTCTCGGAAACTTCTGCTATGGTTTTTAATAATAATAAAAAAATCTTGTTACTAAGAAAGTTCATTGCAACTGCTAAGTATACTTTCATACTAATGTTAATGAGAGCGACATTTTCTTAAATGGCTATCGGTCAGCTATTAATTTCAGATAATTGTTTCCGGCGAAAATTACTGAACTTTCACAGGCAGCTATTTTGTTTTAGAATACCATTGTGTTAAAGCTTTCTAAAGCTTGCGTCATCAAGAAAAAAGAATTGGCTAGGGTTTTTGGTAATGAAGCAACTTAACTTCATACAGAACTTTATAGCTGACCAGAGTTTTGAACCGTCACCTTCGCAGAAGCTCAGGCAAGAAGGAAGTTAGTGGTATTCACCTAGCAATTTCTGTGCAACTTCTTGTTGGAGTTAGCGCTGTCATGAAAGTGCAAGAAGATCAAGTGACTTATTACTGAGAAACTGGTAATCTCCATTATTGCCGAAAAAGGTGGCATTAGCTTTAAAAATAGAGGGGCATCAACAGATGTCTCGATAGTATTAAATTGATGGCATCCTTCTAGGTAAGTTAAAGAAGTTGTCATGGGCGTAACATGCAGGATCGATTCGGATAATGAGAGGCGGCAAAAGCTTCTCCACTGAGCTCTATTATCCGTAGAGATCTGAAGGAAATAACTTACTAGTTAGGATCCAAAATCCTCAGTCTGACTCATCGTGGGGACATCACTATGCAGCAGCACCAGCTCTCAAAGTCTACTTCATTTGTAATTGGTCCTTCTATTTATTAGGCACCAACCAATAGGAGATTGCAGATAGTTACTACTTTGTTTCTGCAAGAAAAGGTGGAAATTTGTGTGGTCATTCTATTAACTGTGTGGTGGATTGGATAGGATTGTAAGTGAACATGCCGTCGAATCCCTCCTCAAGTGTGAATTCCAAAATGTGCTGTCTACACCAGAACGACGATCATTATTGGAAGGTTAAACAATATATTTTGCAAGCTTCTACTTGCCACTATATACATATGTTGAATGAACTTAGTAACACCTTTTTTACAATATCAAGCAAACTTTTGGACTTGATGAAAACTTTTAAGTCAATGATGAATGAATTATCAAATAAAATCAGAATCTAAGTACTGGATTTTAATTGTTAACAGTATTTAGTGTTGAAAATAACAATAGGAAGTTGTTTGTTGATATTTATAATATATAGTTGAATATTATTAATATCTTACAAAACGTAGGATAATGACAATTATTACAGATTCTAGTGATGTATTTGGCAATTTTCTACTTGCCGTCAATTATATTTTCCTTTGAATGAATTAAGTAGCTCCTCCTTTACTTACCATACTAAGTAAATTTTTCACTTTACTAATTCTTTTAAGCCAATGCAAATTAAAGCTATCAAACGAGCTTAATCTTATTAAAAACTGAATTTTCAATTTTTAAGACTTAATTCAAAAATGAAAGATGCCCTAAATGCATTGAAAATCTTAGTTTTGGGTACTTGCTGTTATCAAACATACCTTTAGTAGTTAGGATTTTGTCAAGAAAAAAAAAAGTATTCAAGACACTTCTTAAGCAATTAAATAAGAGAATATTACACTTTTCAATGTACTAATTGCATTCGTGATATGTATAATTGACAATTTCCTCATTAAGTATGTTTAACAAATATCTTAGGGTGGAAGTGACTTGATACTCGGCACTTTCAAAGTGGCAAAAATATTTTAAGACACTACATGGATAGGCATCGAAAATTGGAGAGTTAAATTCGTAGTTCTCTCTATAGGATTAACTAACATAAAGAGCAGGCAGATGATGGTAGCTACAACCGATAAAGTAAGAACATTTTTATAATGTATTTATAGACATTACTAACTTCTTTCGATGGCTCCTTGATGTCGTTTACAGACAGACTCGCAGTCACAGCTAACTTACAATACATTCACATTGACCAGTCATGAGTTACAAACATTTGGCAGGCTCAGTTATTCATTCATGCAGTACATTCACTTCCAACATGGTGGGTACTGATTGCTACTCGTACTCGTGCTTGGAACATGCACTGATCTGATCTCTCTGCAATGATCTCTCTGCACTGATCTCTCGATTAACTGGACATCCCAACCCCCGTCTTTCCAGTGCCCATAATATAATTGTGGAACATGCGCAACTTTCTGATAGTCGTCATTTTGCCCGCCTAGCACAAGCTTCTTGACGAGCTCATCTGGCATATCGAAAATCTTTAGCACTTCCAGCTTTTTCAGATATTCAATACCTGATGGAAGCTTCTCTAGTAACTTGCAACGCTGAATGATAAACATCTCAAGATAAGGCATTGCTCCCTTCTCCACTTCTACGGATCTGAGTTCATCAAATTGATGAAGACCCAGAGTCTTTAGCTTCTTAAAGGATTCTGCTTTGAAGCACAATGAGCTTCCTTCGTAAACCTGAAGCAACTCGAGATGCACAAGATTTGGCAGATTTTCGAGAGGCACAAGAGGGTCATTTTTGAGGCGACTGCACCTCAGGTTCAATTTCATCAGGCTACTGAGAGAGGGTAGCCAGTGTGGTAAAGCCCCCAGGCGTCCTCTCAAGTAGATTCTCTCAAGGAATGGAGGTGGACTCGAGATGTGTTGCAGATCAATAACCTCATCATCATCAACAGAAGATACAGAAATTGCTCGAAGCCTGGTTAGTTTGGAGATTGACAAGCACAAATCCCTTCCATCTTCTTTTCTTAATTTCAGAATGGCCAATCTATCCAGTTGTGTCAACATTCCAAGCTCTCTTATCACACTGCTGCTACTTTCGTCATCTGCCTCTAAATAGCAGAGCTTTTGAAGGGATTGCAAAGCCCCTATTCCCCTAAGGGCCTTGAAGCCAAACTTGAAGGATGAATAGGACACATTCTTGTAGCGATAAACAAGGAGATGACGAAGCCGTTGGAGTTTCAAGATCTCAACAGGCAATTCGGTGACATTGGTGTGTTTAAGGTCTAGAGTCTCCAAGTTTTGAAGTTTCCCAATGGAGCGTGGAATCGTACTCACCTCAGTGGACCTGAAACTTAGATATCTCAGACAACACCAATCAGCAACTTGAGCAGGGAACCTTGTTAAAGGAGCCGCTTGCATATCCAAAACATTGATCAGTTTTATATCACAAGCTAAAACTGAGTTCATTAATGATTTCTCTACCCCAAACAAATATAAAGAGCGAAGTTGAGACAAGGACCAGTTCCGTGGCAGAGTTTGCAGGGTGTTCTGTATTGACAGGCGACGGAATTTGTCTGGCCATTCATGATTTTCTTCTTTGGCTATTTCGGCAAAGCCCTGATCAGTTGACCTTGAAGTGATAATGTCCTGCAGCAAATCATGGATGCGGCAAGTCTTGACCCTTCCATCACTTTGTTTAGCAGCCACCTCTATCAAGCTTCTGTTCAACAGCTCCACGAAGTAGTCCTTAGCAACTTCTTCGAGGGTCTTTCCTTCTTTCTTTTCAACAAATCCTTCTGCGATCCATAACCGAATCAGTCTCTGACATTTGATGCGGTGAACCTTGGGAAATAAACTTAAGTGCAAGAAACAGGATTTCAGGTAGTATGGCAGATCATTAAAGCTCAGCAAAAGAACTCTTTTCAAGTTTTTGAGTTTGTCGTTGCAGTCAATCTCAGTACGAAGACTGCGACGAACCAATTCCCATTCATAGATCCTCCGTTTGTCTTTCCCCGCCAGAACGCCACTGATGGCCACAATTGCGAGTGGTAGTCCTTCACACTTTTTCAAAATGTACTCACATATCTCCTCCAGGGGGGAAGGGCATGAATTCCCCTGAAAAGTCTTCCGACAGAAAAGCTCCCATGACTGAGCGGGATCAAGTGGCTCCATATTTTTAACCAGCCCGTTGAACTCCTTGCACGTGGTTGATGCGACATCAGCATTCCGAGTCGTGATGATCACCCGGCTTCCCTGACAGTTGTTGGGCAAGGCATGCTTGACTGCATCCCATTCGTTTATGCACCAAGCGTCATCAAGGATGATCAGGTACCTCCTCCTCTGAAGCAGGTCCTTGATGATCGTCTTCAGCCAATGGCTATTCATAGTGTAGGCTCCTGGAGGGACCGGTGTCCTGATCACTTTCATGATCTGATCAAGCATGTCTGTGAGGAGCTCTTCGATCTTTGAGGACCCAGATAGAGTGATCCAAGCATACGCCATGAAATGTTTCTTCACGGCGGGGTCTTCATAGACTTGCTTCACCAGAGTGGTTTTGCCCAACCCTCCCATTCCTACGATGGAGATGACCTCCCGCCCGAGAGCCCCCTCAAGCAACTGCCCGACCAGCTCATTCTTCGGCTGCTCAATGCCTACCAGGTCAGTTTCATCTACGAGAAGGGCATTGCCTCGGTGGTCCTGCCATGTGTTGTCTGCTCCAGTTGAGCTCGGATTTTGTTGAGCTCTGCTGAATTTGTGGCGCAGCCTCCGGTGCCCATTGCATATGCCCTTTACTCTGGAGTTTATGCGCTTTATTTCAGACGTGAGTCGGTACCGAGCCTTCAGGTTCTTGATGCAGCAAGACATCCTGCTGATGAGGCTGATGAAACCGACTCCATGATCATGTCTCAGGAGCAGAGAGAACTCATCGAGAGCGTCCTCCATGTCGTAGGCTGTGTTTCTCAACTGCTGCACCCACACTTTGACTTCATTGTCACTTTCTTCTAGGGAATCTGCAACCCTGAGGAAGGCCCGGACTCGCTCCAATTCTCCTCTCACTGAGAGGGCTTCTTCTTGGGCTCCTGTCAGGACTTGCACCTCGTTCTCAACAAATTGTGCGAGCTTGTTGAGTAGGTAATTCACTGTGCTCTCTGCCATGCCTATAGTCTGGTGAGTGGTGGTGAGGTTTTTTGGTTTATGTATTGCTGAAAGGCTTTAGACTGAGGTTGCAGAAGTTGAGGTTTGCCATAGTGTCTAAACTCTTAAACTGTTTTAACTTCAGTGAATCTTGCATTTACAGCTGCTTTGTCTGGGATCCATGTCTGCTTAGCACATTGTACAAGTTTTGGTTTATTTTAGTGATATCCCTTTTGATTTTGCATGATCCTGTTGAATATTTATGCCTTTGACATCAATCTATATAATTTTCTTGTTTCATGTGGAAAAGTCTGCAAGCAGGTTTGGTACTTTATTCTTTTGCAGTTCCAGCTAATTCGAAGAAGCTAATTAAAATTTCTTAATTACCCGCAGAAATACCTTACTTTGCTGTCAAATATAGTATAAGGTAAAATCATGGGAAGTTTCAAAGGAACTTCCATGTTTTTCTTTACTGGAGTAGATTCGTATCTGACTCCAAGAACATTTAATTCAGATGTGCTTGTTGTGAGTCAAATATCCAAATATAATTCAGCTACCGATTGCTGCCGGATCACAGCGTTATGTTGCGTTGCAAGGTAGAAGAGCTGATTTATAGAATTCTCAATTTTTGTCTAAAAAATCTCAATTTAAGGTTTAGTCTCAAATCTGTCCTATATTTCTTTTTGTATAAAAAAAATTCACAAACTTTAACTCTAATTCCAGATCTTCTCCCTCAAGCCCTCCATCCAAAAATTGTCATTAGTCGTCCCTAATTTCCCTAATTTCATATCAAAAGATGGTTTCGTTTCGAAGATAATTTTTCACTTCACCTTGCCAACGTGGATATGCTACCAATGGAGAAATGCTACGTTAAATAACTAATGACGATTTTTGGATTGAGGGTTAACAAGGATAAATTTGAGATTAGATTGAAAGTTAATAATATCTTTTAGACAAAGAAAAGTTCGAGACAAATTTGAGATTTGAGTTAAATGTTTGCAATTTTTTTTAGACAAAAATTATTCAGGACATATTTGAGACTCGACTTATTTAGGGTTTTTTAGACAAAAAAGTTTTGGGCCAATATTGAAACTTGGCAAAAAAAAGTTCAGGACAGAATTGAGATTAAATCTAAAATTGGGGCTCTTTTTAGGGAATTAGGGCCTAATCATTCTATTAGTGTATGGCTGTTTGTCTATGATGCACACACGCTTTAACAAATTAAAATCGCTGTACTCTTTGTCTTGGCTAAGTTGAAAGTGACAAGCATTGAAATCTTTTAGTATGATTGCATGCTCCTTTAATTTGCTTGGTTCGTGTATTAACATACCTAACTCTGTGATTTTTTTTATTTATTAAATTGTTGTTTCACTTTTCAAAGGAACTGATGGGGAAACATAAGTAATTTCCAATCCCCTCTTGTTTTATATTTGCAGAAACTTCCCGGAAACTTGTTGGATACTTCTGATGTAGTTCTAATCAAAATTCTTGTTTACTAGGCAAGTTCACGGCAAGCACTGAATATATCTTCATATTAATGTTAATGACGGCGACATTTTCTCGAATGGCTATCGCCATCAGCCGGCTATTAATTTCAAATAATGGTGTTTGGCGAAAGTTACCAAACATTTGCAGTCACCTATTCTGTTTTACTATACCATTGTTTTAATAGCTTTCTAAAGCGTGCTTCGTTGAATAAGAGAGTCGGTCGAGGGTTTGTGGTAATGAATCAACTTAACTTCACACAGAACTTTATAGTGGACAAGACTTTTGAACTCTCACCTCGTCAGAAGCTCAGGCAAAAAGAAGTTATTGGTATTAACCTAGCAATATCTGTGCAATTTCTGAGAAAGTGGAGACTAGTTCACGTTCACCTACTGTAACTAGACAAGCAACTGAGGTCATATACTTAATACAGAGATTTTTAAATGTCTACCTTGAAGCGATCTAGGCTCTAGCATCTGATAAAGTAGATTTCTTGCCCTCCCCAGCCAAGTGAGAAATAGACCCAGTCTAAGTACGACAAGGGCTCCCGTTACGTCTAGGGGCATGTGTCCAAGCAATTGCTTCATAAATGACGTGAACTGTTATTGATGTGCCTTGGGAAATTATTAATTTGATTTAACATATCTTAATGTTCATCTAAAGTTGTAAATCACTGTACTTAACTCAATTTACTATCTTGCAAAAATGAGTATTTTGTTTAAAATATACGTAAGTCCCTTTAACAATTTGTGAAACCATTTCATATCAATCATGGGAGACATTAACTTAAAAATAGAGGGGGATCAATAGATACCGTGAAAATATTAAATTGATTACACCCTTCCGGATAAGTTTAAGTCGTCATTGGTGCGTCAAGTGGGGACAGTTTGAAATGAGAGGGCGGTAAAAACTCCTCCACTAAGCTCTATGAGATGATAAGTTTAGAATGGGTAGTTTCTAAACTAAGGAATTAGGAACCTATCCTATTGTACTCATTTCATAAATTTAGGAATCAAGAATCAAACTGATTCCCTTAAGAATTGGCTTGGAATTGAACTGGTTGATTCCCTAATTGACTTGGAACTCAAACCTAATTTTAAGTAGTATGACTATTATTACGAGGAAAACATTTCATGTGATAATCTGCGGCATGGTGGTTAAAGCCTCCCAACATATTAATCTCTTTGTAAAATATGGGAATCGAACCAGTCAAGGTCAAGTCTTTAATTTTTCTCCCAACAACAATCATTAATGGAAGGCCAAACGATATAATTGGAAACCTTCTACTTGCCATCGATCAATTTTTTTCTTTTCTTATCTTGAATGAATCAAGTTACCCCACCCTTACTTACCATGTTACATGAATTTTGGACTTAATTGAATCTTTTAAACCAATGCTAAATAAGATTATAAAAAAAGTGGAAACATAATTACTGATTTCAGTGTGGATAATATTAAGTGTTGAAAATGACAACAAAATGTTTTTTTGGTGACAACTAAAAATTAATATTTGAATATTATTAATTTCTCACAAAACATAACACAGTGATCATTATTAGTAGGTTTTAACGATATATTTGGGAAGATTGTACTGGCCATCAATTATTTTTCTGATGGAATGAATTAATTAACCCTCCCTTAATTACCATATTAAGTAGAATATCGACTTGATTGAGTCTTTTAAGTCAATACTAATTAAGGTTATCAAATAAAAATCTCGTTAGGTATTTGAGTTTTCTATTTTCAATGCTTAATTGAATTGTGACATATGCCTGAAGTGAACTGAAAAATATTAATTTTCAGAATTTGCGGTTATGAAACACACATTTACTAGTTAGCATTCTACTACAAGAAGCCCCCTAAATACTTGCTAAGCAACTGAATAAGAGAAATTTACAATTTTCCATATGCTTATTATGTTGGTGATACGCAAAATCAATGCTTTCAAGATAAATTATTTCGTTATTGGACGGGCTGACTTTTGAGCAAGCATTTGAGACTTGGCACTTTCAAAGTGGCAAAATTAATTTAAGACACTACATGGACAAGGCGTCGAATATTGGACATTCAAATTCATAGTTCACCCTATAGGATTCTCTAGTATCAAGAGCAAGGAGATGATGCACAGATGCAACGGATCATCTTTCTTTCTCACGAATAAAACCGGTGTTCCCCAAGGTGATGCACTAGGATGTATAAATCATTTGTCCAACAACTCCTACATCTGCACATTCAGTTCCTTCAATTCTGACAACGCTATACGGTAAGGAGCCTTAGATATTGGTTCCATCCTAAGGGCCAACTCATTTACAAACTCGATCTCCCTTTTTGGGGGCAAACTGGGTAATTCCCTAGGAAACACATCAGAAAACTCCCGTACCACAGCAATGCTCTCCATCTTTGGCTCCTCTATTGTCGTATCCACTACAGTTACCAAATAACCTTGGCAACCCACATCTAATAAACGGGTTGCCTGAAGCGACGAGATTAAGATAATCGAGGGTCCTCCTCGACTCCCAATAAACTCAAAACTTTCACCTACTAATGGGTTAAACTGAATCGCTTTACAATAATAGTCTACGGTAGCTCGTTGCTTGGTGAGCTAATCCATGCCAGTGATCACATCAAAATCATACATGGTGAACACAATCAAATCTATCATTTCTTTTCGCTCACCAATGACTAACTTGCAACCAGGACACCCTACTGTAGACAATACCTTATCCTTTAACAGTGCAGATATACTAATGACTGACCCAACGATTCTAGACTCAACCCTACCAACTTAACGTACTGCTCAGCAATAAATGAATGCGTAGCTCCAGGGTTAAATAAAACATAAGCAGCATAGTCGTTCAACGAGACCATACCTGTGACCACGTCTGGTGAGTCCTCTACATCTCGTCGGGTGACAGCATATACCATTCCCTGTGCCAGAGGCCTGCTCATCATACCCTGTTGTGCATTCTGCGACGCACTCCCTCGGTTCTATCCCATCGGCGGTAGTGACAGCTGTGATCCCATTAGCCTGTGCGGACAATCTCTGATCTGGTGGCCTTGCTGGCCACATCCAAAACAAGCTCCCTTTCTAGTGAAACATGGGGTTGATCCATGTTGTCTCCCACAGAAATGACACACTTCATTCTGGTTAGGCGATGAATTTCCAATCCCACCATTCTGTTGGGCGGAATGGGATACCTTCCTCTTGACATCAGCTTCTTCCCAAACCGATTGCCATCTCTATTTGACCCGAACCACGACCCAAATGCGGCAGCTCGTTCATTCAAGTTTCTTTCAATTAGCTATGCCCTTTCATACAGGTTGTTGTAGTCCTTCAAATTCAGCGGCACAAACGGATCTTTTATCTCCGATTTGAGGCCATCCTTGAACCTCCTTGCTCTATCTACCGGATCCTCTATCAGTCTGGGGGTGTACTTGGACAACTCAGCGAACTTCACCTCATAGTGGTCTATAGACATTAGACCCTGACGGAGACGTTGAAATTCCACCATCTTCTGCTCCCTGGCACAATTAGAGAAGTACTTCCCATTAAAGACTTCAACGAAGGTGTTCCATACCGGAACCACGCCTTTTGGAAACACTATTCCTCTGGTGGCTTCCCACCAAGTGCTAGCGTTCCCCTGTAGCTGGTAGACCGCCAGGACTACCTTGTCTTCATTAGAGCATCTCAGCAGTGCAAAGACCTTCTCCAGCTCTTTAATCCAAAGGGTTGCAGTCTCGAGATCACCTATTCCAGTGAATCTCGGCGGGTTCAGCTTTAGAAATTACTTCATTAACTTATGCATGGGCCGATCACCAATCGCATTCCTAGGTGGAATCTCGACAGGTGCAGTTGTAGCAACAGCAGTAGCATTGGCGGTAGCAGTGGCAGCGGCGATAGCGGCAGCTTGATTTTGTGCTTGCTGTCTCATCAAGTTCCCCAATGTCTCAAGCGCCTGCACAATCCCATCTATTCTAGGATCGCTGGGTGCTACTACACCAATACCGGCCTGCGGCGGCACTCTTACACTTGCATTGGCCTGAGCCAGTGCTCTGCCTTGAGTATCGACCCTAGTCAGCGTCCTATCCCGAGTGACAAATGCAACTGTCCTCTTCCTAGGAGTCCTCTAATCCGGATCACTCATTATGCAAACTCTTTATAAAACCTGCTTTTCAATTCCACACAGAATTAGAAAACTGAGCGACCTACATAAACAATCAATCAATCAGTTAATCAATCACATGCATCTGCATAAGAAAAAAGCATTTTCTACTAACTATCCCAAGATCCATCGCACCTTATCACTCTAGACATGACCGGCTCTGATACCACTTCGGGCAAGGATGTCATGCCCTGAACCTCGAGCGCGTGAACATCCCTCGATGGTCCATAGAATTGCGACATTCTCAGGATGTGTCGCCGACCCATTCGTTTTATGCACATGCGGAAGCAAATTAAACAAACTCTAGACACCAATCAACACCGGGATAGTAAAACACATGCCAACACCTTTTTCACAATACGTACTTTATATACACATCAGGTTCAATCTACAGGTTTATACACAGGAGTCTATATCCAACTCTACCCCGGACCCTACCTACTCGAGATTCGGGTCTACTACAACACTGTTTGGGATGTTGATGTCCAAGGGATCAGCTACCTCTATTGCGGACCCTTCAGCCTCGGGCCTCGAGTTCACCATGATATTGTCTAATATATCGATATCCATGGGGCCAAGTACCTCTTCATCCTTAAGTTCGACAATAGGCCCGTCAAAACCCTCCAAAGAACTCTCCCGAATCCCGTTAGGCTTGTTAATGTACTACGCTTTGAAACGATGAGGTACCAAGTGAGGTAGGCCCTCATCGACCCAAATAGTGGTCATCATAAGCTCATGGGTCCAAGTGGTCTCGGGAGTGGGGAGAAGGGTAGTCTCAGTCTCCACCTCTCGTGGACACCCGAAATGGAAGTGATGAACCTCCATCTAAGGACCTGAAAAAAGGGTTAACCACGACGGGATGAGATAAATTTGAACGAGTTTACACCCTAAACCCTGATTAGGATGAGAATTCATCTAGAGGCAACCTAAACATGCACCATATAGGACTTACCTCGCCTCAGCAACTCCCTACACATTAGCTTATCACAATACCATATGAATACAACAAACACATTCAATAACTGGAACACTTTATTTCATTTTCAAACAATCACAGGGGTCCCAATTATAAGGCCAAACTGTTATGACACGTCTCATTCCGTGCCACACAATTTTGTCCCATAATCAGGCGTGACTATCTCAATCACTCAAGCGTGTCCCAATTATTTACGACCCAACGGCCACGGCCAACTCATCAGTGGACGGTCATCCGGCATAATCGGGCATCGTCTCGCTCCGTCGGGCACGACAACGTCTACTCCTAAACGGCATTCCATAAAGGAGCATCGGTCCAGCTTCCACTGCGATCGGCATCCGTTGTCAAGGGCATTGGAACTTAATCAAGCATCGTCCCACGTGAACGTATCAGGACGGGTTCCGATAATGACCACACGCACATCCATGTTCATCATGCTTTGCACTCAAATACTTCAATTTCAAATAATGAACTTGGCCAATTTTCTTCGTATTAAAAATACTTGGTAAAATAATTGTGCGTGGTCATACAGTCAAATCGAACCATAAAATGTGATATTTTCCCATTTCAAAATTTCACGATTTTATAAAGTACATAAAATATTTTTAGCGTCAAAACTCGACACCCGGTATTTTTCTAATTAAATACCACAAAATCATATTTTTGCCATAATAATTAAAAAAAAATCATTACCAAGCACTCAATTGCATAATTTAGTAATCAATTTCACAAATCAATGCATCCACGACGATCAGCATAAAATTCCAATAACCGGCTATCCCGGTACAATTTATGCTAATTATAATTAATTAATTAAATTACAATTAATTAAACTAATTCACTTAATTAATTTAATAAATCTAACCGAACTAACCTAATTGAACTAATTAAACTAACCTAGCTAGGCTAATTACCTTAATCTAATTAAACTAACTAAATAACCTAACTAACCACCTAACTAATTAGTCTAGGTAACTAACTAACCTACTAACTTAGTTACATTAACTAACTAACTAACCACTAATCCTTAATTACCTTAAAACTAATCCCCTTAAGTGCAATTAACTTCTTAATCAAAGATTAGGACGTTAACTCACCGGATTAGCGAGGTGATGGGTCCACGGCAATGGTGGCGCGAAGGCGAGCAAGACCCGAGCCTATGACGTCTCTAACGAAGGGCTGAAAGAGGCTGAAAACCAGCCTTACAACTCACGACTTGGAGCTGTTAAGCGGTTCTGAGTTGAGCTGGCTGGGCTGCAGGCAGGTCTAGCTGGACCGAGATGGGTGGCTGGCTGGCACGGGGATGGGAGGTGAGGCGCGAATGGTTGGCTAGGGGTGGCTGGTTGGCAGCAATGGTCACGAGCTAGCAGGCTTGGGGATGGCAAGAGGCACTCGAGCAGGCGGTAGGGCTAGCGGTCGTGGAGCGGTGGCAGTGCAGGCAACCAGGCAGGGACGGCTGGCTCGGCGGGTTGGAGGCTAGCAAACGGTGCATGCGGTGGTGAAGATGATGTTGGACAGGCGATGAAGCTTGAAGAACAAGGGGATGTGAGGTAGAAAATGAAAAAGAAAAAAGAAGAAAGCTGAGGCTGTTTTGTAGGGCTAGTGGCTCACGCATGGAGGGGTGGACAAGGGAGAAGAAGAGAGGGAACAAGGGTCCATGAAAGTCCACCAAGCAACTAATGGGATTTTAAGCAAAATATCCCATGCAATGATCAATTTGGCACAAAATCTTCAGCTCACTAAGGTCAAGGCATCAACCAACGGTAATTTTCTCTTCCAATTTTCACAAAACACTTCAATTTGGTGGCAAAAATACCAAGGAGGCTGCCCATACGAATTTTCCCTCAATCCTTCACATAATAAATCAAATTGGTGGCCAAAATTCCAACTAAAGATGCCCCTCCGAATTTCCTTGATTTTAAATTTGCCGAATTGGATTTTTCCGCAATTTTCCGGGCTCGATGGAATTTTTTTTCAAAAGATGAGACTAGGTCCTAAAAATAAATCGTGACACGCTCGAATGTTTGATTCCCGAAACTGAGTTCAATTTCGTGGTTAAAATCATCCGGACGCGATTTTAACGCAACCTAACCTCCTGGGTGGCTTTTACGAATTTTAGCGCGTTTAACCTGTGGTCGATAATTTCGATCCACGTTTGTGCATCTCCGACTCGTCAGCGACTCTTAGTTATCGTAAAAATCTCAAGGTTTCAATTACAAATATCAAGTAAAGAATCGGCAGAAAACCGGGTTAATGATGTTCGACGCAAATTTTGCAATCATGTGGAATCACCCGCAATTTAATTACGTGTTTTCGTCGAATCGACCTATATCCGATCACTAATCGATTATAACAGTGTCGTATTAACCATTGCTGATTATCACGGTCGAGTAGTCGATTTCTGATCGAATTTTCAAGTTTGTTGCATTTATATCTCTTAACAGCTTCACCTGATAGATCAGTTAACCCGTGAGTGATCAGCTTTAAGAGAATTGCCCATTTCATATTATCGAGACGGGGTTGAAATTTAGGATGTCACACTTCTTCCTCGTCCTCCTCCTTCTTTTTCCTCTCTCTCTCTCTCTCTCTCTCTCTCTCTCTCTCTCTCTTCTTCTTCTTTTTTCTCTCTCCCGACTACTTCGGGCTCAGGGCTGAGCCCCTTTTTATTTTAGTTTTTCAACCCTCTTTATTTTATTTTTTTGTTTTAAAACAAAAGTGGGTCCCAACACTTATTGAAAAGTCAACTATTACACATTTCTACGTAAAAAAGTTTGGGATGAAATTAGGTTTGTGCTGATGAAACAACGTAAGATCAAGTCAAATGTTACAAATTGTTGGTCAAGACTTTTACTATTGTCACCTTCTCAGGACCTCAAGTTGAATGATCCTTGCCCTGATCTCTAGAGAAAACTCAATCAGCTCCTAAATAGCAACAATATTGACATGCGACACACGATACGATAGGACACGACACGTCGACGTGTCATTTCTAAAAAAATAGAAAATTCCGACACGTTATGACACATTATATATATATGATAAATTATTATTTTTATGATTATTTTAATCAAATTAACTTGATTTAAATTCACAAATAAATAATAATAAAAGTGCCGAAAATGAATTTACACTAAAAATATTAATCTGCCATTTTTTTTTTTTTTGGTAAAGATTAATCAACCATTTGTTAATATCATGTATTATTTTAATTTGACAAATTCAACTACATTCCATCACAAATAATCCATAAAACTTGAAGGAAAAAAAAAAAAAAAAAAAAAAAAAAAAAAACAATCCACATTCCACTATTGAATTTAACATTTAACAATAAGTAAAAAGAAAAAAGAAAAATCCATGTTTCACCATCAAATATTACAAAAAGTCTTTCCCCCTTTTTTTTTCATTATTTTCTATTATTTTATATAATTGCATTTTCACCTATCATTTATTGAAAATTTTTAAAATTGACTTCATGCGTGTCAGAATCATATGTCGGAATTCCGAACCCACGTGTCAGAGCATTTCAAGAGAGTTGACCAAATTTCAGATTTTCCAACACCTTTTGACCGCGTATTAGAGCGTGTCAGACACGTGTTAGAGTATCCGACAGAATACGAAAGCTTTTGAAGAGTGTCTGTCATGCCCCGAACCCTGAGTACGTGCCCATCTCTCTCTGGTTGATAAAATTTTGCGACTTCCCATGACTAGTTGCTAACCCTTTTTACTTTATTGCACATGCGGAAGTAGATTAAAAATCCCCTGACAGTAAACATTTTGGGATAGAAAAGCAGAACAATAATTTCACAAACAAGCATGCCTTTATAAACATATGCTAAGTCAAGTACAAGAGTCTATGGTCAAAAGACTACAAAAAACTGATCTCCAAAAGAAGCGGTCCTATCCAACCCATACTTCAGATCACCTCCCCTCTGCTCCAAGTCCTCCACTCGATGACCCTGAAAGTGGTTATACAATAACCAGTGAGACAATGTCTCAGCAAGTCCATGCTCTAAACTTCTACTAGGAGGGAAAGACGCTAAGAAGCGGCCTAAGCTTGCAATCACACAATCAAGGAGACTTACCTCGTCTTAGTTCCACCCTGCAGGTCAGCACAGTTCATATCACAAATCAGAGCAGCACTCAAGCTCGATTAACTAGAACACAATACTCAATTCATCATGCATTCCTAGTTTTGATCTCGGTATATAGCACGGTCTACTCTTTGTTCAGCGGTCTTCTGGCATTGCTAGGCATCGTCTCACCCCATTGAGCATGGCACGTCACTACGTCGACAGCTTTCCCGAAGGAATATAGGGTCCAGAATCTACTGCGATCGGCTTCCCTTTGTCTAGGGGTAACGTCCAGCTTAACAGCCTGGGACAATTTTTCTTAATCATCACATGATCACTCACATATGGCTCAGGGCACTGTGCATTGTACTCAAATGCTTCAATTAAAATGGTGAACCTGGTCTTTTTCTTCATATTAGAAATACACATGAAAATAGTCGTGTGTGGATACACGGTCAACTCGACCCAGAAAACTTGACATTCTTCATTTTTAAAATCTTACTATTTTATATAGTATATAAAATCATTTTCGGTGTTAAAATCCAACACCCGAGATTTTCTGAATAAATATTGAAAATTCACAATTTTTGGAATTAAATACCAAAAATCCAATCATCACTTAATTTGCATAATTCAACAGTCAATTGCAGAAACTAACCACACCATTTGGATTCAGCATGAAATTCCGATCACCAGCTATCCCGGCCTAATTTCCGAAAAAAAATAATAATTAATAATTAATTAATTTTCGAAAATTAATTAATTAATTCAATTTAATTTCTAAAAATACTAACCTAGGCCAAAAATTATTAAATTAAATACTAATACGGACCCGGAAAATTCACAAACCCTTCTAGATAAATAATACAATTTAATTAGGCCTTAGCTAAACCATGCTAACCACCTAATATGCTCAATTAAATAATTAAATCAATAATTTAATCTAACTAACCACATAATTCCTAATTAAATAAATCTAAATACCCCTTAGCATCATTAACATACTAAGAAGAGTTTAGAGTATAAACTCACCGGTGTATCGCGAAAACCGGTTTACCGCGACGACGGCGCGACGGCGGCCGAAATCCAAATTTTCGGCGGCGTCGGCAGACACTTGGGCCGGGCCTAAAACGGGCCCAACAAATCTCAGCCCAAATTGAGATTTATTCTTGATTTTGGGCTGGACCCAAGTTGGGCTGGGCCTGCTAACTTGCTGGACTGGACTGCTGAAGATGGGCTGGCTTCTTGGGCTCGTGAAGAATTTTCGCTGGACTGCTGGGCTTGACTGAAGATGGGCTGCTGCAGCTGAAGCCCACGGCTGGCTTGACTTCAATTGGGCCGAACAAGGGCTTCGAATGGACTTGCGGGCTCGGGGGGCTGTGCGGCTTCGTGCGAGGATGGCTTCTCGCGGACGGAGATGCAGCTGCAGCTTGCTTCGGTTGCTGCTCGGTCAAACAAGGAACTTCGATTGTTGATGGTTGACCAGGCGTGAGTCGAAGGAAGACACGAAGCATTGGAGAATTCGGTGAAGTGGAGATGGACAGGTGGGCGGTCACCGAAGGAACTCAACTAAAAAAAACTTGACTCGTGGAGTGGGGAGGGAGACAAATCTTGGTGGGCGAACAGACGGTGGAAGGAAATGAAAGAAAAATGAAAGGAAAGGCAGAAGCTGAGAGAATTTGAGGAGAGAGACGGTGGTATGTGGCAGATGATGAAAAAAGAAAATGATCGTGGGCGCGGGCTGAAGAAACCGTGAGGGGCTGCAGAATTTGATGGAAGATTGAAAGAAAAGCAACAGCGAGACTCGGCTGGCTTCGTATGAAGAAAATAAAGGAAAGCAAGAGTAGAAATTTGCACAAAGGAGGAGGTCGGCCAAGAGACGTGCCCAGAAAGCCAAGGTGGAGGGGCCCAAGGTTAACAATTTTATCTCTTCCATTAATGGCTTTATCCCCCTAATACTTTCCAAGATAATTTCCACCAATTGATTCAATTTTGATGCCAATATATGCTATGCTCATCATAGATCCGAATTCTTCCATTTAAGTTTCAATTCCCATCCAAATTCTTCAATTTGATGTCCAAATTTGATGTAGAAAAAGCCCACATAATTTCTGCAAGTCTCTTTCGCCAAGTAGCTCGGTTTGCAAGTCAAAAATCCCTTCAATTCAGCCAAACTGAATTTTCGATCGTTTTCCGATACGTCCGAATCGATTTTCCGTAAAAATCTTGGAATCTCCGAAAATTCTTCGGAGGATGATTCGACGGTCTTGAAATAGATTGTGACACGACAGAACTTTCAATTTTTGAAATCGAGTTCAAATTCACAGTTAATTTCAATCCGGCGCGTTTTTAGCGTGATCTATTTTATCGGGTAACTTTTAGGAATTTTTGGTGAAATTGACCCGTGATCGATTTATCTTGAGTCACAATGTACATCTCCGACACATTAGCGACTCTCGGTTGTTGTAAAAATCTCGAGGTTTTAATTACCGACACAGGGTACCCAAAACGACAGAAAATCAATTTAGTGTCAATTGATGAGAATTTTGTAATCAGGTGGAATCACCCACACTTTGATGACATATCTCAGTCGAATCGACCTATCTCTGATCTCTGATCGATTATGACAGTGTCATAATGACCCTTGCAGATCAACATGGTCGAGCAGTCAGTTTATGGTCGAATTCTCAAGTCCAATTGCATTTAGATTCCTCAATTGCTTCCCCAGATAGACCAGTTATCTCGTAAGTGATCAACTCAGAGAATAGCACTATTGGCGTCTCGACGAAAGGCCCGATTTATTTAATCAAAAACAAATTCTGAAAATTCAGGCTGTCACAGTGTCAATACTTCCTAGATCAGCACAAACTATGGACCAAACAATCTCCAACCATCTCCACAAATCTATCGGGCTAGTTCTTCAACCGCTATGCGCCTCCACAATTCGGGATGTTAGTTCTACTTATAAGTCTCTGCATGGTTTCTTCTGTTCAATAGTTTCCATTGCCATAATCAAATTAGCTGGAAGTACAAGATCAACTTTTTTTTTTTTTGGCCGAAACAATCAAGATCAATTGGTTACATCTTTTTAGTTGATTTACAGGAAACTAAACATCTATACTTCATAATATTATTGAAAAGTCCAATCAACCGATTCTTCCTAGGAAATTGGGGCAAAATTCATCTAAAATAGTTCTAATAAGTAATTGAAGTCATACTTGAAACTTAATAGTTCTTTTTTTTTTTTTTTTAACTTTTTGTGTTTTACGAGATTTTTTTATTTTTTATTTTTTATTTTATTTTATTTTATTTTGTCGGTCTTACTCTACTCCTATTCTAACTCTCACTCTCAGACTTTTGCCCTACCTCCTTGCAGGGCGTGGGAGTCGAAATCCACTCTGAAACTAATTTGTTCCCATCCCAACCCCCTCAAGAAGGTGAGGATTCGAACCCCCCATCTCTCCCTTTCATGTTGGAATGGTGGCCACTGGGGTTTACCCCAGTGGTTTGTTTTATGAGATTGGATAGTCATCGAATAAGCTACTATGGGGATTCTCTCTCTATCAAACTTAATAATTGCTTTGGCTTTAGTCTCCAAGAGAGCTCTTGCCCTTGTACTGTGTAGAGGGCTAGACTAAGTCCGAGTTGTACAACAATAAATCAAAAATGGAAAAGGACATTGATTACAACTGAGCTACTAAAACACAAGCATATTATCACGATAAATCGTCAATCACTAGCATCATGAAACTTTGAAACTGGGGTCACACCGATGCATCTTTAAGAAACATTGGAGTATTCATGAATGCGTTACCATCTATAAGGTGGAGTTGATTTGGATCCCATGAGGATGAAAATGCTACTTTTCCCAGCACCAATCTACTGGATGAACACACCATAGCCCGAAAAAAATTAAAAAAGCAATTCCAAGACGCATGTTATGAGTCGCTCATACTTTTGTGTGAATTTACAATGTCTTCCCTTTGGTACCTTCGTTTTGGTCTCCTGCTTGACATTTTATCAAACATTTGGTGGACAGACTTGTGAGGAAAAGCAGGGCCATCCAATTCAAACCCCTGCGAGAATTTCATAGGATGAATTCTTCCAAGAAGTAAAAAGGTCTGTCCCTTAAAATGAGATTGATCGCTGATGGCAACGTCTAGACTTGACCATTCCAAGCACCAAGAGATTTGGATGATCACATTTAACAAATGCAAGCTAATTTTCTCCCGGTTGCATGGTTGCCTGGGACGTACACGCGTACTCAAAAGCAAAAATTACTGTTTTCGTGATGAGGTCGTAAAGGGATAAATGCATTTAAAGTTCTAAAACTCATCATGAAAGTGCAATTGAGTTTTAAAACTTTCAAACAATACAATTAAGTCTTAAAATCAAATTGGTCAAATCAAATCTTTTCATTGATTACACTATTTGAAAGTTTTAGAATTTATATTGGACTTAATTGCACTTTTAAAAAAAATTTGGGCTTGATTGCACTTTCGTGATAAGTTTTAGGACTCGATTGCACTTTTTAAAAAAGTTTTAGGACTTCAAATACACTTATCCCTAATTTTAATGAAATCCATGAAGAACACTAAACTAAATTCTCTTAGACAGATTTAGGATTAACAATTTGACGCATCTTAAGAACTCCTGAACCGATGCCATTGAGACAAAATCTACTCTGATGCCTCTAACTCCGTTAAATTCAGGAGTAATTCGTCAAAACTTCCGTTATGCTCACCTAACATAGTGCTTCCACAGGCTGGGGGTTTGGTATGGAAGTGGTCAACCTTCTGATGTCCAGTCATTGCATCAGTTTATGGTTGTTTGCTCCAGATGCACACCCGCTTGACAAACCAAAAACCCCTTGCACCCCTTGTCTTGACTAAGTTGAAAATGACCATTATTCATATCTTTTAGTATGATTGCATGCTACTTAATTTGCTTGGTTCGTGCATCAGCACACCTAATTCCGTGATTATTCTTTTTTTTTTAAAATTCAATCAGTGTTTAACTTTTTGACGGAAATGACAGGAAACTTATTCAATTTCCGGTCCGCTCTTCTTTTCCATCTCGGAAACTTCTCGGAAAAAACAATGATTCTAATCAAAATTATTGTTTACTAGGCAAGTTCACTGCAAGTACTGAATATATTTTGATACTAATGTTAACGAGAGCATTTTCCTGCACGGCTATCAAGTCATCAACATCGGCCGGCTATTAATTTCGGGTAATCGTTTCCGGCGAAAGTTGCTGAACATTCACAGGCAACTGTTTTGTTTCAGAATACCGTTGTGTTAAAGCTCTCTAAGGCTTGCTTGGTCAAGTACAAGAATCGGCCGGGGGTTTATGGTAATGAAGCAGCTTAACTTCACAAGAACTTCATAGCGGACAAGACTTTTGAACTGTCACCTCCTCATAAACTCAAAAAAATTTCATGACTCTTCTTTGATTCTTCCATGGCTTCATGCTAACAGAAGCATCATTCAGTGACACTAATGCAGAGATCTTTATATATCTAGTTTCAAGCTAATTTCTTTGTTCTAGTCTCTAATAAAGTAGATTTCTTGCCCTTTCCAGCCAAATCGAGAGACAGACCAGGTCTAAGTGGGACAAGGGTTCTCGTTACATAGGGCATGTGTCCACGCATTTGCTATATAAATAAGGTGAACTGTAATTAATGTGAGTTGGAAAATTATAAATGTCATTCTCTTATTTAATGTTCTTCTGATGTTGTAAATCACAGTACTTCCCTCAGTTTAATATCTTGCCAAAATGATTTTTCTGTTTATAGCATACTTAAGATTTCTTGGAGAACAATTTGCGAAACCTTTTTGTGTCAATTGATGGGGGCATTAGCTTAGAAACTGAGGGGGATCAACTGATACCTTGATAATATTAAACCGATGGCAACCTTCTGCACAAGTTTTAAGTATTGAAAATTTGAGTACTAAATTTTAAGTGTCGATAATTTTAACCGTTCAAATAAATAATAAAATAATTTTTTAATATACATAACAATTGATGGTCCAATGTTATGAACTTCTTGTTAAATATAGAGCAATCATCATCATTGTAAAGGTTAAACAATATATATTTGACGAGCTTGCACTTGCCATCAATTATTTTTCTCTTGAATAGATTAAGTAACCCCTCCCTTACTTACCATATTAAGTAGATTCTAGATTTAGCTAAATCTTTTAAGCAAATGCTTAAGATTTTTTTTTTTTAAATGTCAACTTAAGTAGTAAATTCTAAGCGTTGATAGCATTAAGTTTTAAAAATAAAATGAAAAAGTTTTTGGATGATAATTAAAACTTACCAGTTGAATATAATTAGTTTCTTGAAAACCATAGGACAATGACCATTATTGGTAGGTTTTAGCTATGTATTTAACAAGATTCTACTTGCCACTGTTAAATGAATTTACTAACCCATCCCTTACAAAGCATATTACGTAAATTTTTGACTTAATCGAGTCTTGTAAATTAATGCTAATTAAGGATATCAAACAAGTTTAATCTCAATAAGTGTTGAAATTGAAATTTCCCCCCTTTAATTGAATTATGTTATATGCCTTAAATGCACTGAAAATTTTAATTTTCAGACCTTGCCGTTGTCATACACACATTTAATTGTGAGGACTTTGTCACACACACATATAAGCATAATCATGTTTTCAATTAGGTATGTTTAACAGGTCTCTTGGGGTAAAGGTGATCATTAGACAAGCCGACTTCTGAGCAAGAATAATTTGAGACTTGGCACTTTCAAACCCGCAAAAATAATTTAAGACACTATAAAGACAAGCAACAAATATCGGAGACTCAAATTAAAAGTTCGCTCTATAGAATTCTCAACTATCAAGAGCAGGCACATGATGGTGCCTCCAACACGGAAAAAATCAGGAAATTTTTCTGACAGTGTCAGTGAACTTCCAGCAAGAACTCTAGTCTGATTCAGTTCAAATTATCAGGGGAACATTCTGTAGATAGTTTAAGGATGTAATTAAGCTAACCAGTTCTATCAGACAGCAAATGACCTGACTTCCTTTTTTATGCAATCAAGGAAACCATGAGACGGGACATTTGCCAGAAAGTTCATTTATCATCGCATCAGCTTACTACAGGATAGCCATAGCTGCTAGAGCTGAAGGCTAGCATCAGAAACATCTCAAACCTGGAGTATGCAATTAAATAGCAGGAGCATTAAATTTTCTGGTAATGAAAATGCTTTTGAATTAGAACTCATAACAGGTTGAATCTTGAATGGCTTACTCGCACCAATCTATGGATATTGACAATGGGCCTTGTGAGATCATGACGGGGTGGAAACCCGTCATTGTGATTGTGATGATCTACTCAGATGAAATTTTCATGACATCAAAGAAGAAAGAGACATTGTGAAATGAATACAAGGTAATTAGCTCCCATTACATGTTTTAGGTTATAGAGATCACACATCAGAAAGTGCGAGAGCAATCACAAAAAGACTATATCTTTACTAAATGGCATGCTAAAACGTCACATACGAGCATTATTTATAGAGCATTGAGAGTCACAATTGAAACGCTGACTGCAAACATTACTAACATAGTTTTCTTTTTCTGGCAAAATTACTAAGATAATTTGGACAGCTCCCAATCATTGACATACACGCATTCACTGCTACCTTACAATACATTCACATTTACAAATCACAAGTCACAAATATTTGGCAGACTCACAGTTAATTCACTTTTGTAGGACATTCACTTCCACATGGTGGGAACTCATTGCTCCCCATGCTTGTGCCTTGGGCAGTAGCACCATCTCTCTGCACCGATCTGTCGATTAACTGGATGTCCCAACCCTCGTCTCTCCTGGAGCCACAATATATTTCTGGAACATGCGCAACTTTATGATAGTCGTCATCTTCTCCACCTTTCACAATCTTGTTGACAAGCTCATCTGGCATATCGAAAAACTCCAGCACTCTCAGCTTTGTCAGGTTTTCAATACCAGATGGAAGATTCTCTAGTAACTTGCAACGCAGAATGGCAAGCTTCTCAAGATAAGGCATCGCTCCCTTCTCCACTTCTATGCACCTGAGTTTGTCGAAAAAATCAAGACCCAGAATCCTTAACTTCACAAAGGCTTTTGCTTTAAAGCACAATGAGCTTCCTTCGTAAGCCTGAAGCAACTCAAGATGCACAAGACTCGGCAGATTTTGGAGAGACACAAGAGGGTCATCCTTTAGGCGACAGCACCTCAGGTACAATCTCGTCAGGCTACTGAGGGAGGGTAGCCAGCGTGGTAAAGCCCCCAAGAGTCCTCTCAAGTACATTCTCTCAAGGAATGGAGGCGGTCTAGAGAGGTGTTGCAGATCTATAATCTCATCATCATCAACAGAATATACAGCTATTGATCGAAGCCTGGTCAGTTTGGAGATTGACAAGCACAAATCCCTTCCATCTTCTTTTTTGACTTTCAGAATGGCCAACCTATTCAGTTGTGCCAACATTCCAAGCTCTCTCATAACACTGCTGCTACTCTCGTCATCTGCCTCTATAAAGCAGAGCTTTTGAAGGGATTGCAAAGCCCCTATTCCTCTAAGGGCCTCAAAACCAATTTTGATTTGTGAATAGGATACTGTCTTATAGCGATAGACAAGAAGATGACGAAGTCGTCGAAGTTTCAAGATCTCAACTGGCAATTTGGTGACATTTGTCTGTTTAAGGTCTAGAGTCTCTAAGTTTTGAAGATTCCCAATAGACCTTGGAACTGTACTTACCTCAGTGTACCTGAAACTTAGATATGTCAGATAACACCAATCGGCAACTTGAGCAGGGAACCTTCTTAAAGGAGCTGCTAGCATATCCAGAACATTGAGCAGTTTCATATCTCTAGCAAGAACTCTATTCATAAATGGTCTCTCCATTCCAAACATATATAAAGAGCGAAGTTGAGACAAGGACCAGTTCTGTTGACAAGCTTGCGGGGTTTTCTGTAATGACAGGCGACGGACTTTGTCTGGCCATTCACGATTTTCTTCTTTGGCTATTTCTGCGAATCCCTGATTGGTCGACTTTGAAGTGACAATGTCCCGCAGAAAATCATGGATGCGGCAATACTTGACCCTTCCATCACTTTGTCTAGCAGCCACCTCTATCAGGCTTCTGTTCAACAGCTCCATGAAGTAGTCCTCAGCAACTTCTTCGAGGGTCTTTCCCTCTTTCTTTTCAACAAATCCTTCAGCGACCCATAGCCGAATCAGTCTCTTACGCTCAATGGGGCGACCCTCAGGAAATAAACTTAAGTGCAAGAAGCAGGATTTCAGGTAGTATGGCAGATCATCAAAGCTAAGTGAAAGAACTCTCTTCAAGTTTTTGAGTCTGTCGTTGCAGTCAATCTCTGTATCCAGACTGTGACGAACCAATTCCCATTCATCCATTCTGTGCTTGTCTTTTGTAGCCAAAACACCACCGATAGCCACTATAGCAAGCGGCAGCCCTTCCAATTTTTTTAAAATAAACTCGCAGGTCTCCTCCAGATGGGAAGGGCATGAACTCCCCTGAAATGTCTTCGTGCAGAAAAGCTTCCGTGAATGTTCTACTGGCAGACGCTCCATCTTATAGACCTTCCCTTCAAATTCTTGACAGGAGGCGTATGCTAGATCATGATTCCTGGTTGTGATGATTATTCGGCTGCCGCACATGTTTTTAGGCAGTGCATGTTTGACTGCATCCCATTCGTCTATCCTCCATGTGTCACCTAGAACAACCAGATACCTCACTCCCTGTAGCAAGTCCTTGATTAACATCTTCAGCCAATAGATATTCATGGTGTCTGCACCACGAGGAATCGGTTGCTCAATCACTCTCCCAATTTGCTGACGCATGTCCTGGAGGAGCTCTCCTATATTTGGAGAGCCAGAGAAATTGATCGAAGCACATACCCTGAAATGTTTCTTGACCTCTGGATCTTGATAAACTTCATTTACCAGCGTGGTTTTGCCCAATCCTCCCATCCCAACGACTGAGATAACTTGCGGCCCAGAAGTGCCCTCAATTAACCACGCAACCAGTTGCTTCTTCTGTTCTTCAATGCCCACAAGCTCATTTTCGTCTAAAAAAAAGTCATTACCTCGGTGTTCGTGCCATGTGTTGTCAGAGTAATTGGAGCCTGGGCCATGTTCAGCTTTACTAAACTTGTGGCGCAGCCTCTGGTGTCCATCACATAAGCTTTTGATTCTGGAGTTGATGTTCTGTATCTGCGAAATGGTCCGATATCGAGCTTTCATGTTCTTCACACAGCAAGATATCCTACAGAAGAGACCGGCAAACCCAACCCAATGATCATGCGCCGAGAGAAGTTTGAACTCGTCGAGAGCATCTTCAGTGACATATGCAATCTCTCTCAGCTGCTTTACCCATTCTCTGACTTCCTCATCGCTCTCTTCCATGGAATCTGCGACCCTCAGTGATGCACTTATGCCCTCCAACTGTCCTCTCGCTGACCGAACTTCGTCCTCAGCATCTCTGAAGAATTGCCCTTCATTGTCCAGAAAATTTGTGAGCTTCCCAATAAGGAAGTTCACGGCAGCTTCTGCCATGCTCTAATTGTGCGTGTGCTGAGGTTGTGGATTATAACGCTGGCAGGATCCTTTACATTGTGGCTAGAAAATTTGGGAATGGTGAAACGTATGATGTCCATGCTGAACTTTAAATTGTGTATCTCTTTCCTAAGCAAATTATATTTTAGGGTTAATACCCTGAAAAACCCCAAACTGGTACATTTGTGAAAAATTTACCCCAAATTATTTTTTTGACCACCAAAAACCCTAAACTAGTATATCTTTGACAAATTTACCTTAAACTGGTATACTTGTGACAAATTTAGCCATTGTTAGTTTTCGTTAAATTTTATTGTTAAATTATCAAGTTAAATGACACATGACAGTTAACCGGTATACCAATTTGGGATTTTACGCTCCGTTTGTCACAGTTTACAATTTTTATGATTTTTTTTGTGGTATTAATCCAATTTAGTGAAATGTATATTTGTCACAAATTTATCAGTTTGGGGTCTTTTGTGATCGAATAAATTAGTTTGTGGTAAATTTGTCATAAATGTACTAGTTTAGGATTTTTTATTGTCAGTCGGAGTAAATTTGTCATAGGTATACCAGTTTGGGATTTTTCATGGTCAAAAAAATAATTTGAGGTAAATTTGTCACATGTGTACCAGTTTGGGGTTTTTCAGGATATTAACTCTATATTTTATAGTCCTTTTCCCAACTACTGACGTTATTATTTACTCCTACCAACTATTCAATATATTTGATTTCTGTAGAAGTAGTTCTTAGTGCGAGAGTTTATGAATGTTTCGATCTTTCAATGAAGTAACATAGAATACATTAGGTAACTAGATTTGCACTTCCGTTTTTTTGTTTTGGAAACAATTGACCTGGTTCTAAACAGAAAATCACTGATTAGGCAACCCACTGCGAGTTTTGTATAAAATGACATATCCAAGCTACAAAAATATATTTTTTTAGCATTTCCATGAACGAACAATTAAATTGGCCAGCTGTGAGTTCCAAATAAATTTTTGCTAGTCCAGTTTGTTGAATCTATTTTGCGGGCTATCCCGCTTGATGTAGGCATTCCGACAATGCACCATAGGCTTTCTCAAGCTCGCATTTCTACGTAAAAAGTTTGGTATGAAGTTAGGTTTGAGTTGATGAAACAACTTAAGATCAGGTACAGATGTTACAAATTGCTGGTCAAGACTTTCACAACTGTCACCTCCTCTGGACCTCAAGTTGAATGATCCTCTCCTTGATCCACGAAGAAAACCCAATCAGCACCAAGTAGCATTGACACTAACATGAGACACATGATACGATACGACATAATACGCCGACATGTCACGTTTTAAAAAATAAAAAATTACAACACGTTACGACACATTGTATATTAAATATATATTTTTACATATACATGATAAATTATTATTTTTATAATTATTTTAATCAAATTAATTTGATTCAAATTTACAAAAAAATAAATAATAACAAAAGGGCCTAGAATGAATTTACGCTAAAAAATTAATCTACCATTCGTTAATATCATGCATTATTTCAATTTAACAAATTCAACTACATTTCATCGCAATAATCCATAAAACTTGGAGAAAAAATACAAGCAATCGACATTCCACTAACAAATTTAATATTTAACAATAAGTCGAAAAAAATCTACATTTCACCATGGAAAATAACAAAAAGTCTTTCCCCTTTTATTATTTTCATTATTTTCTATTTTTTTTATATATATTTACGTTTTAACCTCTCATTTATTAAAAAAATTTGTGCGTGTTGGAATCGCATATCGGAATTCCGGACTCGCGTGTCGGAGCTTGTCAAGAGAGTTGATCATGTGTCGGATTTTCCGACACCTATTGACTATATGTTGGAGTGTGTCGGACACGTGTTAGAGTATCTGACACGACATGAGACAAAGGCTTCCAAAGAGTGTCGGTACTTCCTAGATTAGCACAATCAGTGGACCGAACAACCTCCAACCATCTCCACAAATCTATCCCATCTCGGCAATATGCCAATTCTTTAACCGCTATGCGCCTCCACAATTCAGGATGTTAGTTCTACCTATAAGTCTCTGCACAGTTTCTTTTGTTCAACAGTTTCCACTGCCATTAGCTGGAAAGTACAAGATCAACTTTTTTTTGGCCGAAACAATCAAGATGAATTGGTTACATCTTTTAAGTTGATCAATAGGAAACTGAACATCTATACTTTATAACATTATCAAAAAGTCCAATCAACCGTTTCTTCCTAGGAAATAGGGGCGAAATTCATCTAAAATAGTTCTAAATAAGTAATTGAGGTCACATATTGAAACTTAATAGTTCTTTTTTTTTTTTTTTAAATTGTGTTTTATGAGATTTGGATATTCATCGAATAAGCTACTAAGGGGATTCTCTCTCTACCAAACTTAATATATACTTTGGCTTTAGTCTTCAAGAAAGCTCTTGCCCTTGTCCTGTGTGGAGAGCTAGACCAAGTCCGAGTTGTCCAACAACAAATCAGAAATGGAAAAGGATATTGATTACAACTGAGCTACTAAAATACAAGCATATTGTCACAATAAATCATCAATCACTGGCGACATGAAACTTTAAAAAGGGGGTCACACCGATGCATCTTTAAGAAACACTGGAGTATTCACGAATGCGTAACCAGCTATTAGGTGGAGTTGATTTGGATCCCATGAAGAGAAAATGCTACTTTTACCGGTACCAATCTACTGGATGAACACACCATAGCCGAAAAGGACCAAAAAAAAAGCAATTCCAAGACGCATGTTCTGTGTCGCCCGTACTTTTGTGTGAATTTACAATATCTTCCGTATGGTACCTTCGTTTCGGTTTCCTGCTTGACATCTTATCAAACATTTGGTGGACAGACATGTGAGAAAAAGCAGGGCCATCCAATTCAAACCCCTGCGAGAATTTCAAAGGATGAATTCTTCCAAGAAGTAAAAAGGTCTGTCCCTTAATTCCAAGCACCGAGAGATTTGGATTATCGCATTTAACCAATGCAAGCTAATTTTCTCCTAGTTGCATGGTTGCCTGGGACGTACACGCTTACTCAAAGCAAAAATTAATTGTTTTCCTGACGAGGGCGTAATTAATTTTAAGGGATAAATACATTATAAAATCTAAAACTTTTGAAAAGTACAATTAAATCCTAAAACATTTTATAAAAGTGCAATTCAGTTTTAAAATTATCGAACAATGTAATTAAGTCAAAAAAATTGTCAAATTGGTCTAATCTAATCTTTTCGTTGATTACACTTTTTTAAAGTTTTACAATTCAGATTGGATTTAGTTGCACTTTTTGAATATTTTAGGATTCGATTGCACTTTCGTGATAAGTTTTAAGACTTAGTTATACTTTTTGATAAGTTATAGAACTTCAAATACACTTATCCCTAATTTTAATGAAACCCGTGAAAAATAATAAACTAAATTCTCTTAGACAGATTTAGGATAAACATTTGGACACATCTTAAAACCGGTTCTTCTAACTCCGTTAAATTCAGGAGTACTTCGTCAAAACTTCGGGTTTGCTCCTCTAACATAGTGCTTCCACAGTGGGTTTGCTATGGAAGTGGTCAACCTTCTGATGTCCAGTCATTCCATCAGTTTATGGCTGTTTGCTCCTGATGCACACCCGCATAACAAATATAAAAACCTAATACTCTGTCTTGTCTAAGTTGAAAATGACCATTATCAATATCGATTAGTATGATTGCACGCAACTTATTTTGCTTGGTTCGTGTATCAACATACCTAATTCACTTATTTTTTACTCAATCGCTGTTTAACTTTTCGAAGGAAATGACAGGAAACTTAATTAATTCCGGTCCACTCTTGTTTCGCATCTTGGAAACTTCGCGGAAAAACAATGGTTCTAATCACAATTCTTGTTTACTAGGCAAGTTCGCTGCAAGTACTGAATAAATTTTCATACTAATCTTAATGAGAGTGACATTTTCCTGCACGGCTTTCAACATCGACCGGCTATTGATTTCAGGTAATTGTTTCTAGTGAAGGTTGATGAACGTTCGCAGGCAACTGTTTTGTTTTGGAATACCGTTGTGTTAAAGCTCTCTAAAGCTTGTTTGGTCAAGTAAAAGAATCGGCCGGGGGATTATGGCAATGAAGCAGGTTAACTTCACAAGAACTTCGTAGCGGACAAGACATTCTGAACTGTCACCTCCTCATTAACACAAAAATTTCCATGGCTTCATGCTAATAGAAACATCATTCATTGAGACTAATGTAGAGATCTTTATATGTCTAGTTTCAAGCAAATTTCTTGGCTCTAGTCTCTAATAAAGTAGATTTCTTGCCCTTTCCGGTCAAGTGAGATAGATCAAGTCTAAGGAGGACATGGTCTCTTGTTTTGTCTAGGGCATTTGTCCACGCATTTGCAATATAAATGGGGCGAACTGTAACTAATGTGCCCTGGAAATTATATATGCGAGTCTCTTATGTAATGTTCTTCTGATCTGATGTCGGAAGTCATAGTACTTCACTCAGTTTAATGTCTTGCAAAATTGATTGTTTTGTTTATAGCATACTTAAGATTTCTTGGACAACAATTTGCGAAACCCTTTCGTTTGAATCAATGGTGACATTAGCTTAGAAATTAAAGGGCATCAACCGATACCTTGATAATATTAAACTGATGGTAACCTTCTAGATAAATTTAAGTCGTCACTTGTATGTCATGTGAGGTCGATTTAGATAATGAGAGGGCCATAAAAGCTCCTCTACTGAGCTCAATCCTTGGGAAGATGGTTTTGCAAGGAGTAAGTCTCAGACTAAGAATCGTGAACCTACCAGGCAAGTCATTTCTTGGATTTTGAAATCGGGAATTGAATTAATTCCCTTAGGAATTGGCTTGGAATTGCAGCCATTTTACGATTACTTGAGAAACTAGATCTAATATAAGTAATATAACTAGCACGTTCTATAGCATAGTGGTTAAAGCATTAGTAAATTTGCCAATCTTTCCAGGTTCAAAACCCATTTCCAATATATATCTATCTTTTTGTCAAAATGGGAACAGAAGCCGTAGTCGATTTCCCAATTTTTCACTTAAAACTTGGAACCGATCCAATTGCCCGCTACTACCCTATTAACTTGTTAGGATCCGAAATGCTCAATTTGAATCACTATGGAGGTGTCTCGACTCTCTACACAACGATGGGTTTGCTTGAAAATCAACTTCATATTGACGGCTTTGCCTGGAAAAAGATCGCTTGTCTTAGAGTGCACATGACAAAATTTCTGGAATAGAAATTGATTTCTAGCCAGAAATTGATTTCTCAATTTCTATTTCAGAAATTGAGAAGTTAAAAATTTTAATTTCTGATTTCTTCTTCAAATTTATTTCTGGAATAGAAATCTGTTCCAGAAATAGAAAAATCAAATTGTGTTACCAAATAGATTTCTGTTCCAAATCTGTTCCGAAAAACAGAGAAATAGAGAAGTAGAAATTTTATCATAGGCGCCTTTACACTCTAAGCCGCACTCCCATGTTTTTGGCTATTTTAAATTGGACCTTGAATTTTTATTTTTTTAAATTTCAAATAGCACCCCACATATGGAATTTTGAACATATTCCTTGTTTGATGCCCCACTCTTGACGAGCCTGCCTTCTATTGACTAGCTTCCCTGCTTCTTGCACTATCTTCTCATAAAGATACGCTGTATGCAGTGACACTGTTTCGTATTAATTGGATTCAACAATGCAATATCTTTTAACTGAAAGTCGTTCTTTTATTTTATTTTATAATAAAAGATATGTTCTGTGGTGGCTTCGGACAGAAAATAGCACACGAGCACAAAAAAACTTATAAAACCCAATTTAACAGAATTAGAAATACACATATTGACAACAAAGCCAAATGACATAAAAATGTAATATTGAAATTTAATCAATGACGAAGATTTGAAAGCTACGATTAAGATACACACCGGAATTTAATTGATGACAAAGAACTCAAAGCTACAACTAAAATACATGCAAGAATTTAATCAACAACGAGGTATCTAAAAACTATAACTGCGGTATAAAACCGAAAGATAATGGAAATATAACAGTTTTTTTTTTTTTTTTATGGGGGTCTACAAAGAGTACAATGTGGCTATTAAAGGACTACAATCAACAGTTACAAATAGAGGTTACAAACGGTTTTACAAAAAGAAATAACTTCTTGATGGTTACAGGAAGTTGCGATATCATAATTTCCTATTATCTAGTAATAGTTATTTAAAAAAGCTTAGATATTCGAAAATATCACTATGTAGTAGCTACACATCAATGTCAATATTGATAGGGAAGCGATATCCATTTTTGATAAATTAGGGCTGCATTATGGGCCATCGAACATCACTAGTCAGCTCCACTTTCTGCTACACTATGAAGGCTACATTTGCCTCCGATCAACTTTCTCCGGCCATACATTTGATTAGTACTTTACAAGCTGTGAGCATCACCTATATGTAAAATTGATTAAATATAAAAACAGGCCATATCCATAGGTGTGACCCGTTTAATCACGAGGGGAAATATGGGCCATAAGCGAAAGCCAAATAACAAGAAAAACAAAAAAAAAGATTTAAACATCTGTTTTTGGACTTTTCAATTGTTCAATTTCATTGTTTGGAAAAAATTTTGGCAATCGAATCCTTAAACCAAAGATAGCGACCTGGGCAACTTCCCTCGTCCATGGACGCAGCAGAAAATCCAGGGGCATCTCTCTCTCTCTCTCTCTCTCTCTCTTAGTCAAATAGTTAGGTAAGGGTGAGCACGGTTTCAAGTAAAATCTAGAACTTGAGAATTGAACCGATGTGAACCCATTCGATTTTAGGTTCCACGATATGCAAGGTAAGTTCCAAGTTCCAAAAATTGGAAAACCCCTTTCAACGGCTAGGTTTCAAGTTCTCAGTAGATGGAACTTGAAGATTGAACCTAGAACAAGTTCTATGTTTTTCTTGGTCTATGTCTTCACGCGATCCTTTGGTGTTTAGTGGCGTTTGATAATGAGTGAATAATATGGAACTACTAGTCCAAGCTTACATTTTATAACCAAGACTTTTACTTTGTTAATATTTCGTATTGTTTGTGTGCCTAAATATAAGTTGTGGTTAGCAGATTAATAGTAAATGGTGATCATTAAAGGTGATGATTCGCTGTAATCATTTGATTAATAATACTGGAAACTTGGATAGACCCTAGAACCCGTGACAGAGTAGGTTCCAGGTTTGGATAAGTTCCAAGTTTCAAAAAATGATGAACTTATTATAACAGGTAAGTTCTAGGTTTCAAGTAGAACTTGTATGGAACCTCCGAAACTGCTCACCCCTATGGTCAAGTTGGGATATGTTCCTAGATATTGGAATAGAATTTGGCCCTTAGTCAATTTTGGGGGGTAAATTGCAAAGAACTTCCAAATGTGGGGAGTGGAGCAGGATAAGGGGCCTTTACGAAAACTAAAATATCAACGGCAACTTGGCACAATACCGAAAATTTGGGTGCAAATGTAATTCAGCCAATTTTATTATTTTGTGATCCTCAAATCCTATATATATAGGTGGGTTACCTCCGGAAATTGCAGAATCGGTGTATCTCCTCTGTTCGAGGAATAGGAACGCAGCCAACAGACGTGGGTCGCAAGATTGAAAACTTCATCGGCCAAACTCAAAAATGCATTCGAAGCACGATGATGACCAGAGCAGGGTTTACTTACCTTCTCACCCAAAATCCACAGAATCAGGGAGCTCGCCGTCCCTTCTTAAATGAAAAACGAAAAACATCGAAAGTTGATAAAGAATGCAAACAGATTTTACGATCAAATCAATTAAGTCAAGCATGTCCAAGGTATAGAGAGAGATGTCTCCTATGGATTTAGAAACGTGGGATTATCTTTAAATACTAGGTGACGTAACTGTGCTACGCATAGGTTACCTTAAAAACGTAATTGCAAACTATTCATGCATACATATATATATATATAATCAAATTATTCACGTTATCAAATCAGGCAGATTCATCATTTTTACTATTCAACCAAAGCAATATCCACAACACTATCACATTAAAATTTGCTCTCTACACAATAACACACAAAAGGTGCTCACATCTGAAGCATCGAAGTTACATTCAAAATAATTGCGAAACCATGTTTATATACAAGAAAGACATAGCAAAGCATTCCAAACTTGGTGAAGATTGTGCCTACCAAAATAATTGCTGGTTTCGGTGGAGTGTTGCTGACATGCTGGCAGCAGAGAAAACGAAGCGGAGATGGGGGCTTGCGGATGTGGCGTGAGGGAGGAGACGCGTGGGTTTCGGTGGGGTGTTGACCGAGTGGGGGGTCGAATCGTGGACGCGTGGGGCGTAGGGGAGAAACGGGCGAAGAGAAATGCAGGGGAATTCGGTGGAAGGAAGGATTCAGAGGGAACAAACGATGGTGGGCTGCAGGGAAAAGAAGACCGAAGCTGAAGACTTCGGTGAAAGAGGGACATGCGCGCGAAGAAGAAGGGGACTGGCAGAGGTGTGCTCGAGAAGCCAAGGGAAAAGGAGGGCAATAAGTCAAATAAAAATATCTAGAATCATAATTTCCTTGGACCAAAAGTCTTCATGTTCATCCCTTATGTCCCCAATTTCTTTCTTGCCTAATATTTCATAAATAATCAAATTTTAGTGCCAATGTTGCAGCCCCCTCTCAAGCATACGAATTTCACAACCTTAGGCTTAAATTTCTTCTCCAATTTTCCCCAATTTGATGTCCAATTTTGCTAAAGAAGAAGCCTACACAATTTATACAAATTCCCATTACCAAATAGCTTACTAAGGAGGCAAAAAATGCCTTCAATTCGACCAATCCGAATTTTCATTCTTTTCTAAATCGTCCGAATTGATTTTCCGTAAAAAATCCTAAATTCACCGAAAAATCTTTGAATAATAAGTTGACGTTCCTAAAATAAATCGTGACATGACAGAACTTTCAATTTTTGAAATCGGATTCAAATTTGCGGTTAATTTCAATCTAACGCGATTTTAGCGTGACCTAGTCTACCGGGTAACTTTTAGAAATTTTTGGTGCAATTGACCCATGGTCAATTTTCTTTGAGCCACAAAATACCTCTTTGACATATTGACGACTATTGGTGATCGTGAAAATCTAAAGATTTCAATTACGGGTACAGGGTACCCAAAACGACAGAAAATTAATCTAGTGCCGATCGACGAGAATTTTGCAATCAGGTGGAATCACCCACACTTTAATCACACATCTTTGTCAAATCGACATATCCCTAATTTTTAATCGATTTTGACAATGCCGTAATGACCCTTGTAGACTAGCATAGTCGAGCAGTCGATTTCTGATCGAATTCTCAAGTTTATTGCGTTAAAATCCCTTAATGGCTTCCATAGATAGTCTAGTTATTTCAGGAGTGATCAGCTCAGAGAATAGCACTATAGGCGTGTCGATGAAAGGCCCAATTCATTCAATTAAAAACAAAACTGAATTTTCAAGATGTCACAAAGCTCCACTCTTTAGCTCACAAGGATACGAGAGAATTCAGTTTATGACTTTAGGAACAAACCTGTTATCACAACTAAAAACAATAAGAGTGAAATTTATGGAGAGAGTTCATAGGCAAAAGGATATTCATGTAGACTTACAATCTTGTCATGCATATTGTAGATGGCAAGGAAACATGGCCACCATTGATTCCACTAGATGTGCCAAAGCAAGTTGGGAGGAACAAAAAAAAAGAAAGGAAGAAATCACAGAATGAGAACGTTTATAAATCATTGAAGACGAAGAAGAAGAAGAAATTTGTGGTTGAGTTCGTAAGAATAGTGCTGAAGAGATAAAACTACCATAACTACTAGCAATTGTGACATGATATGCCACAATGGACTCCACTACAAGAATCCAAAACATCAAATTCTACACCAGTGACAAGCTTACAGATTATCGTGAAGGGCACTTCCTTGGCCCTAGGACCATCACAACCTACCGGGCCTCTATAGACAATGTAGTTGCTTGCTTCAATCGTTGGCACTATCTCACAGTCATTGTCCAATGGGTAGAAAGAAAATGCAGGAGTATAATACGTTATACATTGATAGTTCAAATAAATGCTCTAAACAATCTATGTTCTTAAAAGAATTGCAAATGAGGAGGATGGACTAAATGCAAAACTGAAGATGATAGGGGGAGATGGTGCAGGATATGCAAAAGCTGAATATGGTGTGAGGGTCTTTTGTGTATGGGAGGTTTTTTTCAAGGGTTTTTTTAAAGGAGTTTCTAAGTTAGCATCTCCTTTGTTTGTTTTTCCTTTTATATCTTTTTTATTATCCTTTTGTGAAGGGCATAGTAATGAAGGCACATAGTCATGAACTTGTTTATGACTTTTTTATTTGTTCACAAACCTCGTGTTGTAGTTGCTTAACTGGTGACTAATTAAAATGTCTAGTTTGTTGTTGTATTATTGTGATGCGAAATTGTGTATTGCATTGCAGTGCTAAAGCAAGCGAATTCACTACACTGCAGCTAGCAATGAATGTTGGATTGCAAAGGAATGTAGTACTTTGCTAGTGTCAAGCATAGTGCATTGCAGGGTGCAAAAGTTTTCTATTGCATTGACCAATGGACTGACCAACATGCCAGTTGTTGGCCCACCCAATTTTTGGCCCATAGTTGCCCAGCTTTAGCCCGTGCGTGGCCAATTGGCTTTCTTGGACCAATTCTTGGTCGTGCTCGGCTTTGCTTGACCTACCAGTCCTTAGACTTGCTTTTGGGTATAGCTTTCGGCCTAGCTTAAATTTGCTCGGCCACTTATGGCCATGTTCGGCTAGTTTTGGCGCAAGGTTAGCCTTGCTTGCCCAGTTTTCGGCCTTAGTCCTGGGTCCATTTGCAAAGTCAGTTCTTAGCCTTGTTCGGCCAGTTTGTGGCCCATGCTTGGCCGATGCTTCGCCAGTTCCACCAAAGACCGCCATTTCCGACAAGCACACTAGTACGTACATTGAAATCCAACCAACTTAATGATTGCGCTTACATCAAATCCGACTAAAATGCAGTGCTCTGCGAGTGCAAAATTTCTGCATTGAACTGTGCAATGGACCAATTAGCATGGCCAAGCTTCGCTAGTTTTTTGCCCATGCTTAGCCAATGTCAGCTGATATCACGAAAAACAGTCAAATATGTTGCATTGACGGAGAAGAGCTTGCGATCAATTCAAGCTCATGATGTACTTACAAGTTCGACCGCTTGCACAATCAGTTCAGTGACATACTCTGGTCACAACCACAAAAGGCTAACACGATGTACCCACACAAACACCGGCTTCGATGGTGGCAGGCAACCAACCATTCACGCCCAAACAGACACCACCACTAGACAATGTAATCATAGATAAAAACATCCTAAGCTCCAAACCGTCACTTACAAATTCCTTGCCGACCTAGGTTAACCCATGCTCATCAATTGAGGTAACACCAGCACTAGGAAAACGGAGGCAGTGTACCATAAAGCCATTAAAATAATCAGGCCCCCGAGTAAAAGCAAAAGCCCATGTTCGATGTGCCGGGAGTGATCATACATAATGGGATCACCAACCCATCTAGAGAAGCAACATTTACAGCACTGAAGCACAAAAATGCACATTGTTTACTTGCAGCCGGAGATCAAAAATAGGTTCAGGCCCTAAATCTCCAAAAATGGGCATGTGGTCGTCAGGAGGCGCTTTTAACCGCCAGGATGAAGGGATCATTCGGAGCAACATAGTCCAATCTGGCATTGTTTCAAGCAAGTACCACTCTAATGCTCTTTTGGAAAAATAATTTGGGGATTTTTTTTTAAGGATTTGTTAAAGCAAAAATCATAGGATATTCTTTATTCTTTAAAGAAAAAGGAAAAGACAAGACAATGCTCGGTGAAATGACCAAGACAAATGGTACTGACCATGAAGAGATAATTAGAGTAGGGGGCCAATTTCAGCAAGTTATTAGCCAACCCTTGCGTCCATAACTGGATGCCACTTATCAGACCACCAAGCTATTGATCTCCCATCGCCAGCAATATACTCAACGAATTTACTAATTCAATCGAACACTTCAAAACAACATCACATTCAAATTTTGCTCTTTGCACAATGACGCACAAAAGATTGCACGCATATGAAGCATCGATGAATACCATCAAGGGTACTCACTACCACAAATCTCACACATATGTCCTCCTGCACCTGCTCCTGGACATATTTATTCGGAACAATGACAAGACACACAAAAGAAATAAAAAACACAGCATTCCAAATTTGCTAAAGACCACGTCCAGCAATGCACACAGACAACGAATTTCTTCCGTAGAGTTGCTGATTCCATCCGAGTTGAATGATTATATGCTCCATTAGATCACCTCTCTGGACACATTGAGCTGGACTTGTGGATGTGCAATATTCATGCCCATCTAGGGTTGCCGTTACTGGTGCCATGCAACGCTGCAACAAAAATCACAATCCTCAACTTCCAAATCCATTATGAGAGTTTATGATAAGACACCTTCTAAGTTTGACGTCAAAGCTCTTGGATTCAATTTATCAAAACCACCAACACCAAAGCATAAATGGTGGCATCTTACAGAAACCTATTCTGTTGCGAGCAACCTTTCTTATACTAAGTACATGTACAGAAAGAAGGGAAAAGTAACTGAAAAGGTCATTTTGCGATGCAGTTATGGGGTAGTTTGAGGGAGATACACTCGTCTAAACATTAACCCGACTAGCTCTATGTGAAAATTTAGAGTGTGCTTTTAAATTTGCTTCCACTAGCATTGGGCAAGAAGTGAAAAGTAACTCACTGGTCATCTTTGTTGGTTAAATATAGGCTTGTATTGAGATTAGTTTTGTAAATATTCAGGCAAACTGACCAACACATTTTTCTTTTAGCTTAGATTGTATAGGCGCTTTCTTAATTGCGGTGAACACCATCTGCAAATAACCCGAGAAAAATTACAGGTATAGGAAGCTATAGGTAGTACTAAGGAAACAAGAACAATAACAACTAAAAGCAGCAAAAGTCACCCCAAAGAAAACTTCCTTTCTTTTGAAGAGAAAGAACTCAAAAGCAAAGCCACAGTTGAAATCACAAAATCCATCCAAACAAAAGTGAACAACGTTGATGTGGGTTTCATCTGTTTACTTCTAGGTGATTCCAACCTCAGAGCGGGCTGGGATTCTCCCATCAATCAAATTTAAAGAACAACTGCTGAATAATAGGTCATTCGACAAAAGGAATAGGGATACCTTTCTATGCAGTAAGCCTACCTGACCAACACCTAAAAGATTTTGACTTATTTTCAGTTGGAATATGGCTTACCTCGATCCTTCGATGAACTAGAGGCGCCGTGCTGAAGGGCGCCGCACACGGTCTGTTAGGGGCTTTAGGACATCCTCTATGGCTCCTTCTTTCCAGTCTTTATGCTCAACCTTCATGCGCCTGCAAACTTCTTCATTCCCATGAACCTCTGTCACGAATTCCTTGGGCATGTCATAATGTTCGAGGCATGTCAACTCTGGGGGAAGTGTGATGACTTGTGGCACTGTTTTCAATCACTTGCATTGACCTAGAAATAACCTTTCAAGATTCGGCAGTGCTCCTCCTTGAACATTTATGGATGTAAGATTGTCAAATATATCCACACCTAAAAAGCGAAGTTTTTTAAACTTACCTTCCTCAAATGTGATCACAGATACCTCATTAAACGCTTTTTGCAGTTACAGATGCTCCAAATTCCGTAGCTTTGCCAAATATTGGAATTGATCTCCATTCAACTGACTCATCTTGAGGACCAATTTGACCAAATCAGGAGGATAGAGTATCCAATTTGGCAAAGTTACCAAAGATCCTGTCAGGTGAACCCGCTGAAGGCGGTCGGTCGTGTTCTTTCCTCTCAAATCCCTCTGAAATATCCAATTTCTCTCCATAAGCAACAATTAAATGTAGTGCTTCTAGATTCTCCAACTTCGCAATGGAACAGCAAAGATCCTCTACATCTTTACTTTTAGCTTTGAGATACCTAGTCTTTGTAAATATACCATTGTCCCGAGTTCTTCTAGCAACTGTTCTCTTTTCCATCGCTTTCTCCCCAATTTACTCTGCTCGATTGGGTTTAGCTCTATCATGCATAGTTTTCGCAATGATCTCAAGAGTCCTATTCCTATTCCTATACGAATAAAATTGAAAAGAAAATTGGATTGATTCATTTTATTTGATAAAATTAGGAGTTCATAAAGAAATTAAGATTATTGTGTATACCAAATTAAAATGACTAGCATTATTCTTACTGATCAGTAAAATCCATTAAAAACAAAAAGAGAATAGAAAATCCGTTTTATGGTAAAAATTCATTCATCTCAGTTATTTCAAAAGAAGAAAAAGAAGAAAACAGGGGTCCATTGAATTTCAAGTATTTCGTTACCTGCATCCAGACTTCTGTCAGACCTATCTACTAACATATGGCGAAATTTATCACCCGTCGTGGTGGCTCTGCTAGATAAGGCTCCGTTGATCTTTTCCTTAAAGGTGAGGAGTTCGAAACCTAGTAGAGGCACTTGGCACCTTACCCGCTGGCCAGGGTGGTGGTTTCCTCAGTGCCGGCCTCAGGGTTTACTCGCCGGCTTCCGGCTGTACGGGTTTCCCTAGGTCATTAAAAATAAAATAAAATAAAAAAAAAAACATATGGTGAAGTTTTGTTAGCTTCAAAATATTATTTAGTACTTCATACACGAGGGTATCTTTGAGATCCAAGGTCTCCAGATGTGCAAGATCATTTATGCCCAACGGAACTTTTCTTATGTTGGTACCCCTTAAACTTAGGTACCTAAAATTTCTCGACTGGAGAATCTTTTCAGGAAAAGAATTCAAAGAAACACGATTTTCTTCCTCCTCGGTCAAATGTCTTTGAATATGTGGCACCTTAAGCCTCTCAACCTTCTTCAATAGTTCTTTCAAGGATTTTGGGTACATATCTTCGAAGAAATGTAGGGAGCGAAGTCGTTTGACCGATGTGCTCTTATCTATTTCACGTATAGGTTTGTGAAAGGACAGGTACTGTACATTCTCAGGCAATCCTTCTTCCAAGCGGGTAACAATCATAGCGATCTCTGCATCTTTTGAATGGGAAATAATGAGTTGATGCTGAAGGTTGTGAACGCGGCAGGTTTTGACCCTCCTATAACTTGTTTCCTTTCCCCAAATCACATGATGTTTTAATAGCTTTTGCAAAGTTGTCATTGGATTTTTCCATATTGGATCATGCTTAGTAAACTCTTCTGCCATCCATAGTTGCATCATTGTGGAGCACCTTATGAGACGGTATGCTCAAGTAAAAAAATATAAGCATGGACATCGAGAAGGTGGTCCATGCGCAGAGTAATCATTTTTCCATTTGGGCCAACTTTGTGCCCTCTAGATGATGGTTCTTCCTCAAGCCTGTTAGTCAATTTTTTCCATCGAACAACATCAGAGTCACCTGCAACATCATCATCTTTATCATCTTACAAATGCCTACTCGTCGCTAGAATTGTGAGTGGCAATCCTTGGCATTTTCTTAACATATGCTCAAAATCAGGTTCACGGATATCCTGGCAGGAAATATTTTGGTTAAATAGAGAACGAGAATCATTCTCAGAAAGGAAAACATGCTCGAAGTCGTAGATAATGCAGGCAAAGAGGATGTGTTCATTTTCCTCCAGAATAAATTAAATGAAACTTGTCCGAGCGTGCTCGTCACAACTCGTGACAAGAGCCTATCTCACTACATGTCTGGGCTACAGAGTCCAAACCATCTTCTCCACAACTTTGAGCATATTTTCCTTTCTAAGAATGATTCTCGTTATTTATTCCACCGAAATATTTCCCGATATCCGTGAACTTGATTTTGTGCGTATGTTAAGAAGATGCCAAGGATTGCTACACACAATTCTGGCGACGTGTAGGCATTTGAAAGATAATAAAGATGATGATATTGCAAGTAACTCTAATACTGTTCGATGGAAAAAATTGACTGACAGGTTTGAGGGGCACAAAATTGGCCCAAATGGAAAAATGATTACTTTGTGCATGAACCACATTTTCGATGTCCGTGCTTATATTTTTCACTTGAGCATCTTCCCGTTAGATCGTCCCATAAGCTGTTCCATAATGATGTGACTATGGATGGCAGAAGAGTTTACTAAGCATGATCCATTATGAGAAAATCCAGGGACAACTCTGCAAAAGCTGTTATTCGTTGGAAAGCGTACCGAGTCTTCTTGTTTGTTCAGCCCCCTCCATGGTCAAATTCCAAATCATTGCATTTGCTTTCATGAGCGCTTCCCCTATGTTGTCGACAAACTCACAGGATCTTAAATCATCGATCCATACACAGTATTCGAAGCGACGACTTACCCTTTGGTCACGAAGCACACCGCCCACTAGACTAGTCTTGCCTACTCCTTGCGCCCGTGGACAAAAGTCACTTTCGGCAGAAGCCTCTCTGTTAGCCATTTGACCAGCTGATCCATCGGCTCTTTGATACCCACTAACGCATCTGTCTTCTCACTTAAGGCATTGACCGATGACCCAACGCCGGCCGAGCGGGAATGGGCTTGGTTGCCGGGTAATCTAAAATGAGCCTCTATGGGACCGGTTCTCCCAAGGTTATCTTCGAATGTCTACGGCATTTTTTTGATATATCTTGATTTCTCTGCAAAAGTTCTGTCTCCATATCTGCGGCGAAAGTAGAAATTAAGACCTCTCCACCTCCCCTCCGAATTACCTCGCTTCATGTCCTCGATAGCGTCTTGAGAGTCAGAGAAATTTCCACATCCTCCTGATGCCCCTTTTGAGCTTTTCATCGATGACCTTTGAGTAGGCTTTCGCGAGAAGATCCTCGATTTGCTTGATCAAGCCATTGAGGTCGTCCAGTTCATCTTCAGCAGATTCAGCGAGTTTCAATTCTTTTTGCCATTCTTCCCATACAGCAGGAATCAACGGCCCTAGACCGACAACCCACACTGAGGTGGGATCCATTTTCCCCTCCTCTGGTTGGATTAGAGAGAGAGAGAGAGAGAGAGAGAGAGAGAGAGAGAGAGAGGGAGAGGATGAAGTCACCGATGGAAATGGCCTAGCTGGGCCATTTCTCTGAGCAAGTATTGATGCAGATGAATCTTTCACGATGGTGATTTTGGGGGAGAGATAAAATCCCTGGATGGGGATTCTAGATGGGGATTTTTGGGGAAAGACTTTTTATTAATTGGAGGTGACTTGATAGTGAAGGAGGAACCCTCCTTCCTTGGGCTCTTTCGGCCCCCCTCCGGGCCCTCCCTTCCTCTTTATTTATGCTCTCTCCTCTCGTCTCGCTATCGCTCGCAATAGGAAGGGCACTTGGCACTACACAACCAGTGAAGAGAGAGAGAGAAAAGGGCTTTCAAAGGGCAAAAGCAGAAGCTTGGGTCAAATCTGCTTGTGTGAATTTTTTTTTTTTTTTTTACACCTTGGTGGATATGGCCATGTAATTTAATGTAAGATAAAGTGCTATGTGGAAACCATCCAAGATTAGAAGAGAAATTATTTATTTTTTAAATCCTATTCTAGACTTTGATTTTCTTGATTGTTCTTATTATCCTTCTCTTTTAAATGCCATGTCAGGAGTCCCTTTGCGAACAACAGTCATTACAGAGAAGCCATTTATTATATGTAGATCAATTGATATATATATATATATATATATATATATATTTGTTATGTTGAATTAATTCCATAAAAAAAATCATTTGTGACATTCTCAAAATAGGATAGGTCACATCATTCAAATTGTTTGTTTTAGCTTTTGATATTATTATTTTCGTTTGTCGCAAGGTACCAAATGACACGCTTACTTTCATACTGCTATTGAAAAATAATTTGTAAGATCATGGATGGTACTTGTTGATAATAGTTCAACTAAATAAGATACTTTAAGCTTAACTTGATATTTCGACCCAAAAAAAAAAAAGCTTAACCTAATAAGAATGATCTAGATGGGGGAGATAAATGATTTTTATCACCTTCGAACATGGATGAGAAATTTTCTGCGTTCGTCAGTGTCGCGACCTACCCTCAAGGGGAGGGAATGGGTTTAGGGGTATTATCTAAAGAACGGGCTTAAGGCCCATGATTAGGCGTGGGCTCTCCCAAACTTATACCCGTGATTTAGGGACATTTTTTAGGAACTTTGCACAAAGGAGTCGCCACTAGGTCGGCTAGAAACCAAGTAAAGTACGGGAATATGCCACACTTCCTACGCAATCAGAGAATCTGGGGTCGGGGATTTGATTACATTAATCGACCAATTAGTGCCATTTCGGTACATAATTTTGTTCATTTTAGAAAAAAGGATTTTTGTCAAGCAGTTTGGATTGATTTTTTATACCTATCCACTAACATACGAGGTGATCATGCGGGTACGCAACCATTAAAATAACAATTAACAACCAAGGAAAATGTTTAAATAAATTGCATGGGAAAGCAAATATTTAACATTAAGGAAAAGATAAATGCCAATCTTAATTGGATTAAAAGGATCAAAACAGCAAAAGTATGCAAACAAGGATAATTATCTTTGAGAGCAATCGAAACCCTAAGATAGAATCCTAAAGGTTTACTCAATTTTTTTAGTATAATTTTAGAATTAAGAAACTTCCAATTTTTGAGAAAACAACTCATAAAGTCTTTTTGTAAAAAAAATTTCAAAATAAAATTTGAATTTCCGGACATTTTTTCAATTTTCAATTTTTTTCTAATTTTTAATTATTTTTTATAAAAAAACTCGAATTTTCAATATTTTCTTAAAAAAATTCAATTTTTTAATGTTTTCTTAAAGTTGTTGAACTTTCGGAAAAGTTTTTGAATTTATATTTTTTTCGATTTTTTTTTAATTTTTTAATTTTTAATTTTTCTAATTATTATTTTTTTCTTTTGTCCTTTCCCTGTTTTGTCCTATTCACTGCACTCTCCCCCCCTTTTCAGCGACTCCTATTCCCGAAGCCACTTTCTCTCTTTTCTTTTTTTTTCCTTTTCTTTTCCTTTTGCCTTTTGGTCGTCTTCTTCTTCGTGCGTCCTCTGCACGCCGGACGCTCCTTCTACGCCTTCCCCCAAACTTCACCCAGACAGCAACACCAGCATAGCAACCAGCGACCCTTCCACCGCCGAACCGCCACTGTCTATCGGTTGTCCACTCAGACGGGCGACGACCACCGTCGGCCACAAACGCCGGCGGCCAAACCATTTTCGAGCACAAAAACCCCCTCGGCTCAAGAATACACGATTGCTTCACGAAAATCGTATGAAATCGCAATGGGAACATAAAAGGCGGGCACGGTCCGACGTATATAAGAGCAAGCACGAACCAAACCGAGATTCGGGTTTCTCAGTTCTCTCTGGGACATTTTGTCGAACACATGAGGTACGCTACTATAACGAGGGGTTTTTGGCTCAACGAAGCTCGAACCATAACGGGATCTTCGACACACGACAAAGAAGACATCGGAAACAAAAAGTAAGGCGATGCAGGCCGGAGCTCGCGTGAACTGAACGGCCACGAGCTCCGGCCTGATGTACCCGAGAAAGAGAGCACACACAAAGGCCCAGGGGACTTACCTGGTTCGGGTGGGGCGCGGTGGCGGACGGCGGCTCTCGGGCGGACGACTGACGATGGCGAAGCTTTCCTTCGAGCTCTCTCTCTCCCTTCGGGTCGTCCTCTCCTCTCTCTCTCCCTCCCTCTCGGTTTCTCTCTGGTTCCTCTCAGCTCCTCCTCAGCTCTCTCGGTTTCTCACAGTTCCAGAAGAAGGGCGTCGGGGAGCCGGATTCCGTGCACGGTCGAGCCTCTCTTTGGCTCTCCACCCTCTCTCGAGTATTTCTCTCGCTCCAGCTCTCACTCTCGAGCACCTCTCTCGCTCAAGCTCTCTCCGTCTCTTCGGTCCCCCCGCTTCTGTTCTGTTCTCCCTGTTTTCTCTGCCTTTTCGACCGTTCGGCTCGCGCGCGTGACCTCGGCTGACCAACCAGCGGACTCTGCCAGCCGGCTCTGACCTGAAGATTGCGCCGCTCGCCCGCCCCCCTGCGGATCGTGCTGTCCCCTGCAGCCGCTCCTCCCTGCTCTGGCGTCTGCTTTCTGCCTTTGTCTTCGCAGGTTCCCTGTGCAGAAAACGGCTGAGGGAGAAGACAACTGTGCGGGCCGGGCCGGAGGGAAGAAGAGGGCTGGGCCGCGCGAGGGGAAAAGAAAAAAGAAAAAGGAAAAGAGAGGTGCTGGGCCCAGGCCCACGCGGCTTTGCTTTTTTTTTTTTTTTTGGAAAATTAAGAATTAAAATTTTTGATTTTGATTTTTGATTTTATATATATACTTTTTGAAAGATAAAAATTATATGTCAACAGTCGGTATATAAATTATAATTGTGTTCAAGCGGATTTATGGGCATTGTGGCCCGACCTCAGATAGGCACAAAAGCTAGGTTTTATCGAAGATTATTATTGATTTACTTGGACTCTAAAGCCATTTTGTATCTTCTTCTCAATAAAAATTTGGATGAATTTGATTCTTTGCTATTTCTTGGGATATATCTTGATTCGTTCATGGAGATTGGAAGATCAAATTACATTATCAAATATATAGAATTGAAAACTTTTAGACTAAGTTGTATTTATAAATAAAGGTTTTGGACTAAAAACATTCAATTAATTGCATCAATTGAAAGATTTAAGATTTCATTGCGTTCCTTATATAAGACTTAATAGATGTGTGCAATTTTTCTCCAAAACTCCTTAAGCATGAAAACTAGCTACGAGCCCCCCTGTTTTGCTTTGGCTTGTCATTAAAAATAGAGTTGTTCATTTGTAAAACACGGTATTCTCATCAAAACATACGATTAATCAATCGTTAATGTAGTAATATTTTTAACAATAAGAAGTTAAAATAATACTAGGAAGATGATGATGAACTTTTATCAAGTCGTATCAGTCTTTTTAAGTAACAGTGAGCGGTTCATTATTAAAAGATAGTATTATCCTGCAAAATTAATTGTGTAATCTGGTTTGGAAATATGAACCATCATGTCCAAAAATCTTTTAAGTGGCGTCCACTAACATATGCATGCAAAATAAGTAAGTTTTAACATCAAATTTTGCATAGGTAAAACAATTTAAAATCTATAGAAGTTCAAAAAAAAAAAAACTTGGTTTAAAAATAAATTGCTTCCTTACTTTAATTTTTAATAAAAAAAATAACAATGTGTTTTTGTTTGTTGGTGGCAAGTGTCTCTACCAAACCAACCACCCGCAAAATTTCCATGTGTCAAGAGGGTTTGAGATGATGCTAAAAAATTCTTTTATCAGGAAAATATCTTCTTTAAATTGAAAAGTAAGGAGAATGACTATTTTTTGTTTTAAATAACAGAAATTAATTTCTACACTCTCCCACGGCGCACCATCCTTTACTACACAGCGTATCTTCTTTGTAAACATCATTCACGCGTTGCCACCGCCGTGCCACCACTAATGCTAGCCACCATATGTCGTTGAACCACTGCCGCCACCACGTCATCACCATCTCCTTCGTCATCCACAGTCACCTTCAATAAAAAATGATAAAAAAATTCCAGCCACCATAGAATTTTCCTTTTTTTCGCAGCCCCTCATTGCCATCATCATCTTCTACCGTCAACCATCCAAGACCCCGCCACCATCGACCATTGCTTGGAACCACCATCAAGAATCCTTAGCCACCACCAACTACGATGCCACGGGTAATGAACCTTCACCTCAACCGGGAACTAATCCTTTGACTGCCTCAAACATCGCTAGAAACAACCAACGAAGCAATTCCATGGCCATCATCTTTGGGTTGTGATCAGATTTGAGGCGTTAGGCATCGCTGTGCACATCATATAAGAACGAAGGAGAAAAAGGGAAGGACAAAATAGAGGAAATGGGAATTTGTAAGTTGGACACCAAAAGTTGAGAAAATTTCTGGGCCCATATATCAGCGTAAGTGTGAGGCTCAATTCACGCCGCCTTTGTTTCAAACATTCTGCTTTTGATCCAATTACTAACACCAACAAATTCATTACAATCTTAAACTTCTTATCTAGCGTTTTGAGAAAAATCAAATTCTTGCATTTAGTTCAACGCAGTCAAGGAAAATAAGAATGTCGATTAGATTCCACATGACATATAAATTTTCTCATAAAGTGTGCAATTAGATCGCCTAATAATAAGGAAAAGCACACTAGAGGTTCCAAATCTATCGTGCAGCAGTCAAGTTAGTACCACAATTTTTCAATTGCTTATTTAAGCTCCTAACTTTCAAATTTTGTTCATTGGAGTGACTCTGACTACTTGGATCGTTTGAATTGGAAACATGGCATTATTTTAATGATAAAATTGTTGTTGCGTTTTTAAATAATGCCACTTCAGCTATGCTTGGACTTACTGTTACGTTAGCCAGAATAAGAGAAATGCTCACGACATCGGTTTACACATTTCAGCAAACAGCTGGCGAGCCAGCTTGAGAGGAAAATATTGACCGCTTTTAGAACCCGAACTCAAGTTTGGACTTAAAAGAAATCATCACGAGACAACCGAAATCAACAACAACACCCAGCTCAAACCCAGCATGCGCATGGCTTAAAAACAACGCGGAATTACAGGGATTCACGAAAACGACCGTCGAATCGCAGAGTTCCCTACCTGACTCGGAGACGGCGGCAAGCGGGCCAGCTCATGACAAATCGGGCTATGGTCTGCCGCCTTGGTATCTTTGAGCCGGGATCCTTAGGCAAGGTGGGTTCGAACCAAGTAAAGAAACTCACCGGCGACGCGGAGATTTGGGAGCGAAAGATCGTGTGCTCGCGGGCGTCGGCTAGAGGTCGTCGGAGGGGGTTCGGGCGTGGTCGATCCGCTGGAGAACTCCTCCTGCTCTCCCTCAAGCTCCCACCAACTCCCTCTCCGATTTATTTTTTCCTCCAGCTCGCTCCCCCTTGAACATCTCTCTCGCTCGAATCTCTCTCGGTCTCCCTCTCCAGCCCCCCAAAACGAAACCACTCTCACACTTTTAAGCACCGGCGCGCATGGCCTCCTGCCGTGCTAGCTGCCGCTGCCGACCTGCCCCCGAACATCTCACGCGACGCTCGCCCTGTCCTCTCTCTTACCACTATCCCTCCTCTTGCTCGCATACCTCCTCCTCTTTTCTGCAGAACGCATGAAGGACAAAGGAGAGAAAAAGAAGGCTGGGCTCATCTTGGGCAAAAAAAAAAAAAAGTGGGCCGGCCCAGGCGAAGAGAAAGAAAAGGGAAAGAAAGAGGCCGGGTTGACCTGCTCCCAGCCCGGTCTCATTTTTCCCATTTTCCTTTCTTTTCTTTTTTTCTTTTTCCTTTCTTTTTTTTTTTTTTTGTAACTAATTTCTTTAAATAATATATTTAATTTTTTTTTCCTTTGATGACAAATTTTTTTGGATTTTTTTTTTTAAATCATTCAATATGCGGTGCAAAAATGAAAACACAATACTTTTTAATGAAATTTTTTTAGTTTTCTTTCTCTTTTTTTTAGCGACTAATTCCTAATTTTGTATGCAATTAAGTCCTAAATAATGGTAAAATTTAGGTATCAACATGTCTAAGTTTCAAGATCACAGGCAATTCAATGACATTTGTGTGTTTAAGGTCTAAAGTCTCTAAGTTTTTAAGCTTCCGATAGAATTTGGAACTGTACTTACCTCAGTGTACCTGAAACTTGGATACCTCAGATAACACCAATCAACAACTTGAGCAGGGAACCTTTTTAAAGGGGTCACTAGCATAGCCAAAACATTGAGCAGTTTAATATCACTAGCAAGAACTTTATTCATAAATGGTCTCTCCATCCCAAACATATATAATGAACGAAGTTGAGACAAGGACCAGTTATGTTGCAGAGCTTGCAGGGTTTTTTTGTAAAGACAGGCGACGGACTCTGTCTAGCCATTCACGATTTTCTTCTTTGGCTATTTGTGCAAAACCCTAATTGGTCAACTTTGAAGTGACAATGCCCCTCAGAAAATCATGGATGCGGCAATACTTGACAGTTCCATCCTTTCATCTAGCAGCCACCTCTATGAGGCTTCTGTTCCACAGCTCCATAAAGTAGCCCTTAGCAACTTCTGAGGGGGGACCCTCAGGAAATAAACTCAAGTGCAAGAGGCAGGATTTCAGGTAATACGGCAGATCATTAAAGCTAGGCGAAAGAACTCTGTTCAAGTTTTTGAGTTTGTCGTTGCAGTCAATCTCTATTCCCAGACTGCGACGAACCATTTCCCATTCATCTATTCTGTGCTTGTTTTTCGTAGCCAAAACACCACTGATGGCCACTATAGCAAGCGGCAGTCCTTCACACTTTCTGAAAATAAACTCACAGGTCTCCTCCAGATGGGAAGGGCATGAACTCCCCTGAAATGTCTTCGTGCAGAAATGCTTCCATGACTGTTCTACTGGCAGAGGCTCCATCTTATAGACCTTCCCCTCGAATTCTCGGCAGGAGGTGCATGCTAGATCATGATTCCAGGTTGTGATGATTATTCGGCTGCCGCACATGTTGTTAGGCAGGGCATGTTTGACAGCATCCCATTCGTCTATCCTCCGTGTGTCATCTAGAATAACCAGATACCTCACTCCTTGTAGCAAGTCCTTGATTAACATCTTCAGCCACTAGATATTCATAGTGTCCGCACCACGAGGAATCGGTCGTCCGATCACTCTCATAATTTGCTGACGCATGTTCTGGAGGAGCTCTCCTATATTTAGCGAGCCAGAGAAAGTGATCCAAGCACATACCATGAAATGTTTCTTGACCTTTGGATGTTCATAAACTTCATTTACCAGCGTGGTTTTGCTCAATCCTCCCATCCCAACGACTGAGATAACCTGCGGCCTAGAAGTGCCCTCAACCAACCATGAAACCAGCTGACTCTTCGGTTCTTCAATACCCACAAGCTCATTTTTGTCTTAAAAAAAGGCATTACTATGGTAAGTAAGGGATTACTATTGTACTTGTTATATATAGAGCAATGATTACTATTGTACTTCCTAAATACAGAGCAACGATTACTATTGTACTTCCTAAATACAGAGCAACGATTATTATTGTAAGGTTTAAACGATATATTTGACAAGCTTTTACTTGCCAGCAGTTATTTTTTCTCTTAAATAGATTAAGTAACCCATCCGTTACTTACCATATTAATTGGTTTCTTAAAAGCACAAGACAAGACAACGATCATTATTGGTAGGTTTTAACAATGTATTTTGCAAGATTCTACTTGCCATCAACTATATTTTCTATCAAATGAATTAACCAACCCATCCATTACTTAGCATATTATGTGGATTTTGACTTAATTTAGCCTTTTACGTCAATAATAATTACAGAAATCAAACAAGTTTAATCTCATTAAGCATTGAATTTTCAATTTTCACCATTTAATAGAATTATGCAGTACGCCTTAAATGCACTGAAAATTTTAATTTGGAGCACTTCCGGTTGTCATACACATTTAATAGTTAGGACTTTGTTATATGAAAAAAAAAAAAAAAAAAAAAGGTCCCCTCAGACACTTGTTAAGCAATCAAATAAGTAAAATTACAGTTTTTAGTGCGCTCATTGTTTTCGTGATACACATAATCATGTTTTCAAAATCAACTATTTCCTCATTAAGTATATTTAATATGGTCTTGGGGAAAACATGATCAATGGACAAGCCAACTTCCGAGCAAGAATAATTTGAGACTTGGCACTTTCGAAGAAGCGAAAATAATTTAAGACACTACATGGGCAAGCATCAAATATTGGAGAGTCAGATTCTCTACTATCAAGAGCAGGCACATGATGGTGCCTCCAACTCGGAAGAAGTCGGGAAATTTTTCTAACAAAATGTGTAAGTGAACTTCCAGCAAGAACTCTGTGAGAGTGCTAGTATGAACACCTAGAAGGGGGTGAATAGGTGTTTAAAATAAATCTTGACAAATATATGCGGAATAAAATAAACTTCGAGTAAAACAAAGGAGTTAGGGAAGAGAATAAGAACACAAGATTTATAGTGGTTCGGCTTAATCCAAGCCTACGTCCACTCTCCCACGCTAACAGCCTTCTTGGCTGGATTCCACTATGCAATCAACAAGAGATTACAACTTTGAGTGCAAACACTTAGTAGTAGATCACACTATCTCACTAAGTCACTCTTTTGGTATTTCTCTCACGATCACAAACGTTTAAGCTCTCCAAAGACAAGTGTATGATCGAAGGTTGCTCGAACTTTGGAATTATAAATTCTACGCTCTATCTCTTACTTGTTCATCGGTCCATGATCTCCTTAATTACTCCTCCACTTCCAAACTACCCGTTGGACAGTATCCCGGAGAATCGTCTTCCAATATATCCATTGGACAGCTCTGTATCTAGAAGATTTGGTAGCCGTTGAGTGACAAAGGTAGAATCCCAAATTGATTCCGATCGCCCATACAAACGGAATCTTGGTTTCCATAAGTAAAGCTTCTTCGTATAGAAAGTTCTTGTCTTCAAAATCCAATCGTCAATCAAATAGATTGAGTCAATCAAATCAATCTTGATGCGGAATCCAAACCAGATCACTAGCCGTTATATGATTGGGCTTGTATTACGTTCGTCGAATTCGGATGTAAAGTCTCGAGAGCAATAGACTTTACAATCGAGTCCGAGTGCGATAGACTTTGCAATCTGAGTCTGAACATATTCTGCTTCAGCATAGAGTTCGTCTTCTGGTTCAGCCTTCAGCATAAAGTCTGTCTTCTGGTTCTTCATTCATGTTTAGTCTGGAATTTGTCAAAGTGAGCAGACTTCTGATGTAGAACAGACTTTGACACTAAAGTCTGGCAGTTTTCAGACTTTGACACAGAAGTCTAGAAATCTTCAGAATATACTTTGGACATGTGCTCCGTTCAGTCTTCTGGCAGTCTTCTGACTTTGACAATATCCTTTACATGTTCTATCATCTGCATGGTCTATTACTTAACCATTAAACATGTTAGTAGCATTTGATTTATTTTGTCATCTTCAAAACATCATAAGGGATTTCCCTAACAATCTCCCCATTTTTTATGATGACAAAACAATCTCTGAATATGCAGATTTGTAAACATGCTTTTAAAAATATTAATTTAAATCAAAGGATATCATAAGATAGCAAATGAATTGAGCATAACAATATATAGAAAAATAATCGCAGCTCAATATTATGCCATAGATAATATCAACCAATCAACACATATGCATATTCATATATTCTCCCCCTTTTTGTCATAATCAAAAAGCGATAATAATGGATTCACATAGAGAATATAAAATGATAACAAATGTGTCTTGCATAATTTCCAAAAATCAGCTTTTATAAAATAAATCAAATATTAAAGATATGCATTATAGCTCACTTCGATCATGTATATCAGCAAATATTCAATAAAAATCACGGATGCATCATAAAATTCACGTACCTTTTTGTCATAATAAAATGATAATATTAATAAGAGATTTATTAACGACAAAAGGTAATAAAAGATGCACTAACCGGATTTTTTAGAACAAATTCTGACACATTTACCTTTCCTTCCATTCATAATAAGATTACGATCAATCCAAAATTTTTTTTCCATAATTGATCAAAGCTCCCCCTCAATTTGTTGCTTTTTTGAGATGATCACGATTCTTTCATTTCTCTTGGATTCGCTTTCTCCCCTTGTCATCATGACAATATTTGCGAATAGGAATAATTGTTGCTTGTGCACGTTGAACATAATATTTTTCCAGTATTTCCTTTGTAGCAACAATATCCGCAACGATCACTTGCATTTTGAAATTCGAGGAAAAGATTTATTTTCTTCAATCAAGCTCGTCTCGAATTCAACCTGCATCAACTTAACCAACTTTTTGCACAAATAAGCTGTAACAATATCCACATAATATATAATACCCTTTCTTCAAATAAATAATTGAATAGTATATATAAAATTATCAATTATTTAAATTCAGAACTACTCAACCTTTTTTACGATGCATAAGGGATTTCTTCAATAAGCAAAAAATTTTGCACAAGGAATAGAATTTTTGAACTTCCAAAAGATAGTATAGAATCTCCATGATTTTCTGATTGAGTTTTCCAAAATCCATATGGAAGATTCTTTTGTGACCTGCAAATTCTTATATAACAAATAATAATCTTTGCAAAAATGTCACGTAATTTCATCCCTTGATTTGCGGATCAAACTTGCTAGATATAATATATCTTCTAAGAATATAGCAAGAATATCCATGAATATGCAGTAATATCTTTCGAGATCAAAGAGATTTCCTTGAGCATAAATTTCAGATATGCATTTTGCAAAAGAAAAATAGATATTTCTGTCACGTGCCAAAATTGCAATACCTTATAATTATAACAAAAGATATTCGCAATAAACAATCATCCAAAATCATGATAAATGCACGTACAAATTTGTAAGGCGGGATGATAAAAAATATTCTCTTACCCATGGTATATATTTCAAATATACCATAAAATAAAATCATTACCAATCTTCGCATGAGATGCATTTCTGATTGCATCATGATTTGCATAGATTTGCGATCATTCATCCCTTAAAGAATTTCCTGCAATCAACTCATTTCCTTTTTGGTATCCATCAATTTGGATCCTTCCATGATGTTAGAGAAAAATATATAATCTCCAAATATTCTTTCTTAATTCACCATAACAAAGTATTCAAAGAAAGAATATTATGCACAATGATATTTTGAAAAATAAATTCTCACTTAGTCATAGTACGATAAAAACAGAGAGAATAAAATCTTTGAATATTTAAGAATATCTTGCATCATCACGTAAAACAGATTTTCACTTTGCAAAATATGATTAAATTTGAAGTATAAAATTAGACAAAATAATCTGAATTATCTCAAATAATCACACATACTAAATCAAATCTCAACTCACAAATCACAAAAACAAATCATACGATTCTTTCTTCAATAAAGCAAAATATGATCATTATAAAATCTCAATCAACCAAAGATATATCGAATATCAAGTATAATGAGAATTATTGCCCAAATCAGATTGAGAAAAAAAAATTCCTTACCAAATCCTCTTTCTTCTTTCTTCTTTATATCTTGCAAAAATAACTCATCTTTTCTTTGGTACCCATTTTTTCTTGGGTCCATGAGAGTTAGTAGAATATGCTGTTTTTACCCAATTTTTCTTAATAGGTCTCTAGACTTTAGGACAATATTTTTCAAAGTGTTCCGAATCTCCACAATTTGAACACTTGAAGTCATTTCCACCAACAAGTTTTACAAACACTTTTTGAAAATGATTTTTGTAAAATGCCTTTGAAGGTCTTTGTCTAAGTCTCTCCTTGACTTTAGGAAAATCTATTAGAGAATCATTTTCCTTAATGAAACCAAGTCCCGACTTATTATAGTAAGGAACTTGTATAGAAAGGATATGCTCTAATGTTTTTGATCCATTTGAAAATCTTGTCGAAATATTTGAAATTTCTTTCTTTAAAGAATCATTTTCTTTGACAAGTAAATCTCGACTTTCTTTTGTTTGTAGAAAATCTTTTTGCAAATTCTCAAACTTTTCTTTTTGAGAAAGATCATGTTGCCTAAGCCGAGAATTCTCCTTTTAAGTTCGGAGATCCTTTTAATCGAATATTTGAGGTTTAAGCAAAGCTCATTTATATACTTTGAAACTTTGAGAGGAATTTTTGAATAGCTTACCTTGATTTCCTCATCGGATTCTGAGTCTGTGTCTAAGTCAGACTCTGATTCTGAGTCTGTGTCTGAGTCAGACTCAGATTCTGAATGTGCCATCAAGCATATATTTCCTTACTCATCATCTTCTTTCATGATTCTTTTCTGGCCATTATGCTTGTATTGACTTCTTCCATCGAATTTCCTTCCTTTTCTACTCAGCTTTTTGAATTTCTTGACCATAAAGGCAAGTTCTTCATCGTCCATGTTATTTTCTGAGTCTATTTCATCAAAAACAGCATTAGATATTAAAGCAATGGACTTCTTACCTTCAGGATCTTCGTCGTTGAGTTGTTCCACTTCATAGGATTGAAGAATGCCGATCAATTCATCAACGGAGAGTGGCATAATCCTTTGAGTCTCCCGGATTGAGGTCTTGACATGGTTCCAATCTTTTGAGAGACCTCGCAAGAGTTTGTCGACCTTCATTGGGGCAAAATTTGCGGACCTTGATATGCTAAACCATTTACAATTTCTGTAAAATGACTAAACATATCTCCAATCGATTCTCCTTGCTTCATCTTGAAGGATTCATATTTACCAAGCAAGAAGTTTACTTTTGTCTCTTTTACACGATCGGTCCCTTCATATGTAACATGAAGTCTATCCCAAACTTCTTTTGCTGTTTCACATGAAGAGATTCTATTATATTCAGCAGGAGACAAAGCGCAATATAAAGAATAAATTGCTTTCGCATCAAGCGCTTCTCTTTTGGACATCTCCGTCCGAGACATAGGAGCGGGGAGTTTGGTTTCTTTGTCTTTGACATTCTTATTTGATGTAGACGCAACAATGGGGTTGATTCCTCTTTCCACAACATACCATTGCAAGGGATCTCTGGATCTTAGGAATGCTTTCATTTTGTTCTTCCACACGTCATATTCATTTCCATCAAAATATGGTGGCCTTGTGTTGCTTTGCCCCTCCATAAGTCCTGGTGTCAAGATACTAGCCATAAAAGATCTTTAGCTCAAAAGTAAAAACACTTTTATAAACCGAGCACTTGGCTCTGATACCAATTGAGAGTGCTAGTATAAACACCTAGAGGGGGGTGAATAGGTGTTTAAAATAAATCTTGGCAAATATATGCGGAATAAAATAAACTTCGAGTAAAACAAATGAGTTAGGGAAGAGAATAAGAACACAAGATTTATAGTGGTTCGGCTTAATCCAAGCCTACGTCCACTCTCCCACGCTAACAGCCTTTCTTGGCTGGATTCCACTATGCAATCAACAAGAGATTACAACTTTGAGTGCAAACACTTAGTAGTAGATCACACTATCTCACTAAGTCACTCTTTTGGTATTTCTCTCACGATCACAAACGTTTAAGCTATCCAAAGACAAGTGTATGATCGAATGTTGCTCGAACTTTGGAATTATAAATTCTACGCTCTATCTCTTACTTGCTCATCGGTCCATGATCTCCTTAATTACTCCTCCACTTCCAAACTACCCGTTGGACAGTATCACGGAGAATCGTCTTCCAATATACTCATTGGGCAGCTCTGTATCTAGAAGATTTGGTAGCCGTTGAGTGACAAAGGTAGAATCCCAAAATTGATTCCGATCGCCCATACAAACGGAATCTTGGTTTCCATAAGTAAAGCTTCTTCGTATAGAAAGTTCTTGTCTTCAAGATCCAATCGTCAATCAAATAGATTGAGTCAATCAAATCAATCTTGATGCGGAATCCAAACCAGATCACTAGCCGTTATATGATTGGGCTTGTATTACGTTCTGTCGAATTCTGGATGTAAAGTCTGAGAGCAATAGACTTTACAATCTGAGTCTGAGTGCGATAGACTTTGCAATCTTAGTCTGAACATATTCTGCTTCAGCATAGAGTTCGTCTTCTGGTTCAGCCTTCAGCATAGAGTCTGTCTTCTGGTTCTTCATTCACGTTTAGTCTGGAATTTGTCAAAGTGAGCAGACTTCTGATGTAGAACAGACTTTGACACTAAAGTCTGGCAGTCTTCAGACTTTGACACTAAAGTCTGGAAATCTTCAGAATATACTTTGTACATGTGTTCCGTTCAGTCTTCTGGCAGTCTTCTGACTTTGATAATATCCTTTACATGTTCTATCATCTGCATGGTCTATTACTTAACCATTAAACATGTTAGTAGCATTTGATTTATTTTGTCATCTTCAAAACATCATAAGGGATTTCCCTAACACTCTGGTCTGATTCAGTTCAAATTATCAGGGGAACATTCTGTATATAGTATACCAATCTTTGGATACCGATAATGGGCCTTGCGAGATCCTGACAGAGGTTGAACCCCTCTCATTGTGATTGTGATGATCTACTCAGATGAAATTTTAATGACATCGAAGAAGTGGACATTGTAAAATGAGTACAAGGTAATCAGCTCCTGTTACAAGATTTAGGTTTTAGAGATCACACAACAGAGGGTGAGCGAGAGCAATCACAACAAGACTGCATCTTTACTTCTAAATGGCTTACTAAAACATCACATACGAGCTTCATTTATAGAGCATTGAGAGACACAATTAAAACCCTGATTGCCTTTAACAATTGACTCCAAACAAAACTAACGTAGCTTTGACAGCTCCTAAATGTCATTGACAGACAGACACGCATTCACATCTACCTTACAATACATTCACATTTACAGGTCATAAGTCACAAACATTTGGCATATTTACAATTCACTTATGAAGTACATTCACTTCCACATGCTGCGAACTCATTGCTTCCCATGCTTGTGCCTTGGGTGGTTGCACCATCTCTCTGCACTGATCTATCGATTAACTGGATATCCCAACCCTCATCTCTCCGGTAGCCACAATGTATTTCTGGAACATGTGCAACTTTATGATATTCATCATCTTGTCCACCTTGCACAAGCTTCTTGATGAGCTCATCTGGCACATCGAAAATCTCCAGCACTTTCAGCTTTGTCAGATGTTCAACACCTGATGGAAGATTCTCTAGTAAGTTGCAACGCTGAATGACAAGCTTCTCAAGAAAAGGCATTGCTCCCTTCTCCACTTCTATGCACCTGAGTTTGTCAAGAAGGTGAAGAACCAGAATATTTAGCTTCTTAAAGCCTTTTGCTTTAAAGCACAGTGAGCTTCCTTCATAAACCTGAAGCAACTCGAGATGCACAAGATTGGGCAGATTTTCAAGAGACACAAGAGGGTCATCCTTTAGGCGACTGTACCTCAGGTGCAATTTCATCAGGCTACTGAGAAAGGGTAGCCAGTGTGGTAAAGCCCCCAAGCGTCCGTGTAAGTACATTCTCTCAAGGAATGGAGGTGGACTAGAGAGGTGTTGCAGATCAATAATCTCATCTTCATCAACAGAAGCTATGGATATTGCTTGAAGCCTGGTTAGTTTGGAGATCGACAAGCACAAATCCCTTCCATCTTCCTTTTTAAGTTTCAGAATGGCCAACCTATCCAGTTGTGTCAACATTCCAAGCTCTCTCATAACACTGCAGCTATTCGCATCATCTGCCTCTATATAGCAGAGCTTTTGAAGGGATTGCAAAGCCCCTATTCCTCTAAAGGCCTTAAAGCCAAATTTGAAACATGAATTATAGTCTGTACCCCTGTAGCAATAAACAAGGAGATGACGAAGTCGTCCAAGTTTCAAGATCTCAACAGGCAATTCGGTGACATTTGTGTGTTTAAGGTCTAGAGTCTCTAAGTTTTGAAGCTTCATGATAGAACTTGGAACTGTACTTACCTCAGTGCCCCTAAGACTTAGATATCTCAGATAACACCAATCAGCAACTTGAGCAGGGAACCTTTTTAAAGGAGCCGCTAGTATATCCAAAACATTGAGCAGTTTCATATCACTAGCAAGAACTTTATTCATAAATGGTCTCTCCATCCCAAACATATATAAAGAACGAAGTTGAGACAAGGACCAGTTCTGTTGCAGAGCTCGCATGGTCTTCTGTAATGACAGGCGACGGACTTTGTCTGGCTGTTCAAATTTTTCTTCTTTGGCTATTTCTGCAAACCCCTGATTGGTCGACTTGGAAGTGACAATGTCCCGCAGAAAATCATGGATGTGGCAATAATCGACAGTTCTGTCACTTCGTCTAGCAGCCACCTCAATCAGGCTTCTGTTCATCAGCTCCATGAAGTAGTCCTCAGCAACTTCTTCGAGGGTCTTTCCCTCTTTCTTTTCAACAAATCCTTCAGCGACCCATAGCCGAATCAGTCTCTTATGCTTAATGGGGCGACCCTCAGGAAATAAACTTAAGTGCAAGAAGCAGGATTTCAGGTAGTATGGCAGATCATCAAAGCTAAGTGAAAGAACTCTCTTCAAGTTTTTGAGTCTGTCGTTGCAGTCAATCTCTGTATCAAGACTGTGACGAACCAATTCCCATTCATCCATTCTGTGCTTGTCTTTTGTAGCCAAAACACCACCGATAGCCACCATAGCAAGCGGCAGCCCTTCACACTTTTTTATAATAAACTCGCAGGTCTCCTCCAGATGGGAAGGGCATGAACTCCCCTGAAATGTCTTCGTGCAGAAAAGCTTCCATGACTGTCCTACTGGCAGAGGCTCCATCTTATAGACCTGCCCCTCGAATTCTCGGCAGGAGGTGTTCGCTAGATCATAATTCCTGGTTGTGATGATTATTCGGCTGCCGCACATGTTGTTAGGCAGTGCATGTTTGACAGCATCCCATTCGTCTATCCTCCATGTGTCATCTAGAACAACCAGATACCTCACTCCTCGCAGCAAGTCCTTGATTAACATCGTCAGCCAGTAGATATTCATGGTGTCTGCACCACAAGGAATCGGTTGTTTGATCACTCTCACGATTTGCTGACGTATGTCCTGGAGGAGCTCTCCTATATTTGGAGAACCAGAGAAATTGATCCAAGTACATACTCTGAAATGTTTCTTGACCTCTGGATCTTGATAAACTTCATTTACCAGCGTGGTTTTGCCCAATCCTCCCATCCCAACGACTGAGATAACTTGCGGTCTAGAAGTGCCCTCAACCAACCACGCAACCAGCTGCTGCTTCTGTTCTTCAATGCCCACAAGCTCATTTTCGTCTAGAAAAAAGTCATTACCTCGGTGTTCGTGCCATGTGTTGCCAGAGTAATTGGAGCCTGGGCCATGTTCAGCTTCACTAAACTTGTGGCGCAGCCTCTGGTGTCCATCACATAAGCTTTTGATTCTGGAGTTGATGTTCTGTATCTGCGAAATGGTCCGATATCGAGCTTTCATGTTCTTCACACAGCAAGATATCCTACCGAAGAGACCAGCAAACCCAACCCCATGATCATGCGCCGAGAGAAGTTTGAACTCGTCGAGAGCATCTTCAGTGACATATGCAATCTCTCTCAGCTGCTTTACCCATTCTCTGACTTCCTCATCGCTCTCTTCCAGGGAATCTGCGACCCTCAGTGATGCACTTATGCCCTCCAACTGTCCTCTCGCTGAGCGAACTTCGTCCTCAGCATCTCTGAAGAATTGCACTTCATTGTCCAGAAAATTTGTGAGCTTCCCAATAAGGAAGTTCACGGCAGCTTCTGCCATGCTCTAATTGTGCGTGTGCAGAAGTAGTGGATTATAACGCTGGCAGGATCCTTTACATTGTGGCTAGAAAATTTGGGAATGGTGAAACGTATGATGTCCATGCTGAACTTTACATTTTGAATTTTGTATCTCTTTCCTGAGCAAATTATATTTTATAGTCCTTTTCCCAACTACTGACATTATTATTTACTCCTACCAACTATTCAATATATTTGATTTCTGTAGAAGTAGTTCTTAGTGCGAGAGTTTATGAATGTTTCGATCTTTCGATGAAGTAACATAGAATATATTAGGTAACTAGATTTGCACTTCCGTTAAACAGAAAATCACTGATTAGGCAACCCACTGCGAGTTTTGTATAAAATGACATATCCACGCTACTAGAATATATCATTTTAGCATTTCCATGAACGACAATTAAATTGGCCGGTTGTGAGTTACAAATAATTTTGCTAGTCTAGTTTGTTGAATCTATTTTGCGGGCTATACCGCTTGAGGTAGGTATTCCGACGATGCACCATAGGCTTTCTCAAGCTCGCATTTCTACGTGAAAGTTCGGGATGAAGTTAGGTTTGGGTTGACGAAACAACTTAAGATCAGGTCAGATGTTTCAAATTGCTGGTCAAGACTTTCACAGCTGTCACCTTCTCAGGACCTCAAGTTGAATGATCTCCCGATCCCCGGAGGAAACCCAATCAGCTTCTAAGTAGCACTAATATCGACACGTGACACGCAGCATAATATGATGCGACATAATACGACGCAACACGTAGACACATCATTTTTAAAAATTTAGAAAATTTCGACACGTTGCGACACTTTGTATATTAAATGTGTATATATATATATTTAATCAAATTAATTTGATTTAAATTCACAAATAAATAAATAATAAAAAGTGCAAAATGAATTTACACTAAAAACATTAATCTACCATTTATTAATATCATGCATTGTTTCAATTTAACAAATTTAACTATATTTCATCCTAATGATCCATAAAACTTAGAAAAAAAAAAGGCAATCCACATTCCACTATTAAATTTAATATTAACAATAAGTCGAAAAAAAATCTACATTTCACCATCAAATATGACAAGAAGTCTTTCCCCCTTTATTATTTTCATTATTTTCTATTTTGTTACATATTTACATTTTGACTCCTTACTTATTGAAAAATTTTAAAATTGATCTAGTTTATGTTAGAATCGCATGTTAAAATTCTGGACTTGCGTGTCGGAGCGTATCGGGAGAGTTGATCACGTGTCGGATTTTCGGACATCTATTGACTATGTATTAAAGAAGGTCAGACACGGGTCAAAGTGTGTTGTAAGGCTTCGAAAAGTGTCGGTATTTCCTATATCAACACAATTTGTGGACCGAAGAACCTCCAACCATCTCCACAAATTTGTCCCATCTCGGCAATAGGCCAGCTCTTCAACCGCTGTGCACCTCCACAATTCGGGATACTAGTTTTACGTAGAAGTCTCCGCACAGTCTCTTCTGTTCAATGGCTTCCACTGCCATCATCAATCAGCTGGAAAGCACAAGACCAACCTTTTTTTTTGGCCGAAACAGTCAAGATCAATTGGTTACATCTTTTTAGTTGATCAACAGGAAACTAAACATTTATACTTTATGACGTTATCGAAAGTCCAATCGACAGTTTCTTCCTAGGAAATTAGGGCGGAATTTCTAAAATGGTTCTAAATAGGTAATTGAGGTCTTATACTTGAAACTTAATAGTTCTCGTTTTTTTTATTTATTTATTTATTTATTTATTTATTTATTTATTTATTTATAGAAATTTTTGTGTTTTATGAGATTGGACAGTCATCGAATAAGCTACTAAGGGGATTCTCTCTCTAAAAAACTTAACAAATAATTTGGCTTTAGTCTCCAAGAAAGCTCTTGCCCTTGTACTGTGTAGAGAGCTAGACCAAGTCCGAGTTGTCCAACAACAAATCAGTAATGGAAAAGGACATTGATTACAACTGAGCTACTAAAGTACAAGCATATTGTCACAACAAATCATCAATCCCTGGCGACATCAAACTTTAAAAACAGGGTCACACCGATGCATCTTTAAGAAACATTGGAGCATTCACGACTGCGTTACTGTCTATTACGTGGAGTTGATTTGGATCCCATGAGGAGAAAATGACATTTGGTGGACAGACTTGTGAGGAAAAGCAGGGCCATCCAAAGCAAAGGATGAATTCTTCCAAGAAGTAAAAGGGTCTGTCCCTTAATTCCAAGCACCGAGAGATTTGGATGATCGCATTTAACAAATGCAAGCTAATTTTCTCCTAGTTGCAGGGTTGCCTGGGACGTACACGCTTACTCAAAGCAAAAATTAATTGTTTACATGGATAAACACATTAAAAGTTCTAAAACTTATCATAAAAATGTAATTGAGTCCTAAAATTCTTGAAAAATATAATTAAATCTTAAAACTTATCATAAAATGCAATCAAGCTCAAAAACTTTCAAACAATGCAATCAAGTAAAAAAAAACTTATCAAATTGGTCTAATCTAGTCTTTTTGTTTATTACACTTTTTTAAAGTTTTAGAATTCAAATTGGATTTAGTTGCACTTTTTAAAGAATTTTAGGACTCGTTTGCACTTTTGTGATAAGTTTTAGGATTCAGCTGTACTTTTGTGACAAATTTTAGGACTTCAAATACATTTATCCCTAATTTTAATGAAATCCCCAAAATGTAATAAACTAAATTCTCTTGGACAGATTTAGGATAAACATTTGGACACATCTTAGAACCGGTGCTTCTAACTCCATCAAATTCAGGAGTAATTCGTCAAAACTTCCAGTTTGCTCATCTAACGTAGTGATTCCACAGGCTGGGGGTTTGATATGGAAGTGGTCAACCTTCTGATGTCCAGTCATTCCATCAGCTTATGGCTGTTTGCTCCTGATGCACACCCGCATAACAAATACAAAAACCTAATACTCTTGTCTTGTCTAAGTTGAAAATGGCCATTGTCAATATCGTTTAGTGTCTTTGCATGAACATACTTAATTCACTTTCTTTTTTTCTTTTTTCTTTTTTCACTCAATCGCTGTTTAACCTTTCGAAGGAAATGACAGGAAACTTAATTAATTCCCCGCCCACTCTTGTTTCGCATCTTGGCAAGTTCGCTGCAAGTACTGAATATATTTTCAGACTAATGTTAGTGAGAGTGACATTTTCCTGCACGGCTTTCAACATCGACCAGCTATTAATTTCAGGTAATTGTTTCCAGTGAGTGTTGAGAAACGTTCGTAGGCAACTGTTTTGTTTCAAAATACCGTTGTGTAACGCTTGCTTGGTCAATTGAAAAAATCGGCCGGGGGATTATGGTAATGAAGCAGGTTAACTTCACAAGAACTTCATAGCGGACAAGACATTTTGCACTGTCACCTCCTCATTAACTCAAAAATTTTCATGCTCTTCGTTGATTCTTCCATGGCTTCATGCTAATAGAAACATCATTCAGTAAGACTCTCAGTACGCATGAAGCTATTAACGAAATAAATTGAAGAGTCACACATCAGTCACCAATGACAGATAGCTCTAAAAAAAGAATGACGTCAACCAAAACCTTTTTAAACACAAAATTATGGGGCCTTCTCGATAAAATTAGAGCGGTCGTCGCTGTCTATTATGTGGAGTTGATTAGGATTCCATCAGGAAGAAAAGCTGGCTTTGTCAAGCCACTATTCCAAGTCAACACATGAACTCCTCTAACAAGTTTTGAAAAACATGCAATTAAGTTAACAACCATATGTTACATCTATATTGTTAGGCCACCATCTCTTATTGGGATAATTGTCCAAAAAGTCCTATACCTATTGGGCGGTGGCCAATTCAATCTTAAATTTTTCAAATTAATCAATGAAGTTCTAAACTTTTCGAAGATTTGCTAATACCATTTTTCTGGAATATTTTGGCTGAAAATTGCTAATGTGGATGCTTGTTGTCTTATGTGGTACAACCATTATGTCAGCAATTGATTTATATTTCATGTATATTGAAAGTTGGCCTCACAAGCAAAATTTGAGGATGGATGTTAAACGAGTTAAGACACAAGACCGATTGAATTGGGTTGTTAATACGATGCCAAGTTCGAGATTACAGCAATCCATTGTTTACCTTTTGTAGTTTGGGCTCGTAAACAGAATTAGTTCATCTGAATATCCCGTTCAATGAATGCACTTGATAACGAAAATCTGGAGAACGAATTACGATATGCATGTATTGCATTTCTCATTTTAGACCTTCTCTAGCCCTACTTAGGCATCGGGGAAAAATGGAGATGCTGCTGCTGAATCAAGACTCCAGAAAGTTTGTCCATTTGACTGACCAAAATCAAATGAGCATTTGGTCCTCAAGCGAGCACCTATGAGACTTTTAAACGTGGTGAGTACATTCATGCTCGTCTAAAGATTTCAAAGCAGTCTGTCCCTTTTGTATCGATTAGCGGCAATCTTCGAGCCTTAACTTGATCTTGGAGACTCTGGCCTTTTGATGAGCACCAAGAGTTGTGGATAAAAACGGTAGCTAATTTTGTCGGAGTTTTAGCTGTTCTAGAGACAGAGCTCGTTCGTTGCTCCAGGAGATTCAGGAGATTTCATTATGATTTACCTGCAAATAGGATATCAACTGATTAACTAGAACTTTTGTTTTTAATCTACCACGGGAGATTAAAATGACATACAAGGGAGGTTTATATTTTGCTGACACTTGGTAGTGAACTTCCAGCAAGGACTCCAGTCTGATTCAGTTCAAATTATCAGGGGAACATTCTGTAGATAGTTTGAAAATGCAATTAAGCTGACCAGGTTTATCAGACAACAGATGACCTGATTTTATTTTCATGCAATCAAAGAAAACATGAGACTGGACATCTGCTAGAAAGTTCATTTATCTTCTCATCATCCTACTACAGGAAAACCATAGCTGCTAGAGCTGAAGGCTAGCATCAGAAACATCCCAAACCTGGAGTAAGCAACTAAAAAGTAGGAGCCTTAAATTGTCACACCCCAAAATCATCAAAAATGGGGATGACATGGCCGTCTTTCCATCCGAAGGACACAGCCTCAAACCACCAAAATCACCTCTTAAAAGTCCCTTTATTGATATCACCATCATACAACTCATCGCTAGCTAAAGAACATGAAAAAGATTGGAAGTAATTGGGTAAGCAGCCACAATTTAGTGAGAAGTGCATCTGTTCTAAGCAGATCGACCTCTCATTATGCTCTTTTACAAAACATAATATCACCATTCATAAATCACAAAGCTAGAGTACCATATATGTAAAATATCAAAAGTAGATAATATCTTTTGAACAAACCTTTTATGTATAAGATCAACAACAACATTAATTCACAATAACAAATTAACAATTAATGGTCTATTCCATTGATTTATCTCATTTAATCACACGTTGATGGTCTATTCTGTCGATAAATCTCAAAACACACATCAATGGTCTACTTCATTAACCAAATGCATAATATCCCATGACAAGACAACCAAGGTTTCCCCTTATCTAGGTCCCCACCGATAATGCCCGTGGCTTAGCCACAGAGATATCCTAACATTAATATGCGCATATCCACAAACACTCAACTGGGTTCATAATGATATTGAACACCCAAATGTCACATTCCAATATTAGAAATCCAATCCATAAACAATCTTATATATCACGATACACATCACAAATCAATGCATAACCTTTCACAAAATAACTCTCGCCAAAAATACTTTTCGTAAAATATTTCTCAAATCATTTTAAGACTTGTCTCATAACCCCCATTTTATAAACCAAATCAAATCAAATGCATATTATAAAGCAATTTACAAACCAATATATATATACACAACATTTCATAAATAATACTCATAGTCAAAAAATTTTACTAAAAAGGTTTTGCATACTTAAAATATATGATATTTATTAACTTCATTCATCAAATAAAATATATATTTTTACCAAACAATTCTTGTACCATTCACAAATTCCAAAATATAATAGATGTCCCATCCAAACTTTATGTAACAGCCATGTTTATCTATAGTATCAAAACTTTATCATTTTGAAGACATAAGTTCATAAGTTCTCAGAAAAGATAGTACCACTTACTTGGAAAAGCTGAAAAGCTAACCTATGGTGGCTACTCGAGCCAATGAACTTGTATCCTTAACAATTAACCACAAAACGATATTAAAATCCAAGTAAAACACTCCTCCAACAAACGACTCAACTAAACCACACTCGACTATCAACAAATTGACTCCTAAGCACTAACAAAGAAGCTTGTTCATAGTGTATGTTCATCTTTTTCCTTGTGAGTATAATTTGTTACATGTGACTCGCACACAAAACTTCCAAACTTCATTCCAAACAAACCATACTTCGAAATGGGTTTTTGTCAAAGGCCACTACTCCACAATGCCCTAAGTTACTCTTTCCACAAAAATTGCAGCTAAAAAAAAACTCATCAATTGAATCTCATAGTTCAAAATTCACATAACTCCAAATTTGTGCCCTAATTTCCAAATATTATTCTGATTAGATGAATAATTGGCTTGAACATTTACCAGATATCACAACTTATAATTGATTCCGCTAGTCGAAGCGTCCAGATGGGCTATGCGTGCCAATTTCTCTCTCCTCTCTTCTTTCCCTCTACCCTTCTTATGGTCAAGCTTCTTGTTTTCCTTCTTTTCCTTGTTCTGTCCGCCGCTTTGACTTCACATGTGATATGTAGAGAAGAAAAATGAAGATCGGCCAACTTTGACCTTTAAAAGAACATGGGCTGGGCTTATAAAGCCAATATTACATAAATCTTCCAGCAGTGAAAATGCTTTTGAATAAGAACTCATAACAGGCTGAATCTTGAATGTTTTACTCATACCAATCTTTGGGTACCGATAATGGGCCTCGTGAGATCATGACATGGTTGAACCCAGCTCATTGTGATTGTGATGATCTCTACTCGATGAAATTTTCATGACACCACAGAAGAAAGGGTCATTGTAAAATGAACACATTTAAAAACATTACTAACATAGTTTTGACAGCTAACACTAAACTCCAAACATTACTGACATAGTTTTGACAGCTCCTAATGTCATTTACAAGTTGGCACTCGCAGCTACCTTACAAAACATTCACATTTACAAGTCACAAACAATTGGCAGATTTACGGTTATTCACTTATGTAGTACATTCACTTCCACATGGTGGGAAGTCAATGCTCCCCATGCTTGTGCCTTGGGCGGTAGCTTCATCTCTCTGCACTGATCTCGCGATTAACCGGATGTCCCAAACCTCATCTCTCCTGTAGCCACAATATATTTCTGGAACATGCGCAACTTTATTATAGTCATCGTTTTGTCCACCTTGCACAAGCTTCTAGACAAGCTCATCTGGCATATCGAATATCTTCAGCAGTTTCAACTTTGTCAGGTGTTAAATACCTGATGGAAGCTTATCTAGTAACTTGGAACAATTAATCAATAGCCTCTCAAGAAAAGGTAGCGCTCCCTTCTCCACTTCTATTCACCTAAGTTAGTCGAAAAGATCAATACTCAGAATCGTTAGCTTCTTAAAGGCTTTTGCTTTAAAGTACAATGAGCTTCCTTTGTAAACCTGCAACAACTGGAGATGCACAAGATTGGGCAGATCTTGAACAGACACGAGGATCATCCTTTAGGCGACAGCACCTCAGGTGCAATACCATCAAGCTACTAAGAGAGGGTAGCCAGTGTGGTAAAGCCCCCAAGCATCCTCTTAAGTACATTCTCTTAAGGAATGTAGGTGGACTAGAGAGATGTTGCATATCAATAATCTCATCATCATCAACAGAAGCCTATGGATTTTGCTTGAAGTCGGGTTAGTTTGGAGATTGACGAGCACAAATCCCTTCCATCTTCTTTTTTAACTTTCAGAATGGCCAACCTATCCAGTTGCGCCAACATTCCAAGCTCTCTCATAACACCGCTGCTACTCTCATCATCTGCCTCTATATAGCAGAGCTTTTGAAGGGATTGCAAAGGTCCTATTCCTCAGAGGGCCTTAAAGCCAAATTTGAAGCATGAATAGGGTATATGCTTGTAGCGATAAACAAGGAGATGACAAAGTTGTCTTGTCACGACCTACCCTTGGGGGGAGGGAATAGGTTTAGAGGTATTGCCTAAATGACGGACCTAAGGCCCATGATTAAATACGGACTCTCTCAAGCTCATACCTCGCGCGATATTGGGGTGTTCTTAAGAATTTCGCAATATTGGGGTGTTCTTAAGAATTTCGCAATAAGGAGTTGCCACTAGGTTGTTGGAGTTAGCTAGAAATCAAGTGAGGCATGTGAGTGTACCTCACTTCCTACGCAACCAGAGAATTTAGGTCGGGGATTTGATTATACTAATTAACTAATTAGTGTCATTTCGGTACCTAATCTTGTTCATTTAAAAAAAATGTCAGGCAATTTGGATTAACTGTAGATCAATCCGCTAACATGTAAAGTGATTATGCGAGCGTGCAATCATTAAAATAACAATTAACAACCAAGGAAAGTATTAAATAAATTGCATGGGAGAGCAAAGAATTAATATTATAGAGAAGACAAATGCTAATCCTAACTAGACTAAAGAGAAGCCAAACTCAATATATCGATATTGTGCATTCAAAGGCATTTGTCCCTAAGGATAATAGAAATCTTAAGGTGAAGCCCTAAGGGCTTATTAAATTTTGAGCACAATCTTGAACCAAAAGGCTCCCACCTTTTAAGAAAAGATTATCTAAGAACTATTTTTTTTAAGCTTTTTGAGGAATTTTAATTTTTTAGAATTTTTACGAATATCCTAAATTTTTTAAAAAATGATTTTTTTTTTATATTTTATGCATTTTCGGAATTTTGAAAAAAAATTCTAGTTTTTGAATTTTTTTTTTTGTTTTTTAATAAAAAAAATTTATTCCGAGATTAGGGACTCGAGCTAGGCCCTAAGGCCCGGTCAGAACACGCTCCTCTCCACTGTTCCCCTCTGAGAAACCTTAGACTAAGCGTACGACTAGGAAGCTAGGACACGAACAAAACACCTCACAGTGGGTATAAAAATATTCTTCGCCCAACTTCCATCATCAGCTACCGTATCCAAGCATGATTGCCGTCCAGCACCCATCCGAGATTTTACAAAATATGATCACAACATGATTGAGCCAAACAATGGCATTTTAAGGAACCCAAGAGACAAGCTGGTATGGACTCATTCAGGACAAAGAAGAGGGTAGGCAAAAACGTTTAGGGTAGCCACCAATCGTACTAAAAATTCAACATATCGGTTCATCAAACGAACACTATATAGAACAGAACATGCTATGCTTGGACTTACTGTTACGTTAGCCAGAATAAGAGAGATGCTCACGACATCGGTTTACACATTTCAGCAAACAGCTGGCGTGCCAGCTTGAGAGGAAAATATTTACCGCTTTTAGAACCCGAACTCAAGTTTGGACTTAAAAGAAATCATCACGAGACAACCGAAATCAACAACAACACCCAGCTCAAACCCAGCATGCGTATGGGCTTAAGGAAACCAAGTCTCGGCTTTGCTTCGATCAAAACAACGCGGAATAACAGGGATTCACGAAAACGACCGTCGAATTGCGGAGTTCCCTACCCGACTCGGAGACGGCAGCAAGCGGGCCATCTCATGACAAATCGGGCTATGGTCTGCCGCCTTGGTATCTTTGAGCCGGGATCCTTAGGTAAGGTAGGTTCGAACCAAGTAAAGAAACTCATTGGCAACACGGAGATTTGGGAGCGAAAGATCGCTTGCTCACGAGCGTTGGCTAGAGGTCGTCGGAGGGGGTTCGGGCATGGTCGATCCGCTGGAGAACTCCTCCCGCTCTCCCTCAAGCTCCCACCAACTCCCTCTCCGAATTTTTTTTTTCTCCAGCTCGCTCCCCATTGAACATCTCTCTCGCTCGAATCTCTCTCGGTCTCCCTCTCCAGCCCCCCAAAACGAAACCACTCTCACACTTTTAAGCACCGGCGCGCATGGCCTCCTGCCGTGCCAGCTGTCGCTACCGGCCTCCCACCCGACCGAACGTCTCATGCGACGCTCGCCCTGTCCTCTCTCTGACCTCTGTCCCTCCTCTTGCTTGCATACCTCCTCCTCTTTTCTGCAGAACGCATGAAGGACAAAGAAGGAGAGGAAAAGAAGGCTGGGCTCATCTTGGGCAAAAAAAAAAAAAAAGTGGGCCGGCCCAAGCGAAGGGAAAGAAAAGGGAAAGAAAGAGGCCGGGTTGACCTGCTCCCAGCCCGGTCTCATTTTTCCCATTTTCCTTTTTTTTTTCTTTTTTCTTGTAACTAATTTCTTTAAATAATATTTTTAATTTTTTTTCCTTTTGATGACAATTTTTTTTGGATTTTTTTTTAAATCATTCAATATACAGTGCAAAAATGAAAACGAAATACATTTTAATGAAATTTTTTTACTTTTCCTTCTCATTTTCCTTTAGCGACTAATTCTTAATTTTGTATGCAATTAAGTCCTAAATAAAATGGTAAAATTTAGGTATCAATATGTCTAAGTTTCAAGATCGCAATTCAGTGACATTTGTGTGTTTAAGGTCTAAAGTCTCTAAGTTTTGAAGCTTTCGATAGGACTTGGAACCGTACTTACCTCAGTGTACCTGAAACTTGGATACCTCAGATAACACCAATTAGCAACTTGAGCAGGGAACCTTTTTAAAGGGGTCGCTAGCATATCCAAAACATTTGAGCAGTTTCATATCACTAGCAAGAACTTTATTCATAAATGGTCTCTCCATCCCAAACATACATAAAGAACGAAGTTGAGACAAGGACCAATTCTGTTGTGGAGCTTGCAGGGTTTTCTGTAATGACAGGCGACGGACTCTGTCTGGCCATTCACGATTTTCTTCTTTGGCCATTTGCGCGAAGCCCTAATTGGTCAACTTTGAAGTGACAATGCCAGAAAATCATGGATGCGGCAATCCTTGACAGTTCCATCCCTTCATCTAGCAGCCACCTCTATGAGGCTTCTTCTCCACAGCTCCATAAAGTAGCCCTTAGCAACTTCTTCGGCGGTCTTTCCTTCTTTCTTTTCAACAAATCCTTCCGCAACCCATAACCGAATCAGTCTCTTACGCTTAAGGGGGCGACCCTCAGGAAATAAACTTAAGTGCAAGAGGCAGGATTTCAGGTAGTACGGCAGATCATTAAAGCTAGGCGAAAGAACTCTGTCCAAGTTTTTGAGTTTGTCGTTGCAGTCAATCTCTGTTCCCAGACTGCCACGAACCAATTCCCATTCATCTATTCTGTGCTTGTTTTTCGTAGCCAAAACACCGCTGATGGCCACTATAGCAAGCGGCAGTCCTTCACACTTTCTGAAAATAAACTCACAGGTCTCCTCCAAATGGGAAGGGCATGAGCTCTCCTGAAATGTCTTTGCGCAGAAAAGCTTCCATGACTGTTCTATTGGCAGAGGCTCCATCTTATAGACCTTCCCCTCGAATTCTCGGTAGGAGGTGCACGCTAGATCATAATTCCTGGTTGTGAAGATTATTCAGCTGCCGCACATGTTGTTAGGCAATGCATGTTTGACAGCATCCCATCCGTCTATCCTCCATGTGTCATCTAGAACAATCAGATACCTTACTCCCTGTAGCAAGTCCTTGATTAACATCTTCAGAGAGTAGACATTCATAGTGTCTGCACCACGAGGAATTGGTCGTCCGATCACTCTCATAATTTGTTGACACATGTTCTGGAGGAGCTCCACTATAATTGGCGAGCCATAGAAAGTGATCCAAGCACAAACCATGAAATGTTTCTTGACCTCTGGATGTTCATAAACTTCATTTACCAGAGTGGTTTTGCCCAAGCCTCCCATCCCAACGACTGAGATAACCTGCGGCCTAGAAGTGCCCATCAATTAACCGTGAAACCAGTTGCTTCTTCGGTTTTTCAATACCCACAAGTCCATTTTTGTCTAGGAAAAAGGCATTACTATGGTAAGTAAGGGATTTCTATTGTACTTGCTAAATACAGGGCAATGATTATTATCGTAAGGTTTAAACGATATATTTGACAAGCCTTGTACTTGCCATCAGTTATTTTTTCTCTTAAATAGATTAAGTAACCCATCCGTTACAATATTAATTGGTTTCTTAAAAGCACAAGACAAGACAACGATCATTATCGGCAGGTTTTAACAATGTATTTAACAAGATTCTACTTGCCATCAACTATATTTTCTATTAAATGAATTAAGCAATCCATCCATTACTTAGCATATTGTCGCAACCAAATTTTTTGGGTTTGAACCACCTAGGGTTTGGCTAATGAATTGTTAAGCCTAGACTTAACTCGGGCTCTCCCAAGCCCATACCAATTCGCGACTTATGTTCAAGTTTTTAACATGCAATTGATTTTCAATTAGGAGTCGCCACTAATCTATTTTTGGTGGGTCGATTAGAAACCCAAGCAAAGTAACGAGAGATTTACTTTACTCCTACGAGCCAGAGATTTATGAGTCCGGGGACTTGGTTACTCTAGATTTCTCTAACGCCCTTTCGGTACCTTTCTCTTTTATTTCGAAAAATGTTTGGCAAGCAGCTCGAATTGATTTTAAATTTATTTCCCTAACATGTGAGGCGATCATGCGGGTGCGCAAACCACCAATTTAACATCCAAGAAAGTAATGAATAAATTGCAGGACTTACCTCAAAGTAACGAAAGCATTTGCGTTGTTAGATCAGAATTCACATCAACAGTCCTAGGTATGATTTCTAATTAACACGCAATTTTCTTTTTTTATTTTGTTTTCACTTATTTAATGAAAATCATGCAATATGCAATACAATATAACTAAATAACCTAATTATAATGTCATGCAATTTATAATTAAATGGACCTAATAACAATCTCTAAATGACATGCATTTCATGAATCTAATCCTATATGACATTTACATGACTTTTTTTATTTTTCCTAAAAATGCAATTTATCCTAAAGAATGGAACTAATTTATTCTAAGACATTTTTTGTATTTCTCATAAAATTCGGAATTAGGAAAAATATGAAAATTATCTAACTAGATTAAGATTCTATTTAATTTGCATTAGGAATTAGGTTAAGCCAAATCCTAATTTAAACTAAAATATTATCTTAACCCAAATAATCCTAAAATGCAATCTATCTAATATCTAAACTTAAAATGAAACATGAAATTTTATCCTAATATGCAATGACGTGCAAAGAATGCATTAATTCTACATGACATATGCATGATCATTTTTATTTTTTTGATAAAAATTCGAAATTAAGATTGGCAAATAATTAACATGCAATTTAAATCAGTGAAACGAAAATCTAACATCCTAAATTTATGTTTTTGGTATTTTTTATTTAAGAAATTCGAAATAAATAAATTTCCTATTCTAGACATGCAAAATAACCCTAAAACAAGTAATATCCTAAGATACATCTAATCTAACTCAAATCTTTTTTTTTTTTTTTTTACGGGAGCAAACAAATAAAGGACAACATGGCAACAAATCCAGCAAAATATCATCCATGTCCATTTAATTTTGGAAATAAATTGACGAATCGTATCTAGCACATGAGATCGGATTGGCCAATTTTAGACAAAATCACAAATCATATCTCGGGCGTGAGATCGGATTGGTGATTTTTCCGTGCGATTGCGGGTCATATTTCGAGTATGAAATCGAACCGTCAATCATATGCACGTTGCGAAATTAGGAAGATTTCCTAATTTAGAAGGCTACTCAAGATTTCACATATCTTAGCATATCGGAAATTTCCATCATGGGCATCAACGAATATATCAAATAAGGAAACAGAATTTTCGAAAATCAAAATAGATAAGATTTTTACCTAATTCAAATATTGACTTCCGAATTCCGATCCTCAAACGGCTACTCGCGACCCGATGTGGTGGTGCTTAGCGGAGTTCACGGGATGGCTACTCGCCAGGGGGCTTTGCGTGCGGCTCCTTGATGATTGCTCGATTCAACAATATGTGCGTGAACCTCGAGAAGCAATCTGCAAAACGATAACTTTTGTTGTCACAGCAGTAGCAAAGCTTGCCGAGAGACCTAGAGAACCACGATGGGGAGATGCTCCAAATTTCAACAAAATAGGTGTGCGAAATCGTCCCTCCTTTCAATGTACACGTCCTCCTTTACTGAAAGGACGTGTGCCCTTCTCTTGTGTGACCATGCATTAAGTGGAATTTTGCCATGACTCTGTGAACTTGACCCCCGCCGCTTTGTTAATCGAAGGTGGTCTTGAACTCAGCCCAGAATTTCTTGAAGCGTCGATGACCGCTGGACTGAAAGATCGTTGAAATTGCTACGGCGTCTTGCTTGGAGGCTGCAAAGGTCGTCGAAGGCTGACGTGTCGTTGTAGCAGAGACAAATAAAACTGCAGAATTATTGCTAAAACTCGCCCGGAAACCGGGACTGGAACTCGCGTTGAGGATCTCCGTGAAGATGCTAAAGTTGTTGAAGAATTTGCGAGCGTAATGTGCCCAGTGTGTTTTCGGCTTCTCCCCTAGAAGTTTTCTTCCTGGTTAGTGGGTAGTCAAGAGAAAATAAATAAATAAAATAAAAACTCAAATTGGAGGCACGAATCCGAAGCAATTCATGGGATCATGGCGGTGGCTTGTGATTGAAGGACAGTGGATCGAACGGTGATGCTCTGTCATGGAAGGTCGGGGCTAGTAAACGGTGCAGGGCCTTCTCGGTTCGGAACAGATTAGCAAGACAGGGATGGCGTCAACAAGGCAACAGCTGGACAACAGATCAACGCGTGGTCTCGCGGCAGCAGCGACGGCGGCGATCGGGTAATAGTCGGAACAGCAACTACGAGGGTCGGAGCTGCAGTGACGTCATCGATGAAGGGGCTGCGGTGGCGTCGTCAAGCGATCGAGTAATAACTCAACAGGATGGCAGCTCGTTGACAATGTATCGGGGACGACGAAAGCACCGCGGCAGAAGCATCGACGTGGGTCTTGGTCAAGAATTGGCCAAGAAAACTCACTCTCTCCTCTCTCACGTGTCTCTCAATTGTGGAGCCCCACTCACGTTTTACTCTCCATGGCCGTATGTGTCAATGTTTGGCCCCCTAAACCCTACGTATTTAACCTATTTATAGGTCACGAGTTAGGGTTTTAATTTTTCCAAATCCGTATCCACGAAAATTCCTTTTTCCAAATGCAATATTTGATTTTGATACGATTTAGGATTGCAAGAGGATTCTTCTTAAATTTGAAATCTCGCACGGATAAATCCGTAAAATCTCTCCGAGGATATGGGCTTGGGTGATTTCTTTCTTTCTTCGTGAAATTTCAACTCATCAAATTAAAAGTTATGAACCATCAATTAAAACCCATCTATCACCGGTTCAATAAATGCAAAAAATGCAAATGCACCTAAATCTATATGCTATGTAATTAATTAATTAACTAATAGTTTTTTAGAGGTTAAAATTAATCCATAATTTTTTAATGCGATAAATGAATAAACGGGTCGCCAAAATTTAGGTGTCAACACATATCATGTGAATTTTGACTTAATTTAGCCTTTTAAGTCAATAATAACTACGGATATCAAACAAGTTTAATCTCATTAAGCGTTGAATTTTCAATTTTCATCATTCAATAGAATTATGCAGTATCCCTTAAATGCACTGAAAATTTTAATTTTGAGCACTTCCGGTTGTCATACACATTTAATAGTTAGGACTTTGTTATATGGAAAAAAAAAAAAAAAAAGCCCCTCAGACACTTGTTAAGCAATCAAATAAGTAAAATTACAGTTTTTAGTGCGGTCATTGTTTTCAAAATCAACTATTTCCTCATTAAGTATATTTAACACGTGTCTTGGGGTAAACATGATCACTGGACAAGCCAACTTCCGAGCAAGAATAATTTGAGACTTGGCACCTTCGAAGCAGCGAAAATAATTTAAGACACTACATGGGCAAGCATCAAATATTGAAGAGTTAGGTTCTCTACTATCAAGAGCAGGCACATGATGGTGCCTCCAACTCAGAAGAAGTCCGGAAATTTTTCTAACAAAATGTGTCAGTGAACTTCCAGCAAGAACTCTAATCTGATTCAGTTCAAATTATCAGGGGAACATTCCGTAGATAGTTTACCAATCTTTGGATACCGATAATGGGCCTTGCGAGATCATGACAGGGGTGGAACCCCTCTCATTGTGATTGTGCTGATCTACTCAGATGAAATTTTAATGACATCGAAGAAGTGGACATTGTAAAATGAGTACAAAGTAATCAGCTCCTGTTACAAGATTTAGGTTTTAGAGATCACACAACAGAGGGTGAGCAAGAGCAATCACAACAAGACTGCATCTTTACTTCTAAATGGCTTTCTAAAACATCACATACGAGCTTTATTTATAGAGCATTAAGAGACAATTAAAACCCTGGCGGCCTCTAACAATTGACTCCAACATAACTTACATAGCTTTGACAGCTCCAACATGTCATTGACAGACAGACTCGCATTCACATCTACCTTACAATACATTCACATTTACAAGTCATAAGTCACAAACATTTGGCATATTTACAGTTATTCACTTATGTAGTACATTCACTTCCACATGCTGTGAACAAATTGCTTCCCATGCTTGTGCCTTGGGTGGTTGCACCATCTCTCTGCACTGATCTATCGATTAACTGGATATCGCAACCCTCATCTCTCCGGTAGCCACAATGTATTTCCGGAACATGTGCAACTTTATGATAGTCATCATCTTGTCCACCTTGCACAAGCTTCTTGACGAGCTCATCTGGCATATCAAAAATCTCCAGCACTTTCAGCTTTGTCAGGTGTTCAACACCTGATGGAAGATTCTCTAGTAAGTTGCAACGCTGAATGACAAGCTTCTCAAGAAAGGGCATTGCTCCCTTCTCCACTTCTATGCACCTGAGTTTGTCAAGAAGGTCAAGAAACAGAATATTTAGCTTCTTAAAGCCTTTTGCTTTAAAGCACAGTGAGCTTCCTTCATAAACCTGAATCAACTCGAGATGCACAAGATTGGGCAAATTTTCAAGAGACACAAGAGGGTCATCCTTTAGGCGACTGTACCTCAGGTGCAATTTCATCAGGCTACCGAGAGAGGGTAGCCAGTGTGGTAAAGCCCCCAAGCGTCCGTGTAAATACATTCTCTCAAGGAAAGGAGGTGGGCTAGAGAGGTGTTGCAGATCAATAATCTCATCTTCATCAACAGAAGCTATGGATATTGCTTGAAGCCTGGTTAGTTTGGAGATCGACAAGCACAAATCCCTTCCGTCTTCCTTTTTAAGTTTCAGAATGGCCAACCTATCCAGTTGTGTCAACATTCCAAGCTCTCTCATAACACTGCAGCTATTCGCATCATCTGCCTCTATATAGCAGAGCTTTTGAAGGGATTGCAAAGCCCCTATTCCTCTAGGGGCCTTAAAGCCACATTTGAACCATGAATAATAGGTTGTAATATTGTAGCGATAAACAAGGAGATGACGAAGTTGTCGAAGTTTCAAGATCTCAACAGGCAATTCAGTGACATTTGTGTGTTTAAGGTCTAGAGTCTCTAAGTTTTGAAGCTTTGCAATAGAACTTGGAACTGTACTCACCTCAGTGCCCCTAAAACTTAGATATCTCAGATAACACCAATCGGCAACTTGAGCAGGGAACCTTTTTAAAGGAGCCGCTAGTATATCCAAAACATTGAGCAGTTTCATATCACTAGCAAGAACTTTCTTCATAAATGATCTCTCCATCCCAAACATATATAAAGAGCGAAGTTGGGACAAGGACCAGTTCTGTTGCAGAGCTCGCAGGGTCTTCTGTAATGCCAGGCGACGGACTTTGTCTGGCTGTTCAAATTTTTCTTCTTTGGCTATTTCTGCAAACCCCTGATTGGTCGACTTGGAAGTGACAATGTCCCGCAGAAAATCATGGATGCGGCAATAATCGACAGTTCTGTCACTTCGTCTAGCAGCCACCTCAATCAGGCTTCTGTTCATCAGCTCCATGAAGTAGTCCTTAGCAACTTCTTCGAGGGTCTTTCCCTCTTTCTTTTCAACAAAGCCTTCAGCGACCCATAGCCGAATCAGTCTCTTACGCTTAATGGGGGAACCCTCAGGAAATAAACTTAAGTGCAAGAAGCAGGATTTCAGGTAGTATGGCAGATCATCAAAGCTAAGTGAAAGAACTCTCTTCAAGTTTTTGAGTTTGTCGTTGCAGTCAATCTCTGTATCAAGACTGTGACGAACCAATTCCCATTCATCTATTCTGTGCTTGTCTTTTGTAGCCAAAACACCACCGATAGCCACTATAGCAAGCGGCAGCCCTTCACACTTTTTTAAAATAAACTCGCAGGTCTCCTCCAGATGGGAAGGGCATGAACTCCCCTGAAATGTCTTCGTGCAGAAAAGCTTCCATGACTGTCCTACTGGCAGAGGCTCCATCTTATAGACCTTCCCCTCGAATTCTCGGCAGGAGGTGCAGGCTAGATCATAATTCCTGGTTGTGATGATTATTCGGCTGTCGCACATGTTGTTAGGCAGTGCATGTTTGACAGCATCCCATTCGTCTATCCTCCATGTGCCGTCTAGAACAACCAGATACCTCACTCCTCGCAGCAAGTCCTTGATTAACATCGTCAGCCAATAGATATTCATGGTGTCTGTACCACAAGGAATCGGTTGTTTGATCACTCTCACGATTTGCTGATGTATGTCCTGGAGGAGCTCTCCTATATTTGGAGAGCCAGAGAAATTGATCCAAGCACATACCCTGAAATGTTTCTTGACCTCTGGATCTTGATAAACCTCATTTACCAGCGTGGTTTTGCCCAATCCTCCCATCCCACCGACTGAGATAACTTGCGGCCCAGAAGTGCCCTCAACCAACCACGCAACCAGCTGCTTCTTCTGTTCTTCAATGCCCACAAGCTCATTTTTGTCTAAAACAAAGTCATTACCTCGGTGTTCGTGCCATGTGTTGTCAGAGTAATTGGAGCTTGGGCCATGCTCAGCTTTACTAAACTTGTTGCGTAGCCTCTGGTGTCCATCACATAAGCTTTTGATTCTGGAGTTGATGTTCTGTATCTGTGAAATGGTCCGATATCGAGCTTTCATGTTCTTCACACAGCAAGATATCCTACAGAAGAGACCAGCAAACCCAACCCCATGATCATGCGCCGAGAGAAGTTTGAACTCGTCGAGAGCATCTTCAGTGACATATGCAATCTCTCTCAGCTGCTTTACCCATTCTCTGACTTCCTCATCGCTCTCTTCCAGGGAATCTGCGACCCTCAGTGATGCACTTATGCCCTCCAACTGTCCTCTCGCTGAGCGAACTTCGTCCTCAGCATCTCTGAAGAATTGCACTTCATTGTCCAGAAAATTTGTGAGCTTCCCAATAAGGAAGTTCACGGCAGCTTCTGCCATGCTCTAATTGTGCGTGTGCAGAAGTTGTGGATTATAACGCTGGCAGGATCCTTTACATTGTGGCTGCAAAATTTGGGAATGGTGAAACGTATGATGTCCATGCTGAACTTTAAATTTTGTATCTCTTTCCTGAGCAAATTATATTTTATAGTCCTTTTCCCAACTACTGACATTATTATTTACTCCTACCAACTATTCAATAAATTTGATTTCTGTAGAAGTAGTTCTTAGTGCGAGAGTTTATGAATGTTTCGATCTTTCGATGAAGTAACAGAATATATTAGGTAACTAGATTTGCACTTCCGTTAAACAGAAAATCACTGATTAGGCAACCCACTGCGAGTTTTGTATAAAATGACATATCCACGCTACTAGAATACATCATTTTAGCATTTCCATGAACGACAATTAAATTGGCCAGCTGTGAGTTACAAATAATTTTTGCTAGTCTAGTTTGTTGAATCTATTTTGCGGGCTATACCGCTTGAGGTAGGATCATATTTAGAATAATAAATATATATTACATATTACATATTACAACAAGGCATTCCGATGATGCACCATGGACTTTCTCAAGCTCGCATTTCTACGTAAAAGTTTAGGATGAAGTTAGGTTTGGGCTAATGAAACAACTTAAGATCAGGTCAGATGTTTCAAATTGCTGGTCAAGACTTTCACGACTGTCACCTTCTCAGGACCTCAAGTTGAATGATCCCCCAATCCGTAGAGGAAACCCAATCAGCATTTAAGTAGCATTGATATCGACACGCGACACGTGACATAATACGACATGACATGCAGACGCATCATTTCTAAAAACATAGAGAATTTAATGTATATTTTTATATATACATGATTTAATCAAATTAATTTGATTTAAATTCACAAATAAATAAATAATAATAAAAGAGCCTAAAATGAGTTTACATTAAAAGCATTAATCTACCATTTATTAATATCATGCATTGTTTCAATTTAACAAATTTAACTATATTCCATCCTAATGATCCAAAAAACTTAGAAAAAAAAATATATTATATATAATAAAAAGCAATCCACATGCTACTATTAAATTTAACATTTAACAATAAATCGAAAAAAAAAATCTACATTTCACCATCAAATATAACAAGAAGTTTTTCCCTCTTTATTATTTTCATTATTTTCTATTTTGTTACATATTTACATTTTGACTCCTCATTTATCGAAAATTTTTAAAATTGACCTACTGTACGTCCGAATCGCATGTTAGAATTCTGGACTTGCATATCGGAGTATATCGGAAAAGTTGATCACGTGTCGGATTTTCTAACACTTATTGACCATATGTTAAAGAGTGTCGGACATGTGTCGAAGTGTGTCGTAAGGCTTCAAAAAGTGTCGGTACTATCTATATCAGCACAATTTGTGGACCGAAGAACCTCCAACCATCTCCACAAATTTGTCCCATGTCGGCAATAGGCCAGCTCTTCAACCGCTGTGCACCTCCACAATTCGGGATGCTAGTTTTACGTAGAAGTCTCTGCACAGTTTCTTTTGTTCAACGGCTTCCACTGCCATCATCAATTAGCTGGAAAGCACAAGACCAACCTTTTTTTTGGCCTAAACAGTCAAGATCAATTGGTTACATCTTTTTAGTTGATCAACGGGAAACGGAACATCTATACTTTATGACGTTATCGAAAGTCCAATCGACAGTTTCTTCCTAGGAAATTGGGGCGGAATTTCTAAAATGGTTCTAAATAGGTAATTGAGGTCACATACTTGAAACTTAATAGTTCTTTTTTTTTTTTTTTTATAGAAATTTTTCTGTTTTATGAGATTGGACAGTCATCGAATAAGCTACTAAGGGGATTCTCTCTCTAAAAAACTTAACAAATACATTGGCTTTAGTCTCCAAGAAAGCTCTTGCCCTTGTACTGTGTAGAGAGCTAGACCCAGTCCGAGTTGTCCAACAACAAATCAGTAATGGAAAAGGACATTGATTACAACTGAGCTACTAAAATACAAGCATATTGTCACAATAAATCATCAATCACTGGCGACATCAAACTTTAAAAACAGGGTCACACCGATGCATCTTTAAGAAACATTGGAGCATTCACGACTGCGTTACTGTCTATTACGTGGAGTTGATTTGGATCCCATGAGGAGAAAATGACATTTGGTGGACAGACTTGTGAGGAAAAGCAGGGCCATCCAATTCAAACCCTTGCGAGAATTTCAAAGGATGAATTCTTCCAAGAAGTAAAAGGGTCTGTCCCTTAATTCCAAGCACCGAGAGATTTGGATGATCGCATTTAACAAATGCAAGCTAATTTTCTCCTAGTTGCAGGGTTGCCTGGGACGTACACGCTTACTCAAAGAAAAAATTAATTATTTTCATGGATAAATGCATTAAAAGTTCTAAAACTTATCATAAAAATGTAATTGAGTCCTAAAATTTTTGAAAAATATAATTAAATCTTAAAACTTGTCATAAAATGCAATCAAGCTCAAAAACTTTCAAACAATGCAATCAAGTAAAAAAAAACTTATCAAATTGGTCTAATCTAGTCTTTTTGTTTATTACACTTTTTTAAAGTTTTAGAATTCAAATTGGATTTAGTTGCACTTTTTAAAGAATTTTAGGACTCGATTACACTTTTGTGATAAGTTTTAGGATTCAGCTGTACTTTTGTGACAAATTTTAGGACTTCAAATACATTTATCCCTAATTTTAATGAAATCCGCGAAATGTAATAAACTAAATTCTCTTGGACAGATTTAGGATAAACATTTGGACACATCTTAGAACCGGTGCTTCTAACGTGCTTCTAACTCCATCAAATTCAGGAGTAATTCGTCAAAACTTCCAGTTTGCTCATCTAACGTAGTGATTCCACAGGCTGGGGGTTTGATATGGAAGTGGTCAACCTTCTGATGTCCAGTCATTCCATCAGCTTATGGCTGTTTGCTCCTGATGCACACCCGCATAACAAATACAAAAACCTAATACTCGTCTTGTCTAAGTTGAAAATGGCCATTGTCAATATCGTTTAGTGTCTTTGCATGAACATACTTAATTCACTTTCTTCTTTTCTTTTTTCTTTTTTCACTCAATCGCTGTTTAACCTTTCGAAGGAAATGACAGGAAACTTAATTAATTCCCCGCCCACTCTTGTTTCGCATCTTGGCAAGTTCTGATTCGATGCTCTTCAAAAAGTGAACAAGTCCGGTTTCACTTAGGTGTCACGGATCTTGATTTAGCGCTTCAAGGCGAGAAACCGGCTGCTATTTAATTTATAATTCTGTGCGATGAAAGTAGCGATGATGAAAAGTCTTTCCATAAAGCTTGGGAAAGATCGAAAAGTGGCCGGAAGTCGAATTTTGAGCTTAATGTTTATGCGAATGATTATTGGTTGCAAACAACTTAAAGACTTCTCTTCCCAAGACTAATAATGCTAAGGAATTTATGAAATTTGTGGAAGAGCGTTCTCAAGCTGGCTGATAAGTCACTTGCTGGTACAGCATTAATGATGAGTACTTACGACCACCATGAAATATGATGGTTCGCGTACCATGCATGAGCATATACTTGAGATGACCAATTTAGCAGCAAAGTTAAGGACTTTGGGAATGAATGTGGATGAGTACTTTTAGTACAATTTATACTTAATTCCTTACCTCATGAGCAATATGGGCCATTTCAAATGAATTACAACACTATAAAGGATAAGTGGAATGTAAATGAATTGGCCGGTATGTTAGTTCAAGAGGAAACAAGGATAAAGAATCAAAGGCTCATTCTTCTGTTCATTTCTCAAGTCATCAAGAAGTTCGAAAGAATTTTAAGAGGAAAGGTGGAAGGAGCAAAAAGAAAGGACTACACATCTGAATGACTCTTCAAAGGCTTCTCAAATCCACAAGAAGGAACGCAATCTTATTAAGTGTCATTTTTGCAACAAAATTGGACACTTGAAGAAAGATTGTCAAAATTTAAGGCTTGGTTCGAAAAGAAAGGTAAGCCTTGTGCTTTGGTATGTTTTGAATCAAACTTTACTGAAGTTCCTTATAATACTTGGTGGATTGATTCTGGTGCCACCACTCATGTGTCAAATACGATGCAGGGATTTCTTACGATCAAACTATAAAGCCAAATGAAAGTTATGTGATTACGGGAACAGAGACAAAGCTCCAGTTGAAGGCATTGGCACTTATCGTTTGATCTTAGATACTGGGCATTATTTGGATTTGTTTCGAACCCTTTACTGCAAGTACTGAATATATTTTTCAGACTAATGTTAATGAGAGTGACATTTTCCTGCACGTCTTTCAACGTCGACCAGCTATTAATTTCAGGTAATTGTTTCCAGTGAATGTTGAGAAACGTTCGTAGGCAACTGTTTTGTTTCAAAATACCGTTGTGTAAAGCTTGCTTGGTCAATTAAAAGAATCGGCCGGGGGATTATGGTAATAAAGCAGGTTAACTTCACAAGAACTTCATAGCGGGACAAGACATTTTGCACTGTCACCTCCTCATTAACTCAAAAATTTTCATGCTCTTCGTTGATTCTTCCATGGCTTCATGCTAATAGAAACATCATTCAGTAAGACTCTCAGTACGCATGAAGCTATTAACGAAATAAATTGAAGAGTCACACATCAATCACCAATGACAGATAGCTCTAAAAAAAGAATGACGTCAACAAAATCCTTTTTAAACACAAAATTATGGGGCCTTCTCGATAAAATTAGAGCGGTCGTCGCTGTCTATTATGTGGAGTTGATTAGGATTCCATCAGGAAGAAAAGCTGGCTTTGTCAAGCCACTATTCCAAGTCAACACATGAACTCCTCTAACAAGTTTTGAAAAACATGCAATTAAGTTAACAACCATTTGTTACATCCATATTGTTAGGCCACCATCTCTTATTGGGATAATTGTCCAAAAAGTCCTATACCTATTGGGCGATGGCCGATTCAGTCTTAAATTTTTCAAATTGATCAATGAAGTTCTAAACTTTTCAAAGATTTGCTAATACCATTTTTCTGGAATATTTTGGCTGAAAATTGCTAATGTAGATGCTTGTCATCTTATGTGGTACAACCATTACGTCAGCAATTGATTTATATTTCATGTATATTGAAAGTTGGCCTCACAAGCAAAATTTGAGGATGGATGTTAAACGAGTTAAGACACAAGACCGATTGAATTGGGTTGTTAATACGATGCCAAGTTCGAGATTACAGCAATCCATTGTTTACCTTTTGTAGTTTGGGCTCGTAAACAGAATTAGTTCATCTGAATATCCCACTCAATGAATGCACTTGATAACGAAAATCTGGCGAACGAATTACGATATGCATGTATTGCATTTCTCATTTTAGACCTTCTCTAGCCCTACTTAGGCATGGGGAAAAATGGAGATGCTGCTGCTGAATCAAGACTCCAGAAAGTTTGTCCATTTGACTGACCAAAATCAAATGAGCATTTGGTCCTTAAGCGAGCACCTGTGAGACTTTTAAACGTGGTGAGGACATTCCTGCTCATCTAAAGATTTCAAAGTAGTCTGTCCCTTTTGAATCGATTAGCGGCAATCTTCGAGCCTTAACTTGATCTTGGAGACTCTGGCCTTTTGATGAGCACCGAGAGTTGTGGATAAAAACGGTAGCCAATTTTGTCGGAGTTTTATAGCTGTTCTAGAGATAGAGCTCGTTCGTTGCTCCAGGAGATTCAGGAGATTTCATTATGATTTACCTACAAATAGGATATCAACTGATTATAACTAGAACTTTTGTTTTTAATCTACCACGGGAGATTAAAATGACATACAAGGGAGGTTAATATTTTGCTGACTTGGTAGTGAACTTCCAGCAAGGACTCCAGTCTGATTCAGTTCAAATTATCAGGGGAACATTCTGTAGATAGTTTGAAAATGCAATTAAGCTGACCAGGTTTATCAGACAACAGATGACCTGATTTTCTTTTCATGCAATCAAAGAAAACATGAGACTGGACATCTGCTAGAAAGTTCATTTATCTTCTCATCATCCTACTACAGGAAAACCATAGGAAAACCATAGAAACATCCCAAACCTAGAGCAACTGAAGGCTAGCATTAGAAACATCCCAAACCCTCAAACCACCAAAATCATCTCTCAAAAGGAGTAAGCAACTAAATAGTAGGAGCCTTAAATTGTCACACCCCAAAATCATCAAGAATGAGGGATGACATGTCGACGGTCTATTCCGTCAACAAATCTCAAAACACACATCAATGATCTACTTCATTGACCAAATGCATAACATCCCGTGACAAGACAACCAAGGTTTCCCCTTACCTAGGTCTCCACCTATAATGCCCGTGGCTCAAAGATATCCTAACACTAATATGCGCATATCCACAAACACTCAACCGGGTTCACAAAGATATTGAACACCCAATTGTCACATTCCAATATTAGGAATCCAATCCATAAACAATCTTATATGTCAAGATACACATCACAAATCAACACATAACCTTTCGCAAAATAACTCTCGCCAGCAATACTTTTCATAAAACATTTCTCAAATCATTTTAAGACTTGTCTCGTAACCCCCATTTTATAAACCGAATCAAATCAAATGCATATTATAAAGCATTTTACAAACCAATATATATAACATTTCATAAATAATACTCATAGTCAAAAGTTTTTACTAAAAAGGTTTCGCATACTCAAAATATATGATATTTATCAACTTCGTTCATCAAACAAAATATATATTTTTACCAAATAGTTCTCATACCATTCACAAATACCAAAATATAATAGATGTCCCATCCAAAATTTATGTAACAACCATGTTTATTTATAGTATCAAAACTTTATCATTTTGAAGACATAAATTTATAAATTCTCAGAAAAGATAGCACCACTCACTTGGAAAAGCTAAAAAACTAAACTATGGTGGTTACTCAAGCCAATGTACTTGTATCCCTAACAATTAACCACAAAACGATATTAAAATCCAAGTAAAACATTCCTCCAACAAACAACTCGACTAAACCATAGTTGACTATCAACAAATTGACTCCTAAGCACTAACGAAGAAGCTTGTTCATAGCGTATGTTCATGTTTTTCCTTGCGAGTATAATTTGTTACATGTAACTCGCACACAAAACTTCAAATTTCATTCCAAACAAACCATACTTCGAAATGGGTTTTTGTCAAACGCCACTACTCCACAATGCCCTAAGCTACTATTTTCCACAGAAATTGCAGCTCAAAAAAACTCCTCAATTGAATCTCATAGTTCAAAATTCACTTAACTCCAAATTTGTGCCCTAATTTCCAAATATTATTCTGCTTAGATGAATAATTGGCTTGAACATTTACCAGATACTACAACTTATAGTTGATTCCACTAGTCGAAGCGTCCAAATGGGCTATGCGTGCCAATTTCTCTGTCCTCTCTTCTTTCCCTCTATCCTTCTTCACGGTCAAGCTACTTGTTTTCCTTCTTTTCCTTGTTCTGTCCGCTGCTTTGACTTCACGTGTGATATGTAGAGAAGAAAAATGAAGATCGGCCAAGTTTGACTTTAAAAGAACATGGGCTGGGCTTATAGAACCAATATTACATAAATCTTCCAGCAGTGAAAATGCTTTTGAATAAGAACTCATAACAGGTTGAATCTTGAATGTTTTACTCACACCAATCTTTGAATACCGATAATGGGCCTCGTGAGATCATGACATGGTTAAACCCCGCTCATTGTGATTGTGATGATCTACTCGATGAAATTTTCATGACACCGCAGAAGAAAGGGTCATTGTAAAATGAACACATTTAAAAACATTACTAACATAGTTTTGACAGCTAACAATTAACTCCAAACATTACTGACATAGTTTTGACAGCTCCTAATGTCATTTACAAATTGGCACTCACGGCTACCTTACAAAACATTCACATTTACAAGTCACAAACAATTGGCAGATTTACGGTTATTCACTTATGTAGTACATTCACTTCCACATGGTGGGAACTCAATGCTCCCCATGATTGTTCCTTGGGCGGTAGCTTCATCTCTTTGCACTGATCTTGCGATTACCGGATGTCCCAAACCTCATCTCTCCTGTAGCCACAACATATTTCTGGAACATGCGCAACTTTATGATAGTCATCGTTTTGTCCACCTTGCACAAACTTCTAGACAAGCTCATCTAGCATATCAAGTATCTTTAGCAGTTTCAGCTTTGTCAGGTGTTCCTGATGGAAGCTTATCTAGTAACTTGCAGCAATGAATGAATAACCTCTCAAGAAAAGGTATCGCTCCCTTCTCCACTTCTATGCACCTGAGTTAGTCGAAAAGATCAATACTCGGAATCGTTAGCTTCTTAAAGGCTTTTGCTTTAAAGTAAAATGAGCTTCCTTTGTAAACCTGCAGCAACTGGAGATGCACGAGATTGGGTAGATCTTGAACAGACACAAGAGGGTCATCCTTTAGGCGACTGTACCTCAGGTGCAATACCATCAGGCTACTAAGAGAGGGTAGCCAGTGTGGTAAAGCCCCCAAGCGTCCTCTTAAGTACATTCTCTTAAGGAATGCAGGTGGGCTAGAGAGATGTTGCATATCAATAATCTCATCATCATCAACAGAAGCTATGGATATTGCTTGAAGTCTGGTTAGTTTGGAGATTGACGAGCACAAATCCCTTCCATCTTCTTTTTTAACTTTCAGAATGGCCAACCTATCCAGTTGCATCAACATTCCAAGCTCTCTCATGACATTGCTGCTAGTCTCATCATCTGCCTCTATATAGTAGAGCTTTTGAAGGGATTGCAAAGTTCCTATTCCTCTCAGGGCTTTAAAGCCAAATTTGAAGCATGAATAGGGTATATGCCTATAGCGATAAACAAGGAGATGACAAAGTTGTCTTGTCGCGACCTACACCTCGGGGAGGGGGGGGGAGGGAATAGATTTAGGAGTATTGCCTAAATGACGGATCTAAGGCTCATGATTAAACACAGAATCTCCCAAGCCCATACCTCGTGATACATTGTGGTATTATTAAGAATTTCGCAATAAGGAGTCGATATTAGCCTATTGGAGTCGCCTAGAAACTAAGTGAGGCATGTGAGTGAGTGTACCTCACTTCCTACACAACTAGAAAAATTATGGTTGGAAACTTGATTACACTAATTAACCAATTAGTGCATTTTCGGTACCTAATCTTGTTCATTAAAAAAAAATTGTCAGGCAGTTTGGATTAACTTTAGACCAATCTGCTAACATGTGAGGTGATCATGCAGGTGTGCAATCATTAAAATAACAATTAGCAACCAAGGAAAGCATTAAATAAATTGCATGGGAGAGCAAAGAATTAATACTATAGAGAAGAGAAATGCTAATCCTAATTAGACTAAAGAGAAGCCAAACTCAATGTATTGATATTGTGCATTGAAAGGCATTTGTCCCTAAGGACAATTGAAATCTTAAGGTGAAGCCCTAAGGGCTTATTAAATTTTGAGCATAATCTCGAACCAAAAGGCTCCCGGCTTTTAAGAAAAGATTATCTAAGAACTATTTTTTAAAGCTTTTCGAGGAATTTTAATTTTTTTAGAATTTTACGAATATCCTAAATTTTTTTTCAATATATTTTTAAGCATTTTCGGAATTTTGAAAAAAAAATTATTATAGTTTTTGATTTTTTTAATATAAATAATTTTTTATTCCGAGAATAGGGACTCGAGCTGGGCCCTAAGGCCCGGTCAGGAGACGGACTGCCCTCTGACACTTCGTGGGTTTGGGCAATCCATACGAATAAGGCTTTCAACAAGCTCCGTTTCAAAATGATCTAAGCCCACCTTCTGAAATAATTATACCAATCCCAAGCTCAGCTAAATACCAAAACCAGCCCATATTTGCCAAGCTTCAATTTGAGTCCAACACCCACTAATCCCGTCGCTAGAGTTCAACCCAAAACCTCAATTCCCCTTTCTCATTCATTCTGTCCAACACGCTCCTCTCCACTGTTCCCCTCTCTCACGTTAAGGCCAACCAATGGACGAGGAGTTTGAGAAACCTTAGACTAAGCTTACGACTAGGAAGCTAGGACACGGACAAAACACTTCGCAGTGGGTATAAAAATATTCTTCGCCCAACTTCAATCATCAGCTACCGTATCCAAGCATAATTGCCGTCCAGCACCCATTCGAGATTTTACAAAATATGGTCACAACATGATTGAGCCAAACAATGGCATTTTAAGGAACCCAACAGACAAGCTGGTATGGACTCATTCAGGACAAAGAAGAGGGTAGGCAAAAACGTTTAGGGTAGCCACGAATGGTACTAAACCTTCAACATATCAGTTCGTCAAACGAACACTATATAGAACAGAACATGCTATGCTTGGACTTACTGTTACGTTAGCCAGAATAAGAGAGAGATGCTCACAACATCAGTTTACACATTTCAGCAAACAGCTGGCGAGCACAGCTTGAGAGGAAAATATTGACCCTTTTAGAACCCGAACTCAAGTTTGGACTTAAAATAAATCATCACGAGACAACCGAAATCAACAACAACAACCCAGCATGCGTATGGGCTTAAGGAAACCAAGTCTCGGCTTTGCTTCGATCAAAACATCGCGGAATAACAGGGATTCACGAAAACGACCATCAAATCGCGGAGTTCCCTACCCGACTCGGAGACGGCAGCAAGCAGGCCAGCTCATGAAAAATCGGGCTATGGTCTACTGCCTTGGTATCTTTGAGCCGGGATCCTTAGGCAAGGTAGGTTTGAACCAAGTAAAGAAACTCACCAGCGATGCGGAGACTTGGGAGCGAAAGATCGTGTGCTCGTGGGCATCATCTAGAGGTCGTTGGCAGGGGTTCGGGCATGGTCGATCCACTGGAGAACTCCTCCCGCTCTCCCTCAAGCTCCCACCAACTCCCTCTCCGATTTTTTTTTTCTCCAGCTCGCTCCCCTTGAACATCTCTCTCTCTCGGTCTCCCTCTCCAGCCCCCCAAAACGAAACCACTCTCACAGGCAATTCAGTGACATTTGTGTGTTTAAGGTCTAAACTCTCTAAGTTTTGAAACTTCCCATAGAACTTGGAACTGTACTTAACTCAGTGTACCTGAAACTTGGATACCTCAGATAACACCAATCAGCAACTTGAGCAGGGAACCTTTTTAAAGGGGTCGCTAGCATATCCAAAACATTGAGCAGTTTCATATCACTAGCAAGAACTTTATTCATAAATGGTCTCTCCATCCCAAACATATATAAAGAACGAAGTTGAGAGAAGGACCAATTCTGTTGCGGAGCTTGCAGGGTTTTATGTAATGACAGGCGACGGACTCTGTCTGGCCATTCACGATTTTCTTCTTTGGCTATTTGTGCAAAGCCCTAATTGGTCAACTTTGAAGTGACAATGCCGCTCAGAAAATCATGGATGCGGCAATACTTGACAGTTCCATCCCTTCATCTAGAAGCCACCTCTATGAGGCTTCTCTTCCACAGCTCCATAAAGTAGCCCTTAGCAACTTCATCGACGCTCTTTCCTTCTTTCTTTTCAACAAATCCTTCCGCAACCCATAACCGAATCAGTCTCTTACGCTTAAGGGGGCGACCCTCAGGAAATAAACTCAAGTGCAAGAGGCAGGATTTCAGGTAGTACGGCAGATCCTTAAAGCTAGGCGAAAGAACTCTGTCCAAGTTTTGGAGTTTGTCGTTGCAGTCAATCTCGGTTCCCAGACTGCGAAGAACCAATTCCCATTCATCTATTCTGTGCTTGTTTTTCGTTGCCAAAACACCACTGTTGGCCACTATAGCAAGCGGCAGTCCTTCACGCTTTCTGAAAATAAACTCACAGGTCTCCTCCAGATGGGAAGGGCATGAACTCCCCTGAAATGTCTTTGCGCAGAAAAGCTTCCGTGACTGTTCTACTGCTAGAGGCTCCATCTTATAGACCTTCCCCTCGAATTCTCGGCAGGAGGTGTATGCTAGATCATAATTCCTGGTTGTGATGATTATTCAGCTGTCGCACATGTTGTTAGGCAGCGCATGTTTGACAGCAGCCCATCCGTCTATCCTCCATGTGTCATCTAGAACAACCAGATACCTCACTCACTGTAGCAAGTCCTTGAATAACATTTTCGGCCAGTAGATATTCATAGTGTCCGCACCACGAGGAATCGGTCGTCCGATCACTCTCATAATTTGCTGACGCATGTTCTGGAGGAGCTCTCCTATATGTGGCGAGCCAGAGAAAGTGATCCAAGCACATACCATGAAATGTTTCTTGACCTCTGGATGTTCATAAACTTCATTTACCAGCGTGGTTTTGCCCAATCCTCCCATCCTAACGACTGAGATAACCTGCGGCCTAGAAGTGCCCTCAACCGACCTTGAAACCAGCTGACTCTTCGGTTCTTCAATACCCACAAGCTCATTTTTGTCTAGAAAAAATGCATTACTAGGGTAAGTGAGGGATTACCATTGTACTTGCTAAATACAGAGCAATGATTACTATTGTACTTCCTAAGTACAGAGCAACGATTACTATTGTAAGGTTTAAACGATATATTTGACAAGCCTCGTACTTGCCATCAGTTATTTTTTCTCTTAAATAGATTAAGTAACCCATCCATCCATTACTTACAATATTAATTGGTTTCTTAAAAGCACAAGACAAGACAACGATCATCGGTAGGTTTTAACAATGTATTTGACAAGATTCTACTTGCCATCAACTATATTTTCTATTAAATGAATTAAGCAACCCATCCATTACTTAGCATATCATGTGAATTTTGACTTAATTTAGCCTTTTAAGTCAATAATAATTACGGATATCAAACAAGTTTAATCTCATTAAGCATTGAATTTTCAATTTTCACCATTAAAAAAAAATTATGCAATACGCCTTAAATGCATTGAAAATTTTAATTTTGAGCACTTCCGGTTGTCATACACATTTAATAGTTAGGACTTTGTTATATGAAGAAAAAAAAAAAAAGCCCCCTTAGACACTTGTTAAGCAATCAAATAAGTAAAATTACAAATTTAGTGCGCTCATTGTTTTCTTGATACACATAATCATGTTTTCAAAATCAACTATTTCCTCATTAAGTCTATTTAACATGTGTCTTGGGGTAAACATGATCACTGGACAAGCCAACTTCCGAGCAAGAATAATTTGAGACTTGGCACTTTCGAAGAAGCGAAAATAATTTAAGACACTACATGGGCAAGCATCAAATATTGGAGAGTCAGATTCTCTACTATCAAGAGCAGGCACATGATGGTGCCTCCAACTCGGAAGAAGTCGGGAAATTTTTCTAACAAAATGTGAAAGTGAACTTCCAGCAAGAACTCTGGTCTGATTCAGTTCAAATTATCAGGGGAACATTCTGTATATAGTTTACCAATCTTTGGATACCGATAATGGGCCTTGCGAGATCATGAGAGGGGTTGAACCCCTCTCATTGTGATTGTGATGATCTACTCAGATGAAATTTCAATGACATCGAAGAAGTGGACATTGTAAAATGAGTACAAGGTAATCAGCTCCTGTTACAAGATTTAGGTTTTAGAGATCACACAACAGAGGCTGAGCGAGAGCAATCACAACAAGACTGCATCTTTACTTCTAAATGGCTTACTAAAACATCACATACGAGCTTTATTTATAGAGCATCGAGAGACAATTAAAACCCCGATGGCCTCTAACAATTGACTCCAGACATAACTAACATAGCTTTGACAGCTCCTAGATGTCATCGACAGACAGACTCGCATTCACATCTACCTTACAATACATTCACATTCACAAGTCATAAGTCACAAACATTTAGCATATTTACAGTTATTCACTTATGTAGTACATTCACTTCCACATGGTGCGAACTCATTGCTTCCCATGCTTGTGCTTTGGGTGGTTGCACCATCTCGTTGCACTGATCTATCGATTAACTGGATATCCCAACCCTGATCTCTCTGGTAGCGACAACGTATTTCCGGAATATGTGCAACTTTATGATAGTCATCATCTTGTGCACCTTGCACAAGCTTCTTGACGAGCTTATCTGGCATATCATAAATCTTCAGCACTTTCAGCTTTGTCAGGTTTTCAACACCTGATGGAAGATTCTCTAGTAACTTGCAACGCTGAATGGCAAGCTTCTGAAGAAAAGGCATTGCTCCCTTCTCCACTTCTATGCACCTAAGTTTGTCAAAAAGGTCAAGAACCAGAATATTTAGCTTCTTAAAGCCTTTTGCTTTAAAGCACAATGAGCTTCCCTCATAAACCTGACGCAACTCAAGATGCACAAGATTGGGCAGATTTTCCAGAGACACAAGAGGGTCATCCTTTAGGCGACTGTACCTCAGGTGCAATCTCATCAGGCTACTGAGAGATGGTATCCATTTTGGTAAAGCCCCCAAGCGTCCTTGTAAGTACATTCTCTCAAGGAATGGAGGTGGACTAGAGAGGTGTTGCAGATCAATAATCTCATCTTCATCAACAGAAGCTATGGATATTGCTTGAAGCCTGGTTAGTTTGGAGATTGAAGAGCACAAATCTCTTCCATCTTCTTTTTTAACTTTCAGAATGGCCAACCTATCCAGTTGTGTCAACATTCCAAGCTCTTGCATAACACTGCAGCTATTCGCGTCATCTGCCTCTATATAGCAGAGCTTTTGAAGGGATTGCAAAGCCCCTATTCCTCGAAGGGCCTTAAAGCCAACTTTGAAGTTTAAATAGGGCATATGCTTATAGCGATAAACAAGGAGATGACGAAGTCGTCGAAGTTTCAAAATGTCAACAGGCAATTCAGTGACATTTGTGTGTTTAAGGTCTAGAGTCTCTAAGTTTTTAAGCTTCACGATAGAAGATGGAACCGTACTAACCTCAGTGCCCCTGAAACTTAGATATCTCAGATAACACCAATCAACAACTTGAGCAGGGAACCTTTTTAAAGGAGCCGCTAGTATATCCAAAACATTGAGCAGTTTCATATCACTGGCAAGAACTTTATTCATAAATGATCTCTCCATCCCAAACATATATAAAGAGCGAAGTTGAGACAAGGACCAGTTCTGTTGCAGAGCTCGCAAGGTTTTCTGTAATGACAGGCGACGGACTTTGTCTGGCTGTTTAAAATTTTCTTCTTTGGCTATTTCTGCAAACCCCTGATTGGTCGACTTGGAAGTGACAATTTCCCACAGAAAATCATGGATGTGGCAAAAATCGACAGCTCCATAACTTCGTATAGCAGCCACCTCAATCAGGTTTCTGTTCAACAGCTCCATGAAGTAGTCCTCAGCAACTTCCTCGAGAGTCTTTCCTTCTTTCTTTTCAACAAATCCTTCAGCGATCCATAACCGAATCAGTCTCTTACACTTAATGTGGCGACCCTTGGGAAATAAACTTAAGTGCAAGAAGCAGGATTTCAGGTAGTATGGCAGATCATCAAAGCTAAGCGAAAGTACTCTCTTCAAGTTTTTGAGTTTGTCGTCGCAGTCAATCTCTGTATCAAGACTATGACGAACCAATTCCCATTCATCTATTCTGTGCTTGTCTTTTGTAGCCAAAACACCACCGATAGCCACTATAGCAAGCGGCAGTCCTTCGCACTTTTTTAAAATGAACTCACAGGTCTTCTCCAGATGGGAAGGGCATGAACTCCCCTGAAATGTCTTCTCGCAGAAAAGCTTCCATGACTGTTCTACTGGCAGAGGCTCCATCTTATAGACCTTCCCCTCGAATTCTCGACAGGAGGTGTGTGCTAGATCATAATTCCTGGTTGTGATGATTATTCGGCTGCCGAACATGTTGTTAGGCAGTGCATGTTTGACAGCATCCCATTCGTCTATCCTCCACGTGTCATCTAGAACAACCAGATACCTCACTCCTCGCAGCAAGTCCTTGATTAACATCGTCAGCCAGTAGATGTTCATGGTGTCTGCACCACAAGGAATCGGTTGTTTGATCACTCTCACGATTTGCTGACGTATGTCCTGGAGGAGCTCTCCTATGTTCGGAGAACCAGAGTAATTGATCCAAGTACGTGCCATGAAATGTTTCTTGACCTCTGGATCTTGATAAACTTCATTTACCAGCGTGGTTTTGCCCAGTCCTCCCATCCCGACGACCGAGATAACTTGCGGCCTGGAAGTGCCCTCAACCAACCACGCAACCAGCTGCTTCTTCTGTTCTTCAATGCCCACAAGCTCATTTTTGTCTGAAAGACAGTCTTTACCTCGGTGTTCATGCCATGTGTTGTCAGAGTAATTGGAGCCTGGGCCATGTTCAGCTTTACTAAACTTGTGGCGTAGCCTCTGGTGTCCATCACATAAGCTTTTGATTCTGGAGTTGATGTTCTGTATCTGCGAAATGGTCCGATATCGAGCTTTCACGTTCTTCACACAGCAAGATATCCTACAGAAGAGACCAGCAAACCCAACCCCATGATCATGCGCCGAGAGAAGTTTGAACTCGTCGAGAGCATCTTCAGTGACATATGCAATCTCTCTCAGCTGCTTTACCCATTCTCTGACTTCCTCATCGCTCTCTTCCAGGGAATCTGCGACCCTTAGTGACGCACTTATGCCCTCCAACTGTCCTCTCGCTGAGCGAACTTCGTCCTCAGCATCTCTGAAGAATTGCACTTCATTGTCCAGAAAATTTGTGAGCTTCCCAATAAGGAAGTTCACGGCAGCTTCTGCCATGCTCTAATTGTGCGTGTGCAGAAATTGTGGATTATAACGCTGGCAGGATCCTTTACATTGTGGCTAGAAAATTTGGGAATGGTGAAACGTATGATGTCCATGCTGAACTTTAAATTTTGTATCTCTTTCCTGAGCAAATTATATTTTATAGTCCTTTTCCCAACTACTGACATTATTATTTACTCCTACCAACTATTCGATATTTTGATTTCTGTAGAAGTAGTTCTTAGTGCGACAGTTTATGAATGTTTCGATCTTTCAATGAAGTAACATAGAATACATTAGGGTTCCGTTCGTTTCATGGAAAATATTTTCCGGAAAATGTTTTCCGGATTTTTCCGCATTCATTTCACAGAAAATGAATTCTTAGGGGAAAATGTTTTCCATGAAGGGGAAAAAGTCTTCTAAATTGGAGGAAAATGTTTTCCACTTTTAAAAAGTGGAAAACATTTTCCTCACTTGATCTCTCTTATCTCACACATCTTCAAATCCTCACTTCCTCCTCCCCTTTCTTCTTCTTTTTTTCTTTTTTTATTCGAATTATTTTTAAATGGTATTTTTCTTTTTTTATTCAAATTATTTTTAATTTTCTATTTCTTTTCTTTTTCTTTTCTTTGTTTCCCATCTTCTTCTTTCTTGGCTAGTCGTCGGCCGTCACCAAGTGAACCTCAAGGTCGTCGATCTCAAGCTCGCGCTCATCGATCTGGCAAGCCTCGAGCTTGACGCTCACGCTCGCCAATCTAATGAGTATATTTTCCTTACCGAACACCGGAAAAAATTTTCCGAAACATTTTCAGGTTTTAGTCGAACACTAGAAAATATTGTCATTTTCCTGAAAAATGACTTCTGGAAAAATATTTTCCGGAAATGGTTTATTTTCTGCGAAACGAACGGACCCTAGGTAACTAGATTTGCACTTCCGTTTTTTTGTTTTGGAAACAATTGACCTGGTTCTAAACAGAAAATCACTGATTAGGCAACCCGCTGCGAGTTTTGTATAAAATGACATATCCACGCTACTAGAATATATCATTTTTGCATTTCCATGAACTAACAATTAAATTGGCCGGCTGTGAGTTCCAAATAATTTTTGCTAGTCCAGTTTGTTGAATCTATTTTGCGGGCTATCCCGCTTGATGTAGGCAATCCGACGATGCACCATAGGCTTTCTCAAGCTCGCATTTCTACGTGAAAAGTTTGGGATGAAATTAGGTTTGAGCTGACGAAACAACTTAAGATCGGGTCAGATGTTACAAATTGCTGGTCAAGACTTTCACAACTGTCACCTTCTCTGGACCTCAAGTTGAATGATCCTCTCCCTGATCCCCGAAGAGAACCCAATCAGCACCTAAGTAGCAAATTAATTTGATTTAAATTCACAAATAAATAAATAATAATAAAAGAGCCTAGAATGAATTTACACTAAAAAATTAATCTACCATTTGTTAATATCAGGCATTATTTCAATTTGACAAATTCAACTACATTTCATCACAATAACCCATAAAACTTGGAGAAAAATACAAGCAATCGACGTTCTGCTATTAAATTTAACATTTAACAATAAGTCGAAAAAAATCCACATTTCACCTTGGAAAATAACAAAAAGTCTTTCCCCTTTTATTATTTTCATTATTATTATTATTATTATTATTATTATTATTATTATTATTATTATTATTATTATTATTATTATTATTATTATTATTATTATTATTATTATTATTATTATTATTATTATTATATTTTACATTTTGACCTCTCATTGTGTTGGAATCACGTATCAGAATTCCGGACTCACATGTCGGAGCGTGTTAAGAGAGTTGACCACGGGTCAGATTTTTCGACACCTATTAACTGTGTGTTAGAGTGTATCAGACATGTGTTGGAGTATCTGATATGATATGAAATGAAGGATTACTTCCTAGATCAACACAATCTGTGGACCGAACAACCTCCGACCATCTCCACAAATCTATCCTATCTCGGCAATAGGCCAGTTCTTCAACCGCTATGCGCCTCCACGTTTCGGGATATTAGTTCTACCTATAAGTCTCTGCACAGTTTTTTCTGTTCAACAGTTTCCACTGCCATTAGCTGGAAAGTACAAGATCAACTTTTTTTTATGGCCGAAACAATCAAGATCAACAGAACATCTATACTTTATAATATTATCGAAAAGTCCAATCAACCGTTTCTTCCCAGGAAATTGGGGCGAAATTCATCTAAAATGGTTCTAAATAAGTAATTGAGGTCACATACTGAAACTTAATAGTTCTTTTAAAAAAAAAAATTGTGTTTTATGAGATTGGATATTCATCGAATAAGCTACTAAGGGGATTCTCTCTCTACTAAACTTAATATATACTTTGGCTTTAGTCTTCAAGAAAGCTCTTGCCCTTGTACTGTGTAGAGAGCTAGACCAAGTCCAAGTCGTCCAACAACAAATCAGAAATGGAAAAGGACATTGATTACAACTGAGCTACTAAAATACAAGCATATTGTCACAATAAATCATCAATCACTAGCGACATGAAACTTTAAAAACGGGGTCTCACCAATGCATCTTTAAGAAACATTGGAGTATTCTCGAATGCGTTACCAGCTATTAGGTGGAGTTGATTTGGATCCCATGAAGAGAAAATGCTACTTTTACCAGCACCAATCTACTGGATGAACACACCATAGCCGAAAAGGAGAAAAAAAAAAAAAAAAGCAATTCCAAGACGCATGTTTAAAGTCGCTCGTACTTTTGTGTGAATTTACAATGTCTTCCGGTTGGTACCTTCTTTTTGGTCTCCTGCTTGACATCTTATCAAACATTTGGTGGACAGACTTGTGAGAAAAAGCAGGGCCATCCAATTCAAACCCCTGCGAGAATTTCGAAGGATGAATTCTTCCAAGAAGTAAAAAGGTGTGTCCCTTAATTCCAAGCACCGAGAGATTCGGATCATCGCATTTATCCAATGCAAGCTAATTTTCTCCTAGTTGGACCACACGCTTACTCAAAGCAAAAATTAATTGTTTTCGTGATAAGGGCGTAATTAATTTTAAGGGATAAATGCATTAAAAATTCTAAAACTTGTCATGAAAATGTAATTGAATCCTAAATTTTTTTAAAAATACAATTAAATCCTAAAACCTTTCATGAAAGTGCAATTCAGTTCTAAAACTATTAGACAATGCAATTAAGTCAAAAAAACTTGTCAAATTGGTCTAATCTAGTCTTTTCGTTGATTACACTTTTTTAAAGTTTTACAATTCAGATTGGATTTAGTTGCACTTTTTGAACATTTTAGGACTCGATTACACTTTCATGATAAGTTTTAAGACTTAGTTATACTTTTTTGATAAGTTTTAGAACTTCAAAAACACTTATCCCTAATTTTAATGAAACTTGTGAAAAATAATAAACTAAATTCTCTTAGACAGATTTAGGATAAACATTTGGACACATCTTAAAACCGGTTCTTCTAACTCCGTTAAATTCAGGAGTAATTCGTCAAAACTTCGGGTTTGCTCCTCTAACATAGTGCTTCCACAGGCTGGGGGTTTGCTATGGAAGTGGTCAACCTTCTGATGTCCAGTCATTCCATCAGTTTATGGCTGTTTGCTCCTGATGCACACCCGCATAACAAATATAAAAACCTAATACTCTGTCTTGTCTAAGTTGAAAATGACCATTATCAATATCGATTAGTATGATTGCACGCAACTTATTTTGCTTGGTTCGTGTATCAACATACCTTATTCACTTATTTTTTACTCAATCGCTGTTTAACTTTTCGAAGGAAATGACGGGAAACTTAATTAATTTCCAATCCACTCTTGTTTCGCATCTCGGAAACTTCGCGGAAAAACAATGGTTCTAATCACAAGTCTTGTTTACTAGGCAAGTTCGCTGCAAGCACTGAATATATTTTCATACTTATGTTAATGAGAGTGACATTTTCCTGCACGGCTTTCAACATCGGCCGGCTATTAATTTCAGGTAATTGTTTCTAGTGAAGGTTGATGAACGTTCGCAGGCAACTGTTTTGTTTCGGAATACCGTTGTGTTAAAGCTCTCTAAAGCTTGCTTGGTCAAGTGAAAGAATTGGCCGGGGGATTATGGCAATGAAGCAGGTTAACTTCACAAGAACTTCATAGCGGACAAGACATTCTGAACTGTCACCTCCTCATTAACTCAAAAATTTCCATGGCTTCATGCTAATAGAAACATCATTCAGTGAGACTAATGTAGAGATCTTTATATGTCTAGTTTCAAGCAAATTTCTTGGCTCTAGTCTCTAATAAAGTAGATTTCTTGCCCTTTCCGGTCAAGTGAGATAGATCAAGTCTAAGGAGGACATGGTCTCTTGTTTTGTCTAGGGCATTTGTCCACGCATTTGCAATATAAATGGGGCTAACTGTAACTAATGTGCCCTGGAAATTATAAATGCGAGTCTCTTATGTAATGTTCTTCTGATCTGATGTCGGAAGTCATAGTACTTCACTCATTTTAATGTCTTGCAAAATTGATTGTTTTGTTTATAGCATACTTAAGATTTCTTGGACGACAATTTGCGAAACCCTTTCGTTTGAAACAATGGTGACATTAGCTTAGAAATTAAAGGGCATCAACCAATACCTTGATAATATTAAACTGATGATAACCTTCTAGATAAGTTTAAGTCGTCACTCATATGTCATGTGAGGTTGATTTAGATAATGAGAGGGCCATAAAAGCTCCTCTACTGAGCTCAATCCTTGGGAAAATGGTTTTGCAAGGAGTAGGTCTCAGACTAAGAATTGTGAACCTACCAGGCAAGTCATTTCTTGGATTTTGAAATTGGGAATTGAATTAATTCCCTTAGGAATTGGCTTGGAATTTGCAGCCATTTTACAATTACTTGAGAAACTAGATCTAATATAAGTAATATAACTAGAACGTTCTATAGCATAGTGGTTAAAGCATTAGTAAGTTTGCCAATCTTTCCAAGTTCAAAACCCATTTCCAATATATATCTATCTTTTTGTCAAAATGGGAACAGAAGCCGTAGTCGATTTCCCAATTTTTCACTTAAAACTTGGAACCGATCCAATTGCCCACTGCTACTCTATTACATGCAAAGATCTGAAGGGAATAACTTGTTAGGATCCGAAATCCTCAATTTGAATCACTATGGAGGTGTCTCGACTCTCTACACAGCGACGGGTTTGCTTGAAAATCAACTTCATATTGACGGCTTTGCCTGGAAAAAGATCGCTTGTCTTACAGTCTGAGCCGCACTCCCATGTTTTAGGCTATTTTAAATTGGACCTTGAGTTTTTCTTTTTTTTTAAATTTCAAATAGCACCCCACATATGGAATTCTGAACATATTCCTTGTTTGATGCCCCACTCTCGACGAGCTTGCCTTCCATTGACTAGCTTCCCTGCTTCTTGCACTATCTTCTCATAAAGATACGCTGTATGCAGTGACACTGTTTCGTATTAATTGGATTCAACAATGAAATATCTTTAACTGAAAGTCGTTCTTTTATTTTTTATAAAAAAAAAAAAAAAAGATATGTTCTGTGGTGGCTTCGGACAGAAAATAGCACACGAGCACAAAAAAACTTATAAAACCCAATTTAACAAAATTAGAAATACACAAATTTTGCCAGAATTTAATTGACGACAAAGCCCAATGACATAAAAATGTAATATTAAAATTTAATCGACGACGAAAATTTGAAAGCTATGATTAAGATACACACCGGAATTTAATTGATGACAAAGAACTCAAAGCTACAACTAAAATACATGCAAGAATTTAATCAACAACGAGGTATCTAAAAACTATAACTACGATATAGAACCGAAAGATAATGGAAATATAACAGTTTTTTTTTTTTTTTTTTTTGGGGGTCTACAAAGAGTACAATGTGGCTATTAAAGGACTACAATCAACAGTTACAAATAGAGGTTACAAACGGTTTACAAAAAGAAATAACTTCTTGATGGTTACAGGAAGTTGCAATATCATAATTTCCTATTATTTAGCAATAGTTATTTAAAAAAGCTTAGATATTCGAAAATATCACTATGTAGTAGCTCCACATCAATGTCAATATCGATAGGGAAGCGATATCCATTTTTGATAAATTAGGGCTGCATTATGGGCCATCGAACATCACTAGTCAGCTCCACTTTCTGCTACACTATGAAGGCTACATTTGCCTCCGATCAACTTTCTCCGCCCATACATTTGATTAGTACTTTACAAGCTGTGAGCATTACCTATATGTAAAATTGATTAAATATAAAAACAGGCCATATCCATAGGTGTGACCCGTTTAATCACGAGGGTGGTAGGAGGAAATATGGGCCATAAGCGAAAGCCAAATAACCAGAAAAACAAAAAAAAGATTTAAACATCTGTTTTTGGACTTTTCAATTGTTTTTTTTTTTTGGTGAAATGTAAGAATTATATTGATAACTTTGGACAAACAAGAAATGGTGCCAACTTATACTCTGACCGCGCAGCAGGAAGAGTGGAAGGGAGTTGAAGGGAAAACAAAAGAAAGAAGAAAAATGCCCACAACCCGGGCCGAGGCAAAACCAAACCTAGCAAACCTCTAATACACGCTTAAAAGCGGGACAAGAGAACTGAAACGTCCATTGGACTTTTCAATTGTTCAATGTCATTGTTTGGAAAAAAATTTGGCAATCGAATCCTTAAACCAAAGATAGCGACCTCGGCAACTTCCCTCATCCATGGACGCAGCAGAAAATCCAGGGGAATCTCTCTCTCTCTCTCTCTCTGAGTCAAATAGCTAGGTAAGGGTGAGCACGGTTTCAAGTAAAATCTAGAACTAGAGAATTGAACCGATGTGAACCCATTCGATTTTAGGTTTCACGATATGCAAGGTAAGTTCCAAGTTCAAAAAATTGGAGAACCCCTTTCGACGGCTAGATTTCAAGTTCTCAGTAGATGGAACTTGAAAATTGAACCTAGAACAAGTTCTGTGTTTTTCTTGGTCTATGTCTTCACGCGATCCTTTGGTGTTTAGTGGCGTTTGATAATGAGTGAATAATATGGAACTACTAGTCCAAGCTTACATTTTATAACCAAGACTTTTACTTTGTTAATATTTTGTATTGTTTGTGTGCCTAAATATAAGTTGTGGTTAGCAGATTAATAGTAAATGGTGATCATTAAATGTGATGATTCGCTATAATCATTTAATTAATAATACTGGATAGACCCTAAAACCCGTGGGTAGGTTCCAGGTTTGGATAAGTTCCAAGTTTCAAAAAATGATGAATTTATTATAACAGGTAAGTTCTAGGTTTCAAGTAGAACTTGTATGGAACCTCCAAACTGCTCACCCCTATGATCAACTTGGGATATGTTCCTAGATATTGGAATAGAATTTGGCCCTTAGTCAATTTTGGGGGGTAAATTGCAAAGAACTTCCAAATGTGGGGAGTGGAGCAGGATAAGGGGCCTTTGCGAAAACTAAAATATCAACGGCAACTTGGCACAATACCGAAAATTTGGGTGCAAATGTAATTCAGCCAATTTTAGTATTTTGTGGTCCTCAAATCCGATATATATAGGTGGGTTACCTCCGGAAATTGCAGAATCGGTGTATATCCTCTGTTCGAGGACTAGGAGCGCAGCCAACAGACGTGGGTCGCAAGATTGAAAACTTCATCGGCCAAACTCAAAAATTCACTCGAAGCACGATGATGACCAGAGCAGGGTTTACTTACCTTCTCACCCAAAATCCACAGAATCAGGGAGCTCGCCGTCACTTCTTAAATGAAAAACGAAAAACATCGAAAGTTGATAAAGAATGCAAACAGATTTTACGATCAAATCAATTAAGCCAAGCATGTCCAAGGTATAGAGAGAGATGTCTCCTATGGATTTAGAAACGTGGGATTACTTTAAATACTAGGTGACGTAACTGTGCTACGCATAGGCTCACCTTAAAAACGTAATTGCAAACTATTCATGCATACATATATATATATATATATATAATCAAATCAAATTGTTCACGTTATTAAATCAGGCAGATTCATCACTTTTACTATTCAACCAAAGCAATATCCACACTATCACATTAAAATTTACTCTCCACACAATGACACACAAAAGGTGCTCACATCTGAAGCATCGAAGTTACATTCAAAATAATTCGTTTATATATAAGAAAGACATAGCAAAGCATTCCAAACTTGGTGAAGATTATGCCTACCAAAATAATTGCTGGTTTCGGTGGAGTGTTGCGGACATGCTGGCAGCAGAGAAAACGAAGCGGAGATGGGGGCTTGCGGATGTCGCGTGAGGGAGGAGACGCGTGGGTTTCGGTGGGGTGTTGACCGAGTGGGGGGTCGAATCGTGGACGCGTGGGGCGTAGGGGAGAAACGGGCGAAGAGAATTGGAGGGGAATTCGGTGGAAGGCAGGATTCAGAGGGAACAAACGATGGTGGGCTGCAGGGAAAAGAAGACCGAAGCTGAAGACTTCGGTGAAAGAGGGACATGCGGGCGAAGAAGAAGGGGACTGGCAGAGGTGTGCTCGAGAAGCCAAGGGAAAAGGAGGGCAATAAGTCAAATAAAAATATCTAGAATCATAATTTCTTTGGACCAAAAGTCTTCATGTTCATCCCTTATGTCCCCCATTTCTTTCTTGCATAATATTTCACAAATAATCAAATTTTGGTGCCAATGTTGCAGCCCCCTCTCAAGCATACGAATTTCACAACCTTAGGCTTAAATTTCTTCTCCAATTTTCCCCAATTTGATGTCCAATTTTGCTAAAGAAGAAGCCTACACAATTTATACAAATTCCCATTACCAAATAGCTGACTAAGGAGGCAAAAAATGCCTTCAATTCGGCCAATCTGAATTTTCGTTCTTTTCGAATCAACCGAATTGATTTTCCGTAAAAAATCCTAAACTCACCAAAAAATCTTCGAATAATAAGTTGACATTCTAAAATAAATCGGGACATGACAGAACTTTCAATTTCTGAAATCGGATTCAAAATCGCGGTTAATTTCAATCTAACGCGATTTTAGCGTGACCTAGTCTACCGGGTAACTTTTAGAAATTTTTGGTGCAATTGACTCGTGATTAATTTTCTTCGAGCCACAAAGTACCTCTTTGACACATTGGCAACTATCGGTGATCGTGAAAATCTCAAGATTTCAATTATGGGTACAAGGTACCCAAAATAACAGAAAATCGGTCTAGTGCCAATCGACGAGAATTTTGCAATCAGGTGGAATCACCCACACTTTGATCACATATCTCTGTCGAATCAACATCCCTGATCTCTAATCAATTTTGACAATGCTGTAATGACCCTTGCAGACTAGCACGGTCGAACAGTTGATTTCTGGTCGAATTCTCAAGTCTATTGCGTTAAAATCCCTTAATGGCTTCCATAGATAGTTTAGTTATTTCAGGAGTGATCAGCTCAGAGAATAGCACTATAGGCGTGTCGATGAAAGGCCCAATTCATTCAATTGAAAACAAAACTAAATTTTCAAGATGTCACAAAGCTCCACTCTTTAGCTCACAAGGATACGAGAGAATTCAGTTTATGACTTTAGGAACAAACCTGTTATCACAACTAAAAACAATCAGAGTGAAATTTATGGAGAGAGTTCATAGGCAAAAGGATATTCATGTAGACTTACAGTCCTGTCATGCATACTGTAGCTGGCAAGGAAACATGGCCACCATTGATTCCACTAGATGTGCCAAAGCAAGTTGGGAGGAACAAAAAAAAGAAAGGAAGAAATCACAGAATGAGAACGTTTATAAATCATTGAAGAAGAAGAAGAAGAAGAAGAAGAAATTTGTGGTTGAGTTCGTAAGAATAGAGCTGAAGAGATAAAACTACCATAACTACTAGCAATTGTGATATGATATGCCACAATAGACTTCACCACAAGAATCCAAAACATCAAATTCTACACCAGTGACAAGCTTACAGATTATCGTGAAGGGCACTCCCTTGGCCCTAGGACCATCACAACCTACCGGGCCTCTATAGACAATGTAGTTGCTTGCTTCAATCTTTGGCACTATCTCACAGTCATTGTCCAATGGGTAGGAAGAAAATGCAGGAGTATAATACGTTATACATTGATAGTTCAAATAAATGCTCTAAACAATCTATGTTCTTAAAAGAATTGCAAATGAGGAGGATAGACTAAATGCAAAATTGAAGATGATAGGGGGAGATGGTGCAGGATATGCAAAAGCTGAAGATGGTGTGAGGGTCTTTTGTGTATGGGAGGTTTTTTTCAAGGGTTTTTTTAAAGGAGTTTTTAAGTTAGCATCTCCTTTGTTTGTTTTTCCTTTTATATCTTTTTTATTATCCTTTTGTGAAGGGCATAGTAATGAAGGCACATAGTCATGAACTTGTTGATGACTTTTTTATTTGTTCACAAACCTCGTGTTGTAGTTGCTTAACTGGTGACTAATTAAAATGTCTAGTTTGTTGATGTATTATTGTGATGCGAAATTGTGTATTGCTATGATATGGTGATTGTATCCCACGAATTATTTATCTAGGCACTGCACTACAATGCTTCTAAAGTGCATTGCAGTGCTAAAGCAAGCGAATTCACTGCACTGCAGCTAGCAATGAATGTTGGATTGCAAAGGAATGTAGTACTTTGCTAGTGTCAAGCATAGTGCATTGCAGGGTGCAAAAGTTTTCTATTGCATTGACCAATGGACTGACCAACATGCCAGTTGTTGGCCCACCCAATTTTTGGCCCATAGTTGCCCAGCTTTAGCCCGTGCGTGGCCAATTGGCTTTCCTGGACCAATTCTTGGTCGTGCTCAGCTTTGCTCGGCCTACCAGTCCTTAGACTTGCTTTTGGGTATAGCTTTCGGCCTAGCTTGAATTTGCTCGGCCACTTATGGCCATGTTCGGCCAGTTTTGGCCCAAGGTTAACCTTGCTTGCCCAGTTTTCGGCCTTAGTTCTGGGTCCATTTGCAAAGTCAGTTCTTAGCCCTGTTCGGCCAGTTTGTGGCCCATGCTTGGCCGATGCTTCGCCAGTTCCACCAAAGACCGCCAGTTCCGACAAGCACACTTGTCCATACATTGAAATCCAACCAACTTAATGATTGCGCTTACCTCAAATCCGACTAAAATGCAGTGCTCTGCGAGTGCAAAATTTCTGCATTGAACTGTGCAATGGACCAATTAGCATGGCCAAGCTTCGCTAGTTTTTTGCCCATGCTTAGCCAATGTCAGCTGATATCACGAAAAACAGTCAAATATGTTGCATTGACGGAGAAGAGCTTACGATCAATTCAAGCTCATGATGTACTTACAAGTTCGACTGCTTGCACAATCAGTTCAGTGACATACTCTGGTCACAACCACAAAAGGCTAACACGATGTACCCACACAAACACCGACTTCGATGGTGGCAGGCAACCAACCATTCACACCCAAACAGACACCACCACCAGACAATGTGATCACAGATAAAAAACATCCTAAGCTCCAAACTGCCACTTACAAATTCCTTGCCAACCTAGGTTAACCCATGCTCGTCAATTGAGGTAACACAAGCACCGGGAAAACGGAGGCAGTGTACCATAAAGCCATTAAAATAATCAGGCCCCCGGGTAAAAGCAAAAGCCCATGTTTGATGTGCCGGGAGTGATCATACATAATGGGATCATCAACCCACCTAGAGAAGCCACAGTTACAGCACGGAAGCACAAAAATGCACATTGTTTACTTGCAGCCGGAGATCGAAAATAGGTTCAAGCCCTAAATCTCCAAAAATGGGCATGTGGTCGTCAGGAGGCGCTTTTAACCACCAAGATGAAGGGATCATTCGGAGCAACATAGTCCAATCTGGCATCGTTTCAGGCAAGTACCACTCTAATGCTCTTTTGGGAAAATAATTCGGGGATTTTTTTTTAAAGATTTGTTAAAGCAAAAATCATAGGATATTCTTTATTCTTTAAAAAAAAAGGAAAAGACAAGACAATGCTCGGTGAAATGACCAAGACAAATGGTACTGACCATGAAGAGATAATTAGAGAAGGAGCCAATTTCAGCAAGTTATTAGCCAACCCTTGCGTCCATGACTGGATGCCACTTATCAGACCACCAAGCTATTGATCTCCCATCACCAGCAATATACTCAACGAATTTACTAATTCAATCGAACACCTCAAAACAACATCACATTCAAATTTTGCTCTTTGCACAATGACGAACAAAAGATTGCACGCATATGAAGCATCGATGAATACCATCAAGGGTACTCACTACCACCAATCTCACATATATGTCCTCCTGCACCTGCTCCTGGACATATTTATTCGGAACAATGACAAGACACACAAAAGAAATAAAAAACACAGCATTCCAAATTTGCTAAAGACCACGTCCAGCAACACACACAGACAACGAATTTCTTCCGTAGAGTTGCTGATTCCATCTGAGTTGAATGATTATATGCTCCATTAGATCATCTCTCTGGACACATATTGAGCTGGACTTGTGGATGTGCAATATTCATGCCCATCTAGGGTTGCCGTTACTGGTGCCATGGAACGCTGCAGCAAAAATCACAATCCTCAACTTCCAAATCCATTATGAGAGTTTATGATAAGACACCTTCTAAGTTTGACGTCAAAGCTCTTGGATTCAATTTATCAAAACCACCAACACCAAAGCATAAATGGTGGCATCTTACAGAAACCTATTCTGTTGCGAGCAACCTTTCTTATACTAAGTACATGTACAGAAAGAAGGGAAAAGTAACTGAAAAGGTCATTTTGCGATGCAGTTATGGGGTAGTTTGAGGGAGATACACTCGTCTAAACATTAACCCAACTAGCTCTATGTGAAAATTTAGAGTGTGCTTTTAAATTTGCTTCCACTAGCATTGGGCAAGAAGTGAAAAGTAACTCAGTGGTCATCTTTGTTGGTTAAATATAGGCTTGTATTGAGATTAGTTTTGTAAATATTCAGGCAAACTGACCAACACATTTTTCTTTTAGCTTAGATTGTATAGGCGCTTTCTTAATTGCGTTGAACACCATCTGCAAATAACCCGAGAAAAATTACAGGTATAGGAAGCTATAGGTAGTACTAAGGAAACAAGAACAATAACAACTAAAAGCAGCAAAAGCCAACCCAAAGAAAACTTCCTTTCTTTTGAAGAGAGAGAACTCAAAAGCAAAGCCACAGTTGAAATCACAAAATCCACCCAAACAAAAGTGAACAACGTTGATGTGGGTTTCATCTGTTTACTTCTAGGTGATTCCAACCTCAGAGCGGGCTGGGATTCTCCCATCAATCAAATTTAAAGAACAACTGCTGAATAATAGGTCATTCGACAAAAGGAATAGGGATACCTTTCTATGCAGTAAGCCTACCTGACCAACACCTAAAGATTTTGACTTATTTTCAGTTGGAATATGGCTTACCTCGATCCTTCGATGAACTAGAGGCGCCGTGCTGAATGGCGCCGCACACGGTCTGTTAGGGGCTTTAGGACATCCTCTATGGCTCCTTCTTTCCAGTCTTTATGCTCAACCTTCATGCGCCTGCAAACTTCTTCATTCCCATGAACCTCTGTCACGAATTCCTTGGGCATGTCATAATGTTCGAGGCATGTCAACTCTGGGGGAAGTGTGATGACTTGTGGCACTGTTTTCAATGACTTGCATCAACCTAGAAATAACCTTTCAAGATTCGGCAGTGCTCCTCCTTGAACATTTATGGATGTAAGATTGTCAAATATATCCACACCTAAAAAGCGAAGTTTTTTAAACTTACCTTCCTCAAATGTGATCACAGATACCTCATTAAACGCTTTTTGCAGTTCCAGATGCTCCAAATTCCGTAGCTTTCCCAAATATTGGAATTGATCTTCATTCAACTGACTCATCTTGAGGACCAATTTGACCAAATCAGGAGGAGAGAGTATCCAATATGGCAAAGTTACCAAAGATCCTGTTTGGTGAACCCGCTGAAGGCGGTCGGTCGTGTTCTTTCCTCTTAGATCCCTCTGAAAGATCCAATTTCTCTCCATCGGCACCAATTAAATGTAGTGCTTCTAGATTCTCCAACTTCACAATGGAACAACAAAGATCCTTTACATCTTTACTTTTCAACTTTGAGACACCTAGTCTTTGTAAATATACCATTGTCCCGAGTTCTTCTAGCAACTGTTCTCTTTTCCATTGCTTTCTCCCCAATTTACTCTGCTCGACTGGGTTTAGCTCTATCATGCATAGTTTTCACAATGATCTCAAGAGTCCTATTCCTATTCCTATACGAATAAAATTGAAAAGAAAATTGGATTGATTCATTTTATTTAATAAAATTAGGAGTTCATAAAGAAATTAAGATTATCGTGTATACCAAATTAAAATGACTAGCATTATTCTTACTAATCAGTAAAATCCATTAAAAAAAAAAAAGAATAGAAAATCCGTTTTATGGTAAAAATTCATTCATCTCAGTTATTTCACAAGAAGAAAAAGAAAAAACAGGGGGTTCATTGAATTTTAAGTATTTCGTTACCTGCATACGGACTTCTGTCAGACCTGTATACTAACATATGGCAAAGTTTACCACCCGTCGTGGTAGCTCCGCTAGATAAGGCTCCGTTGATCCTTTCCCCAAAGGTGAAGGGTTCGAAACCCAGTAGAGGCACTTGGCACCTTACCCGCTGGCAGGGGTGGTGGTTTCCTCAGTGTCGGCCCTAGGGTTTACTCGCCGGCTTCCGGCTGTACGGGTTTCCCTAGGTCATCAAAAAAAAAAAAAACATATGTCGAAGTTTTGTTAGCTTCAAAATATTATTTGGTACTTCATGCACGAGGGTATCTTTGAGATCCAAGATCTTTAGATGTGCAAGATCTTTTATGCCCGACGGAACTTTTCTTATGTTGGTACCCCTTAAACTTAGGTACCTAAAATTTCTCGACCGGAGAATCTTTTCAGGAAAAGAATTCAAAGAAACACAATTTTCTTCCTTCTCGGTCAAATGTCTTTGAATATGTGGCACCTTAAGCCTTTCAACCTTCTTCAAAAGTTCTTTCAAGGATTTTGGGTACACCTCTTCGAAGAAATGTAGGGAGCGAAGTCGTTTGACCGATGTGTTCTTATCTATTTCACGTATAGGTTTGTGAAAGGATAGGTACCGTACATTCTCGGGCAATCCTTCTTCCAGGCGGGTAACAATCATAGCGATCTCATGCTTAGTAATGAGTTGATGCTGAAGGTTGTGAACGCGACAGGTTTTGACCCTCCCATAACTTGTTTCCTTTCCAAAAATCACATGATGTTTTAATAGCTTTTGCAGAGTTGTCCCTGGATTTTCCCAGACTGGATCATGCTTAGTAAACTCTTCTACCGTCCATAGTCGCATCATTGTAGAGCACCTTATGGGATGGTCTAATGGGAAGCTCAAGTAAAAAATATAAGCACAGACATCGAGAATGTGGTCCATGCGCAAAGTAATCGTTTTTCCATTTGGGCCAACTTTGTGCTCTCTAGATAGTAGTTCTTCCTCAAGCCTATCAGTCAATTTTTTCCATTGAACAACATCAAAGTCACCTGCAACATCATCATCTTTATTATCTTCCAAATGCCTACTCGTCGCTAGAATTATGAGTGACAATTCTTGGCATCTTCTGAACATACGCTCAAAATCAGGTTCACAGATATCCTGGCGGGAAATATTTCGGTGAAATAGAGAACGAGAATCATTCTCAGAAAGGAAAACATGCTCGAAGTCGTGGATAATGCAAGCAAAGAGGATGTGTTCATTTTCCTCCAAAATAAATTAAATGAAACTTGTCCGAGCGTGCTCGTCACAACTCGTGACAAGAGCCTATCTCGCTCTATGTCTGGGCTACAGAGTCCAAACCATCTTATCCACGACATGTTTTCCTTTCTGAGAATGATTCTCGTTTTTTATTCCACCGAAATATTTCCCGCCAAGATATCCGTGAACCTGATTTTGTGCGTATGTTAAGAAGATGCCAAGGATTGCCACTCACAATTCTAGCGATGTGTAGGCATTTGGAAGATAATAAAGATGATGATGTTGCAGGTAACTAATGCTATTCGATGGAAAAAATTGACTGACAGGTTTGAGGGGCACAAAATTGGCCCAAATGGAAAAACGATTACTTTGTGCATGAACCATATTCTCGATGTCCGTGCTTATATTTTTTACTTGAGCATCTTCCCGTTAGATCGTCCCATAAGCTGTTCCACAATGATGTGACTATGGATGGCAGAAGAGTTTACTAAGCATGATCCATTTTGGGAAAATCCAGGGACAACTCTGCAAAAGCTATTATTCATTGGAAAGCGTACTGAGTCTTCTTGTTTGTTCAGCCCCCTCCATGGTCAAATTCCAAATCATTGCATTTGCTTTCATGAGCGCTTCCCCTATGTTGTCGGCAAACTCACAGGATCTTAAATCATTGATCCATACACAGTATTCGAAGCGATGACTTACCCTTTGGTCACGAAGCACGGCGCCCACTAGACTAGTCTTGCCTACTCCTTGCGCCCCGTGGACGAAAATCACTTTCAACAGAAGGCTCTCTATTAGCCATTTGACCAGCTGGTCCATCGGCTCTTTGATATCCACTAACGTATCTATCTTCTCACTTAAGGCATTGACCGATGACCCAACGCCGGCTGAGCGGGAATGGGCTTGGTTGCCGGGTAATCTAAAATGAGCCTCTATGGGACCAATTCTCCCAAGATTATCTTCGAATCTCTGCAACGTTTTTTTGATATATCTTGATTTCTCTGCAAAAGTTCCGTCTCCATATCTGCGGCGAAAGTAGAAATTAAGACCTCTCCACCTCCCCTCAGAATTACGTCGCTTCATGTCCTCAATAGCGTCTTGAGAGTCATAGAGAAATTTCCACATCCTCCTGATACCCCTTTTGAGCTTTTCATCGATGACCTCCTTTGAGTAGGCTTTTGCGAGAAGATCCTCGATCTGCTTGATCAAGTCATTGAGGTCGTCAAGTTCATCTTTAGCAAATTCAGCGAGTTTCAATTCTTTTTGCCATTCTTCCCATACAGCATGAATTAGCGGCCCTAGACCGACCACCCAACACTGAGGTGGGATCCATTTTCCCCTCCTCTGGTTGGATCAGAGAGAGAGAGAGGGGGAGAGGATGAAGTCACCGATGGAAATGGCCTAGCTGGGCCGTTTCTCCGAGCAGGTATTGATGCAGACGAATCTTTCACGATGGTGATTTTGGGGGAGAGACGAAATCCCTAGATGGGGATTCTAGGTGAGGATTTTTGGGGAAAGACTTTCTATTAATTGGAGGTGGCTTGATAGTGAAGGAGGAATCCTCCTTCCTTGGGCTCTTTCGGCCCCCCTCCGGGCCCTCCCTTCCTCTTTATTTATGCTCTCTCCTCTCGTCTCGCTATCGCTCGCAATAGGAAGGGTACTGGCACTGCACAGCTAGCGAAGAGAGAGAGAGAGAAGGGCTTTCAAAGGACAAAAGCAGAAGCTTGGGTCAATTCTACTTGTGTGAATTTTTTTTTACACCTTGGTGGATATGGCCATGTAATTTAATGTAAGATAAAGTGCTATGTGGAAACCATCCAAGATTAGAAGAGAAATTATTTATTTTTAAAATCCTATTCTGGACTTTGATTTTCTTGATTGTTCTTATTATCCTTCTCTTTTAAATGCCATGTCAGAAGTCCCTTCTCGAACAACAGTCATTACAGAAAAGCCATTTATTATATGTAGATCAATTGATATTTTTTTTTTTTTGTTATGTTGAATTAATTCCATAAAAAAAAAAATCATCTGTGACATTCTCAAAATAGAATAGGTCACATCATTCAAATTGTTTGTTTTAGCTTTTGATATTATTATTTTTGTTTGTCGAAAGGTACCAAATGACACGCTTACTTTCATACCGCTATCGAAAAATAATTTGTAAGATCATGGATGGTACTTGTTGATAATAGTTCAACTAAATAAGATACTTTAAGCTTAACCTAATATTTCAACCCAAAAAAAAAAAAAAAAGCTTAACCTAATAAGAATGATCTAGATGGGGGAGATAAATGATTTTTATCACCTTCGAACATGGGTGAGAAATTTTCTGCGTTCGTCGGTGTCGCGACCTACCCTCGAGGGAGGGAATAGGTTTAGGAGTATTGTCTAAAGAACAGGCTTAAAGGCCCATGATTAGGAGCGGGCTCTTCCAAGCTTATACCGGCGTGATTTAGGGACATTTTTTAGGAACTTTGCACAAAGGAGTCGCCACTAGGTCGGCTAGAAACCAAGTGAAGCACGGGAATATGCCACACTTCCAACGCAACCAGAGAATCTGAGATCGGGGACTTGATTACACTAATTGACCAATTAGTGCCATTTCAGTACATAATTTTGTTCATTTTAGAAAAAAAAAAAAAGATTTTTGTCAAGCAGTTTGGATTAATTTTATACTTATCCACTACGATGTGATCATACGGGTACGCAACCACTAAAATAACAATTAATAACCAAGGAAAATGTTTAAATAAATTGCATGGGAGAGCAAATATTTAACATTAAGGAAAAGATAAATGCCAATCTTAATTGGATTAAGGGATCAAAACAGCAAAAGTATACAAACAAGGGTAATTATCTTTGAGAGTAATCGAAACCCTAAGATAGAATCCTAAAGGTTTACTCAATTTTTTAGCATAATTTTAGAGTTAAGAAACTTCCAATTTTTGAGAAAACAACTCATAAAGTCTTTTTGTAAAAAATTTCAAAAGAAAATTTGAATTTCCTGACATTTTTTCAATTTTCAATTTTTTTTAATTTTTCTAATTTTTTATCATTTTTATGAAAAAATTTGAATTTCCTGATATTTTTCAATTTTCAATTTTTTTTTTATTTTTCTAATTTTTTATCATTTTTTATTTTATTATTTTATTATAAAAAAACTCGAATTTTCAATATTTTCTAAAAAAATTTCAATTTTTTAATGTTTTCTTAAAGTTGTTGAACTTTCGGAAAAGTTTTTGAATTTATATTTTTTCCGATTTTTTTAAATTTTTTAAATTTTTAATTTTTTAATTATTATTTTTTTCTTTTGTCCTTTCCCTGTTTTGTTCTATTCACTGCACTCTCCCTCCCCTTTTCAGCGACTCCTATTCCCGAAGCCACTTTCTCTCTTTCCTTTTTCTCTTTTTTTTTTCCTTTTCTTTTCCTTTTATTTTTCTTTTGTCTTTTGGTCTTCTTCTTCTTCGTGCGTCCTCTGCACGCCGGACGCTCCTTCTACGCCTTCCCCAAACTTCACCCAGACAGCAACACCAGCATAGCAACCAGCGACCCTTCCACCGCCGAACCGCCACTTTCTATCGGTTGTCCACTCAGACCGGCGACGACCACCGTCGGCCACAAACGCCGGCGGCCAAACCATTTTCGAGCACAAAAACCCCCTCGGCTCAAGAATACACGATTGCTCCACGAAAATCGTATGAAATCGCGATGGGAACATAAAAGGCGGGCACGGTCCGACGTATATAAGAGCAAGCACGAACCAAACCGAGATTCAACCCGGGTTGCTTCTCAGTTCTCTCTGGGACATTTTGTCAAACACGTGAGATACGCTACTATAACGAGGGGTTTTTGGCTCAACGAAGCTCGAACCATAACGGGATCTTCGACACACGACAAACAAGACATCGGAAACAAAAAGTAAGACGATGCAGGCTGGAGCTCGCGTGAACTGAACGGCCGCGAGCTCCGGCCTGGTGTACCCGAGAAAGAGAGCACACACAAAGGCCCAGGGGACTTACCTGGTTCGGGTGGGGCGCGGTGGCGGACGGCGGCTCTCGGGCGGACGACTGACGATGGCGAAGCTTTCCTTCGAACTCTCTCTCCCTTCGGATCGTCCTCTCCTCTCTCGCTCTCCCTCCCTCTCGGTTTCTCTCTGGTTCCTCTCAGCTCCTCCTCAGCTCTCTCGGTTTCTCACAGTTCCAGAAGAAGGGCGTCGAGGAGCCGGATTCCGTGCACGGTCGAGCCTCTCTTTGGCTCTCCACCTCTCTCGAGTATTTCTCTCGCTCCAGCTCTCACTCTCGAAAACGACCGTCGAATCGCGGAGTTCCCTACCCGACTCGAAGACGGCGGCAAGCGGGCCAGCTCATGACAAATCGGGCTATGGTCTGCCGCCTTGGTATCTTTGAGCCGGGATCCTTAGGCAAGGTAGGTTCGAACCAAGTAAAGAAACTCACCAGTGACGCGGAGATTTGGGAGCGAAAGATCGCGTGCTCGTGGGCGTCGGCTAGAGGTAGTTGGAGGGGGTTCGGGCGTGGTCGATCCGCTGGAGAACTCCTCCTGCTCTCCCTCAAGCTCTCACCAACTCCCTCTCCGATTTTTTTTTCTCCAGCTCGCTCCCCCTTGAACATCTCTCCCGCTCGAATCTCTCTCGGTCTCCCTCTCCAGCCCCCCAAAACGAAACCACTCTCACACTTTTAAGCACCGGCGCGCATGGCCTCCTGCCGTGCAGGCTACCGCTGCCGACCTGCCCCACGACCGAACGTCTCATGCGACGCTCGCCCAGTCCTCTCTCTGACCTCTGTCCCCCCTCTTGCTCGCATACCTCCTCTTTTCTGCAGAACGCATGAAGGACAAAGAAGTAGAGGAAAAGAAGGCTGGGCTCATCTTGGGCAAAAGAAAAATAAAAATAAGTGGGCCGGCCCAGGCGAAGAGAAAGAAAAGGGAAAGAAAGAGGCCGGGTTGACCTGCTCCCAGCCCGGTCTCATCTTTCCCATTTTCCTTTCTTTTTTTTTTTTTTTTTTTTTGTAACTAATTTCTTTAAATAATATTTTTAAATTTGTTTCCTTTTGATGACAATTTTTTTCGGAATTTTTTTTATAATAAACCATTTAATATGTGATGCAAAAAATGAAAACACAATACCTTTTAATGAAAAATGTTTACTTTTCCTTCTTTTTTATTTTAACGACTAATTCCTAATTTTATATGCGATTAAGTCCTAAATAAAATGGTAAAATTTAGGTATCAACATGTCTAAGTTTCAAGATCTCAACAGGTAATTCAGTGACATTTGTGTGTTTAAGAAACTTGGATACCTCATATAAGACCAATCAGCAACTTGAGCAGGGAACCTTTTTAAAGGGGTCGCTAGCATATCCAAAACATTTGAGCAGTTTCATATCACTAACAATAACTTTATTCATAAATGGTCTCTCCATCCCAAACATATATAAAGAACGAAGTTGAGACAAGGACCAGTTCTGTTGCGGAGCTTGCAGGGTTTTTTGTAATGACAGGCGACGGACTCTGTCTGGCCATTCTCGATTTTCTTCTTTGGCTATTTGTGCAAAGCCCTAATTGGTCAACTCTGAAGTGACAATGCCCCTCAGAAAATCATGGATGCGGCAATACTTGACAGTTCCATCCCTTCAGCAACTTCTTCGACAGTCTGTCCTTTCTTTTCAACAAATCCTTCTGCAGCCCATAACCGAATCAGTCCACGGGAAATAAACTCAAGTGCAAGAAGCAGGATTTCAGGTAGTATGACAGATCATTAACGCTAAGTGAAAGAACTCTGTTCAAGTTTTTGAGTTTGTCGTTGCAGTCAAACTCTGTTCCAAGACTGCCACGAACCAATTCCCATTCATCTATTCTGTGCTTGTTTTTTGTAGCCAAAACACCACTGTTGGCCACTCTAGCAAGCGGCAGTCCTTCACACTTTCTGAAAATAAACTTACAGGTCTCCTCCAGATGGGAAGGGCATGAACTCCCCTGAAATGTCTTTGCGCAGAAAAGCTTCCATGACTGTTCTACTGGCAGAGGCTCCATCTTATAGACCTTTCCCTCGAATTCTCGGCAGGAGGTGCATGCTAGATCATAATTCCTGGTTGTGATGATTATTCGGCTGCCGCACGTGTTGTTAGGCAGTGCATGTTTGACGGCATCCCATTCGTCTATCCTCCATGTGTAACCTAGAACAAGCAGATACCTTACTCCATGTAGCAAGTCCTTGATTAACATCTTCAGAGAGTAGATATTCATAGTGTCCGCACCACGAGGAATTGGTCGTCCGATCACTCTCATAATTTGCTGACGCATGTTCTGGAGGAGCTCTCCTATATTTGGCGAGCCAGAGAAAGTGATCCAATCACAAACCATGAAATGTTTCTTGACCTCTGGATGTTCATAAACTTCATTTACCAGAGTGGTTTTGCCCAAGCCTCCCATCCCAACGACTGAGATAACCTGCGGCCTAGAAGTGCCCTCAACCAACCGTGAAACCAGTTGCTTCTTCGGTTCTTCAATAACCACAAACTCGTTTTTGTCTAAAAAAAAAGGCATTACTATGGTAAGTAAGGGATTACTATTGTACTTGCTAAATACAGAGCAATGATTGTTATTGTAAGGTCTAAACGATATATTTGACAGGCTTGTACTTGCCATCAGTTATTTTTTTCTCTTAAATAGATTAAGTAAACCATCCCTTACTTACCATATTAATTGGTTTCTTAAAAGCCCAAGACAAGACAACGATCATTATTGGTAGTTTTTAACAATGTATTTAATAAGATTCTACTTGCCATCAACTATATTTTCTATTGAATGAATTAAGCAACCCATCCATTACTTAGCATATTATGTGAATTTTGACTTAATTTAGCCTTTAAGTCAATAATAATTACGGATATCAAACAAGTTTAATCTCATTAAGCATTGAATTTTCAATTTTCACCATTTAATAGAATTATGCAATACGCCTTAAATGCACTGAAATTTTTAATTTTGAGCACCTGCGGTTGTCATACACATTTAATAGTTAGGACTTTGTTATATATATAAGAGGAAAAAAGTCCCCTTAGACGCTTGTTAACCAATCAAATAAGTAAAAGTATAGTTTTTAGTCCGCTCATTGTTTTCGTGATACACATAATCATGTTTTCTGTCACACCCCAAAATCACAAAGAGTAGGGATGACACGGCCGTCCTTCCACACGAAGGACACAGCCTCAAACACAACCAACAACCTGATATCAACTTATATATATATCAAACCATATATACATATCAGATGGACCAATAGATTGGTTGCAACATCAGAGTTTCTATAATCCACCAAAAAGAAATATACAATTAGAACTCAGACAATCCAACCACTAGCAAGGAATATGTACACCATTTCCTTTGACCATACCCAAAAATAAAACTCCCCAAAAAGTTTCCCACCAACGGCGCACTCGCTCTATTCGCCGCTAACCGAGGAACCTGAAAAGATTAAAGGAGGAGTGGAATGAGCAACAACAGCTCAGTGAGTAGTACATATCTTCTAAGCAGATCGAACAACCACTATGCATGTATACAAAGCAATACCAAACTTTATAATGCTAACTCAATATATAAAATACATATCAAATCGTATAAGAGTTATTTGATATCATCAAAGCTTTATACTAATATGGAAAACTCATTTAAATCACCATCAAAAGTCAAGTATCAATGGTCAAGTCCATTGAATAATCTCTCCATCAAATATAGCATATCAATGGTCCATCCATTGATTAATCTATTGCTCAATATTCCACCATGGTCACGACACAACGCCTTGTGACAAGGCGACCAAGTTTTTCCCCTTAGCAAGGTCTCCACCTACAAAGCCGATGGCTGGGCCCAAAAGGATATCCTAAACCTGATATGCATACCCGAAAAACCCCTCACTGGGTTCACAGTCATATTGAGCATAAATAACCATCCTCCAATACCAGAAATCCAATTCAGAAATCAATATCTTAAACCAAACAAATAACATTTGCAGCATAACCCATCATCCATTTCATATCAATTTCTCAAATCATTATAAACATTTCCATAAATCAATCGCAAAGCAATACGCTTTTTAAACATTCATAATCAACCAAAGAGTAGCAATTGCTTGACCTGGCTTTTATGCATAAAAATGCTCTAATGTACATACATATATACTTCAAGACATGAATTTTTCAAAATCAAAGAAGATATAGTACCACTCACCTCGTCGCCTACGACCAAACGACAAACGATACTCGTATCGTCGAACTCAAGGCTCTATCAAATAATCGAGGAATAATGTTAAAATCTAATAAAACTCTTATCTTAACTACGAAATGACTAACTTATGCCTTAACTCTAACAAAAGGACTTCTACGCGCTAACAAATCGCATAACTAAAGCAATTGCTCAAGCGATTCGCAACGTGGAGATTAAACGCAAAACTTGATCACGCCTTAATTTCCTCCTCCGAACCCCGATCCAAGTGAATTTATAGTCAATAGAGAGCCCTTGACACATATAACAAGAATCCCAACTTCACCGTCCCAAAATCAAGCCGAAAGGTGACAAAATATAGGCCCAAAGCTGCTGGACGCGTACTGTTCACAGCGCATGGGAAACTTTGAAATTTTGTTTCGGACAAACCACAAGCTCAAATCATGATCGGCTCCACAACACCCTAAACTATCATTCCCACAAAAATACACAGCTCAACGACTCCAAAATCGGACTTCGCCACTTGATTTTCCAACAATTCCGAATTTGAGCCCTAAACTTATAAATAACTTCAATTGGATGAACGAGGGGCCTAATCTCTTACTGAGTGCTGCGTTATGGAGTAGAGTTGGCTTGGCGAGGCATCCGTGGCGTGCACGTGCCAAAACCCCTTTCCTTTCTTCCCCTTTTCTCCTCTTCTTCTTCTTCTTCTTCTTTTCTTTCTTTTCTTTCTGTGCCCGAACGTGGGCTTTCTTCCTTTTTTATCTCTTCCCTTTTCTTTTTGTTATCCTTTTTTTTTTTTCTTCCTCTCTCTCTCTCTCTCTCTCTCTCTTTGCCCTTTCTCCCGAAGACTCTCGATTCCTCTCTCTTGGCTGTAGCTTCTACCTTTTTCTTTTTCTTTGACCGGGTCAAAACCCATATTTTACATTTTCAAAATCAACTATTTCCTCATTAAGTATATTTAACATGGGTCTTGGGGTAAACATGATCATTGGACAAGCCAACTTCCGAGCAAGAATAATTTGAGACTTGGCACTTTCGAAATAGCGAAAATAACTTAAGACACTACATGGGCTAAGCATCAAATATTGGAGAGTCAGATTCAGAGTCCACTCTATAGGATTCTCTACTATCAAGAGCAGGCACATGATGGTGCCTCCAACTCGGAAGAAGTCGGGAAATTTTTCTAACAAAATGTGTAAGTGAACTTCCAGCAAGAACTCTGGTCTGATTCGGTTCAAATTATCAGGGGAACATTCTGTAGATAGCTTACTAATCTTTGGATACCGATAATGGGCCTTGCGAGATCATTGTGATTGTGATGATCTACTCAGATAAAATTTTAATGACATCGAAGAAGTGGACATTGTAAAATGAGTACAAGGAATTCAGCTCCTGTTACAAGATTTAGGTTTTAGAGATCACACAACAGAGGGTGAGCGAGAGCAATCACAACAAGACTGCATCTTTACTTCTAAATGGCTTTCTAAAACATCACATACAAGCTTTATTTACAGAGCATTGAGAGACAATTAAAACCCTGGTTGCCTCTAACAATTGACTCCAAACATAACTAGCATAGCTTTCACAGCTCCTGAATGTCATTAACAGACAGACTCGCATTCACATCTACCTTACAATACATTCACATTTACAAGTCATAAGTCAAACATTTGGCATATTTACAGTTATTCACTTATATAGTACATTCACTTCCACATGCTGAGAACTCATTGCTTCCCATGCTTGTGCCTTGGGTGGTTGCACCATCTCTCTGCACTGATCTATCGATTAACTGGATATCCCAACCCTCATCTCTCTGGTAGCCACAATGTATTTCCGGAACATGTGCAACTTTATGATAGTCATCATCTTGTCCACCTTGCACAAGCTTCTTGACGAGCTCATCTGGCATATCAAAAATCTCCAGCACTTTCAGCTTTGTCAGGTGTTCAACACCTGATGGAAGATTCTCTAGTAAGTTGCAACGCTGAATGACAAGCTTCTCAAGAAAAGGCATTGCTCCCTTCTCCACTTCTATGCACCTGAGTTTTTCAAGAAGGTCAAGAACCAGAAGTTTTAGCTTCTTAAAGCCTTTTGCTCTAAAGCACAATGAGCTTCCCTCATAAACCTGACGCAACTCAAGATGCACAAGATTGGGCAGAATTTCCAGAGACACAAGAGGGTCATCCTTTAGGCGACTGTAGCTCAGGTGCAATTTCGTCAGGCTACTGAGAGAGGGTACCCATTTTGGTAAAGCCCCCAAACGTCCTTCTAAGTACATTCTCTCAAGGAATGGAGGTGGACTAGAGAGGTGTTGCAGATCAATAATCTCATCTTCATCAACAGAAGCTATGGAAATTGCTTGAAGCCTGGTTAGTTTGGAGATTGACGAGCACAAATCCCTTCCATCTTCTTTTTTAACTTTCAGAATGGCCAACCTATCCAGTTGTGTCAACATTCCAAGCTCTCGCATAACACTGCAGCTATTCGCGTCATCTGCCTCTATATAGCAGAGCTTTTGAAGGGATTGCAAAGCCCCTATTCCTCGAAGGGCCTTAAAGCCAACTCTGAAGTTTAAATAGGGCATATGCTTATAGCGATAAACAAGGAGATGACGAAGTCGTCGAAGTTTCAAAATGTCAACAGGCAATTCAGTGACATTTGTGTGTTTAAGGTCTAGAGTCTCTAAGTTTTTAAGCTTCACGATAGAAGATGGAACCGTACTAACCTCAGTGCCCCTGAAACTTAGATATCTCAGATAACACCAATCAGCAACTTGAGCAGGGAACCTTTTTAAAGGCGCCGCTAGTATATCCAAAACATTGAGCAGTTTCATATCACTAGCAAGAACTTTATTCATAAATGATCTCTCCATCCCAAACATATATAAAGAGCGAAGTTGAGACAAGGACCAGTTCTGTTGCAGAGCTCGCAAGGTTTTCTGTAATGACAGGCGACGGACTTTGTCTGGCTGTTTAAATTTTTCTTCTTTGGCTATTTCTGCAAAACCCTGATTGGTCGACTTGGAAGTGACAATTTCCCACAGAAAATCATGGATGTGGCAAAAATCGACAGCTCCATAACTTCGTGTACCAGCCACCTCAATCAGGTTTCTGTTCAACAGCTCCATGAAGTAGTCCTCAGCAACTTCCTCGAGAGTCTTTCCTTCTTTCTTTTCAACAAATCCTTCAGCGATCCATAACCGAATCAGTCTCTTACACTTAATGTGGCGACCCTCGGAAATAAACTTAAGTGCAAGAAGCAGGATTTCAGGTAGTATGGCAGATCATCAAAGCTAAGCGAAAGTACTCTCTTCAAGTTTTTGAGTTTGTCGTCGCAGTCAATCTCTGTATCAAGACTATGACGAACCAATTCCCATTCATCTATTCTGTGCTTGTCTTTTGTAGCCAAAACACCACCGATAGCCACTATAGCAAGCGGCAGTCCTTCGCACTTTTTAAAATGAACTCACAGGTCTTCCAGATGGGAAGGGCATGAACTCCCCTGAAATGTCTTCTCGCAGAAAAGCTTCCATGACTGTTCTACTGGCAGAGGCTCCATCTTATAGACCTTCCCCTCGAATTCTCGACAGGAGGTGTGTGCTAGATCATAATTCCTGGTTGTGATGATTATTCGGCTGCCGCACATGTTGTAAGGCAGTGCATGTTTGACAGCATCCCATTCGTCTATCCTCCATGTGTCGTCTAGAACAACCAGATACCTCACTCCTCGCAGCAAGTCTTTGATTAATATCGTCAGCCAGTGGATATTCATGGTGTCTGCACCACAAGGAATCGGTTGTTTGATCGCTCTCACGATTTGCTCACGTATGTCCTGGAGGAGCTCTCCTATATTTGGAGAACCAGAGAAATTGATCCAAGTACATACCATGAAATGTTTCTTGACCTCTGGATCTTGATAAACTTCATTTACCAGCGTGGTTTTGCCCAGTCCTCCCATCCCGACGACCGAGATAACTTGCGGCCTAGAAGTGCCCTCAACCAACCACGCAACCAGTTGCTTCTTCTGTTCTTCAATGCCTACAAGCTCATTTTTGTCTGAAAGACAGTCTTTACCTCGGTGTTCATGCCATCTGTTGTCAGAGTAATTGGAGCCTGGGCCATGTTCAGCTTTACTGAACTTGTGGCGTAGCCTCTGGCGTCCATCACATAAGCTTTTGATTCTGGAGTTGATGTTCTGTATCTGTGAAATGGTCCGATATCGAGCTTTCATGTTCTTCACACAGCAAGATATCCTACAGAAGAGACCGGCAAACCCAACCCCATGATCATGCGCCAAGAGAAGTTTGAACTCGTCGAGAGCATCTTCAGTGACATATGCAATCTCTCTCAGCTGCTTTACCCATTCCTTGACTTCATCATCGCTCTCTTCCAGGGAATCTGCGACCCTCAGCGATGCACTTATGCACTCCAGCTGTCCTCTCGCTGAGCGAACTTCGTCCTCAGCATCTCTGAAGAATTGCACTTCATTGTCCAGAAAATTTGTGAGCTTCCCAATAAGGAAGTTCACGGCAGCTTCTGCCATGCTCTAATTGTGCGTGTGCAGAAGTAGTGGATTATAACGCTGGCAGGATCTTTTACATTGTTGCTCCAAAAGTTGGGGAGTTCAGCGTGGAAATGGTGAAACGTATGATGTCCGGGCTGAACTTTAAATTTTGTTTTTCTTTCCTGAGCAAATTATATTTTATAGTCCTTTTCCCAACTACCGACATTATTATATACTCCTACCAACTATTCAATATGTTATATTTCTGTAGAAGTACTTCTTAGCGCGAGAGTTTATGAATGTTTCGATCTTTCAATGAAGTAACATAGAATACATTAGGTAACTAGATTTGCACTTCCGATTTTTTTGTTTTGGAAACAATTGACCTGGTTCTAAACAGAAAATCACTGATTAGGCAACTCACTGCGAATTTGTATAAAATGACATATCCACGCTACTAGAATATATCATTTTTGCATTTCCATGAACGAACAATTAAATTGGCCAGCTATGAGTTACAAATAATTTTTGCTAGTCTAGTTTGTTGAATCTATTTTGCGGGCTATCCCGCTTGATGTAGGCATTCCGATTATGCACCATAGGCTTTCTCAAGCTCGCATTTCTACATAAAAAGTTTGGGATGAAGTTAGGTTTGAGCTGATGAAACCGCTTAAGATTGGGTCAGATGTTACAAATTGCTGGTCAAGACTTTCACAACTGTCACTTTCTCTAGACCTCAAGTTGAATGATCCTCTCCTTGATCCCGAAGAAAACCCAATTAGCACCTAAGTAACATCGACACTAACATGAGACACGCGATACAATACGACATGACACTCCGACACGTTATTTAAAAATAAAAAATAAAAAAATCCACACGTTGTATATTAAATGTGTGTGTGTATATATATATATATATGATAAATTATCATTTTTATGATTATTTTAATCAAATTAATTTGATTCAAATTCACAAATAAATAAATAATTAATAAAAAAGAGCCTAGAATGAATTTACAATAAAAAATTAATCTACCATTTGTTAATAACATGCATTATTTCAATTTGATAAATTCATCCATCACAACAATCCACAAAACTTGGAGAAAAAGTGCAAGCAATCGACATTCCAATATTAAATTTAACATTTAATAATAAGTCGAAAATAATCCACATTTCACCAAGGAAAATAACAAAAACTCTTTCCCCTTTATCATTTTCATTATTATTATTTTTATTTTTTTATATATTTACATTTTAACCTTTCATCTATTGAAATTTTTTGTACGTGTTAGAATTGCATATCCAAATTCCAAACTCGCGTGTCGGAGCATATCAAGAGAGTTGATCACATGTCGGATTTTCCAACACCTATTGACTGCGTGTTGGAGCGTGTTGGACACATGTTAGAGTATCTGACATGACATGACATGAATGCTTCCAAAGAGTATTGGTACTTCCTAGATCAGCACAATCTGTGGACCGAACAACCTCCAACCATCTCCACAAATCTATCCCATCTCGGCAATAGGCCAGTTCTTCAACCACTATGCGCCTCCACAATTCAGGATGTTATTTTTATACCTAAAGGTCTCTGCACAGTTTCTTCCGTTCAACAGTTTCCACTGCCATTATCAATTAGCTGGAAAGTACAAGATCAACTTTTTTTTTGGCCGAAACAATCAAGATCAATTGGTTACATCTTTTTAGTTGATCAATAGGAAACTGAACATCTATACTTTATAACATTAGCGAAAAGTCCAATCAACCGTTTCTTCCTAGGAAATTGGGGCGAAATTCATCTAAAATGGTTCTAAATAAGTAATTAAGGTCACATACTGAAACTTAATAGGTCTTTTTTTTAAAAAAAATTGTGTTTTATGAGATTGGACATTCATCGAATAAGCTACCAAGGGGATTCTCTCTATACCAAACTTAATATGTACTTTGGCTTTGGTCTTCAAGAAAGCTCTTGCCCTTGTACTGTGTAGAGAGCTAGACCAAGTCCGAGTTGTCCAACAACAAATCAGAAAATGGAAAAGGACATTGATTACAACTGAGCTACTAAAATACAAGCATATTGTCACAATAAATCATCAATCACCAGCGACATGAAACTTTAAAAACGGGATCACACCGTTGCATCTTTAAGAAACATTGGAGTATTCACGAATGCGTTACCAGGTATTAGGTGGAGTTGATTTGGATCCCATGAAGAGAAAATGCTACTTTTGCCAGCACCAATCTACTGGATGAACACACCATAGCCGAAAAGGAAAAAAAAAAAAATTCCAAGACGCATGTTTGAGTCGCTCGTACTTTTGTGTGAATTTACAGTGTCTTCCGTTTGGTACCTTCGTTTTGGTCTCCTGCTTGACATCTTATCAAACATTTGGTGGACAGACTTGTGAGAAAAAGCAGGGCCATCCAGTTCAAACCCCTGCGAGAATATTAAAGGACGAATTCTTCCAAGAAGTAAAAAGGTCTGTCCCTTAATTCCAAGCACCGAGAGATTTGGATTATCGCATTTAACCAATGCAAGCTAATTTTCTCCTAGTTGCATGGTTGCCTGCGATGCACACGCTTACTCAAAGCAAAAATTAATTGTTTTCGTGATGAGGGCGTAATTAATTTTAAGGGATAAATACATTAAAAATTCTAAAACTTGTCATGAAAATGCAATTGAATCCTAAAACTTTTGAAAAGTACAATAAATCCTAAAACCTTTCATGAAAGTGCAATCAGTTCTAAAACTATCAAACAATAGAATTAAATATAAAAAAAAAACTTGTCAAATTGGTCTAATCTAGTCTTTTCGTTGATTACACTTTTTTTACAGTTTTACAATTTAGATTGGATTTAGTTGCACTTATTGAACATTTTAGGACTCGATTGCACTTTCGTGATAAGTTTTAAGACTTAGTTATACTTTTTGATAAGTTTTAGAACTTCAAATACACTTATCCCTAATTTTAATGAAACCCGTGAAAAATAATAAACTAAATTCTCTTAGACAGATTTAGGATAGACAGATTTACGATAAACATTTGGACACATCTTAAAACCGGTTCTTCTAACTCCGTTAAATTCAGGAGTAATTCGTCAAAACTTCGGGTTTGCTCCTCTAACATAGTGCTTCCACAGGCTGGGGGTTTGCCATGGAAGTGGTCAACCTGCTGATGTCCAGTCATTCCATCAGTTTATGGCTGTTTGCTCCTGATGCACACCCGCATAACAAATATAAAAGCCTAATACCCTGTCTTGTCTAAGTTGAAAATGACCATTATCAATATCGATTAGTATGATTGCACGCAACTTATTTTGCTTGGTTCGTGTATCAACACACCTAATTCACTTATTTTTTACTCAATCGCTGTTTAACTTTTTGAAGGAAATGACAGGAAACTTAATTAATTTCCAGTCCACTCTTGTTTCACATCTCGGAAACTTTGCGGAAAAACAATGGTTCTAATCACAATTCTTGTTTACTAGGCAAGTTCGCTGCAAGCACTAAATATATTTTCGTACTAATGTTAATGAGAGGGACATTTTCCTGCATGGCTTTCAACATCGACCGGCTATTAATTTCAGGTAATTGTTTCTAGTGAAGGTTGATGAACGTTCGTAGGCAACTGTTTTGTTTCAGAATACTGTTGCGTTAAAGCTCTCTAAAGCTTGCTTGGTCAAGTAAAAGAATCGGCCGGGGGATTATGGCAATGAAGCAGGTTAACTTCACAAGAACTTCATAGCGGACAAGACATTTTGAACTGTCGCCTCCTCATTAACTCAAAAATTTTCAAGCTCTTCGTTGATTCTTCCATGGCTTCATGCTACTAGAAACATCATTCAGTGAGACTAATGCAGAGATCTTTATATGTCTAGTTTCAAGCAAATTTCTTGGCTCTAGTCTCTAATAAAGTATCTTGCCCTTTCCGATCAAGTGAGATAGATCAAGTCTAAGGAGGACATGGTCTCATGTTTTGTCTAGGGCATGTGTCCACGCATTTGCAATATAAATGGGGTGAACTGTAACTAATGAGCCCTGGAAATTATAAATGCGAGTCTCTTATGGAATGTTCTTCTGATCTGATGTCGGAAGTCATAGTACTTCACTCAGTTTAATGTCTTGCAAAATTGATTGTTTTGTTTATAGCATACTTAAGATTTCTTGGACAACGATTTGCGAAACCCTTTCGTTTGAATCATGGTGACATTAGCTTAGAAATTAAAGGGCATCAACCGATACATTGATAATATTAAACTGATGGTAACCTTCTAGATAAGTTTAAGTCGTCACTTGTATGTCATGTGAGGTCGATTTAGATAATGAGAGGGCCATAAAAGCTCCTCTACTGAGCTCAATCCTCGGGAAGATGGTTTTGCAAGGAGTAGGTCTTAGACTGAGAATCGAGAACCTACCAAGCAAGTCATTTCTTGGATTTTGAAATCGGGAATTGAATTAATTCCCTTAGGAATTGGCTTGGAATTGCAGCCATTTTACGATTGCTTAAGAAACTAGATCTAATATAATTAATATAACTAGAACGTTCTATAGCATAGTGGTTAAAGCATTAGTAAATTTGTCAATCTTTCCAGGTTCGAAACCCATTTCTAATATATATATATATATAAAGAAGCCGTAGTCAGTTTCCCAACTTTTCACTTAATACTTGGAACCAATCCAATTGCTCACTGCCACTCTATTACATGCAAAGATCTGAAGGGGATAACTTGTTAGGATCCGAAATCCTCAACCTGAATCACTGTGGAGGTGTCTCGACTCTCTACACAGTGACGGGTTTGCTTGAAAATCAACTTCATATTGACGGCTTTGCTTGAAAAAGATCGCTCGTCTTACAGTCTGAGCCGCACACCCAGTCTTTTGGCTATTTCAAATTGGACCTCGAATTTTTTATTTTATTTCAAATAGCACCCCAGATATGGAATTTTCAACATATTCCTCGTTTAATGCCCCACTCTCGACGAGCCTGCCTTCTGTTGACTAGCTTCCCTGCTTCTCGCACGGTCTTCTCATAAAGATACGCTGTATGCAGTGACATTGTTTCGTATTAATTGGTTTCAACGACGAAATATCTTTAACTGAAAGTGGTTCTTTCATTTTTTTATAAAAAGAGATATGTTCTGTGATGACTTCGGACAAAAAATAACACACGAGCATACAAAAACTTATAAAACCCAATTTAACGGAATTAGAAATATACAATTTTTGACAGAATTTAGTCGACGACAAAGCGCGATGACATAAAAATGCAATATTGAAATTGACGATGAAGATTTGAAAGCTACAACTAAGATACACAGCGGAATTTAATTGATGACAAAGAACTAAAAGCTACAACTAAAATTCACGCAAGAATTTAATCAACCACGAGGTATCTAAAAACTATAACTACGATATAGAACCGAAAAATAATGGAAAGATAACAGTTTTTATTTTTATTTTTATGGGGACTACAAAGAGTACGATGTGGCTATCAAAGGACTACAATCAACAGTTACAAATAGAGGTTACAAACAGTTTATAAAAAGAAATAACTTCTTGATGGTTACAAGAGGTTGCAATATCATAATTTCCTATTATCTAGTAACAGTTATTTAAAAAAGCTTAGATATCAGAAAATATTGCTACGTAGTAGCTACACATCAATGTGAAGGCTAGGGAAGCGATATCCATTTTTGATAAATTAGGGCTGCATTATGGGCCATCGAACGTCACTAGTCAGCTCCACTTTCTGCTACACTATGAAGGCTACATTTGCCTCCGATCAACTTTCTCCGGCCATACATTTGATTAGTACTTTACAAGCTGTGAGCATTACCTATATGTAAAATTGATTACATATAAAAACAGGCGATATCCACAGGTGTGACCCGTTTAATCGCAAGGGTGGTAGGAGAAATATGGGCCATAAGCGAAAGCCAAATAACCCAAAAAAAAAAAAAAAAAAAAGATTTAAACATCTGTTTTTGGACCATTTTCAATTGTTCAATGTCATTGTTTGGAAATTTTTTTGGCAATCGAATCCTTAAACCAAAGATAGCGACCAGGGGCATATCTCTCTCTCTCTCTCTCTGAGGCAATTAGTTAAGTAAGGGTGAGCATGGTTTCAAGTAAAATCTAGAACTGGAGAACTGAACCGATGAGAACCTATTCAATTTTAGGTTCCAAGATATGTAAGGTAAGTTCCAGCTTCCAAAAATTTAAAAACCCATTTCGACGGCTAGGTTTCAAATTCTAAGTAGATGGAACTTGAAAATTGAACCTAGAACAAGTTCTGTGTTTTTCTTGGTTTATGTCTTCACGTGATCCCGTGGTGTTTAGTGGCATCCAATGATGAGTGGGTAATATGGAACTACTAGTCCGAGCTTACATTTTATAACCAAGACTTTTACTTAGTTAATGTTTCATATTCTTTGTGTGCCTAAATATAAGTTGTGGTTAACAGATTAACAGTATGTGGTAATCATTAAAGGTAATGCTGGAAACTTGGGTAGACCCTAGAACACATGATAGGGTAGGTTTCATGTTTGGATAAATTCTAGATTTCAAAAAATAAGAAACCGGTTATAATATGTAGGTTCTAGGTTCCAAGTAGAACTTATACGGAACCTCCGAAACTGCTCACCCCTATAGTCAAGTTGGGATATGTTCCTAGATATCGGAATATAATTTGGCCCTTAGTCAATTTCGGGGGGTACATTGCAAAGAACTTCCAAATGTCGGGAGTGGAGCAGGATAAGGGGCCTTTGCGAAAACTAAAATATCAACGGCAACTTGGCACAATACCAAAAATTTGGGTGCAAATGTAATTCGGCCAATTTTATTAGTTTATGGTCCTCAAATCCGATATATATATAGGTGGGTTACCTCCGGAAATTGCAGAATCGGTGTATGTCCTCTGTTCGAGGACTAGGAGTACGAGAGGTTTGGCGTGACTGGGCTGAAGCAGTTTCTTTTACAGCATAGTAATGTCTTAACCGAGGTTAAAATCCCAGGAGGAGTCGGTTTTGAATGTGGAGGGAAGCATATGAAGAAGGCTCGCCTAACTCCAATTCAATTACTTTATTTTCGTATTAAGAGAAGTTCAATTTAATTTGCAGAAATGACGCTCAAGAGGATTGTGAGAAGTTCCCATGATTTTCCAATGTCGATTTCATTCCTGGCAACGCATGTTAAATGTCGGCAAACATCCAATCAGCTCAGCAAGATTACAGCTAATAACGATAACCTAATATGGGGTTGCGTGAGCACAGTCACAATAATAATTAAAAAAAAAAAAAAAATTGACTCCCACCTAATTTTGTTTTTGAAATTGAGATGGCTTCCTCACGCATTTCGTTTGCTCTATCATAGGGATAATTTCTGTTTTTTAAACTTAAAAAAGAGAAATGAAAAAGAGGAGATACTTGCTAGTCCACGCATATGCTCTCACCCATTGATTGACATAACATCACTAAATTGAAAAGGGGAAGCTATGATATGATGGCAATCCATATCATGTCAAAATGTTTGCTTCGGTAAATCGTGCATATGTTCAAAGTTAGTGTCATGAAGATCCCAATTTTCATATCAAAGAATATTTTCCTTCATTTCTAATTGAACAAAATTCTCTCCAAGCATGCCTACTTGATAGATTAGAAGTTATGATTATTACCCACAATACAAAGTTGACCAACATTAATAAAAATGAATGACGTCCATATTAGAGAATGATTAGAAGAAAACATGACCAATCATATTTTAAGATGGGAAGTAAGTAATTAATACACTATGAAAAGTGCATAGTCTTCATTATTTTTATTTTCCATCAATGCTCCGTAGAAAAATTAAATTAAGTAAAAAATTTCGTGTGAGCATCCTTTAAGCAAACCCGTATCATGAGTAAGCAACAGTCCGAGATACTCCAAGTTGCTATAAGCTTTTCCTAAAGAACTCTTCCAAAAGGACATTCTTGCTGGTCATTATCAAAGCATGCGTCACTTGTCGTTTTCATTTAAGTTTCTATTTCTCTTTTTATATTCGTTCCTTCTTTTTCTCCGGGTAATCAAATAATTTCGTTACCGACCAAAAAAAAAAAAAAATCAAAAATAATTTCGTTTCCCAACTTAGCAAAGTCCCATTCAAGCCAAAATTTTCACGGCCCATTTAGAAGTTGACTACACATTAAGCAACCCGGATAAACCTCACTCAGAACAACAAGAGGGTCAGTTATAACCAACTTGGTAAATGGGTCGTTAATCTTCCACGAGATCACAGGTTCGATTCATGTCTAGATGAATGCGCTTCATTGCTTAGCTGAACAATGTTATGACATACCTCATGTGGAAATATGTACATGCAGATATATGCATATTCATTTTGAGCAATCACAAAACATACTCACACATGAAAGAAGCAGAACATACCTACTTGCGGAAGATCACAACCGGCAACGAACAAATTAACAAGCCAGTCTCGCCAACAGTACATGACCAACTTCTTTCGTTGAGCCTCCCGTTCCATTTATATGAAATAATTAATGCTCTTTTGTTGGGAATAACGGATCCCCGAAAATCGGATTCGACACTAAATCGAACCCCTAAAACGAATGCGGAAGCGAAGCCCGGGAAAATCACGTATCACCGATCCTAAAGCACACCACGGATTCGAGCGTACCTTGTTAGCCACAGATTAAATACCAATGCCGAAGATCGAGGAAGAAATTCTGATCCGATTCGATCCGATGGCGCCTTGATGGGAAGAAAAACGCTTGCTGTTTTTCTTGGAGAGAGAGCGCGCGGGAGAAGGGAAAACGTTCGTATGTTTTCTGTTTTCCAACAGTTGTCTTCTCTCTCTCTCTCCTCCCTTTTATACCTTCCCCCATCCACGGGCCCTATTCCCGTGGGCCGGGCCTTTCGGGCCCAACATGGGCGGACGGGCCTTAAGCCCATCTCATATAAAACCATCATCTCCCACTCGCACATGGTGGGCCGAACAGGATTCTCTTTACCTCTCTTCAACATTCATACGGTGAATAATCCGTGCGACCAAAGATACTTTGAGAGCTCGTTGCTATACATCTGTTAGGAATATATAGCAACTCATAATGGGCATCACATCCTGAGTAGATTTAGTATGCAGTACCCTAGATCGATCAATCACATTTATATCTCTCTTGATCTCTTTTAAACAATGATATATATATATATATATATATATATATATATATATATATATTGTATTCACAATTATAATTATCACAAAGACAGTCATAATTGGTTAACCGGTGAATACAAAACTACAATGTGATTCTCCAAATTCGATCTTCCTCTTCCCTTCAAACTCTCAATTTCAGTTCAGCTTGCTTTTCTAGAAATATCCCATTAGATCGAATCAAACTCATGACCATTGGCAACATCCTAAGATAGCAAACACTAAATAGAAATCTTGAGAATAAGTAAGAGTCATGAGGGGACTAAAATTGAGGAACTCTTTTCCTCAAGAGTCTCACACGACATAAAAGTTGAGATCAAACTTTTGCCACTCTTATTGGTCGTCTCATGCATACGTAGTATGAAATACGTATTACGGTATTAACTCATTTTCCCATGGAGCGTATGTCTACACCTTTCAATACCGTACAGATGATAGTTCAGACATACCCAATGTCTAACTTGAGTTCACGTTTCTACTCATTAACAAAATTCATCAGAACTCACATCTGGCATCATAGACAGATAAAGCAAAATATGTGGGGTATTTTACTTTCGGACATAGTAAGTATTATGTCCTCATCTCAACACTTAGTTAAGGCGACATACGTGTTTTAAGTTTGAGCTCTCGATTATCACCTAGATAATAAGCTTAAAAACAGTCTCATCTCTATTTATCACACAGTAAATAGAGGCGATTACCCGTGTGAGTGGGCTAATCTCATATCTATCCGACATACTTTCTTAACTTAAAATAATGCACTGAGCATTAAGATGCATAAAGATCACACAAAGATTCATAGGCATTAATGATGAAAAAACACAAATTCATCATATGTGAACACTTAGGGAAATTACAATATTCAGTACATCAGCCTCTACGCAGTCCTAGAGATTTCATATGGCCACAAAAAAAAAAAAAAAAAAAACACATCTCTAGGTATTGGCTTTGTCATAGGATCTGCTACCATTCTATGCATAGTATGTACTCTAAGTTCACATCTTTTCGTGCAACCATATCTTTGATAAAATTATACTCGGTATCTTTATGTTTGGTCTTGCCATGATATTTTGAATCTTTGGTGTACGCTTTCGCTACTTGGCTATTACAGTTAACCAATAACGGATCTGCAGCACTTCCAATAACATCTAAATGATCCAAAAAATCTGTTAAGCCAAACACCTTCTTATACTGCTGCTGATAATGCCACGAACTCAACTTCTATCGTGGACAAGGCTATACACGTTTGTTTCTTACTGCTCCAACATATGGTGCCATTATTCGGTAAGAAAACAAACCCAGAGATAGATTTCCTTTCATCTATGTCTTTTCTCCAATCAGCATCTGAATAGCCTTAGAGTCGCAGATCCTTTCCTTAATAACTCAACGTATAATCAGCAGTCCCCTTTAGATACCTCAATATTCTCTTAACGGCTTTCCATTGTGCTGGACCTGGATGGATTGGTATCTACTCACCATTCCAACTGCAAAACATATGCCAGGTCTTGTACACATCATAGCGTACATCAAGCTCCCAACAGCACTAGCATAAGGAACATATTCCTTCTCTTGTGGAGTCCCTGGACACAGTCTATGGCTCAATCATTCACCTTTTGTAATAGGAGTGTCTATGGGTTTACAATCTCGAAATCTTAACTCCAAGAATGTATGCAACATCACCCAAGTCTTTCAACTCAAAGTTGGAAGATAACCAATTCCTCACAGTATTAACAAACTCCATATTGCTTCTGGCAATTAGTATATCATCAACATATAATGATATGATCATAAATTGATCTTTGGATCTTTTGATATATACACAATGATCCTCATCTATCATTGTAAAATCATATGCCATTATGACATTATGAAAACGTATTATGAAAACGTATATATCATTGTCTCGATGACTGCTTAAGGCCGTATATCGATCACAAAAGTCGACATACATTTTCTTCTTGGCCTTTCACTATGAAACCAGCAAGTTGTTCCATATATTTATTCCTCTAATTTTCCATTGAGGAAAGCAGTCTTTACATCTATTTGATGAAACTCAAGATCCATACTAACCATTATTGCCAGAATAATGCGAATCGAGGTAAATTTCACTACAGGAAAGAATGTTTCTACATAATCAATTCATTCCTGTTGATTATACCCCTTCGCCACAAGGTGAGCCTTATGCCTTTTTATCGAGCCATCAGCCTTTCGCTTTATTTTGAGAACCCACTTGTTCCCAATAGCTTTGTATCCCTTTTGAAAATCAACCAGTTCCCAGACTTGGTTTGATTTCATTGACTCCATTTCCTCTTTCATTGCATGAATCCATTTTTCCTTGCTAGGGCAATTCAGAGCCTCATTAATATTTCTTGGCTCATCCTCACCTTGTGAAGCAATCATAAAAATTTCCCCTTCAATGTCAAAACGTCGATGGGGAATACTCTGGCGACTTGTTCACCGTATGGGAAATTGTACACTTAGCACATCATTCCCATTATACTCCCACTAGGATTAGATAATGATGATGTCATCTCATTATGTGGGTGTAATTGAGAATGAGTTGAATTCAATTCATCACTTCTCATATTACTCCCACTTGGACGAACTCCACTAATATCATTATCTTGATCCAAGATTCCCAATAGGGAGTAATCTTTCCCTATTTCGCCCTTCTTAGGAAATTCATCCACTAAGAATGTGACATCCCGTGATTCAAATTCAGTTATACTCCCACTTTCCTGCTCACCTATGAACACATACTCTCTTGAGTGTTCAGAGTATCTCATTAAAATACTCTTCTTTCTTTTGGGACCCAATTTCCCAAACTTGTGAGAGGACTCATGAGTATAGGTAGCACAACCCCATGACTTAAGAAAACTTAAGTCCGATTTTCTACCTGTCCATAACTCATATGGAGTGGAAGTAATTAATTTTGAAGGCACCCGGTTAAGTATATAGGCAGCAGTTAACAACGCATCACTCCAAAAGGTAATAGGTAAGTTAGCATGCGCCATCATGGACCTAACCATTTCTAGTAGGGTTCTGTTTCTTCTCACTGCAACACCATTTTGTTGAGGAGTATATGGAATAGACAACTGTCTTTCTATTCCTTTTTCATCACATAATTTTCTGAACTTATCAAATAAATATTCTCAACCTCGATTGGATCCAAATACCTTTATTTTCATTGTCTAATTGATTTTCTACCAAGTTCATAAATCTTCTGAAACAACTCATGCTTCAGATTTATGAGAAATCAAATAGACATATCCGAATCGAGTATAAAAGTGATGAAATAAACAGCCCCTTGCCTTCTTCTCACATTCATTGAACCACAGACGTCAGAATGGATTAAATGCAGAGGAAATTCAGCTCTTTTACCTTTTCCAAATGGTTTCCTTGTCGTTTTCCCTACTAGGCAATGCTCACATATAGGCAAATCGACTTTTTCAATGTCGCCCAACAAGCCCCATTTGGCTAGTCTATTCATATGTTGTTGGCCAATATGACCAAGTCTAGTATGCCACACATTCACATCATTATCACATGAAGTAGAAGACGTGAAACAAGGGAACAACAAATATTGACATCACCACAGTCAACATCTAATACAATAAAACCATCCAGAAAGTGACCACAACCATAGTAGTTCGTATCCAAATACAAATCTACACTTTTATTATGGAAGTTCATACCAAAACCAAGCTTAACCAACATCAAAACAGACACTTAAATTTCGACGAATCTCCGGAGCATATAGAATATCATGTAGGAACAAGGTGCGTCCACCACGCATGTTTTAATTAGCAGGTGCCAATCTCTTTTAACTTCATCTCTGGAGTTATTTCCTACATAGATTCACTTAGTTCCAGTTGGTACTCGTCGGAATTCCACGAAGGATTCTCTATCCTTCGCTACATGGTCTGTCGCTCCTGAATCTACAGTCCACAAAGGATTGGATTCGGTCAATAAAGCGAACTTGACACAAAAGCAAAGTTCTCAAATGTACAAGAGGTGTTTATCTTCTTTGGCTCACGACAGTCGCGAGCATAGTGACCTCTCTTGTCACAATTGTAACACCTCACCCTTGACATTTTCTTCACTTGAGGACGTTAACCTCTCTTGTGTTGGTTAACTCTTGATTTCTTGCAATGAGGACTTGATCCTTTGCATTCCCACATATTGAACGAATCAATATGCTTGCGCTTAGAGCACAAAGCCCTTTCTGAGCTAGAACCAGCATTGCAAATATCTATTTTCGGCTCAAATGCCGTTAGGCGATCCTCAACTAGCTCAAGGTGGCGCACAGCTTCCTCAAGATCTTCCATAACATGGTCAAGAGCTTCTAGTGCTTCTTGCTTTTCCAGCACATATTGAATCTTCATATTCAATATTTCACAATTGTTGCCGTTCATATCGCAATCACACTCTTAGTTGCTGAAAACATCGATCCAACACATCGAGACATACATGCACGAATAATTAATGCCTATCATTTATGCATCCCTGTTTGCACCTGAGACCCATCATATTAATGAATAATTTCAAGTAAGGCTTCGAATCAAAAGGTCACTATGTTTCCAATCATCCTCCAAAAATCCTAACTCAAAATTATTATTAATACAATTGTCTTATGCAAATACATTCTATGAAGTTACAAAAACTTCTATTACTACCCACACTAACTACCCACAAAGAATCGCAAGAATGAAAGCAAATATTATCTAACATCCAATAGAATAACAAAGTGCTTTCACATAATACAACTATACATTACACTAAGCAATATATACAGAGAAATATCAACATGGAAAGAGATATTTACACTCATAAAACATCTCATAATTAATCTAAGAAATAATTAGGGAATGTCCCTTCTAATCTATCGTCAAAACATCCGAGAAAACCAAGGCACATTTGCCAACCATGGAAAAACTTTTGGAGAGCTTTCATGTCGCCACCAAGGCGCATTTACTCTACGCCATGTGGCGCTCAATCTAAGGGTTAAAGTTTTGGCCAACTCAATCCTATAGTACTCTCTTACAAAAGCTTCCACCAGCCTTCTATAACCCGGGACCACGTTGATCTCCCACAGCCGATCTAACACTGCTTGCCATTCAGGTGGAAGAGTGTTCATCAAAGCCGGCACTTTCTCAAAATTCGGCATAAGATAACCATTCCAGATGATTTCCTGTATCATCTGATTGACCTTGACCACATGTGATACTAAATCACCGTCATGCCACCGATAATTAGCTAAATCTGACATCAGCCTTTTAAGTCTTGCATTTCCCTCGTCCGTTCTTGGGATTCCAGGTATCCGCGCGTGTGCCGGGCGTCCGTGGTTCGGGTCGGGTCGGGTCGCCGGCCGGTGACCGCCCGGCCAACCGGTGTCATCGCTGACGTCATCAATGACGTCACCCCAGCGGTTACTTGATCGTTGGGTGACGTCATGCCGACGCCAAGACACGCGGTCCGCGACCGGCGGCGGCTCTTGGGCGCCGCCGCGTTGCGCACACGCCGGTTCGCTGACCAGCGCGTGACGCCCACGCGCAGCGGCTTCTGGCCGCGCGTGTGGGCGCGTGCGGCGGCGCCCGGCGGCGCACGACATGTCGCCGGAATCGTCTCGACGAGCCCTTTCTCCCTATGTCTTCAGAGTTCGATTTCGACTTACGAAAACTCGGAAAAATCGGCGAACAGCGCTCGGGTGTCGGGATTTCTCGCCCGATCCGTACGGCCGAATAACTTTCGTGAAAAAATCAATCAGAAAGCACGAAAAAGATCGGGAAAACATGAACTAGGGCTCTGATACCAATGTTGAGAATAACGAATCCCCGAAAATCGGATTCGACACTAAATCGAACCCTTAAAACGAATGCGGAAGCGAAGCCCGGGAAAATCACGTATCACCGATCCTAAAGCACACCACGGATTCGAGCGTACCTTATTAGCCACAGATTAAACACCAATGCCGAAGATCGAGGAAGAAATTCTGATCCGATTCGATCCGATGGCGCCTTGATGGGAAGAAAAATGCTTACTGTTTTTCTTGGAGAGAGAGCGCGCGGGAGAAGGGAAAACGTACGTATGTTTTCTGTTTTCCAACAGTTGTCTTCTCTCTCTCTCTCCTCCCTTTTATACCTTCCCCCATCCATGGGCCCTATTCCCGTGGGCCGGGCCTTTCGGGCCCAACATGGGCGGACGGGCCTTAAGCCCATCTCATATAAAACCATCATCTTTCAAATGCTGTCTATACATACCATGCCACCCGTTTCGCGGCATCCAAATCCACGCAAAACTTCATGACGAGTGCAAGTTTGAAGTTGAAGTCTCCTGTGGTGAATCTGCCGAAGCCACACCGAAGCACAATTACAGCCACATGGCTCACCAATCTTCCACAAGATCACAGATTTGATTCACCTCAAGACGTTTGAATACGCCACACTGTTTAGCTGAACAAGGCCGCTACATACCTCATGTGAAAATATTTCCTGATTGTAAGCATTTTGATGGGACTATGGTGACTGGATCGCCAATCTCACTTCTCGATCACATGTAATGAAAAATAGTTTTAATTGGCATATCTATGACCCTTATGCTACCTTTCAAACGAGGGGCCTTATGCATTTGAAGTAGGACACTAATTCAATTTGCTTTTACATCCACAATACGTATGATGTTTAACCAAACTGTAAAACACCATCAATTGTACTTGCGGCAACACATACTGAAGAAATTCAAGATGGATTAGTGTAAAACGGTTGCAACACCACTCGTGATAAATGAGAGAAGCTACTATAGGAAGATGGTGCAAAAGCTGCACCTCCCTCTATAGAAGTCTGATTGACAATTTACTATATCTCACTACTACATGACCGAACATCATGCACGCGATAAGTCTACTATCACAGCTCTTGCAAAGTCCGAGTCAAATTCACTTTGGAGCTACCAAGAGAATTCTCATATATTTACGAAGGACTACAAATTATGGCAATTGGTATCGGCCAAGTGCAAGCGCTATGCTCATTGGCTACACTAACAGCGACTGGATAGGATCAACTAACGACAAGAAGAGCACTACTGGTTATGCATTCACATTGGTTCTAGAATATTCTCATGGGCATCCAAAAAAACAAGATTCAATGGCACAGTCTACTGCAAAAGCTGAATACGTCACAGTTGCTATGACCACCAGTCAAGCACTATAGCTTTGAAGAATTCTAGAAGACATTGGAGAAGCACAGATAGAGCTAACTTCGATATTTTGCGACATGAAGTCCATGATTGTTATATCAAAGAATCTAGTCTTTCACGAAAGAACCAAACATATCGACATCAAATATCACTTCATACGAAAGGTGCAAAATAATGGAGAAATCGAGCTGAAGTATTGCAAGATTGAAAAACAAATTGCGGACATCTTCACTAAAGCACTACTGCCAGCCAAGTTCGAGACATTGCGGGATATGCTTGGAGTAACACAAAATTGGATCAAGGAGGAGTGTTAAATTACTAATCCAATTTCCACAATCAACTAGAGAATACTACAAGAAAAAACCAGACTCTGGTGGCAAAGGAAATCTTTAGAGCACACTAGATTTATGTAGAATAGACCACAACTTTATCTATGCAACTTACAGAGATATTTCTCCTTGAAAGTTGGCTCACAAGCTCCATAATAGAGCTAATTAAGGATAAGAAAATCTCTGACTAGAGCAGAGATTTTTGCCTGAGTAAGTTGGTGAGGTAGGCTTATAAATAGGCTTGGTGGACGTCCAATCCTACTCACTAAGCAACTAGCAAACCTCCTTCCTTCGTGTTTCCCACCACAAAATAAAAGCCTTTCCCTTGAGCTTCCCTTGCCGTGAAAGTCTGTTTTTTTTCTAGCCTTTGTCCCTTGTTCCTTCGTGTATCCCTTGCTATATTTCACAACATCAACGCTCACTTGCACACATATCAAATACACGCTTCTGCAAATACCAACACCTTAAAACCATATTTAAAGTGGAAATCGGGATAAGAAAATTTTAATTTGTAACAGTACACAAGCATATGGCGAAGTAATTTCAGGTTCTAGATACTTCGAGGCAATTTATGACAAGGGTATGTTTTAGACACAGGATTTCAAGGTTTTGGAACCCATCTATAGACTTTAGAATCTCACTCACTTTGGTACCCCTCAAGCTCAAATACCTCAAATGCTTATGGTAATAGTCGGACTTCTTTTTTACTAGGTGAAAGAAGTAGTGGGTTCCACTTCGTTTTAAAACAAAAAAAAAAAGGGTTGAAAAATCAAAAGGAAAAGAGAAAAAGTTGTGGGCTGTGAAACCCTCACTCTTTTAAGGAGGGACAAAAGTAGTTCAGGAAAGAGAGAAGAAGAGAAGAAGAGAAGAAGAAAGAAAGGGAAGAGAAAAAAGAAGGGTTTCTCATGTGCACGCCTTTGGGACCTTGCTAAGCTAACTCAACTACGTAACGCAACACTCGGTAAGCACTCGTGCCCCTCGTCCGTCCAATCGAAATAGTTTTTCACCTAGGGCTTGAAATTTGGAACTATTGGAGATTTATATATATAGAAATGGTAGCTTAGGGTGTTGTGGAGCTATAAAATTTTACAGATCTTGATTTGAGCTTATGATTTGTCTGAAATAAAATTACAAGGCTTCCCGCGTATGAGGAACAGTGTGTGTCTAACAACTTCGGGCCCGTATTTTGTCGATTTTCGGCTTTATTTTTGGAATGGCCAAGTTGGGTTATTTGTAGTTTATTGAAAGAGCTTTCTATTAACTAGAAGAACATTTGAAACAAGGTTTGTGGAAAGAGTTATGGCATGATAAAGTTGCACATTCAAACTCCACGTAACGAATAGCTTGAATAATCGTTTCGGACATGTGATTTGTTGACGCATGGTAGTTATTTTGTTAACATTTCAACTTAGTTTAGCTTAATCATAGTTGAGATAGTATTTTACTTGGTTTTGATGCTATTTTTCACTTATATGATAGGAATGCGAGTTCAGTGATTTGAATGAGCCTTTTGGTATGGAGCATATCCATATGAGTAATACTATATCTTCTTTGGTTTGGTAAAACCCATGCTTTGAAGTATATATTTTTAACTGAAAAGAGCGCTTTTGTTACATAAAGCGAGATCGAGTATTCACTACCTCTTAGTTATTTAAAAATGGTTTGAGAAGCATATTATAAAATGTTTTGCAACAGGTTACACATGTGCAATTACTTTATGACTAGTTTATGGAGAGGTTTATGTATGATTTGCAAAATGGCTGAGAAATGGCAGATGGCTATGTTACGAAATGTAATTTGTTTGGTTTATGAAATGATATGAGAAATACTTTATGAAAAAAGTATTTTTATCCGATGAATGAGTTGTAAAAGTTTTTGGTTATATATGAAATGATTTCTAGATTTGGCTTTGTAGATTGTGGAGGATGTTGTAGATTGGTATTGATGTTCAATATTACTGTGAACCTAGTAAGGGGCTTGTGAGTATGTGCATACTAATTTAGAATATCCTTCTGGACCAAGCCACTAGCTAATAATAGATGGAGACCCTTGCAAGGAGGGAATCTTGATAGTTTTGTCATCGGGCATTGTATCATGACTATGGTTTGATATTAAACAAAACATTGGACGATGGATGAACCATTGATGTGTGGTTTGGTATGAGATAATCAATGGAATAGGCTATTGACGTATGACATAAGATTAATCAATGGAATGGACCAATGATGCGTTTATTGATGAGATTGATTAATGGATTGGACAATTGATGTTTGTTATGATATTATTAATTTAACAAGCTTTTTTTATATACAAGCAATATAACTCATTTATATTTTGTATGCATATTATATAGTGAAATTGAGATAAATGATTTTTTATATTGCTTTGTAAAATATATGGTAGGTACTCGATCTGTATAGAAGATATGTACTACTTACTGAACTTATAATTGCTCACTCCTCTCTTTCCCAATCTTTTGAGGTCTCTTAGTTAGTGGCCATTAGAGTGAGATTGATGTCGACGGGGACTTTTAGGAGTGACATTTGGGTGGTTAGAGGCTGCGTTCTTCCATCATTCCCTATTTCATAGTTTTGAGGTTTGTAGTAGAAGTGAATTAACAGAGGACTCGTGGAATTGCTGACGTGACTGCTCGAAAACGAATAGGGACCGAAGTCGCTTGAATCTGCCTATATCTTGTACCATGTTCTGAATGGATAGGCGTCAAACAATATGAGGCCATGGTTCGTCTTCGTTGAGAGTGACGAACGCAAACTCCACATCCTCGTGAAGAATGGTGTGGACGCGGCAGGCCATGATTCTTCCATTGGTGCTTGTATCAGCCACCTGGATAAAGTTTTTCAGCAGAAGCTTTTTCAGGAACTCATTGGCTTGCTCAAGTGCCCTCTCCCCGACTGCTTGACGAATCCTTCCGCCATCCATAACCGAATCAACTGGGAGCACTGTATTGGATAATAGGGCGGGAAGATGCTCAAGTAGAGAAAACATTATTTGAGATCATATTAGAGCTTGTTAATGCTGACTGAGAAAATTCTCTTCATCGTTTCGATTTTGCCTTGGTTATCTACCAGTGCTTTACCAAGTCTGTCGCATTCCTCTTTCCATTCGGTTAGATCAAGAGGTTTCGTGATGAATAGGCCACTAACTGCATTGATTACAAGCGGCAATCTCCCACACTTCTTCAAGATTTTCTCAGAAACTTGGGCTGATGGTTTTATGTGATGGGCTTAAGGCCCGTCCGCCCATGTTGGGCCTAAAAGCCCGGCCCACAAGATTATGGCCCATGGATGAAGGGGTACGTTTCTATTTTTAAGGGAACGTATATAAGGGAGGACAGAGAGAGACAAAGACACCCTTTGGCATTTTGTGTGCGTACGTTTCCTCTTCCTCTCTCCCTCCAAAAGAAAAACAAGCACTTAAGGCGACGCCATCTTCCCTCCAAGGCCAATCGACGTCATCGGATCAAACGGGATCGGTTTCTCTTCCTCTTATCGGCGTTGGTGTTTAATCTGTGGCTAACAAGGTACGCTCGATTCCGTGGTGTGCTTTAGGATCGGTGATACATGTATTTCCCGGGCTTATCTTCCGCATTCGTTTTAGGGGTTCGATTTAGTGTTGAATCCGGTTTTTGGGAATCAGATAATCCCAACACGGGCGAAACCAGGCGGACATGAATCTTGCCTGGAAGTTTTTCGGCAAAACAACTTGAATGAGTCCTCCGAGAGAGGAGATCCATCTAGTAGACGTGACCTTCCAAGTTTTTAGCAAAGGCGTTCGCTATGGCTTCATCTCACGTGGTGATGATCAACCGCCCGCTTGTTCCTACAAATAAGTTTTTGATCGAGTGGAGCAAATCCTCGCTCTGCACGTCGTTTAAGACAAGCACATACTGCCTCTTTTTCAGCAGCCTCTTGATCTACGACCTCAGGGCAGGGTAAGGTCGTCCATGTCGTCCATGTTCCCAGGCAACTCCAGCTTCAACCGCTTCCACAGCCTGTTGACAATCATCTTCAGGAGCTCCTTGATGTTGAACGACTCTGAAACGGTGGCCCACACGTGGCAAGTGAAGCGCTGTTTCACTCTCCCATCACAGTACATGCTGTTGGCCAGAGTAGTCTCGCCAATCCCAGCCATCCCATGTATGGCGGCCACGATGAATATATCATCCTTGAGTAGCCACTGCACCAGATGCTCCCGAGGCCCTTCCATGCCGACCAGCTGGGCGTCAGTCAACAGGAGGGTGTCATTCCAGAAGTCACCTCGAGTGTCATATGGGTCTTGGAGCTACTCCCCTGCCTAAAGTCTAATGTGTACTTCTGAAGATTGTCGATAGCGTCTGCAGCTTTTGACTTGAGATCTTCAGCGTTAGCATAAATCCTATGCTTATTCCGCAGGTTCTTGAAAGGAAACCAGCATTTTCTTCAGGGAAAGGCGGCGACGCAGCAAACCTTCTCGTAGCATGAATTTCTCAATTGAATCTTCTGTTGAAGATCACCGCCTCTCTCTCTCCTGGAGTTCTCTAGATCTCTCTCTAGAGTTCTCCATATCTCTCTCCTCCAGATTTCTCTCTCTCTGGATTTCTCTAGATCTCTCCTTTGTCCAGAATGTTCTAGCAAAATCCATCAAGAAAAGCTGCACCACTTCTAGACTTCTCCAAAGAAATCTAGTTGTGAGGCTATAATAAAATAATAATAATACTTCTAGAATAGTGTAGAAACCTAGGAAAGTCACCAACTTTCCATCCTATAAATAGGAGCAACTTGCTCCTCATTTGGGTGTCCAACTAAGAGTGTGTGAGTAAGAAGTCCAAGGGGGTGTGTGGGTGTGTGTAGGGGTCTTGAGAGTGTGTTGAGTAGAGTGTGCTATGTATGCACGTGAGTGAGAGAAATTGTGTAGAGTTGTCTGAGTATTGTATGTGGTGTGAGAAAATATTGTAATAGTGAAAGAATATTTTGTGAGTTATATTTGTACCACGTTTCCGCAAAGTTCAACATCTTCAGCATCGAAAAGAATCTCTCTCACCTGCTTCTTCATCGGTGATGTCCATCGAGTCAGCTTTTCTGAAGAAGATTCTCATGTGTTTTGCCTCGTTGATGAGGGATTCCAGCTGCTTTCGAACACTCGCCAAGATTTTCTTTTCTTCTTGAAGCAGGTCATAAGATTATTCAGGAAAAATGTGATCAAACTGTCCACCATCGTCTCCACTCTATCTTTCTAGCACCAGCTTAGGAAACTCTTTAACATAGCGTGGGCAACCAAATATGCTGTGGCTGTTGTAATAAGAAATTCAATTATTGAAGAGAAGAATCCCTGTGTTTGTAACGTCCATCAGTGGAATAGAAAAAGGGAAAAAGAGAAAACTTTCGCAAGTTGGTCGATTTTCTGTTTTTCAGCCAAATAGATTATTAAGTCGACTACCTTCTTTTTCGTATTTATGCGTGCTTTTGCGCCAGCTATCGAAAAGTTATTTCGCCCTCTAAAAGTAACAACTAACAACTACCTAATAACATAATTATTATTATCCAACACTTCTACAAAATATTGTTGGAGAATTTCTCTAGGGTATTTGAAAAATGCTTGATTTTGATTTACTGTAGGTTTTACAATGGTGATCTGATCTTGTATATCCTCTGCAACAGGTTATCAAATAAGATATCAGCATCTGCAACTCCATAAGCACCCACGTACGCTTCACAGACAGAAGTTACCTTTTCATTTTAATTTCACTGGTTTTCTAAAGACGAACCAGTATCATTAAATGATACGGTGGCAGTGACAATGTTTTCGGCTACTACATATGATTATGCCACCATCGGTACATTATTGATCGATCATTTCCATTGCTTTCATCTGAAAGCCATCACTTCCGTTGAACTTGCTGCCTCTGCGGAGCCAGATCCTGGAAGCGCAGCATTCCAAGGAATGGGATTGGCAGCTAAAACTCACTGCCCGGGCCAATTACCAGAAGCAAAAATTGTCGATCTACTAGATTTCCTTCGCCAGGAATGCTTGAAAGATTTTCTTGAACAATGCTAGTTATAATAAAACTGATAAGAGATGTGACTGGATTCTTCTTGAGCCAGTCAACTTGCTTAGATGTCCTTTTGTAGTCTATACGCGGTATTCTAATTTCGTACACCCGGTATTAGATCGCCTCACATTACTTTCTCCTCCAGCAATTCTTTTAAGTACCATACCGTCATGAGCAAAGTACAAATTTAGATCATCTGCTACTCCTCTGCGTTTACATAAATCCCACTCACTGAAATGAAAAAATAAAAGCTCCCGAACAAAAACTATCGGGATCTTAGCACACAAGAACATTTAAAGCTGAGAAGATTTTCGTGCGATCCTTTTATGAAATTGCAACTAGTCTCAAATGCAAAGCTGAAGAAAGAGAATTGCAGCGCAATTTCGGCACAAAAAATGAACGAGCCTACTCCCACCAGCACCAGAAAGTAGCATTCTCCATATACATTTTTCGTTTCCCTCCTCCAGCTTACCTTGTTCTGCCACTTGAGAAGTCATTAAGGGCTCCAGACTTTTTACTTTTGTAGGCCCACTTAACCCATTATTTCTGTTTCTATTAATTTCTACACTTTCGTAGTCCCTTTAATCGGTCCATGCACAAATGACTAAAATGTAGGCAAGAGACCATGATGCTTAAATCAAGCAAAGGAGTCCCATTACTTCCAACTTAAAGAGGGGTCAGATGATCTTAAGCCATAAATGAATTTCTCAAATCATCCAAGATTTCAAATTAGTGAATGGAGTAAAGAAATTAGAAGATGAATTAATCCATGAACGATGAAGTGTCTCAATTGCCACTGCCTTTTTATATCTTGCCTTTTTAGTAGGCCCATGGGCTCCTTTTGTTAGTATTTCATTTCCAAATATATTTTTGAGCCCTCTCGATTAAACCAATCTCATTACTATGTGATCGAGGGTAGCAATTCTTGTCGTGCCATGTCATTGCATTCGTCTCATTAATGGTGTGTGCCGGTTCCTGATACTATGAGGCTTGATTAAAAAATATGGTCCAATAGGATGGAATATTGCTTCTTGCCCAAATGTGTCAATATTTGTCCAGTCTTGTTTATATCAGTTTCATCGTACCTATGTCGTGTTAGCTGCAAAGCTTCTGTCGAGTCTCAAATTGATGTTCTCTTATCCTTTCAGCAATTGCCTTCCCTAATTGTGTGGAAAACAACTTATTCTTCATTGACTCACTGGCTTGTTTGTTTCAAGCGGTGATAGTAATGGCGCTTAATACATAATTGAAAATAAGAAAAAAGAAAAATTCTTGTTAACAAGTACTATTAGGGCAGTTTCTAAAATTACTGAAACTAATATTAATGTATACAACACATATCGTTAATTGGAAAAGAACATATTCCAAAAAAGTGATATGCTTTGAATAGAAATATTCATATTTTCAACGCACAATAATGACGCGCAGAGGATTTCTTTAACATATGTCAAAGGAAAAAGCTCCCAAATATACTTAGGTAGAACAACATCAGAGACATATTAGCAATTTTACGAAGAACAATTGGTTTCATTAGTTTGCCAACGGACTTTGCTAAATAAAATTGGATTTTGGAATTGGAGACCAAGCCCCATCAGCGTTGTTCTTTTTTGTTGAAGTGTGACTTAATCCGATCTTCTATTTTCTGGCAATTGCATTGGGCTTCAATGGAAGCATCCATGCAAACAACTCGGGCCTCATTTTCACTCGAAATGACCACGGAAAAGAGTGAGTGTAAAAAAGTCTCGGTGAAATATTTCATGAGACGGTCACATTTTTGCCTCCAAAAGCCAGTCGAATCCCCTTTCGCCAGTACTAAGCTTCGCCTTCTGAGTAGTGAGTGACCAAGTAAATTTTATTATTATCAACACCAATTTCCGCCTGAAGACCCCCTCTGCTCGTCTGATCAAACGCTCTGACATCGACATATGTGGATAGTTCAATTCCCGTCACCGCAACATTTTTGTGATAAAAAAATAAGTTTTTCTCTGTTAATTATTAATTACTAATTTAATTAATTACTAATTTTATTATTACCCCACTCTTTTGGGAGGATAGAACCATATTGTATTATCACAGTCAATTCTATCAAATCCCTTACATCATTATCCACAGTACCTTTTTTTTTTTTTTTTTTTTTGGTCAGGAACTGGTAATATATTATATAATAGTAGCATTACAACCAGAACTAGAAATATCAACTGCTAAAATATCGAGCAAAGGAGCCGGAGGAAAGGAAGCCCAAGAAGGCATCAAAAAACCATTGTCATGGGCCTTAGCAGCCCAATCCGCAAAGATTGGCCGTTCTAGGGCAAAACGAAAATCGCGATTTGACGAGGCGAGAAAGAAGAAACGCAGCTTCGGCTATGAAGGGGCGAACCTCCCATGGCGACAGAAGAGGATCGTGCACGGCGTCCACCAAAACCAGGCAGTCAGATTCAATAAGCATGGGATCAGAGGTTCGGTTTGAGTTGATCAAATGATTGAGAGCAAAACACAAAGCTTGAGCTTCCACACCAGCGAGCGACGCGGTTACGGTCTTGGTATGTCCTTCAATGATTTTTCCTTTATGATCTCGGCAAACGAAGGCGACTGATCCCCGATCATTGCCTGGCTTGAAAGCCCCATCTACATTCAACTTAAGAACTCCTGAATCAAGCGGACGCCATAAGCTGTGTAGATCGGGATGCGTTCGATCCACAGAAGCAGAAGAGATGGCAGCAATACAGACCTGACTGTGAGCTTCAGCTATAACAAAGGATGGATCAGGACTCTGATGACGAAAGATAAACCGATTGCGGGACTTCCAGATATTCCACAGAAGCGTGGCGATGAGCGTAGATCCAGTAACTTTTTTTATTAGCAAGTATGGTAGCTAGCCCTTCAATACGTGTAATTTCTGCTGGTTGTATGGGACAGTTGATTTGTGGGTTAGACCAGATGTGGGAAGTCCAAGGACACAATAAAAATAGATGCTCTGAGGTTTCAGGTTGCTTAGCTGAACATAGGGTGCAAATGGGATCGGGGCAGAGATTTCGCCGAAACAGGTTAACCTTAGTGGGAAGGGCATTTTGGCATAATGACCAGATGAAAATTTTAACTTTGGGTGGGATTTGGAGTTTCCATATTTGCCTCCATAAGATGTTAGGAGGCTGATAAGAAGAAGATGGTTTAGATATAGGATTGCAGAGGCTCTCCTGGCTAAGAATAGTGTAAGCACTTTTAACAGTGTAATTTCCTTTAGATGTACTCGGCCAAATAAGTGGTCGATGCAAAGCCTGGTCTAAGAGGAATCTTAATAATTTCTGCAATAGTAGTGCTATCATACCAACAATTCAGTAAATTCAGATTCCAGAGGTTAGTAGTAGAATCAATCAGCTCAGATACCTTTTTAGGTTCCTGTACAGCAGCATAACCTCCTATTTTCCCTTTCGGTAGCCACCTGTCTTCTCTAATCCGGATACTAGATCCATCTCCGACCGACCATTGAGTTGAAGGTAATATGGATTCCCTGCCCATAATGATACTCTGCCATCCCCAGGAAGAGCGAGTTCCTTTTGATGCTGATAGAAAATCTCCTGAACGAAAATACAGCCCTTTAAACAGATGCGCCCATAATGAGGTAGGCTGAGTTAGGAGACGCCAAGCTTGTTTACCCAACATAGCTTTATTAAACGCCACAAGGTCACGAAACCCGAGGCCACCCATCTGTTTTTCAGCTTTTAAAACATCCCAGCTTTTCCAATGGATTCCAGATTTTCGACTGTCATTTTGCCACCAAAATCTTGCTATCTTTTTTTCAATAGACTTACACAGCGAGACAGGGATCTTGAATATTGACATAGCAAACTGAGGTATTGCCTGCACAACACTTTTAATGAGAACTTCTTTACCACCCTTCGAAATAAGACTCTCTTTCCACCCATCTAGCTTAGTATTGACTTTCCCTAGTATCCAAGCAAACATTTCTCTTTTAGATTTGCCCCAATCTGACGGAATCCCAAGGTATCTTCCTGTTTTAGTTAAGATTGGGATTCGAAGTTCCTGCGCTAAGTTATCTTGAAGCAAGGGGGGGCATCCTTTGCTGCAGAAAATGCCAGATTTGTTTCGATTTATCATATGTCCCGTAGCCATACAAGATCGGTTAAGAATATTAGCTAACTCATGACATTCTTGCCGTGTCCCTTCTACAAAGAATATAGCATCGTCGGCAAAAAACAAGTGAGTTAACGTAAGGCAAAGAATCGTTAAATTGGATACCTTTCGGATTACCCATATTGAGAGATTGATGGATGAGAGTACTTAACATATTTTCCATTAGAATAAAGATATAAGGTGATAAAGGATCCCCTTTGTCGAATCCCCTTGATGGTTGGAAATATTGTAACTGAGTGCCATTAAATTTGACACTGAAGGAAACAGTAGTAATGCACTGCATAGTCCATTGAACCCACATTGGATGAAAACCTAACCTGGATAGATAGTCTTTGAGAAAGTCCCACTCAACACGGTCATAGGCTTTAGACATGTCCATCTTGACCACAGCCTGGAATTTTTTCTTTCTGGTTCGTGTCTTAAGCTGATGTAGAGTCTCCTGCACAATTAAAATGTTGTCCTGTATCTGACGACCACTGACAAATGCACTTTGTTCCATAGAGATGATGTCAGCGGAAAGGCTTTAGTCTCGTTGGCTAACACCTTAGAAATAATCTTATAGGCGAAATTACAGAGACTAATGGGTCGGTACTGATCCAAACTTTCTGGATTAGGGACTTTCGGTATGAGAGTTATGATAGTTTTGTTGAGATCAGGGGGTAATAAACCAGAATGAAAAAACTGCTGCACCGAGAACTTTTGAGATAAATCACAGTACTTTAATCTGGGCAGATAGCAGGAATTAAACCTCCGTCTTCTCCTTAGATTTGCCTTTCTAAATTGGGTGAAATTGTATCTTTTGTCATTTTTGGAATCACTGTACTTGTACTTAATTCCTTTATTTGATGACATAAATTGGATTACTACTTTATAAACTCCAGCTAAATCAATTTCAGTGATAGGTTGGTAAAGCTCATCCCTCGCCTCCTACAAGTTTAGACTTATATCACGATGTTCCTCTTATCTCCTTGTCGAATCGAACCTCAAGAACTTTTGAGATAAATCACTGTTGTTGGAAGTAATCACTTGCATGCTTTATTATTTTTACGAAGCGAAGCGAAGTGTCTTTAAATCAGAATTCATGATCACTTGGACCCAAAATACAACGCTCACCGTAGTAAATGACTCTTCTCTATATATGATTGTCTCTCCCTCCATCACTCCTTTGGCGTTAATAGAAAAGGACAAAGGATTGAAGTCGGCGGTAAGGAAATGGGATTATCATATCACTTTCTCTAGTCCCTCCCCCAAACACCAGCAGTCCTGCTACGACAACATTCCCGTGGTGGCTGCATTTGTTATTTTAATACAAATTAGCCTGTTTTTTTTTTTTTTTTTTTCGATATTTTCTATCGTTGTAAGTTGTAGAATTTAGCCAAACATAATATGATTAGAGATTCAAAGCCGTTTGTCTCTTTTATAATTTAGCGAGAAAATTACATTTTCAGTTTTCTAGCTAAACATTTAAAGTATCATTCAAATTTCAAATATCATAAAAAAAAAAAACGACGTGTGAATCTAAGTATTAATATTTGTGCTTTTACAGGGTTTCAGTCTTTGTGGAATAAATGAAAGTTAAAATGTGTATGCCGAGAATCTAAAGAAAAAAATGCAAAAAGCAAAATTAGTTTCAAACAGAAATAGAGCACATATGGGAGAATTATCAAAAAGTCTTAAACATCTTGCAATTGTGCTAATTCAATCCTAATTTTTTTTTTTTTTTTGGCCAATTCAATCATAAACCTTTTCGCAATTATGCCGGTTTGTCCATCCGGCCAAATTTAGCTGGTTGGCGGGCCGACATGGACTTTGACCAGAACGGCTGTCCAACGAACACCGACGCGGCAATTTTTTAATTATTTTTCTTTTGAATTTTTGAATTTTTTAATATATTTACTGAAATCTTTTTTTTTTTTTCCATCCATCTTCTCCTTCCTCTGACCACCTAGAACTAGCCACTAGCAAGGCCTCGCCGAGATCCGGCGAGGGCCGAGCTCGCCAAGACGATGAGGCCGACCCTTGCCATGGCTAGGTGAGGCCGAGCCTCACCAAATCTAGTGACAATGACCTCGTCGACCACTAGCAAGGTCAATCGTCGCCTTGGCTAGGCGAGGCCGAGCCTCACTAGATCCGGCGAGGCCTCGCCCACCCAAGGCGAGGGTCAAACTCGCCCGTGGCCGCAAGGTTCCTCGCCCGGGGACGGCGAGGCTCGACCTCGCCATGGTGCCGGGCAAGGCTCGCCTTTGCCAATGGCCAATAGGGCGAGCCTTGCCATTAGCTAGCACTGGCCAACCGGATAAAGAAGAAGGTGGGGAAAAAAAGAAAAACATAATTCAAAAAATTCAAAAAAAAAATTCAAAAAAAAAATTAAAAATTGCCATGTTAGCCTTCGCTGGGCGGCCGATGTCCACATCAACACCGGCCACCAATTTTGGCCGGATGGACTAAATTTGCACAATTTTAAAAATTTTATGACTAAATTGACTAAAAAAAATAAAGTTTTTGGCTAAATTAGTGTAATTCCAATAGGTTTAGGACTTTGCTAGTAATTCTCTAGAGCACGTACACACTAGCAATCAAAGCCTAAGGAAACTTGGCAGGCTGAGTTAACATGATACAACTATACCAAATTGCCAAACCTAGTGATGCTCCTATTGTCAATTTGTTTTTTGTTCGAAGAGTAAATATCTAGTATCGCATAACCAAGTAATGTGGGAGCAGCAGCCCACTAGTATCTGTCATCAATACAGGTAAAGCAGCAAAGAGCTACTTAGACAACTGCAACCAAAAATCAAAACTCGATCAATCCAGATCGGATCTTCCAAGGTCAGTAAAAGCTTTTAACTTGCTCAGAAAGTGTTCTCTTGAAATCCTGCAATAGAGATTTGAACGCAATTCCAACAGAAAACGGGACATTGGCAACAAGCATGTTAGGCAGGCCAGCCACTAGCAGGTCTGATGAAGCCAAAAGAACTGCAGAAAATGCTCTCAGATTTGCTTTCTAAGGAGCGATGGAAGAACAAATGGACTTCTTGTTCATCTTCCAGCTTGCATAAGACACAAATTCCATCGACGCAGCTCTGTTTACCTATCAAAGGTTTGCAACCTACTTAGAAGGACCGGCCAGTGAATGAAAGCAATCTTAGGTGCATTTGGTTTCAACCAAACAAGACCATGCCGACTGCATTAAAGTCCTCTGCAGAAAGACCAAATTCCATGCTGCAGCTGAGGTGAATTCCCCATCTGTCTTCTGGGTTTAAATCAGGATACATGCAACCTTGCCAGCCACAAAGTGCAACCAGGCACAACCCGCATATCACACAAATTCTTGAAGCTAGAGATGCCAAGGAAGCAAGAACAAAGCTCAAGAAATAGCAAAAGTCATGCCAAAGAAAACTTCTTTTTTATTTTTCAAAAAAAAGAAACAGGTGGAAAACAAAGCTACAGTCAAAATCACAAAAGGCCCAAAAATAGTTTAAAACAATAAAAGGGTAGAATACAAACTTGAAAAGACAAGAGCATTGGACAGTACAATGAATAAGAGATTATTGAACTGTTGATAAAGTATCAAGTAACCACAACAATCTACAGAATAATGGCAAGTCCTATAAAAATGAGGTCCGCATTGAAAGAAGCTATGACAACACACCATTCTACCACAGAAAGATACACGGGCATTGTCATCTTTGTAGACAATTACCTCGTCGATTGTCCCTTTGAAGTCAATCATCCCTGACGAGACAACCAATGCTGCAAGAAGAAGTCTTGGATTTCGGATGAAACTAATCCGCAAGGTGGGACTATTCTCCTTAAAGATGACCTCATAGACAGCTCCCAATCTAAAAATGGGAAATCACCACCTACATTATTGCAGTTCCTTAGATTTATCCCCCTCAATGTATAGCAATTCTTCATCACCTTTTCTACCCCTTCGTTCGATAGATGCACACAGTCCATTAAGTTGAGATTCTTGAGATGGCAACATCTACTTATAAATGCCACTAGTTGCTCTTCGTTGAGTTTCAAGCCTTCTGCTTGCAAGACCTCTAACCGTGGGAGTTCAAAGTCGACGCATAGATTCCTTATGTTTTTTAAACCAGAGATCTTCAAATAACAGATTTCAGGGCAGCTCTTCAGCACACCCGAAACGTCATCCCCAGTTATCTTCAAACAATTGCTTACATCAAGATACTGCAAGTTGGGGCACATACGCCCGATCTTCTTGAGGCATTCGTCAGTCAGTTTACCATTAGAGGGTATGCGAAGATACCTCACTTGAGAATTCACCACGATATCAGTTCCATTAGCATCATCCTCCCTTAGGTTTGTGTCCCCCATTTTGATTGCCTTCAGGAAGGGACATTGTGTCATGAGGCTATACAATGTTGCCATCGTGAGCTTGGAGCAGCGACTGATGTTAATGTCGGTCAGACTGCGAAGATGTTCACATATCACGCTCATGTCGTGATCTGTGAGGAAATGTACTGCCCCCAAATCTAAGACCTCGATGTCCTGGTGACATAGCATGATCATCCGAATCCCGTCGAAAGAAAACCCCAGAGCGTGCGAAAGTATGAGTTTCTTGAGCGGAATGTTTGCCTCCGCAACAGCCATCAGCAACCCATCCCAGATAAACGAGCCCATGAAATCCAGACTAATGAAACCCCTGGCGTGACCAAAGGAGGCCACCAACTCCTCACATAAAATCGCCTGCGGTCTGATATGATTGAGGGCCAAGGAGACCAAGTGAGGCCTGTTCACTATCAACGAAGCAATACCTCTCCCAGTAATTGAGTCACATCCCCCAAGCTTAATTTCCTTCAGAGACGGGCAATTCACCGACAGAACCACAAGAGACTGATCAGAGAGTGACCGATTACCCGAAAGGTCGATTCGCGACAGCCTCTGCAGCTTCCGCGACAGGTCCGAGACACCGTCGTCCGTGACCCGAGCCCAATCCCTCCGCAGCGGATAGCTAATGTCGAGCTCTTCGAGCGCGGGAAAGCACTCCGCGATCGAAACCAAGTCGGCATCCCCCAGCAACCCATTACGGGACAGCACCAAGACCCTTAAAGCCCCGAACTTGGACCCCATCTCGCGCAACCCACCGTAGCGGAGGGACTCCCGGTTGGAGAGGTCGAGGCGGTCGAGGGGCAACGGGAACTGGGCGATCTGGAGGAGGACGGAGGACGGGTCGCCGCAGAACGAGCTGAGGTCGATGGACTTGAGGGACGTGAAGCGCCCGAGGAGGGAGCCGAGGCGGCGCGGGGTCAGTCGTTTGGTGATGGAGAGGCTGGCGCGGACGGTGCTGGAGATGTGGAGCAATCGCTTGCAGACGGTGGAGACGGACTCGAGGTCATCGGCGAAGACCAAGCGGCGGAGGACGGCCTCCCAACACAGTGTGGGCAGGTCTTCCCACGGCGGTTGCTCCGCCATCGTCCGTTTTGCGCTGCTTCGGCTTGGTGGCCCTCTTCCTAGCTAGGATTTACCGTATTGCGGTTGTCTAGGCTATGCACGGTCTTTGAAATTTGGACGTTTGGCATCGAAGGTCGGACTTGGTGTGGGCTGAACGAGATGGACTTTCATCTTTAGAGTACAAATTTCAAGTCCATGAAATAACACCCGTTGATCTAATTGTATGCATCGAAGATGACGTCCATCGAAATTTGGATTCAACGTGATTTCCGTTAAACAATCGACAGTGTCACCAATTCTAATTTGCACTAAGCGTGTCCTACAATTTTCATCACCAAATTTGCTTAACCATTGATTCGATGAAATATGATTTGAGCATTACGTAACAGAATACTCGTTGACAATTTAAAAACATGACAAGACGTTGGGAAATCCTTTTGAAAAGATCGGATTTGGTCACACATTAATTAGCAACGGACACCACTGATAAGCCTTGGCGTCCAATTCCAAAACCCAGTTTTGTTTGTCAAAGTACATTTAAAAATTAGCAAAGAGAAATGTTCTTGTTCAAATTATTAAATTGTCTTTAATGTTGATCTAACTAAAAATTTCTAGGAGATTTTGCTTTTCAAAAATGTCAAAGAAAACTCCAACACACTTGTCAAAACTCACTAATTGTGTTATGTGAAATATGCTTCCTTCTCATGTGTTTATATCCGTTATTTTTAATTTCAACAGTTTTAGTTAATGCCCTCTGAGACACTTGTTAACGAGTACATTTTTTTTTTCTTTTTTATAGTTATGTATCAAGTGCTGTCACTGCCATTGCCGACACCAAGTAACTAGTGCTAAAACAAACAAATCATTGAGTTCATGAAGAATAAGGTGTTTTTCACGCAATTAGAGGAAACAATTGCTGATAAGATAAGAGTGCATTTGTTCGACACTTGTGAAAAGATTTGTAGCCGGCTCGACACAGATGAAAAAATTGATACAGACAAGACTTGACACGCATCAATGTTGTTGACACCTAAATTTTATCATTTTATTTATAACTCAGTCGCATACAAAATTAAGAATTAGTTGCTAAAAAACAGAAATAAAGAGTAAAGTAAATAACCTCCATTAAAATGCATTGTGTATGTTTTCATTAAAATCCATTATGCTTAGACATTATGAGCATTTACATAACTATCACTAAATATTAAATCTAAATATTTTTTCAATTAATTTTTTAAAAAATCGAAAAATGAAAAAAAAAAAAAAAATTGGCCCGGCCTTCTTTCTTTTTCTCTTTATCCATTTCCATTGGCTTAGGCCTGGCCCAGCCTCCTCTTTTTTTTTTTTTTCCTTTTTTCCTTCACTGGCCCAATCTTCTTTTCTACTTCCCCTCTCTCTCTCTCACTCACGCTCTCTGTAGAAAGAAGGAAAAGCAAAGTACGAGGAGAGGGGGATCACGAGGGAGCAGAGGAGGCAGCGGATCGCGCAGCATGATCCCAAGGTCGGAGTTAGGCCGGCAAGGCAGCTGGCAGTGGCAGGAGCCATGCGCTTGCGCTTGCTGGCCAAGCTTAAAAGCGAGAGGGGGCTGTTGGTTTTGGGCAGATAGGGAGCTAGCCGGAGGGGAGAGAGAGAGAGAGAGAGGGAGAGAGACCGAAGCAGGAGAAAGCCTGAGAGACAGCGTGTCGTGAGTGAGAGCAAAGCGAGAAATTGAGAGAAGAGAGCGGGAAAGAAGCTCGACCGCACCCGTGACCTCGCCTCTCGGCATCCATTTTTCCAATAAGTTTCCTTTCGAGTTCAGCCCCCTTTAACCCGATGATCTTGTCTTGACGACACCAGGGTGGTCGGCCACAGTTCGTGCCATCTCAAACTTGCCTGCAGGCCGCCGTCATCGAGCCGAGTAGGACCCGTCACCCGAGCGCACAAAAACGCCCTCCTTTTACTCGGATTTTTTATCTCGCCGGACCGGAGCTCGCGTTTCTCCGGCCCGCACGAGTCTCCGATCCCGGTGAGCTGCGATTTTGTTGTTTTAGACTTTGCTTGGTTGTTGCTTCTGCCTTGACTGTTGATTTAGCTTTTCAGTCGAGTTTTCGTTAGCTTTTCAGTCGGGGCGCGCCCCAGGTGTTCGACAGTCTATCTAGGTCAGGTCTGCATATATTTTCTTTGTTTTCTTGTGGGTTGGTCGTGGATGGTATGAGGAAAGGGAAGGTTACGGGTGATGGCACCGGCAGGTGTTAAAGGATGTCGGTATCAGGGCTATCTCGAATGGTGCCCGGTCGTTCAGGCCGAGTTTTGTCTCCTCGGCTAACCTCGGTGGGGGCCGAGCCATGTCTCGGCCAACGGCCATGCCCGGCGTCGGTCGGAATGAACGACCGACGCCGGATGGTGTCTGGCGGCGGTCCCAAACGTTTGTGAGGGCTCGCGGACGTGGTTTTATTTTGGTTATGGTTCGGCAAGGGAGCCCACTTCGGAAGGAGTCGTCGAGGAAGAAGATGGGCACAGGGAAGGGACAAATAAAAAAACAAAAGAAAAGGCAAGAGAAAAAAAAAAAAAAAAAAAACAAGAGAAGAGAAAAAGAAAGCAAATGTTGGCTTCGGGTGTGCAGAGGAGTTGTCGAGGGGAAGTGCAGTAGACAATACAAAATAGGGAAAAGACAAAAAAATAATTTAAAAAAAAGCAAAAAAGGTTTTTTTGCTTCCAACAAATCAAGTACATATATAGAAGGAAGAAAGAATGTAAGCTACCTTTCCTTTCACAAACCTATACGTAAAATAGATAAGAACACGTCGGTCAAACGTTTTCGCTCCTTACATTTCTTCGAAGAGGGGTACCCAAAATCCTTAAAAGAACTGTTGGAGAAGGTTGAGAGGTTTAAGGTGTTACATATTCAAAAATATTTGACCGAGAAGGGAAAAGCAAGCTTCTTTGAAGTCTTTTCTTAAAAAAAATTCTTCAGTAGAGAAATCTTAGGTACAAGTTTAAGGTACCAACATAAGGAAAATTCCGTCGGGCAAAAAAATCTTGCACAACTAGAGACCCTGGATCTCAAAGACCCTAGATCTCAAAGATACTTGTCGGGTATAAAAGATCTTGCATAGCTAATGATCTCCAGTGTCATTATGCTAATGGGACCTGTATACTAACATATGGCGTAGTTTTTTTAGCTTCAAAATATCTTTTGGTAGCTCATGCATAAGGGTATCTTTCGGATCCAGGGTCTCTAGTTGTGCAAGATCTTTTATACCTGACGGAATTTTCCTTATGTTGGTACCCTTAAACTTAGGCACCTAAGATTTCTCAATTGGAGAATCTTTTTAGGAAAAGAACTCAAAAAAACTTGATTTTCTTCTTTCTCGGTTAAATATCTTTGAATATGTAGCATTTAAGCCTATCAACCTTCTCCAATAGTTCTTTCAAGGATTTTGGGTACACCTCTTCAAAGAAATGTAGGGAGCGAAGTCGTTTGACCGATGTGTTCTTATCTATTTCGCATATACGTTTGTGAAAGGAAAGGTACCATACATTCTTAGACAATCCTTCTTCCGGGCAGGTAACAATCATCGCGATCTCTGCATCTTTTGAATGGGAAATAATGAGTTGATGCTAAAGGTTGTGAACGCGGCAGGTTTTGATCCTCCCATAACTTTGTTTCTTTCCCCAAATTACATGATGTTTTAATAGTTTTTGCAGAGTTGTCCCTGGATTTTTCTAGACTGGATCATGCTTAGTGAACTCTTCTACCATCCATAGTCGCATCATTGTGGAGGACGATCTAATGGGAAGATGATCAAGTAAAAAATATAAGCACGGACATTGAGAAGGTGGTCCATGCACAGAGTAATTGTTTTTCCATTTGGGCCAACTTGTGCCCACTAGATAGTAGTTCTTCCTCAAGCCTGTCACTCAATTTTTTCCATCGAATAGAATCAAAGTCACCTGCAACATCATCATATTTATTATCTTCCAAATGCCTACACGTCGCCAGAATCGTGAGTGGCAATCCTTGGCATATTCGAGGGATATCTAAGGGGGAAATATTTCGGTGAAATAGAGAACGAGAATCATTCTCAGAAAGGAAAACATGCTCGAAGTTGTGGATAGAATAGTTTGGACTCTGTAGATAAAGCTTGGAGCGAGATTTTAGGCTCTTGTCATGAGTTGTGACAAGCACGCTCGGATGAGTTTCAATTAATTTAATCTGGAGGAAACCGAACACATCCTCTTTGCCTACATCATCTAAGACGAGAGCCCAACTGAAGTTTTAGGACGGCTTGCGTTCGAAAGCGTCTTCAAGTTTAACCAACGTTCGTTGTTTGTTCACCCCCTCCATGGTCAAATTCCACATTGTTGCATTTGCTTTCATGAGCGCTTCCCCTATTTTGTCGGCAAACTCACAGGATCTTAAATCCTCGATCCATACACAGTATTCAAAGAGACGGCTTACCCTTTGGTCACAAAGCACGGCGCCCAATAGACTAGTCTTGCCTACTCCTTGCACCCCGTGCATGAAAATCACTTTCAACTGCAGAGGGTTCTTTGTTAGCCATTGGACCAGCTGGTCCATCGGCTCTTTGATACCCACTAACGCATCTATCTTCTAAATAAAGGCATTGAATGATGACCCGCCGCCGGCCGAGCTGGAATGGGCTTGGTTGCCGGATAATCTAAAATGAGCATATGTGGGATCGTTTCTCCCAAGATTTTCTTCGTTTTGCCGCAACGTATCTTTGATATATCTTGATTCCTCTGCAAAAGTTTGGTCTCCATATCTATGGCAAAGGTAGGAATCAAGACTTCTCCATTTCTTCTTGGATTTAGGTCGCTTCATGTCCTCGATAGCATCTTGAGAGTCATAGAGAAATTTCCACATCCTCTCGATGCCCATTTTGAGCTCCTCATCGATGACCTCCGTTGAGTAGGCTTTCGCGAGGAAATCCCCAATCCGCTGGATCAATTCCTTGAGGTTGTCAAATTCATTTTTAGTAGATGTAGCGTGGTACAATTCTTCTTGCCATTTTTCCCATGCAACAGGAATCAGCTGCCCCAGAGCAACCACCAATGAGGTGGGATCCATTTTTCCCATCTCTGGTTGGATCAGAGAGAGAGGGAGAGAGGATGTACTCACCGATGGAAATGGCCTAGCTAGGCCATTTCTCCGAGCAAGTATTGATACATACGAATCTTTCACCATGGGGATTTTGGGGGAGAGATGAAATCCCTAAATAGGGATTTCGGGGGAAAGACTTTTTAATAATTGGAGGTGGCTTGATAGTGAAGGAGGAACCCTTCTTCCTTGGGCTCTTTTGGCCCCCTTCCCTTCCTCTTTTATTTATGCTCTCTCCTCTCGTCTCGTTGTCGCTCGCATTAGGAAGGGTACCAGCACTACACAACCAGCGAAGAGAGAGAGAGAGGCTTTCAAAGGGCAAAAGCAGAAGTTTGGGTCAAATCTGCTTCTATGAAATTTTTTTACACCTTAATGGATATGGCGATGTAATTTGATGTAAGATAAAGTGCTAGGTGGAAACCATACAAGATTAGAAGAGAAATTATTTATTTTTTTAAATCCTACTCTAGACCTTGATTTTCTTGATTGTTCTTATTATCCCTCTCTTTTAAATACCATGTCGGAATACAGAGAAGCCATTTATTATATGTAGATCAATTGATAATTTTTTTTTTTGTTATGTCGAATTAATTCCACAAAAAGAACCATCTGTCACATGCTCAAAATAGGATAGGTCACATCATTCAAATTGTTTGTTTTAGTTTTTGATATTATTATTTTCGTTTGTCGCAAGGTGCCAAATAACACGCCAACTTTCATACTGGTGTTGAAATCATGGATGGTACTTGTTGATAATAGTTCAACTAAATAAGATACTTTAAGCTTAACCTGATATTTCAACCCAAAAAAAAAAAAAAAAAAAAAAAAAAAAACGAAGCTTGACCTGATAAGAATGATCTAGATGGGGAGATAAATGATTTTTATTACCATTGAACATGGGTGAGAAATCTGCTGCATTCATCAGTATACATAAATTATAATTGTGTTCAAGTGGATTTATGGGCATTGTGGCCCGGCCTCAGATAGGCACAAAAGCTAGGTTTTATCAGAGATTATTATTGATTTACTTGGACTCTAAAGCCATTTTGGATCTTCTTTTCAATAAAAATTTGGATGAATGTGATTCTTTGCTACTTCTTGGGATATATCTTGATTCGTTCATGGAGATTGGAAGATCAAATTACATTATCAAATATATAGAGCTGAAAACTTTTAGACTTAGTTGTATTTATAAATAAAGGTTTTGGACTAAAACATTTGATTAATTGCATCAGTTAAAAGATTTAAGATTTCATTGTGTTCCTTATATAAGACTTAATAGATGTGTGCGATTTTTCTCCAAAACTTCTTAATCATGAAAACTAGCTAAGAGCCCCTTGTTTTGCTTTGGCTTGTCATTAAAAATAGAGTTGTTCATTTGTAAAACACGGTATTCTCATCAAAGCATACGATTAATCAATCATTAATGTAGTAATATTTTTAACAATAAGAAGTTAAAATAATACTAGAAAGATGATGATGAACTTTTATCAAGTTGTATCAGTCTTTTTAAGTAACAATGAGTAGTTAGCTATTAAAAGATAGTATTGTCCTGCAAAATTAATTGTGTAATCTGGTTTGGAAATGTGAACCATCATGTCCAAAAATCTTTTAAATAGCGTCCACTGACATATGCACGCAAAATAAGTAAGTGTTAACATCAAATTTTGCATAGGTAAAACAATCTAAAATATATAGAAGTTAAAAAAAAAAAAAAAACACTTGGTTTAAAAATAAATTGCTTCCATGCTTTAATTTTTAATAAAAAAAATAACAATGTGTTTTTGTTTGTTGGTGGCAGGAGTCTCTACCAAACCAACCACCCGCAAAATTTTCATGTGTCAAGAGGGTTAGAGATGATGCTAAAAAAATTCATTTATATCTTCTTTAAATTGAAAAGTAAGGAGAATGACTAATTTAAAAAAAAAAAAAAAACAGAAATTAATTTCTACACTCTCCCGTGGCGCACCATCCTTTACTACACAAGGTATCTTCTTCGTAAACATCATTCACGCGTTGCCACCGCCGTGCCACCACTAATGCTAGCCACCATATGTCGTTGAACCAGCGCCACCGCCACGTCATCACCATCTCCTTCGTCATCCATAGTCACCTTCAATCAAAAATGAAATAAAAAATTCCAGGCACCATAGAATTTTCCTTTTTTCGCAACCCCTCTCATTGCCATCATCACCTTCTACCGTCAACCATCCAAGACCCCACCACCATCGACCATTGCTTTGAACCACCATCAAGAATCCTTAGCCACCACCAACTACAATGCCACGGGTAATGAACCTTCACCTCGACCTGGAACAAATCCTTGACTACCTCAAACATCGCTAGAAACAACCAACGAAGCAATTCCATGGCCATCATCTTTGGGTTGTGATCAGATTTGAGGCGTTAGGCATCACTGTGCACATCATATAAGAACGAAGAAGATGGGGAGAAAAGGGAAGGACAAAATAGAGGAAATGGGAAATTGTAAGTTGGATGCCAAAAGTGGAGAAAATGTCCGGGCCCAAATATCGGCGTAAATGCGAGGCTCAATTCACACTGCCTTTATATCAACATTTTGCTTTTGATCCAATTACCGACACCAACAAATTCATTACAATCTTAAACTTCTTATTTAGCGTTTTGAGAGAAATCAAATTCCTGCATTTGGTTCAACGCAATCAAGGAAAATAAGAATGTCAATTAGATTCCACATGACATATAAATTTTCTCATAAAGTGTGCAATTAGATCGCCTAATAACAAAAAAAAAAAAAAAAAAAAAAAAAAAGCACACTAGAGATTCCAAATCTATTGCACAGAAGTCAGGTTAGTACCACAATTTTTCGATTGCTTATTTAAGCTCCTAACTTTCAAATTTTGTTCATTGGAGTGACTCTGACTACTTGGATCATTTGAATTGGGGACATGGCATTATTTTAATGATAAAATTGTTGTTGTGTTTTAAATAATGCCACTTCAGCTATTCTATAAAGCAAATTCTTAAATATATAACTCAATTAAATGAATTTTGAAAGATAAGGAGCTTAATTGAGTGATTCAAAAATTGTGGCACTAAACTCAGCTATATATGAAAGATTTTGAACCTTTAGTGTACTTTTCCCTTAACAATAGCTAGTTTTACTATTTCAATTCTACATTCCATCACCACACAAATATCAAAAGCCCATATCCATCACTAGCATCGCCCAGCACCATAGGTATGGGGTTGCCCCTACCGGTCGCTTAGTCCCTACTGTTATTGGTCGTCAATTCTTGTTGATAGTTGCTGATCACAAATCCAAACCGCCAATGAGAAGTACTCTTTCATAGAAGACCACATTTTTTTGGCAATCCAAACAATTGAATAGAAATCTTATCTCACTGAATGATATAACTTGGAATGGTAAATTTACATGAGGATTTTTTTGTCATGGAACCAAACAAGACCAAAATGCTTTCAGCAAGGTAGTTCAAATTAACAGATTGCTGATAGATATCTATTAAGTGGAAAAGTGTCAATTAAAAAGTTAATGAGTGATTACTAGAAATATTGTGTAGACTGTAATATGGTATGTGAGTTTGTGACATTGCAAATCTCTTATTAGTTGTGAAAGACTATGTTGAGTGATTCATAAATCAACACATGCCTGTGAATGGCCATCACCATGTGTATTTATAAAGAAAACTTGTTTGGGGTCTTAGCCAATGTGTAACGAACCGGGTCGTGAAAGATGGTATCAGAGTAGGACCTACTCCAATAGATGAGTGGTTGTTAGATAGACAAGGTGTAAATCCAATTGACAAGGTTGTTGTCAAAGATGGTATTTAGGAATGGATGAGGCCACACCTCATATAAGAGTTTTGCTAGGACTGGCTCCTTCTTTCAATAGATGAGTGGTTGTTAGATAGACAAGTTGTTAGATAGACAAGGTAAAATTAGCTTTGTAGATGTCAATGATTCCTCTATTAGCAAATATAAGAAACTAGGTTGTGACAAATAGATGAACAAACACTTAAGGGAATGGCATTTCGTGGTGGCGTAAAGGACTCGAGTCAAGTAAATGTTTTTGAAGGTCTTTAGGACTAATGAAAATGGAAGGATCATTAATCTTGTTATCATGCATCATTTCATCGGTACCTTCACTCATGAGTCATCACTAATGATGGTGTACGCATATGAAAATGATCATTGATGGTACAGAAAATTGTCATTGCAAAACTGGATTCTTTAGCTAAAAAACTAGGAAAGATGTAAGAAAAATAGTTGTCAAGTTTCTGCTTCAATGAAGTGGTAGTAGTAGCAGACTTCATTTTGGGAAACCTGCAGAAGTCAGAAGAAATGATTGTATTAGCAATCTGATTCTGGCTCATAATTCCATCTACCCTCAAATGGCTAGTTGGATCTCTTTGAAGGCTCCAACGATTATATTGAAGAGATGTATAAATAAGGATCAGTGCAGCTTGGAAGAGGTTGACTACAGGAAAACACAACAGTGGTGCTTTGAATTAGAAATTCTCTCTGTTGATATATTTATGTAAAGATTTAGGTCTGTAATTGTATATAGTCAAGTGTATAAATAATAGAAGTCGGTGTGTCTTGATAGTATGATCTATCTTGTGATATAAACAACATATGTCGTTTTTAGGTTATCAGCTGGAGAGTGGACATAGGCTTGGATATAAAGTTGAACCACTATAAATCACCGTGTGATTTATCTTCTTTGTTCATCATCTACCTCATCTACTCACTATTATCACACACACTAATAAACTTCTCACACAATCTAGTGTGGTTATTATTGTGTTATTCTGCGAAAGTTTCTTGTTATCCTCACTCAACCTATTCAATCCCCTTCTAGGTTGTATTGTTGGCCTCAACAAGTCAAGCCCTAAAAGGCATACTTTAAAAACCACACAGGGTAATGATAATTGGAGTCAGTGTTGACTTGTTTATTATCTAAAGGATATCTCATTGGTACTTTAGAGATCACAAACTTTCCCACTTAAACAACCAACATCAATGTCAATGTTTGCGTGTATTGCCCAATGATATTTTCTTAATTGATGAATAGTTCGTCTATTTGTGCACCGTCCTTTGTCCTAGAAGTATGCTAGGAGGTGCACTTGATCTATGTCACGCCCCGAACTTCGAGCGCGTCAACATCCCACCATGGTCATTCAAATGCGACATTCCCAGGTTAAGTCACCGACCCAATCATATCTTTAATGCACATGCGGAAGCATATTATAAAACCCCTGACAATGAAATATGGGATAGAAAAGCAGGAAGCAAAACCACAACATAACACTTTCATAATTCAACAGAATTACAAACAGAGGTCTACGGCCAAAAGCCTACAAATGACCGGCTCTTAAAAAGGAACTGTCTTACGACCTACAAGTCGGACACATTCTCCAATCTTATGACTTCACCTCTGCAACTCCTCAAGGCCAACCAAAGTTATCTAGCTGCTCCGTCTACCAGGGACCTGAAATTTTAATCCCCAAACCTGGATGAGACAATGTCTCAGCAAGTTCAACCCCCTAAACCCTTATTAGAAAGAAAATACGCCCAAGGGTGGCCTAGCCACATCACACAGAGAACTTACCTCGCCTCAGTTCATTTCTGCAGGTTAGCACAATTCAAATCACTCAATCACAGGTAGTAATAATAATTCAAACAATTGGAACGCCATCACTTTCATATAAATCACAGTCACACTTAGCACACATTCCAATTATTATTCACTGCCACACAAGGGCATAGCCTACTTGCAGTTCGGCTATCTTCTAACATTAATGCTAGGCATCGCCTCCCCCCATGGAGCGCGGCTTCGTCACTACGTTGACGACATTCCCGAAGGAGCATAGGTCCAGTTGGCCTAGCCTCTACTGCAACCCGAGCCACGTCACTCTCTTGACGGCATTTCTAGAATAATAAAGGTCCAGTTGGCTTAGCCACTACTGTGACCCGAGCCACGTCACTCTCTTGACGGCATTTCTAGACTAATAAAGGTCCAGTTGGCCTAGCCACTACTATGACCCGAGCCACGTCACTCTCTTGACGGCATTTCTAGCAGAATAAGGGTCCAGTTGGCCAAGCCACTACTGCGACCCGAGTCTTCCAACCAGCACACAACAATTCAATAATCAATTGCACAAATCATCACTCAATTTGTAATATCTAATCATCAAATTCACAATCTAAATACACATCATCGATCAGCACGAAATTATGAGAATTTAAGGTCCTACAATAATTTTCGGAATTTATTAAATAATTAAATTTATTCCGAAAATTAATTAAATAATAATATCCCTATCTTTCACAATCCACACTCAATTTATAATATCCAATCATCATTTCAAAATCACTCTGCACAAGCGGCGATCGGCGACGAAATTACGAGAATTTAGGGTCCTGACAAAATTTTCAAATTTAATAAATAATTAAATTTATTCCGAAAATAATTAAATAATAATATTTTAATAATTTCGAATAATAATAATATATTATTAAATTATTTAATAATTTCGGAATATTTAAATAAATCAAAAGTAAATTCTTTTATGTCACATCAAAGCTTATATTAATATAACCACCCACTTAACCTTAAATTAAACACAATTTAAGTTAATCAAACACCTTAATATAATCTATACTTAAATAAATTAAACTAACCACCTAATAACACTTAACATAAACTAAGCACTCATAAAACATAATTAACCCTCTAATCAAGGTTTAGTGAGCTAAACTCACCGGATTAGCGAACCGAGCGGACCAAACGACGAGGACGACACGAGGATCGACTTTTGTCAAGGCGGGCCAAGCATCCGGGCTCGGGAAGGCGGCTAAAACGGGCCAAAACCGGGTTGGAATACCCATTTTTCCAGCTGCTGTCTTGGGGCTGACGGAGGCTGCTCGGCGGCGGTTCGGGCGGGGGGAATGGCGGAGAAGCAGCGGCTGCAGCTTGGCGGGCGAGGCGGCGGCTCCGGCGAGGCCTCACGGTAGCCGGAGGTGGGCTGGACAAGCTGAACAGCTCGCTGGAACGAACTGGGCGAGAGGGAGGCGGAGACGGCGCAACGGCGGGCCGGCGAGCGCGCGCGGGCGGCGCGGGGTAGACGCACGGCGGCGGCGGCGGCGACGATGACGACGGCGTGCGAGCGGGAGCAGACGGCCATGGCTGCTCCAGCTTCTTCTCTGCATTTTTCTCCTCTTCACACAACAAAGATGGAGGAGAAACCAACGGAAGGGAGAGAGGAAGGAGAGAGAATGAGAGGGACCACTTCCTTTTTTTTTTTCCTTTTTTTCCTTTTCTTTTAATCCCACAAAATGACCCACCATGACCTCATGGATGATGTCATACTCCACTCACTCAAAACTCCCACAACCTTATTCCATGGGTTGATTTTATTTTCCGTCGGGCGTAAAATCTTTACAACCAAATCTCCAATTCCACTTGATTCTCTTCCAATGAATCAAATTGAAGTCATAAAATTAATCCGACTTGTGCCACCACACTTCAATTCACATCTTCACTTGTCCATAGAACCAACTTAAGTCCCAAAAACAAGACCGAAGGCGGGCCTACTAATTTCTCGAGCCAAAATAGCCATTCTATGATTTAATTTCTGAAAATTCTGATTACATGAAAAATCTTCCGAAGATTAGTCAATGTTCCTAAAATGATTTGTGACACACCCAGACTCCCAATTTCTGAATTTGATTTCAATTCCACGGTTAATTTCACTTTGGCACGATACTAGCGCGGCCTAACCTACCGGGCAGCCTTTAGAAATTTTCATGCATTTGACCTGTGGTTGATCATCTCAAGCCACAATGTACATCTTTGAAACATTGGCGACTTTCGGTTGTCGGGGTAATCTCAAGATTTCAAATACGAACACAGGGTACCCAATCGACAGAAAAGTCGGTCCAGTGTCGATTGATAAGAATTGTGCAATCTGGTGGAATCACCCACACTGATCACATGCCTCTGTCGAGTCGACCTATCTCCGATCTCTAATCGATTTTTAATTGTGTCGTAATGACCCTTGTAGATTAGCTCGGTCGAAAGATCGCTTCCTGGTCAAATTCTTGAGTATGATGCATTAGAATTTCTTAACGGCTTCACCTGATAGACTAGTTTTCACATGAGGCTGACTCAAGGAAAAGAACTATATGCGTGCCAACGAATGCCCGTCTCAAATTATTGAAAATAGAATTGGAAAATCGGGATGTCACAATCTAAGCCCTCTATCTTCAGCAAACATTCTTTTGTCAGGTCTATGACCATAACCATTCCACATATGGCTAAACCTCCAAAGAAGTACTTTGAATAACCATATAAATAATTATTATCTCGGAGGTGCATATCCGCTTATGAATTATCAACATAACTTTTTCCGTCCAATGTAGGACTTGGTAGTTACAGCTAGACCATAATAAGATTTTGAATCCAAGGCATAGTTTCTAGCATCACCAAAAAGTGTGGTTGACGTAAACTCCCTGTTGGCAATGGTGAAGTGTCTATTCATAGTGGCCATCGATGGAGCAAATCAGAATTTGTAAATTTGAATTCTTTTTTTCGGCACCTTACAATCCTCAATCTTTCCAAAAACTAGGGTATTCAATGAAAAATGAATTGTTTTTCTTAAGGATAAGGCCTCCTCCACTAATTGATTTTATAAATAAACCTACATCTATTAGATGCATGTATTATCAAGTAGTTTAGATCGATCAAGTACTATCTAAAGGGAAAATTAGAGCCCTTAGATTTACTATTTTGATTATGTATGAGAAAAGGTTAACTCTCTTATAACATTGTTACGGCACATAATTCATACTCTGGTGTGGAAAGAGATTAGCATGATATCATTTTAAGGGATATGCACATTTTAAAGGGAAAATTGTCCAGAAAATCTTAAACCTATTACACTTTTGTCAATTCAATCATAAATTTCTTAAGTTTTGCCAATTAAATCCTAAACTTTTTTACATTTTACTAATTGAGTTCATTCGATTAATTTTAGCCAAAGAATGCTGGTGTGGACGCCAACCATCCTATATAGTACCATTGAAGCTAATGAATAATATTTTATTTTTTTTCTATTTTCTTTTTTTCTTCCTAACCTAGGCCAATGAGGTCGTCAACTGACCCTTGCGGGCCATTAGGTGAGGGCATTAGGCTTTGCCCGGATCCAAGCAAGGGCATAGAGGCCCTTGCCCATGGTAGAGGAGGGTAGCAACACCCTCACCAAATACAAGCTATGGTCAACCAATTACCTTGCTGGGCTAAGGTTAGGAAAAGAAAAAAAAAAAAAAAGGAAAAAAGGAAAAAAGGAAAAAGAAAATAAATCAATAAAAAAATCTAAAAAATTAAAATATTATTATAAATTGTCTATATTAGAGTCGGCGGTACTACGTAGGACAGTCGGTATCAACATCAGTGATTTCTAGTTAAAATTGATTGAATTGACTCAATTGGTAAAATGTGAAAATGTTTAAGACTCAATTGATAAAATTAAAAGTTTTATAACTGAATTGATAAAACGCAATTGGTGTAGAACTTTTTTGATAATTTTCCCCATTTTAAATGGGGCAAGGGTTCGTGTTTTCAAGTTAAAGAAAGCTTTACATGATTGGCAGACCAAGAGATCCACAACCCATCCTAATCAACAGGGGCAATCAAAGTCCAATTGGTGCTTCAAATGATATACTTGCCATGTGTTCTTAACTCAAGTTTTAACTCTTTAGAGAGAGTGAGAGATCACATCAAAATTGTCTCTACTCTTTCGTTGGTGTTTTTCCTATTAGACACCCATATCTTTTCCTTTTAGGCTTTGGCTTACTAACGGATGTAATTTCCACTATACGAGGTTATCCGAAGCATGGATCACTCAAATACTTGTAACGGAAATGGAAATACTGAATGTTACTTGTCAAAAAAGTGTTAAAAACAGCGTAGGTCATACGCACCGGGAAAAAGAAAGTAGTTTTTGGGTCATGTAGTAAAAATAAAACATTATTTATTTAATTATAATGAAGATAAGAAACAATATCATGTGCTTAAGACATGCTTGAATCCCTAACTTGTATGTTAAAGAAAAAGTTATAATGTTTAAATATGTTTCTTTCGGCACTGAAAATTTTACTCCGGCTATTGACCGATATCAGAGATAAGGCTCGTTATAGAGTCAGCTCAAGGTGGATCAGCATTTAGTCCAAATGTTCAAAACGGATCAGTCGCGTGCCCTCGCAATGACAGGAAGTTAGTCAAGTGATCATTGACGGCGCGGCATTTGCAATTTATAAGGTTGAAGACGGTTGCTCGAAGGATCGACGATGTTTTTGGGGGCAACTATGGACGGAAACAGTTATAAAATGGAGAACTAGAGAGGAATAGACCGGCATAAATTCCTGAAGAACAAGATGTACCCTTTCAGTGCTCTTTATTTCCTTACAATCTATTTCTAATCACTCCTGCAATTTATTTCCACTCATTTCAGTTATTTATTTACCTTTGCCAATCAAACACTTACTCTTCCCTTAAGAATGATTTGTGTTGTCATTAGTGAAATCATTTCATCAATTTTTCGAATTCAATCATCAAGTTCTTGTTCCTCTCTTAGTGTACAATTGTCTATCAAGTTGAAGCTCAAGAACTATGACGTTCGGTTAGAATCATTGATTGATTAAAGCATGATAATTTCCAGTGTCTTAAGTCAACAATTCGAGGAGAGCAAATTTTGAGCGAGAAAAATTCCTAACCCAAATGTCGCCATGAGTTGAATATCATGTAAAAATAACATGATTATATAGATCAAAACGCTGAAAAGGTTACTTCCATGTGCCAAATCACTGGCATACTATAATTGGCACTCTCGTACTAAAATTGCGAAACACCAATCTCTATTTTTAGAAAATATGGAAGTATACGAATGAATTTTGAGGTCAAATCTCATACCATCGAATGAGTAGAGAGAGCAGAAAAGATGATTGACCATTTGATATTGAATCAAACTACCATAACTTTTGATTGATATTTATTTATATTAGCATGCTAATTTCTATCCGTACTCAAATTTTTGCCGAAAATTCTCCATTCATGAACAACTTGCCATTCTCCACTCTTTGGGTTCATATTCAAGAACATCAATTGTAGTGATCCGTTCTAATGAGATCGAGGAGCGATGGTTGGGACCATATACGTAAATAGGTTCTAACAAAGTACAGCTCTTGACCAGCTTTTTGGATGGTGAAAGGAGTAGGATTGCACCAAATTGTACAAAGGGAGTGTGTTTCTAGATTGTATTTGTTAAAATTAGAGTTGACTCACAATATGCCCCTTTGGGTGCAATGGTACTTTTTAGCATGGGAATGCCAGTGTTAAATTACGAGGGCGAGTCACTTCTTGAGTCACAAATATATTTTAAGGTCGCACCCTTCGATATTAGAAGAGGAAAATCTCGATTCATGAGCAAGAAAATACTCTTAAAAATTAGAAGTGGAGCGGCCATGAGAAATCGAAACACCCACAACATTTAAACATGCATAGGAAAATTTAAACGAACGAAACTCATGAACAAGATTTAGAAACTGGCAGCACACTCAACAGCGACACAAAATCCACGGTCAAACGGGAGTTTTCGATCTACTTGAACGAATAGAATTTTTCTAGACGGATTCCATCTGTGCTTTCACCTCTTCATCAGTGCTATCCACCTGATGGGTTTCCCAGTGGCCGGCTCTCCATCTTCTGAAATAGACTTCTAATATGTGCTCATATTTCTTGTGGTCCTTTCGTACCTTCTCGTAGAATTCATGAGACATAAAAAAAACGTAAGCTTTTGGATGCCAATGTATTCGATGCCAGAGGGTACACTTTCCAGCCATTGACAGCGGCAGATGGTTAAGTTTTCAAGGCTCGGCATTGTTCCGTTCGGCAAATTTATTGATCTGAGCCCCTCTAATTCCTCAAGCAGTAAAATCTTGAGCTTCGGAAACTGCCCATGACCGAAATCCAATTGTTCTCCATCATAAGCCCGACGCAGTTCCAGCTCTACTAGCTCAGGCAATTTTCCTAAGCTTGCAAGGAGATCTTCCTCCTACTGACTCCATCTTAATATGATTTTTGTCAAATCATTGAGGGACAATATCCAATCCGGCAACTTCTTTAAATGGCCATGCAAGTAGAGATGTTTAGGGGACTTGGAAGGTGAAGTTTGAGGCTTGGACTCAGGAGGTGAAGTTCGGTAATGGAGATCAAGTATCTCGTCCTCGTCAAGCGCATGTAAATTTCCTTTAACTTCCCAAGGGAAGTGCACAACAACTTACCATGTTTCTTTCTCAACTTGGTGATTCTCAGCTATCGTGACCAAATTTTCGAGTGCACCACCTAAAATTAGGCTAATTGATTGCTAATCCTAAACTTAGCCCAGGGTTCTCCCAAGCCCATACCAACTCGTGACTAAAGTTCAAATATCTAACATGCAAAAAGGGAGTCACCACTAATCAGTTTACGGTAGCTCGATTATACACCTAAAGTAAAATAATGGAATAATTATTTCACTTCCACAAACCAGAGATTTTGGGTATAGAGATTTGATTATATTAGATTTTTCTAATGCCATTTTGGTACATTTCTTTTTATTTTTGAAAAATGTTTGACAAGCAACTTGAATTGATTTAAATTTAGCTCCCTAACATGTAAGATAATTATACGGGTGCACAAACCATCATTTAACACCCAATAAAGCAAATAAATAAAATGCACAACTTACCTCAAAGCAATGAAAGCATTGCGTTATTAGATCAAAATTCACATCAACGGTTCTAGATATTATTTCTAATTAACATACAATCACTCAAATTTTTGTTTTCACTTTATTTAATGAAAATATAATATATATGCAATGCAATGTTACTAATCTAACATGAAATGATATGACATGGCAATATGACCTAAATTATATGACATGAGTAAAGTAATTTTTTACGAAATGCAATAATTAAATGTGCAATCTAAATTAACCAAATGACCTAATTCTAACGATGAGCAATTTCTAATTAAATAAACCTATCAACAATCAACGTACATTTCATGAACCTAATTCTATATGACGTGCACATGATTTTTTTTTTTTTCTTGAAAAATACAATCTATCATAATATGTCATGACGTACAAAAAATGCCCTAATCCTACATGACATATGCATGATATTTTTTGTGTTTTTTTTTTTATTTATAAAATTCGAAATTAAAATTTTCAAATAATTAAACGTGCAATTCGAATTAAAAAAAAAACTAACATCCTAAATTAATGTATTTTTTTATTTAAAAATTCGAAATAAGATTGAAATTCTAAATATGCAAGATAACACTAAGATCAATGAATATTCTAAAAAAAAAAAAAAACTAATCCTAATTCAATTTTTTTTTTCTTTTCAAAAACAAACACGACGACAAAAAAAGTAAGATAAGATTGACATCCAAAAATTAGCAAATCATATCTCGCGTATGAGATCGGGTTGACAAATTTTAAAATTAAATTGCGAGTCGAATCTCGGGCGTGAGATGTGATTGTCGATTTTGCAAGTGATTGCGAGTCGGATTTTGAGCACGAAAATCATACTGTCAATCACAAATTTCAGAGGCTATTTCATGTCGAACATCTCATCTTTACACTAAAGAATAATCATACTAAAAAAAGAACAAATAAAGTAAAATAAAATAATAAATAAACTACCTAGTTGTCCAAAATAATGTTTGCCGAAACCCAAAAATATGAGGGCCATGGAAGCTCCGGTCGCAAAAGAAAATGCATATTTTAAGTAATTGTTGATTGTTGAAACCTCTTGGATAATTCCCAGGAGGTGACTTTCAAAGCCGACGCTCCTAAGAAGTGGCGACAGGAGTGGGCTCGGGCTCGAGGCTGGAAGAGAAGAACTCACAGAAACTCAAAAAATGACGTGAACACCAGGTGTAGACAGAGAACAAGAGAGAAGCAAAGTGTGGGGACGAAATGACGTGAGGTGGGGAACGGCTCGTGGAACAGGTCAAAGCTCCGTTCCTCGTCGGCCGCGAACAGACTCCCAGAATTGCGCAACCAGCTATCCCTCGCCGCCTATTTATTAAGTCCCCGACAGAGTACAAGCGACGCACCACAAACACCAAGAAGAATGGCATCATCCGACAGCTCCAGCCCGAGCCCAAGAATGGCGGCCTGAAGTGTCGCCTCCTTGGGCTCGGGTTGGAGGTGCCGGATGATGCCATTTTTCTTGGTGTTTGCGGTGTCGTTGTACGCTTAATAAATAGGTGGCGAGGGATAGGTTCGTCGGGGAACGGTCGCTTGTACTCTGTCGGGAACTTAATAAATAGGTGGCGAGGGATAGGTGGTTGCGCAATTCCGGGAGTCTTTTCGCGGCCGACGAGGAACGGAGCTTTGATCTGTTCCACGAGCTGTTCCCCACCTCACGTCATTTCGTCCCCACACTTTGCTTCTCTCTCATTCTCTATCTACCCCTGGCGTTCACGTCATTTTTGGGGTTTCTTCCAGCCCGAGCCCGAACCCGCTCCCCTCGCCGCCTCCTAGGAGCGTCAGCTCTGAAAATCACCTCTTGGGAATTATCCAGAGGTTCCGACGACCAACAATCCCTTAAAATATGCATTTTCTTGTGCCGCCGGAGCTTCCATGGCCCTCCCCTTACCAACATATTCTTCCTTCCGGAGTTGTCCAAAAGCCGTCTCTTCAGCTCCCAAAAATGATAGCGATATCCGACCCAATCACCTTCTCGAATCAAACCTGAATCCCCTGAAGGACTTTTGGTAACCGAACTTCCTTCCCCTGTTTCGTGATGCCTTTTGGTGACAGAAGATGCTTTTGTTGAGAAGATCACTTCCCTCTATTCTCCAGATGCCTTTTCCTCAGCTGCAATTGCTGACACATAACCAGAAAGTTGTAATAAAATAAAAATAGGAAGAGTCGACTGACCTCACGCCCTATAAATGGATGGAGAGTAGGGTGGTAGAGAGTCTTGAGTGTGTGATGTGAGCAGAGTTCTTTTGATGCTGTTGGTGTGTAGAGAGTTTGTAATATTGTTTATATAAAATAAAGTAGTTGTTTTACTTTTACATCCATTCCCTTCTCAACAGCTTTATCGATGCTTTATCATCAATATTGGTAGCAGTTCCTTCTTCTTCTCTCTCTACGACCTCGACATCCCAGAGGATGGTAGTGCGGTGGGGAAGGTCGTGGGTGATAGAGTTGGGATACATGGGGTGGTCGCGGTTGGCACGGAGGAAGGTGCCATAGTGGGTTTGGAGCTTGACGTGTGTTCCGTCCATCACAGGCTCCAACTCGAGGGAGGAGTCCAGGAGGGAAGGGAGTGAAAGGAGGACCTTGCACCAGTCATGCCGAAGAGGGAGGGCTGGTCGGAGGCAGTGAGGTACTTGCCGTAGCAGCTCTTGAGGCGGAGGAAGGGATTGGAGTTGTCGATGAACTCGACAGACCACCTGGTGCTGTCTTGTCATCCGGTCTCCTCCTGCCAGGTGATTTCTCCTAGTCGCGTCTCCCCATCGTGAAGGATGACGACCTCATCAACCACCGCAATGAGGTACTGGCTGTCGCCGCTCCGGAGGAGCACGGCCTTGGCATTGCAGAAGAAGTCCATGCCCGATTGGCAATGAAGAACTGTAGTTTGCGGAAAGAAAGGAGTTAGTTTATTTGTATTTGTATTCGGACATGAGGGAGGGAGATGAGGACCTCGAATATCTTCCTCTTCCTTGGGCGTGAAATCTTTCTTGATACCGAACGTCTTTGCGATCCCCTCGGGTGTCTTCCCCTTAGTCATGTCAGCCAGAGTCTGGCAGGTGAGATCCAGCAAGCCCTTGATGTTCAGATAATTGGCCGCCTATGACATATCAAGCGAAACACCACAGAGCACACGGATAAGTATTGCAGTCCTTAACGAGACGAGACTTTAAATCAACTTAGCAAGTTAATGAATTAAACCATGATGGTGCTGCTGAAATAGTCAAACCTCCGCATTCACAACAAGAAGAACCCCATGTCACAAAGTCATTATCAGTTAAGAATGCAACTGAGATGAGTTCCAAAAAATGGTACTGAAATCTTCAAAAGCCACATGAAACAGAGAATCATCCACAACACTATTCAGCAAAATCAACATCAAACGCTCACACTAACCTAGAAACGCCTAGACAAGGCAAAAAACAAGATCACCGCACAAAATCTCCCACGAAACCCAAACTCTAGCTGAGATTCCGCGATGGAAGAGTGGGTAAGGGAACGACACTGACCATGATGAGATCGAAGAGAGTGGCCTGGTTGACCTTGACAAAATTGGCGTCCCAGGCCTTGAGGTCGATCGGTGTCGTCGATGTGCATCTTGCAGTACTCGATGACCTTGGAGAGGATCCTGCTGGTGACGTTGGGGAGGGGGATGCCTTCGGTGGGGAAGCCCATCTGCTCGATCATTTGATAAATGGTACCGAACTGCAGAGCCACCGCCCTCTCCACCTTGAAGGACTTTCCGTCCGAGCTCTTGAGCAGCTGGGGGCCCTCCATCATGGGCTCCAACTCGTGGGAGGAATCAAGGAGTAAAGGAAGAGGCTGGAGGACCTTGTTCCCGGTCATGCCAGAGGGGGAGGGCTGATAAAAGGCCCATTGGTTCTTCCTTCAAAGCTCTTCCTCTTCCTCGGGCGTGAAATCTTTCTTGATACCGAGCGTCTTTCAGCTCTCCTCGGGTGTCTTCCCCTTAATCATGTCAGCCACAGTCTGGCAGGTGAGATCCAGCAAGCCCTTGATGTTCAGATAATTGGCCACCTATGACGTATCAAACGAAACACCACAGAGCACACGGATAAGTATTGCAGTCCTTAACGAGACGAAATTTTGAATCAACTTCGCAAGTTCATGAATTAAACTATGATGGTGCTGCAGAAATAGGCAAACCTCCGCATTCACAAAGCAAGAACCCCAAGTCATAAAGTCATTATCGCTTAAGAATGCAACTGAGATGAGTTCCGAAAATTGGTATAAATCTTCAAAAGCCACATGAAAGAGAGAATCATCCACCACACTAATCAGCAAAATCAACATCAAACTCTCACACTAGCCGAGAAACGCCTAGACAAGGCGAAAAAACAATATCACCGCACAAAATCTCCCACGAAACCCAAACTCTACGCGAGATTCCACAACCGAAGAGTGGGTAAGGGAAAGACCACTGACCAGGATGAGATCGAAGAGAGTGGCCTGGTCGACCTTGACGAACTCAGCATCCCAGGCCTTGAGGTCGTCGCCGGCGACGGAGGAGTCGCGATCGGTGTTAACGACGTGCTTCTTGCAGTACTTGATGACCTTGTAGAGGATCTAGCCAGTGGCGCTGAAGAGGCCACCGGAGCCGAGTCCGGAACATCAAATCCGGATTCGCCATCGTATTGTTGATCCATCGCCATCGAGCGGGCCAACCCGAAACTTCGATCCGGGAAAGTGGAGAACTCACTGACCCGACGGTGTCCCACGTCCGGTCCATGACGACGACCGGCCGTTACTTTCGAAAAAATCGAGAAACCATTTCACACGAAAAAACCAAACTACCTCAACTAGAGAGAGAGAGAGTCGTGTCTCGAAGTTTCTCCATTTCTTCACCTTCTTCTATTCGAATCCGAGGTGTCTACCAGCGATCCGCAGCAGCTTCGGAGGTACGCGAGTCGGGGAATCTTCCCTTCCCATCTCTTCTCTATTCCGATCCTTGAATCGTCGGGATCTTGGCGGGTATCCCTTGTGTGAAAACCACGCCTTTTTGCAGAACCTTTTTTGATACGCATGCGCGAGGGAACAGTGCGCGAGGTTGCTGTTTGGACTTGGGAGTGATTTGTCGAGATGATTGACACCGTGGAGTGCTCTGCTCAGGACTAGCTGGGTCGGAGCCGGGGAGAGAGGGAACCGGGAATTCTTTTGGGGGATTTCTGGGTGAAGAAGATGAACTCCGAAGGATATTCAGTTGAAGTCACAGGCCTGTCTCCCAGAGCCACCGAGCGGGACCTCAGCGATTTCTTCGGTTTCTCCGGCGCAATCCTCCATGTCGAGATCGTCAGGTTCGTCTCTCGCCCCCTGATTCCTTGCTCGTCGGGGATCGTGGCATCTTGTTTTGACGTCGACTGTCGTGCTTGGTAACTGTTCCGTGAGCATTTTCGCGCAAGGTGTTTATGTTTTTGTTGGGTTCTCGGAAGGGTTGAGCTTGAGGCTGGGGTCTTCCTTTCCAGCTCACGGTTTGTTTATGCCTGAATTGATGAAATTTGATCTCGGCTATCTTGCACCTCGACTGAGATTGCCGTGGGATCGGATCACCGTCCTCTGGATTTGAAAGAGATTCTTTGATATATTCGGTTAGATTTTTAGATAATATTGCATGTTAAGTAGATTTTATTTTCTAAAATAGATTGCATGTTAGGTAGACACTATCTAGTTAGAGATAATTTTTCTTTAAATTGGGATTTGGTGTAGTTTATTCCTCAAATTGAATGGGATAATACCTAGAACTAAGTAATTTATTTTGGTTATTTTCCAATTTCGAATTTTCATGAAAAACACAAAAAATATTACATGCATATATCATGTACTTTGGGTCATGCCCGCCATGTAATCATTGCATGCCATGTCATTAATCATATGTCATTTACGGGTTACATATATAAATTGTTTGACATTATAATTAGGTCATTTAGTTAAACTGCAGGACATATAGCTTAGTTTTCATTTAAATAAGAAAAAACCCAAAAAGAGATTTGAGTGAAACTTTGCGACAATCATAAATCACATTTAGGTTGAATATGCATTTCTAATTAAAATTGTTATAGATGTTTGTGTTTGCATCGAGATAAGTGTTCCTTCTTTATTTGAAAATTTTCCTTTCTTTTTCCTAATTAGGAATCGGTTCCTTATTAGTCTTTTTGGGGATTTAAAATCTAGTGCATATTATTAACCGGTCGTCGAAGGCGAGGTACGGGATTAATTGAATGAGTTCACGTTCGAAGACCCGATAGACAATAAGAAAGGCGGTCGCATATGAGCGAGGGAGTGTCTTCGGCCCACCCGGAAGCTCCCTTAGTCCTAATTTTGGAGAGTCAATAGGCGGTCTCTCTTTTGGGAAGTGGCGTCTCGGCCAATTGAGGTGTTCTTCTTCTTCTTCTGTTCTTTTCTTTCCCACCTCTCTTGAAGGATAATCTTGAATTTAGTCCTCGCGATTATTTATTTATCTGCTACTATTGTTTGATTATCAAACCTTTTTACTGGAACAACTAGGTCCTCTAGCTGATTAGCATTTACCACCGAGGTGGTTGGCCGGCGATTTAAAATTCAGTCGTCCGCGTGTACATGTCAAAGCACTATAAAATCTTAAAGCAAAGCCGGTTCAACTTACCTCCCAGTACTTGCATTCTGGTTCCGAGGCTTTTTGTCATTCGAATTGATCGCGCTCTAGTGAATTCACAATCTCCCTCAGGTCCGCTAATGCAGAACGAACATAATCAACAATGTTCTCTTCTCTAGCGATGAGTTCTTCGCAGCTGAACTATAGTTGTTGAGCTTATCAAGTAGAAACACCAAAAAATAACCAATATATTATTATTATTATTATTATTATTATTATTATTATTATTATTATTATTATTATTGACAAGTGACAGACATAATCGATGTAAAAAAAGTTGGTCATTAGAGGAGTTATCAACAACTAGAACAGTCAAAAAGTCAAAGGAAATCGACAATGTATCAGTGAAATTATCAACAACAGACATCACAAGTTATCAATGAGAGCCATCACCATTTGATGAGATCGTTGACACAAGCATGTAATGGTCAAGGTGGTAGAGTCAATGCAACAATCAAGCAACCATCAAAGTAGCGGCAATGTAACCATCAAGGTAATGGAGTCGACAATCTCAAATGGAACTATTTTGGAGATTAGTGTTGCTGAATATTAAGAGTCATGTAGAGCGTGGTTAACGGCTTAGTAACCCTCTGTGTAATTGTCAATAGTTAGTTATAAATGCATCAAGTGTACACTTTGTAAGAACACTCCAAATCAATTACACATCTTCATGTTCTCCTAAAAATGTACTTTTATCTATACTTTCATGTAGTTATGTTTCCTTAATGATCACGATTGTAACAATATGCATATGTTCAAATTTCTCATCATTTATAGTCCTGTCAACAAAAGACCATTCACAAATTTGTCAATTTTATAAATATATTTCTTCAATTTTTTGGTGAAACATCTTTTTGACATGTTTGATGGGACTTATTTTGTTGATTTGAGAAGACTACGTGGCAAGTGCTAGAAATTAACAAGAGTCCGGAAATGTTGATGGCAAAAACAACCCATTACCACAAATTGGTGATGATAAGGCTGCTGCACATTCTCACCAAAAGTGGCAGAGGGTAACTAACAAGGAGATGTTGATCTTCCTGAACACCTTAGTAGAAAACAGTTTTCCTAAACACCTTAGTAGAGAACAGTTTAGGGAAGTTGCACTAAATCCTAGTAAGATGTCAACCATGCAGAGATTGTTCAAGGAGTAGCACAATTGGGTGGCCAATTGTTCCATTAGCCCTATGTCAGGCGTGATCAAGTCGATGGTCATCAATATTGTGAAAGATGTTCTGTCAAGACAAGGATTCTTGACCCAACCACTGCAAGCAAGTCTAGTGCTGACAGGTACCTTCCTAGTTTTCGTGCTTTTAATAATCTTGACAATGTTGGTCAGACTAGTCAAGCCCATGTAAGGATTATGTGGAGGCTCGAATCTTCTAATCAAGGCCAAAGTAGGAAAAATAATCAAAACAATGCTAGTCCAAATAACCAAATCGGCAATAACAATTTGGCAAACTAGACTGGCCAAATGCCAAATATAGAGAATTTAAGGCCAGCGGTTACTTTGGCACTACCTAATGTGAACATTCACGTTGGGTTTAATTTGCCGACTAATATTAAGATAGATAATCTGGTAAGATTAGCATAACCGCCTGGGGGGGTAAGATGACCACTCGAATCCTCAATTTAATCTAACACAATTTGCTGAAGGTTCAACAACACTCGGCGTAGGATAGGGGTGTTATAAGACTTGTATATGGGAAACCTTATATTGAGTGAGTCGATAATCAGTACTTTCTATCAGGTTTAAAATCCATAACTTTGCCATCTTCACAAGCAAAGATGAAAAATCTACCATTAGACACATTAATCGATTTATAGCCCACCACGGGGATGCGGGAACAAATGAATTCTTCAGATGTAAGTTGTTTCCTTTATCTTTGTCAAAATTTGTCTTTACCTAGCATACTAAGTTACCATCCAACGTAGGGTAAAGATGGAAAGACAATTCTATTCTCAATTTTATAGAACCATATCCGAAGCATTAGTTGTTAATGAATTCATCAATCAGTTTCTTGCTTGATTCAAGAACGCTAGAAATATATATGCCTTGTGCACAAAAAAAAGAAATATAGATGCCACTTTGCTCTTGAAAAAAAGAATAACAAATTTGGCTTTTAACGAATTAAAATTCCAATTGAGAGAAGGATTCAAAGGCCAAGACTTAGCTGATTTATTGCATTTGGCAACGGAAGTGTCTACGTATGAGTAACTACTTAAAGAAAGAGATAATAGGGCTTTGTTTGGTAAAAATAATTTTTGTTCCCCAGAACAACTATTTATGTTCTTTTGTTCCAGAGAACGAAAAAAAAAAAAATAGAAACATGTTTGGTAAAATTTTTGTTCCCTATGCAAACGGAAGTAGTGAGAGGGAGCGAGGGAACGTCCTCCTTATCTACTTTTGAGAACCTTTTATAAATTTATAAAGATCTTATTAAAGAGTGCTTTAAAGGACACCAAAATAATCATACCTACTAAAAAAAAGATTTTCATTTTCGTTATACTAATTGCGCAATAGATGAGAAATTTTTCCACCAAAAACTTTCAAATATCCAAATTAATTTACATGCAAATATATCATATACTCTTTGTCAAATCTTTTGCATCTGTGTTAATTCAATCCATCCGGTCAATTTTAATCAGCCGACAGTAAGATGAACGTCGAGGATCTGTCCGATGCTGATATGGCTTATTTTTAATAACTATTTTTTTCTTCTTTTTTCTTCTTTTTTTTTTATTCTCTTTCTTTTCTCCATAGTAACCGGCCATGGGCAAGGCCATAGCCGCCTTGACCCGGGGCCGCACCTCGAGATCTTTTCAAGTTGCAGGAAGAGACCCGCTTCCACATGGCAACGGTTTTGGGTCCACCGCACGAAGGCCTTCGCATTTTTGCCATGTCGCCATCTCCGCTTCGTATTTTGGTCGCAATCTTTGAGTCAACCATTGCTCCGTATTTTGGTTGCCTAGGAAGCATCGTAAGGGAAGAGCAGCGAAGGGAGGGGGAGCAAAGATGGCGGAGAACACGGAGGCAATGTTGAAGAAGGACAAGAAAGGCTTTTAGAGACAAATATAAAAGATGTTCCTTTATCTCCTTGTCGAATCGAACCTCAAGAATTTTAGAGACAAATCACCGTTGTTGGAAGCAATCACTCGCCTGCCTTTATTATTTTAACAAAGCAAAGCAAAGTGTCTTTGAATCAGAATTCATGATCACCTGGACCCAAAATACAACGATCACCTTAGTAAATGACTCTCTTCTATATATATATATATACACGTCTCTCCCTCTTGGACCTGAGCAGGTCCTTAAAAAGGCTCAAGGGGAAGTCCCCCACCGGAGGGAAAACCTCCCAGGGGTGAGAGTCCCCATGTGGGGTCCCCGTATTCCCTTGGTTAGGGAAGAAAAAATAATAAACCAACAGGGGGGCCACAGACTCCGGGAGTAACCGGGGTGTCCCAGCAATGGGGCGGTGGTTTGGATTCTAACCTCCTTAAATGGAGAGGATACCCAAGGGCCATGTGGTGGAGGTCTAACCAACCTTCCGGGAAATCAGCTGTTTTAAATGCCAAGTTCCCCTAACTGAACGCTGGAGGTACCGCCCCGAGTTAGGGGAACTTGGCATCACTTCTCGGCGTTAATAAACAAAAAGACAAAGGAAGGAAGTCGGCGGTAAGAAAATGGGATTATCATATCACTTTCTCTAGTCCCTACCCCCAACACCAGCAGTCCGACTGTGGCAACATTCCCCCGATAGCTGCATTTATTTTTATACTACAAATTAGCGCCCCCCCCTTCCTCTTTTTTTTTTTTTTTTTCTTTTCTATCGTTGTAAGTTGTAGAATTTGGCCAAACATAATATGATTAAAGATTCGAAGTCGTTTGTCCCTTTTATATTTTAGTGATAAAATTACTTTTTCAGCTTTCCAGCTAAAAATTTATAGTATCATTCAAATTTCAAATATCATAAGAAACAATGTGTGAATCGGTTGCCCGTTCGTTTCGTGGAAAATAATTTCGGAAAAACGTTTTTCGGATTTTTCGGCGTTCGTTTAATGGAAAATGATTTTCTTGAGGAAAATGTTTTCCATGAAAGAAAAAAAAGTCTTCTAAACTAGGGAAAAATGTTTTCTACTTTTGAAAAGTGGAAAATATTTTCCTCACTTGATATCTCTTATCTCACACTTTTACAAATCCTCACTTCCTCCTCCCATTTCTTCTTCCTATTTTCTATTTTTTATTCAAATTATTTTTTAATTTTCTTTTTCTTTTTTAATTCGAATTATTTTTAATTTCCTTTTTTCTTTTCTTTTTTTTTTTTTTTTTTCTTTTCTTTGTTTCTTATCTTCTTCTTTCTTGGCTAGTCGTTAACCATTCTCGAGTTGTACATTGCTCAAGCAAATGGCTCTATATGCTTTACTTATTTTTTCTTTTGTTTATTAGAACACAAAAGACACAGGGGAGAAAACTGGAAGATTCTCGTTAGGGCTGTACATGCTTTGTTTCTTTTCTCTTTTGCTTATTTTTAAAATTCATACGAACATTTTTTAGAGTAGATGAACGTTTACTAACAATGAGGGAACAAAGATATGAAGCAAGTTTGCTTGAATTTAAAGGCAAATTCATATTTGATGGATTTATAGGTCGATAAGTGATGCATGCCTAAGTGGTGAAGTCTTAGAAAATGTTTTCCTTACCGAACACCGGAAAATATTTTCCAAAACATTTTCAGGTTTTAAATTTCAACAAAAAATATTATCATTTTCCTAAAATGACTTCGAGAAAATATTTTAAAATGGCCATTTTCCGTGAAACGAAGAGACCCTAAGTATCAATATTTGTGCTTTTACAAGTTTTCAGGTGCTGTCGACTAAATGAAAATTAAAATGTGTACGCCGGGAATCTGAAGGAAAAAAGAAAGCGAATGGCAAAAGTAGTTTCAAATAGACAAATAGAATACGTACACACTAGCAATTAAAGTCTAAGGAAACTTGGCAGGCTGAGTTAACATGATATAACTATACTAAATTACCAAACCTAGTGATGCTTCTATTGTCAATTTGCTTTCTGTTCGAAGAGTAAATATCTAGTATTGCATAACCAAGTAATGTGGGAGGAGCAGACCACTAGTATCTGTCATCAATACGGGTAAAGCATCAAAGAGCAACTTAGACAACTGCAACCAAAAATCAAAACTCGATCAATCCAGATCGGATCTTCCAAGGTCAGCAAAAGCTTTTAACTTGCTCAGAAAGTGTTCTCTTGAAATCCTGCAATAGAGATTCGAACGCAATTCCAACAGAGAACAGGAAAATGGCAACAAGCATGTTAGGCAGACCAGCCACTAGCAGGCCTGACGAAGCCGAAAGAACTGCAGAAAATGCTCTCAGATTTGCTTTCAAAGGAGTGATGGAAGAATAAGTGGACTTCTGGTTCATCTTCCAGCTTGCAAAAGACACAAATTCCATCGAGGTGGCTCTGTTTACCTATCAAAGGTTTGCAACCTACTTAGAAGGACTGGCCAGTTAATGAAAGCAATCTTAGGCGCATTTGGTTTCAACCAAACAAGACAATGCCGACTGCTTTAAAGTCCTCTCTGCAGAAAGACCAAATTCCATGCTGCAGCTGAGGTGAACTCCCCATCTGTCTTCTGGATTTGAATCAGGATATATGTAACCATGCCAGCCACAAAGTGCAACCAGGTACAACCTGCATATCACACAAATTCTTGAAGTCAATGTCACAAGTTCACAACAACCAGCTGTCTTTGGAGTGTCACTATTAGATTCGTCAGCCGTTATGTCCATCTCGATTTCTTTAAATGCAAACTCAATTTAGACTGGTCCATTTGTTAATGGAGGCCTATGTAAATTGGCTCAATAAAAGCTCGCAATCCATGAATCCACCCGCATTGAGTAATAACATTTGGATATGTGCATGGACTGGCACTCGCACTAAGTAAGATCAGGACAGTCATGGGGATTTAAATCCTTCCCTAAATGAATGACATGATGACCATGATGTTTCTACGCCAAGCTCAAGGCAGGATCGCATGAAATTTCTATGCTCGAAGTGTGAGGCTGGGCATGAAGAAATGCCCTAACCGGCCATGCCCAAGCCCACTCAGTACCTACAAGATTCATCACTTTTACTATTCAACCAAAGCAATATCACATTCAAATTTGCTATCTGCACAATGATACACAAAAGGTGCTCACATCTCAAGCATCGACCTTACATTCAAAATAATTCCAAAACCATGTTTATATATAAGACACAGCAAAGCATTCCGAACTTGCTGAAGATTGTGCCTACCAAATCAAGCAGACAATGAATTTCTTCTATAGAGCTGCCGATTCATTCGTTTTGACTTTAAATGAGTATATGCTTCCATAAGATCAACTATCTGAACACATATTGAGCCGGACCTGTGGATGTCCAAACTTCATGCCTTGTAGAAATGCCCATCTAGTGGTGCCTTTGCTGGTGGCATTCTACACTAAAACAAAAATCATAATCCTCAACTTCCATATTGATTATAAGAGACTAAGATGATGTGCTGTCCAAGTATGAAGTTGAAGGCTCTTGGATTCAATCTATCAAGACTGCCAACACTGAAGCACAAATCAAGTACATGTATAGAAGGAAGAAAGTGAAAAGTAACTGAAGTGTGATAGTTGAGTAGTTTAAGACAGATACAGGTATCCAACATTAACCTGACTAGTTCTACAATGCTTTCGAAGTTGCTTCCACGAGCACTGGGCAAAAAGTGAGATGTAACTCAAACATCATCGTAAAAAAAAGGGTTGATATGAGTTTGGGAATTATTCAGGCAAACAAAACTACACTTTTAGCTTCAAACATTCAGGCACATTTATTGTTCCGAACACAATCTGTTATTGACCCAATGAAAATGACAGGTCTAGGAAGCTAGAGATACCAAGGAAGCAAGAACAAAGCTCAAGAAGTAGCAAAAGTCATGCCGAAGAAAACTTCTTTTTTATTTTTCAAACAATGAAACAGGTGGAAAACAAAGCTACAGTCAAGATCACAAAAGGCCCAAAAATAGTTAAAAACAATAAAAGGGTAGAATACAAACTCGAAAAGACAAGAGCATTGGACAGTACAATAAGAGATTATTGAACTGTTGATAAAGTATCAAGTAACCACAACAATCTACAGAATAATGGCAAGTCCTATAAAAATGAGGTCCGCATTGAAAGAAGCTATGACAACACACCATTCTACCACAGAAAGATACACGGGCATTGTCATCTTTGTAGACAATTACCTCGTCGATTGTCCCTTTGAAGTCAATCATCCCTGATGAGACAACCAATGCTCCAAGAAGAAGTCTTGGATTTCAGATGAAACTAATCCGCTAGGTGGGACTATTCTCCTTACAGATGACCTCATAGACAGCCTCCAATCTAAAAATGGGAAATCGCCACCTCCATTATTGTAGTTCCGTTGATTTATCCCCCTCAATGTATAGCAATTCTTCATCACCTTTTCTACCCCTTCGTTCAACAGATGCACACAGTCCATTAAGTTGAGATTCTTGAGATGGCAACATCTACTTATAAATGCCGCTAGTTGCTCTTCGTTGAGTTTCAAGCCTTCTGCTTGCAAGACCTCTAACCGTGGGAGTTCAAAGTCGATGCATAGATTCCTTATGTTTTCTAAACCAGAGATCTTCAAATAACAGATTTCAGGGCAGCTCTTCAGCACACCCGAAATGCCATCCCCAGTTATCTTCAAACAATTGCTTACATTAAGATACTGCAAGCTGGGGCACATATGCCCGATCTTCTTGAGGCATTTGTCGGTCAATTTACAATTAGAAGGTATGCTAAGAGACCTCACTTGAGAATTCACCACAATATCAGTTTCATTAGCATCATCCTCCCTTAGGTTCGTCTTCCCCATTTTGATTGCCTTCAGGAAGGGACATTGTGTCATGAGGCTATACAATGTTGCCATCGTGAGATTGGAGCAGTGACTGATGTTAATGTGGGTCAGACTGCGAAGATCTTCACATACCACGCTCATGTCGTGATCTGTGAGGAAATATACTGCCTCCAAATCTAAGACCTCGATATCCTGGTGACATAGCATGATTGTCCGAATCCCGTCGAAGGAAAACCCCAGAGTGCGCAAAAGTATGAGTCTCTTGAGCGGAATGTTTGCCTCCGCAACTGCCATCAGCAACCCATCCCAGATAAACGAGCCCGAGAAATCCAGACTAATAAAACCCCTGGCGTCACGAAAGGAATCTACCAACTCATCACAGAAAATCGCCTCCCTCTTTCATATCATTCAGGGCCAAGCAGACCAAGTGAGGCCTGTTCACTATCAAGGAAGCAATACCTCTCCCAGTAATTGATCCACATCCCCCAAGCTTAATTTCCTTGAGAGACGGGCAATTCACCGACAGAACCACAAGAGACTGATCAGAGAGAGACGGATTACCCGAAAGGTTGATTCGCGACAGCCTCTGAAGCTTCCGCGACAGGTCCGAGATACAACCGTCGTCCGTGACCCGAGCCGAATCACTCTGCCCCGGGTAGCTAATGTCGAGCTCTTCGAGCTTGGGAAAGCACTCCGCGATCGAAACCAAGCCGGCATCCCCCTGCAACCCAATATAGGACAGCACCAATAGCCTCAAAGCCCCGAACTTGGACCCCATCTCGCGCAACCCACCGAAGCGGAGGGACTCCTGGTAGGAGAGGTCGAGGCGGTCGAGGGGCAACGGGAACTGGGCGATCTGGAGGAGGGCGGAGGACGGGTCGCCATGGAACGACCTGAGGTCGATGGACTTGAGGGACGTGAAGCGCCGGAGGAGGGAGCCTAGGCAGCGCGGGGTCTGTAGGTCGGTGATAGAGAGGCTGGTGCTGACGGTGTTGGAGATGTGTAGCAATCGCTTGCAGACGGAGGAGACGGACTCGAGGTCATCGGCGGAGACCAAGCGGCGGAGGACGGCCTCCCAGCACAATGCGGGCAGGTCTTCCCACGGCGGTTGCTCCGCCATCGTCAGTTAATGCGCTGCTTCGGCTTGGTGGCCCCCTTCCTGGCTAGGATTTACCGTATTGTAGTTGTCTAGACTATTTTGGTCCTTGAAATTCGGACATTTGGCATCGAAGGTCGGGCTTGGTGTGGGCTGAACTAGATGGACTTTCATCTTTAGAGTACAAATTTCAAGCTCATAAAATAACACCCGTTAATCTGATTATGTGCATCAAAGAAGACATTCATCGAAATTTGGTTTCAACGTGATGTCCGTTAAACAATCGACAATGTCACCAATTCCAATTGCAACAAGCGTGTCCTATAATTTTAATCACCAGAGTTCCTTAACCATTGATTCAATGAAATATGGTTTAAGCATTACATAACAAAATACTTGTTAACAATTTAAAAACATTGCAAGACATGGGGAAATCCTTTTGAAAAGATCGGATTTGGTCACACATTAATCAAGAACGGACACCACTGATAAGCCTTGGCCTCCAATTCCAAAACCTAGTTTTGTTTATCAAAGTCCATTTAACAATTACCAAAGAGAAATGTTCTTGTTCAAATTATTAAAGTGTCTTGAATGTTGATCTAACTAAAAATTTCTAGGAGATTTTGCTTTTCGAAAATGTCAAAGAAAACCTCAACACACTTGTCAAAACTCATTAATTGTGTTTTGTGAAATATGTTTCTTTCTCATGTGTTTATATGCGTTATTTTTAGAGTTAATACCTTGAAAAACCCCAAACTGGTACATCTGTGACAAATTTACCTCAAACTATTTTTTTTACCACCAAAAACCCCAAGCCGGTACACTTTTGACAAATTTACCCCAAACTGGTACACTTATGACAAATTTACCCTATATTAGTTTTCGTTAAAGTCAAATGACACGTGACAGTTAATTGGTATACCGATTTGGGATTTTACATTCTGTTTGTCACAGTTTACAATTTTTGTGATTTTTTTGTGGTATTAATCCAATTTACTGCAGAGTACAATTGTCACAAATTTACCAGTTTTGGATTTTTTGTGGTCGAATAAATTAGTTTGGGGTAAATTTGTCATAAATGTACCATTTTATGGTTTCTTATGGTCAATCGGGGGTAAATTTGTCGCGGGTGTACTGTTTTGGGGTTTTTTATGGTCAAAAATAGTTTGGGGTAAATCTGTCACAGGTGTACTAGTTTAGGGTTTTTCGGGGTATTAACCCTTATTTTTAATTTCAATAGTTTTAGTTAATGCCCTTTGAGGCACTTGTTAACGAGTACATTTTTTTTTTTTTTTTAAAAAGTTATGTATCAAGTGCCGTCACTGCCATCGCGGACACCAAGTAACTAGTGCTAAAACAAACAAATCATTGAGTTCGTGAAGAATAAGGTGTTTTTCACACAATTAGGGGAAACAATTGCTGATAAGATAAGAATGCATCTGTTCGACACTTGCAAGAAGATTTATAGCCGACTCAACACAGATGAAAAAATCGATACAGACAAGACTTGACACGCATCGACGTTGTTAACACCTAAATTTTACCACTTTATTTACGACTCAATCACATACAAAATTACGATTAGTTACTAAAAAAAAAGAAGTAAAGAGTAAAGTAAATAACCTTCATTAAAATGCATCATGTATGTTTTTATTAAATCCATTGTGCGTAGACATTAGGAGCATTTACATAACTATCACAAATTATTAAATCTAAATTTTAAAAAAATTAATTAATTTTTAAAAAAATCGAAAATTGAGGGAAAAAAAAAACTCGACCCGGCCTCCTTTCTTTTTCTCTTTATTCATTTCCATTGGCTTAGGCCTGGCCCAGCCTTTTTTTTTTGTTCTTTTTCTTTCCTTTCCTTCACCGGCCCAATCTTCTTTTCTTCTTCCTCTCTCTCTCCCTCACGCTCTCTGTAGAAAGAAGAAAAAGCAAAGTACGAGCCAGAGGAGAGGGGGATCACGAGGGAGCAAAGGAGGCAGCGGATCGCGCAGCATGATCCCAGGGTCGGAGTTAGGCCGGCAAGGCAGCTGGCGGTGGCAAGAGCCATGCCTTGCTAGCCAAGCTTAAAAGCGAGCGGGGGCTGTTGGTTTTGGGCAGATAGGAAGCAAACCGGAGGGGAGATAGAGAGAGAGGGGGGCTGTTGGTTTTGGGTAGATAGGGAGCTAACCGGGGGAGATAGAGATACAGAGAGAGAGAGAGAGAGAGAGAGAGAGAGAGACCGAACCAGGAGAAAGCTTGAAGCTTGAGAGACAGAGCGTCGTGAGTGAGAGCAAAGCGAGAAATTGAGAGAAGAGAGCGGGAAAGAAGCTCGGCCGCGCCCGTGACCTCGCCTCTCGGCATCCATTCTTCCAATAAGTCTCCTTTCGAGCCCGATGATCTCGTCTTGACGACACCAGGGTGGTCGGCCACAGTTCGTGCCATCTCAAACCTGCCTGCAGGCCGCCGTCATCGAGCCGAGTAGGACCCGTCACCTGACCGCGCAAACGCCCTCCTTTCACTCTGAGTTTTTTAGCTCACCGGACCGGAGCTCGCGTTTCTCCGGCCCGCGCAAGTCTCCGATCCCGGTGAGCTGCGATTTTGTTGTTTTAGACTTTGCTTGGTTGTTGCTTTTGCCTTGACTGTTGATTTATCTCCCAGTTGAGTTTTTGTTAGCTTTTCAGTCGGCGCACCCCAGGTGTTCGACGTTCTGTCTAGGCCAGGTCTGGATATATTTTCTTTGTTTTTTTGTGGGTTGGTCGTGGATGGTGCGAGGAAAGGGAAGGTCACCGGTGATGGCACTGGCAGGTGTTAAAGGATGTCAGTATTAGGGCTATCTCGAATGGTGCCCGGTCGTTCGGCCGAGTTTTGTCTCCTCGGCTAACCTCGGTGGGGGCCGAGCCATGTCTCAGTCAACGGCTGTGGCCGGCGTCGGTCGGACTGAACGACCGACGCCGGATGGTGGTCTGGCGGTGGTCCCAAACGTTGGTGAGGGCTCGTCGAACGTGGTTTTATTTTGGTTATGGTTCGGCAAGGGAGCAAAACAAAAGAAAAAGCAAGAGAAAAAAAAAAAAAAAAAAAAGTGCAGCAAAAAGTAAAAAAAAAAAAAAAAAAAAAAAGAGAAGAGAAAAAGAAAGCAAATGTTGGCTTCGGGTGTGCAGAGGAGTTGTCGAGGGGGAAGTGCAGTAGACAAGACAAAATAGGGAAAAGACAAAAAATAATTAAAAAATAATATTAATATTATTTAAAAAAAGCAAAAAGGCTTTTACCGGGGTTTCCCCCGCGTGGGGTCATTGGGCTACTCGGCACCCTCCAGGGCCTGGTATCGGCTACCTGGGATCGGCTGTTTCTACCCTATCCCACGTGGCATCCCTACCCTTCCTTTCGGTCGGGCTGTTGGCGGGCGAGCCAGTCGGGATGTACCTCTCTTTCACCCGAAGGAGACCCTGAGAGGAATTCATTTGAGAGGGGAGCAGTTTAAGGACCTACTCAGGTCCAACACTGAAGCATGTATAGAAGGAAGAAAGCTGAGAATGTACGGTACCTTTCCTTTCACAAATCTATACGTGAAATAGATAAAAACATATCGGTTAAACGACTTTGCTTCCTACATTTTTAGGTGTACCCAAAATCCTTGAAAGAACTGTTGGAGAAGGTTGAGAGGCTTAAGGTACTACATATTCAAAGATATTTGATCGAGAAAGAAGAAAATCAAGCTTCTTTGAATTATTTTCCTAAAAAATTCTCTAATCGAGAAATCTTAGGTACCTAAGTTTAAGAGGTACTAACATAAGGAAAATTTCACCGGGCATAAAAGATCTTGCACAACTATTTTCTTTCCCCTTTCTTTCCCCTCACTGATTTTAGCTCTATCATGCATAGTTTTTGCAATGATCTCAAGTGTCCTAATGCTGATGGGACCTTCACACCAAGCTTTGGCTTACTACTTGCATCCGGACTTCTATCAGACCTGTATACTAACACATGACGTAGTTTTTTTAGCTTCAAAATATCTTTTGGTAGCTCATGCACAAGGATATCTTTGAGATCCAGGGTTTCCAGTTGTGCAAGATCTTTTATGCCCGACGGAATTTTCCTTATGTTAGTACCCTTAAACTTAAGTACCTAAGATTTCTCGACTGGAGAATCTTTTTAGGAAAAGAATTCAAAAAAGCTTGATTTCCTTCCTTCTCGGTCAAATATCTTTGAATATGTAGCACCTTAAGCCTCTCAACCTTCTCTAATAGTTCTTTCAAGGATTTTGGGTACGCTTCTTCAAAGAAATGTAGGGAGCGAAGTCATTTGACCGATGTGTTTTTATCTATTTCACGTATAGGTTTGTGAAAGGAAAGGTACCCTACATTCTCAGGCAATCCTTCTTCCGGGCGGGTAACAATCATCGCGATCTCTGCATCTTTTGAATGGGAAATAATGAGTTGATGCTGAAGGTTGTGAACACGGCAAGTTTTGACCTTCCCATAACTTGTTTTCTTTCCCCAAATTACATGATGTTTTAATAGCTTTTGCAGAGTTGTCCCTGGATTTTCCCAAACTGGATCATGCTTAGTAAACTCTTCTGCCATCCATAGTCGCATCATTGTGGAGCACCTTATGGGACGATCTAACGGGAAGATGCTCAAGTAAAAAATATAAGCACGGACATCGAGAAGGTGGTCCATGCACAGAGTAATCGTTTTTCCATTTAAGCCAACTTTGTGCCAACTAGATAGTAGTTTTTCCTCAAGCTTGTCACTCAATTTTTTCCATCGAACAGCATCAGAGTCACCTGCAACATCATCATCTTTATTATTTTCCAAATGCCTACACATCACCAGAATCGTGAGTGGCAATCCTTGGCATCTTCTTAACATACACTCAAAATCAGGTTGAGGGATATCCGAGGGGGAAATATTTCGGTGAAATAGAGAATGATTATCATTAAGGAAAACATGCTTGAAGTTGTGGATGGAATAGTTTGGACTCTATTGGAGCGAGATTTTAGGCTCTTGTCACGAGTTGTGAGCACGCTTGGATGAGTTTCAATTAATTTAATCTGGAGGAAACTGAACACGTCCTTTTGCTTGCATCATCCAAGACGAGAGCCCAATTGAAGTTTTCGGACGACCTACGTTCGAAAGCGTCTTCAAGTTTAACTATGTTCGTTGTTCATTCACCCCCTCCATGGTCAAATTCCACATCGTTGCATTTGCTTTCATGAGCGCTTCCCCTATTTTGTCGGCAAACTCAAAGGATCTTAAATCCTCGATCCATACACAATATTTGAAGAGACGGCTTACCCTTTGGTCATGAAGCATGGCGCCCACTAGACTAGTCTTGCCTACTCCTTGTGCCCCGTGGACGAAAATCACTTTTGACAAAAGGCTCTCTGTTAGCCATTTAACCAGATGGTCCATCAGCTCTTTGATACCCACTAACGCATCTGTCTTCTCACTTAAGGCATTGATCGATGACCCAACGCCGGCCGAGCGGGAATGGGCTTGGTTGCCGGGTAATCTAAAATGAGCCTCTATGGGACCGGTTCTCCTAAGATTATCTTCAAATGTCTGCAGCGTTTTCTTGATAAATCTTGATTTCTCTGCAAAAGTTCCATCTCCATATCTGCAGCGAAAGTAGAAATTAAGACCTCTCCACCTCCCCTCGGAATTACGTCACTTCATGTCCTCGATAGCGTCTTGAGAGTCATAGAGAAATTTCCACATCCTCCTTATGCCCCTTTTGAGCTTTTCATCGATGATCTCCTTTGAGTAGGCTTTCGCGAGAAGATCTTTGATCTACTTGATCAAGTCATTGAGGTCATCAAGTTCATCTTCGGCAGATTCAGCGAGTTTCAATTCTTTTTGCCATTCTTCCCATACAGCAGGAATCAGCGCCCCAGACCACCCAACACTAAGGTGGGATCCATTTTCCCCTCCTCTGTTGGATTAGAGAGAGAGAGGGAGAGGGAGAGGATGAAGTCACCGATGGAAATGGCCTAGCTGGGCCGTTTCTCATGTGAAGATGAGCAGAATGAAAGAAAGATAAGAATGAACAAGAAGCTTTTTTGGATTCAATTCTCTCTCTCTGTATATTCAAGGTACGAAAGTGTTCATCTCAGTCTGTTACAATGGCTTTGTTTTTCTATTTATTTACATGAACTCGATGAAGAAGAAGCAAAACCGACTCAAGAAAGGAAAAACTAACTAAAAACAAAAAGAGAAACTGTTGTTTAATCTATTAAGTAAGCTAGAACTGAATAACAGTTCTTCAGCAAGGCATCTTCTCTTCATAGTTGAACACGTGGGCACCTTCATTCTTCTTCCTTCGTTGAAGCCACAACACTTTGTGCAGAGTATGCTTGAATAGGTTGTGCTTGCTATTGCTGTGCTATGAGATTAGGCTATGCTTGCTGTGCTCTAAAACTCTTAACAAGCAAGTATTGATGCAGATGAATCTTTCACGATGGTGATTTTGGGGTAGAGACGAAATCCCTAGATGGGGATTCTAGATGGGGATTTTTGGGGAGAGACTTTTTATTAATTGGAGGAGGCTTGATAGTGAAGGAGGAACCCTTCTTCCTTGGGCTCTTTTGGCCCCCCTCCCTTCCTCTTTATTTATGCTCTCTCCTCTTGTCTCGCTATCACTCACAATAGGAAGGGTACCGGCACTCACAGCCAGTGAAGAGAGAGAGAAGGGCTTTCAAAGGGCAAAAGCAGAAGTTTGGATCAAATCTGATTGCGTGATTTTTTTTTTTTTTTTTTTTTTTACAGCTTGTGGATATGGCCATGTAATTTAATGTAAGATAAAGTGCTAAGTGGAAACCATCCAAGATTAGAAGAGAAATTATTTATTTTTTAAATCCTATTCTAGACTTTGATTTTCTTGATTGTTCTTATTATCCCTCTCTTTTAAATACCATGTCGGAAGTCCCTTCCCGAGCAACAGTCATTACAGAGAAGCCATTTATTATATGTAGATCAATTGATTTTTTTTTTTGTTATGTCGAATTAATTCCATAAAAAGAATCATTTGTGACATGCTCAAAATAGGATAGGTCACATCATTCAAATTGTTTGTTTTAGCTTTTGATATTATTATTTTCGTTTGATGCAAGGTGCCAAATAACATGCTTACTTTCATACTGGTGTTGAATTTTTTTTTGTAAGATCATGGATGGTACTTGTTGATAATAGTTCAACTAAATAAGATACTTTAAGCTTAACCTGATATTTTGACCCCCAAAAAAAAAAAAAAAAAAAAAAAAGCTTAACCAGATAAGAATGATCTAGATAGGGGAGATAAATGATTTTTATCACCTTCGAACATGGGTGAGAAATTTGTTGCGTTCGTCGGTATATATAAAATATAATTGTGTTCAAACGGATTTATGGGCATTGTGGCCCGACCTCAGATAGGCACAAAAGCTAGGTTTTATCGGAGATTATTATTGATTTACTTGGACTCTAAAGCCATTTTGGATCTTCTTTTCAATAAAAAAATTGGATGAATATGATTCTTTGCTACTTCTTGGGATATATCTTGATTCATTCATGGAGATTGGAAGATCAAATTACATTATCAAATATATAGAACTGAAAACTTTTAGACTTAGTTGTTTTTATAAATAAAGGTTATGGACTAAAAACATTCGATTAATTGCATCAATTGAAGATTTAAGATTTCGTTGTGTTCCTTATATAAGACTTAATAGATGTGTGTGATTTTTCTCCAAAACTTCTTAATCATGAAAACTAGCTAAGAGCCCCCTGTTTTGCTTTGGCTTGTCATTAAAAATAGAGTTGTTCATTTGTAAAACATGGTATTCTCATCAAAACATACGATTAATCAATCGTTAATGTAGTAATATTTTTAACAATAAGAAGTTAAAATAATACTAGGAAGATGATGATGAACTTTTATCAAGTTGTATCTGTCTTTTTAAGTAATAGTGAGCGGTTAGCTATTACAAGATAGTATTGTCCAGCAAAATTAGTTGTGTAATTTGGTTTGGAAATGTGAATCATCATGTCCAAAAATCTTTTAAATAGTGTCCACTAACATATGCATGCAAAATAAGTAAGTTTTAACATCAAATTTTGCATAGGTAAAACAATCTAAAATATATAGAAGTTAAAAAAAAAAAAAAAACTTGGTTTAAAAATAAATTGCTTGCATGCTTTCATTTTTAATAAAAAAAATAACAATGTGTTTTTGTTTGTTGGTGGCAAGAGTCTCTACCAAACCAACCACCCGCAAAATTTCCATGTGTCAAGAGGGTTTGAGATGATGCTAAAAAATTCGTTTATATCTTCTTTAAATTGAAAAGTAAGGAGAATGACTAATTTAAAAAAAAAAAAACGAAATTAATTTCTACACTCTCCTTTACTACACTGCGTATCTTCTTCGTAAACATCATTCACTCGTTGCCACCTTTGTGCCACTGCTAATGCTAGCCACCATATGTCGTTGAACCACCACCGCCACCTCGTCATCACCATCTCCTTCGTCATCCACAGTCACCTTCAATCAAAAATGAAATAAAAAAATTCCAGCCACCATAGAATTTATCTTTTTTTCGCAGCCCCTCTCATTGCCATCATCATCTTCTACCGTCAACCAACCAAGACCCTGCCAACATCGACCATCGCTTGGAACTGCCATCAAGAATCCTTAGCCACCACCAACTACGATGCCACGGGTAATGAACCTTCACCTTGACCTAGAACTAATCCTTTGACTGCCTCAAACATCGCTAGAAACAACCAACGAAGCAATTCCATGGCCATCATCTTTGGGTTGTGATCAGATTTGAGGCGTTGGGCATCACTGTGCACATCATATAAGCAGGAAGGAGAAAAAGGGAAGGACAAAATAGAGGAAATGGGAATTTGTAAGTTGGACACCAAAAGTTGAGAAAATTTCCGGGCCTAGATATCAGTGTAAGTGCGAGGCTCAATTCACACCGCCTTTGTATCAAACATTCTGCTTTTGATCTAATTACTGACACCAACAAATTCATTACAATCTTAAACTTCTTATCTAGCGGTTTGAGAAAAATCAAATTCTTGCATTTAGTTCAACGTAGTCAAGGAAAATAAGAATGTCGATTAGATTTGACATGACATATAAATTTTCTCATAAAGTGTGCAAATAGATCGCCTAATAATAAGGAAAAGCACACTAGAGGTTCCAAATCTATTGTGCATCAGTCAGGTTAGTACCACAATTTTTCAATTGCTTATTTAAGCTCCTAACTTTCAAATTTTCTTCATTGGAGTGACTCTGACTACTTGGATCGTTTGAATTGGGGTCATGGCATTATTTTAATGATAAAATCGTTGTTGCGTTTTTAAACAATGCCACTTCAGCTATTCTGTAAAGCAAATTCTAAATATATGACTGAACTAAATGAATTTTGAAAGTTAAGGAGCTCAAATGAGTGATCGAAAAATTGTGGCACTAAACTCAACTATATATGAAAGATTTTGAACCTTTAGTATACTTTTCCCTTAACAATAGCTAGTTTTACTATTTCAATTCTACATTCCACCACCACACAAATATCAAAAGCCCAGATTCATCATTGGCATTGCCCAGCACCGTTGGTACGGGGTTGCCCCCGCCACCCAATAATCAACAAATAACATAGATGGACAAAATCATAATTCACCACAATCAAGAAGATTGACAAGTACTCAATGCAAGTCTTATCTTTTAAATTTTGCATTTAAAGCTCTTTAAGAAATGGTCGACACGGAAAACATTCAATCAAACTCGGCTGCTGAGAGAGGAGATCCATCTTGTAGACGTGACCTTCCAAGTTCGTAGCAAAGGTGTTCGCTATGGCTTCATTTCGTGCGGTGATGATCAACCACCCGCTTGCTCCCACGAATAAGTTTTTGATCGAGTTGAGCAAGTCCTCGCTCCACGCGTCGTTTAAGACAAGCACATACTGCCTCTTTTTCAGCAGCCTCTTGATTTTCGACCTCAGGGCAAGGTCGTCTATTACTAGCAGGTTTATGTGATCTACTGGTTTACAGAAAAACTTCCAAGTCTCTTAGTTTTTAAGAGTTGATTGAACTGATCACAGTTCCATTCGGCATAGATATCTAAAGAGAGTAGGCACTAAAAAAATTCCTTGGCGGCAGCTTTTCATCTTTGGCAAACTATCTGGTAGATCCATATTTCTCGACAATTGCTATCGAAAATTAAATAAATTTGATCTGAATCGGTGATCATGCCATGGGATTACGATTTTACTTAATCTCATTTATTTTGCATCTGCAATGGCAACTAACGAAATTTGCTGAAAAGGGACAAGTACACATGTTTGTTTGGTACTAAACAAGAAATATGCCTTGGATAATTTTGAAAGTTGAATTGAAGGCTGCAATGGCCGTGATGGTTGTCCGGATACGTTTGTTGCACAATAAATGATTTTAGGAGAAAATCACTTGTGCCACTTACAAAAAGGAACTAATGAAAAAATATGTTCATTACTAACAAAAATATTTAGACATAAATTATTGTTCATAATGAAAATATTTTCCGTTAACTAATTTTTCTTAACAGCACAAATAATTATTTTTTGGAAAATATTTTTCAAATAATTGATCAACATGAAGCAAACGAATTGTGAGGAAAACCACCTTAATGTACGTACATCTCTTCACATGCAATGAAACTGCATTGGACCAAAAACTAAACAAGAATGTAAAATGCTTTTTACGTGATTGAATGGATGTATTTTTAGCCCTAACTTGAGAAGTAGAGTCACCAACCTTTTGCAAACTGAAGCCCTACCAGTCAGGGAGGGTTTGCGGTGCTTGCTGGGAGTAGATGATCTGGAGCGCAACTCAAAGTGATCTGTGCACGGGTGTGGAAACTGATAGCTTATCAGTGGTGGAAATGGTCACGGGCCAAACTCCAAGCCCGTGGGCCCAGTGCCAGGACTTGCTGGCCCAGCTGAAGACAGTCAAGCAAGTCCATTGCCCTCGCAAAACTAATCGCTGTGCAAACTGGGCCACTATTGCCCGCAACAGGAATATCTTACCATCTCCTAGTGAGAATGGCTAACTTTACCACTAGGAAAAGTGTCAAAAGAGTCTTAGACCGTTTGCATTAGTGCCAATTTAGTCATAAACTTTTTATTAATGCCAATTCAGCCATAAACTTTTTATTGATATCAATTTAGTTCTAAAACTTTTTATTTGGTGCCAATTTAGTTCCAAACCACCTAAGCCTCTTTTTGAATATTTTATGTTCAGAAACATATATGTCATGTTCTAGCAGTGCTCGTTTATGAATGAAAAAGCTTTATTTTGACCCCAAAAAAAAAAAAAAAAAAAAAAAAAAGACTCCCTTTATTGGTCCATGCACTAATCGCTAAGCAATGGAGGCCGGAGACCATGAAGCTTAAATCTAGCGAAGGAGTCCAATTATTTCCATCTAAAAGAGGGGGTGATACGATCTTAAGTCACAAATGAATCTATAAATCTATCAAAGATTTCAAATAATTAATGAACAATCCAGTGTCTCTCAATTGCCACTGCCTTTTTATTTTTTATTTTTTATCTTGTATGCAAAGGGGGACTCAGTTTCTCAACGAAATGAATAAAGGAGCATGAGGAACACTTGGGAAAGCCCATGGGCTCCTTTTGTTTAGTATTTCATTTTTGGATATGCTTTTGAGTCATCTCGTGTAAACCGATCTCATTGCATTGCTATCGGGATAGTAATTTTTATCGTGCCATTTCATTGTGTTTGTCTCAATAATTGACGTGTACCGGTTTATAATAATATGAGGATTGACTAAAAAACATGGCCCAATAAGATGAAATATTGGTCCTTATTAGAAACGTGTCAATATGTGTTGCGTGAAACCGGATACAAAGCTACTAATTGATGTTATTCTAGCTTAACTTGTGGAAAAGTCTGCCAAAGACAAGCTTTATATCTTATCTTACTGCAGTGTGCTTCATATCACGGGAAAGGAACCCTAGTTGGCTATTTATCAAAGAAATGGGATCATCTTATCACTTTGTCACTCTACCAAAATAAGCCATTTCTTTCTCTCTCTCTCTCTTTTTTTTTTTTTTTTTTTTGGTAAAGGCCATTTCTTTCTTTTCTATCCTTGTAAGTGGTAGAATTTCACCAGACACATTATGATTAGAGATTTAGGGTCATTTGTCTCTAACTTTTTAGCAAGAAAATTACCTTTTCAGCTTCCCCGCAAAAATTTGAAGTATCATTCGAATACTCGAATATTGTAAAAATTACATTTGTGAATCTATGTAGCTAAAATTTGTGATTTCGGAAGGTTTCAGGGTGCTTTGGATTATATAAAACTTAAAATATGTAAGCTGTAATCTGAAGGAAAAAAAGAAGTGAAAAACAAAATTATTTTCAAATAGACATATTGTTGGGGATAACGGATCCCCAAAAACCGGATTCGACACTAAATCGAACCCCTAAATCAATGCGGAAGATGAGCCCGGGAAAACAACACGTATCACCGATCCTAAAGCACACCACGGATTCGAGCGTACCTTTTTAGCCACAGATTAAACACCGACGCCGATAGAGGAAGAGAAACTTGGCCCTGTTCGATCCGATGAAGCAAATTCGCCTTCACGCTTCACTGTTTTCCTTTTGGAAGAGAAAGCGAGAGAGAGAGAGAAAAGGAGGGAGGCGTACGTACGTTTTCTATTTTCAACAGGTACGTTCTCTCTCTCTCTCCTCCTTTTTATATGTCCCTCCATCCACGGGCCCTATTCCCGCGGGCCGGGCTTTTAGGCCCAACATGGGCGGACGGGCCTTAAGCCCATAACTAATAAAACCATCATCTCCCACTCGCACATGGTGGGCCGAACAGGATTCTCTTTATCTCTCTTCAACATTCATACCGGTGAATAATCCGTGCGACCAAAGATACTTTGAGAGCTCGTTCTTTATACATATGTTAGGAATATATAGCAGCTCATAATGGGCATCACACTCGAGTAGATTTAGTATGCAGTACCCTAGATCGATCGATCACATTTATATCTCTCTTGATCTCTTTTAAACAATGATATATATATATATATATATTATATATATATATAATATATATCTATTGTATTCACAATTATAATTATCACAAAGACAATCATAATTGGTCGACCAGTGAATACAAAAGTACAATGTGATTCTCCAAAATCGATCTTCCTCTTTCCTTCAAACTCTCAATTTCAGTTCAGCTTGCTTTTCTAGAAATGTCCCATTAGATCGAATCAACTCATGACCATTGGCAACATCCTAAGATAGCAAACACTAAATAGAAATCTTGAGAATAAGTAAAAGTCATTAGGGCACTTAAATTGAGGAACTCCTTTCCTCAAGAGTCTCACACGTCATAAAAGTTGAGATCAAACTTTTTGCCACTCTTATTGGTCGTCTCATGCATACATAGTATGAAATACGTATTACGGTATTAACTCCTTTCCCATGGAGCGTATGTCTACATTTTTCAATACCGTACATATGATAGTTCAGACATACCCAATGTCTAACTTGAGTTTATGTATCTACTCATTCACAAAATTCATCAGAACTCACATCTAGCATCTTAGACAGATAAAATAAAATATGTGGGGTATTTTACTTTCGGACATCGTAAGTATTATGTCATCATCTTAACACTTAGTTAAGGCGACATTCGTATTTTAAGCTTGAGCTCTTGATTATCACCTAGATAATAAGCTTAAAAACAGTCTCATCTCTATTTATCACATAGTAAATAGAGGCGATTACCCGTGTTAGTGGGCTAATCTTTTATCTGTCCGACATACTTCCTCAACTTAAAATAATGCACTGAGCATTAAGATACATAAAGATCACACAAAGATTCATAGGCATTAATCAATGAAAATCAAAATTTCATAAATGTGAACAACTCAGGGAAATTACAATTCAGTACATTAGACTCTACACAATCCTAGAGATTTTACATGACCACAAAACACATCTCTAGGTATTGGCTTTGTCATAGGATCTGCTACCATTCTATGCGTAGATATGTACTGTAAGTTCACATCCTTTCGTGCAACCATATCTTTTACAAAGTTATACTTGATATCTATATGTTTGGTCTTGCCATGATATTTTGGATCTTTGGTGTACGCTATAGCTGCTTGGCTATCACAGTTAACCAATAATGGATATGCAGCTTTCTCAATAACACCTAAATGATCCAAAAATCTCTTAAGCCAAACTCCTTCTTGTACTGCTGCTGATAATGCTACGAACTCAGCTTCCATCGTGGATAAGGCTATACACGTTTGCTTCTTACTACTCCATGATATGGCGCCATTGTTTAATAAGAAAGCAAATCCAGAGGTAGATTTTCTTTCATCTAAATCTCCTCCCCAATCAGCATCTGAATAGCCTTCAAGTCGCAGATCCTTTCCTTGGTAATTCAACTTGTAATCGCGTTCCCTTCGGATACCTCGGTATTCTCTTAACGGCCTTCCAATGTGCTGGACCTAGATTGGATTGGTATCTACTCACCATTCCAACTGCAAAACATATGTCGGGTCTTGTACACATCATAGCGTACATCAAGCTCCCAACAGCACTAGCATAAGGAACATGTTTCATTTGTTCCTTCTCTTGTGGAGTCATTGGACACGATCTATGGCTCAATCCTTCACCTTTTACAATAGGAGTGTCTATGGGTTTACAATCTTGCATACGAAATCGTTCAAGAACCTTATTTATATATGTTTCTTGCGAAAGAGACAACGATCTCTTCGAACGATCTCTTGAAATCTTAACTCCAAGAATGTATGTAGCCTCACCCATATCTTTCATCTCAAAGTTGGAAGACAACCAACTCTTGACAGTCTTAACAAACTCCATATTGCTTCCGGCAATTAGTATATCATCAACATATAATGATATGATCACAAATTGATCATTGGATCTTTTGATATATACACAATGATCCTCATCAATCATTGTAAAATCATATGCCATTATGGCATTATGAAAACGTATATACCATTGTCTTGATGATTGCTTGAGGCCATATATCGATCTCAAAAGTCGACATACCTTTTATTCTTGGCCTTTCACTATGAAACCAGGGTTGTTCTATATATATTTCTTCATCTAATTCTCCATTGAGGAAAGCGGTCTTTACATCCATTTGATGTAACTCAAGATCCGGACTAGCCACTATTGCCGAATAATGCGAATCGAGGTAAATCTCACTACAGGAGAAAATGTATCTTCATAATCAATTCCTTCCTGTTGATTATACCCTTTCGCCACAAGGCGAGCTTTATGCCTTTCTATCGAGCCATCAGCCTTTCGCTTTATTTTGAGAACCCATTTGTTCCCAATAGCTCCGCGTCCTTTTGGAAGATCAACCAGTTCCCAGACTTGGTTTGATTTCATTGACTCAATTTCCTCTTCCATTGCATTAATCCATTTTTCCTTACTAGGGCAATTTAGAGCCTCATTAATATTTCTTGGCTCATCCTCATCTTGTGGAGCAACCATAAAAGTTTCCCCTTCAATGTCAAAACGTCGATGGGGAATACTTTGGCGACTTGTTCGCCGTATGGGAGATTGTACACTTTGCACATCATTCCCCATCATGCTCCCACTTGGATTAGGTAATGATGATGTCGTCTCATCATGTGGTTGCAATTGAGAATGAGTTGAATTCAATTCATCACTTCTCATATTACTCCCACTTGGATGAACTCCACTAATATCATTATCTTGATCCAAGGTTTCAAATAGGGAACAATCTTCCCCTATTTCGCCCTTCTTAGGAAATTCATCCTCTAAGAATGTGACATCTCGTAATTCAAATTCAGTTATACTCCCACTTTCTTGCTCACCTATGAACACATACCCTTTCGAGTGTTCCGAGTATCTTATGAAAATACTCTTATTTCCTCTGGGACCCAATTTCCCAAACTTGTGAAAAGACTCATGTGTGTAGGCAACACAACCCCATGGCTTAAGAAAACCTGTCCATAACTCATATGGAGTGGAAGTAACTGATTTGGAATGCACCCGGTTAAGTATATAGGCAGCAGTTAACAACGCATCACTCCAAAAAGTAATAGGTAAGTTAGCATGCGCCATCATGGACCTAACCATTTCCAGTAGGGTTCTGTTTCTTCTCTCTGCAACACCATTTTGTTGAAGAGTATATGGAATAGACAACTGTCTTTCTATTCCTTTTTCATCACATAATTTTCTGAACTCATCAGATAAATATTCTCGACCTCGATCGGATCTCAATGCTTTTATTTTCTTGTCTAATTGATTTTCCACCAGGTTCATAAATCTTTTGAAACAACTTATTGCTTCAGATTTATGAGAAATCGAATAGACATATCCAAATCGAGTGTAATCATCTATAAAAGTGATGAAATAAACAGCCCCATGCCTTCCTTTCACATTCATTGGACCACAGACATCATAATGGATTAAATGCAGAGGAAATTCAGCTCTTTTTCCTTTTCCAAATGGTTTTCTTGTCGTTTTCCCTTCTAGGCAATGCTTACATATGGGCAAATCGACTTTTTCAATGTTGCCCAACAAGCCCTCTTTGGCTAGTCTATTCATACGCTGTTGGCAAATGTGACCAAGTCTAGCATGCCACACATTCACATCATTATCATATGTATTAGGAGATGTGAGAAGGGAATAACAAACATTTGCATTAACATAATCAATATCTAATACAATGAAACCATCCAGAAAATAACCACAACCATAGTAATTTGTATCCAAAAACAAATTCACACCTCTACTATAGAAGTTCATATTAAAACCTAATTTAACCAACACTAATACAGACACTAAATTCCGACGAATCTCCGGAGCATACAACACATCATGTAGGAACAAAGTGCGTCCACCACGCATATTCAGTTGGCATGTGCTAATTCCTTTCACTTCAGCTCTGGAGTTGTTTCCCACATAGATCCACTTAGTTCCAGTTGGTACTCGTCGGAATTCCACGAAGGATCCTCTATCCTTCGCTACATAGTCTGTCGCTCCTGAATCCACAATCCACAAAGGATTAGATTCAATTAAGAACACATAACTCGACACAAAAGCAAAGTTCTGAAAAGTGCAAGGGGTGTTTACCTTCTTTGGCTCACGACAGTCGCAAGCATAGTGACCCTTCTTGTCACAGTTGTAACATTTCACCCTTGCAAGCTTCTTCATGCGAGGACGCTTTCCTCTATCATGTTGGTTAAACTTGGGTTTCTTCCCTGAATGACATGCTTCCTTACCTTTCCCTTTATCAAACCAATTAGGGCGTTTGCGCTTGGAGCTCGAAACTCCATTTGAGCTAGAACTAGTATGATAGAGTTCAGCATCCGGCTTAGTAGCCAAGAGGCGGTCCTCTTCCAGCTCAAGATGGCGCATTGCATCCTCAAAAGTTTTGATATTTTCATTATGGGTCAGGTGCACCTTCATATGCTCCCAACTCTGAGGCAAGGAACGAATCACTGCTTGCACCTGCTGCTCATCTGTGAGGACATGGCCAGCATCTTTCAGCTCATTTATCATGTTTGACATCTTTCTAAGATGTTGCTTTATGGTCTGACCATGAGGCTTCTTATAGGAGTCAAACCTAATAGTGAGCTGTCTCAGTCTGGTCACCGAAGTATGACCAAATCTAGCTGCCAATGCCTCCCACATTTCCTTGGCATTGTCAAAACGCCTAAACTTTCGCATGACGTCATTTTCCATGCTGCTCAGCAACGTGATGCGAGCAAGAGAATTCTTTCGTTGCCATGCAGCAAAAGCTTCCTTATCTCTTTTGTGCTGTGCAGTATTTCCTTATTCAGGTTCTACCATGGTCAGGTTAAGAGCCTCAAGTGCCTCTTGCTCTTCCAGCACATATTGGATTTTCATGTGCCATATCTCATAGTTGTCACCATTGAGCTTTTCACCTTTGTTCAGCTCGGCAACTATGCTCTTTGTGGCTGAAGCCATTGATTTGAACACATCAGACATATATGCACGAATTATTAATGCCTATCATTTATGCATCCCTATTTGCATAGACCCATCATATTAATGAATAATTTCAAGTAAGGCTTCAATCAAAAGGTCACTATGTTTCCAATCATCCTCCAAAAATCCTAACTTAAAATTATCATTAATATAATTGTCTTATGCAAAGTAAATTCTATGAAGCTACTAAAACTTCTATAATTACCCACAGCAACCAGCAATAATAGAAAGCAACAAATAATTGATATCCAATAAAACAATAATGCTTTCAACTAATACAACAAAGATATTGGTTGCTACATCAACAACAATCAGGTAGTAAACATTACATAATTATGTCCACAAAGCACACTTAACATAAATCAGCCAATACATCTAACACCAAGTCAGCACACGAACTGGGAAAGATCCTCCTTTGTTCAATTTCTTGATCTTTTCCCTTGTAATAATCTAGTAATATTCATTTACAAAATCCATTACAATTTTCTTATAAGAAGCGGCTCTGTTGACATCCCATATGCGATTCAACACTCCTTGCCATTCAGGTGGAAGGGTGTTCAGGAAAAATCGCACCATCTCTGACCGTGGCATAGGACGACCATTCCATATGACCTTTTGAATTTTCCCATTGACCTCAAGGACATGATCAATTAAGTCACCACTCTTCCATCGATGATCAGTCAGCTCAGCTATCAGCTTAGAAAGCCTTTCTTTTTGTTCATCGGTAATTGCGCGAATAGGTGTGCGCAACCTTAGGGGAGGCATTTTTCCTACAACAAATGCAGAAATGTTCCTGCAACAAATGCAGAATAAATAAGGGATCACAAATAATCTACATAGACTTAATTGAAAAAGAAACACATTCTTTTCCTTTTTTTTTTTTTTTTTGGTCAACGGTCAACGGTCAACGGTCAACGGGTCAACGGTCAGGTCGTCGGTCCGGGCGGACCGGCCGGGCCGGATCGGGCGAACCGACCGCACATGCGCGGGCTGACGTCACGCAGACGTCAGCCGGCACGTGTCGCGTGCGTGCCAGGCGTCGCGGGTCGGGTCGCCAGCCGGTGACCGCCCGGCCAACCGTCGTTACGCTTACGTCATCGATGACGTCCATCCCAGGTGACGTCATGCTGACGTTGGGTGACGCGTTACGCCGACCGGCGCGTGCCACCGACGGCGTCGCGCACGTGCCGGTTCGCGGACCGGCGCGTGGTGCCCACGCGCAGCGGCCGGCCGCGCGTGTGGGCGCGTGCGGCGTCGCTCGGCGGCGCACGACATGTCGCCGAACTCGTCTCGATGAGCCCTTTCACCCTATGTTATCAGAAATCGATTTCGACTTACAAAAAGTCGTGAAAACGGACGAGCAGCGCTCGGGTGTCGGGATTTTGCACCCCGATCCGTGTCAGCCGAATTACTTTGCGAAAAAACAATCAGAAAACATGAAAAAGGGTCGGGAAGACATGAACTAGGGCTCTGATACCAATGTTGGGGATAACGGATCCCCAAAAACCGAATTCGACACTAAATCGAACCCCTAAATCAATGCGGAAGACGAGCCCGGGAAAACAATACGTATCACCAATCCTAAAGCACACCACGGATTCGAGCGTACCTTGTTAGCCACAGATTAGACACCGACGCCGATAGAGGAAGAGAAACTTGGCCCTGTTCGATCCGATTAAGCAAAATCGCCTTTGCGCTTCACTGTTTTTGTTTTTAGGGAGAAAGCGAGAGAGAAAGAAAAGCAGGGAAGCGTACGTACGTTTTCTGTTTTTTTTCAAACAGTATATTCTCTCTCTCTCTCCTCCTTTTTATATGTCCCTCCATCCACGGGCCCTATTCCCGCGGGCCGGGCTTTTAGGCCCAACATGGGCGGACGGGCCTTAAGCCCATAACTAATAAAACCATCACATATAAATACAAATACACTAGGATCATATCATTGCCTAAGCAAATTTCGCGAGCTGATTTTAACATAATTTTACTGAATTAAATTGCCAAATCCAGTGATGCTTATATTGTCAATTTGTTTTTCGAAAAGTAAATATCTTTCACTGCAAACGAATTAATGTAGGAGGACCAGCGCACGAGTAACTGTCATCAATACAAGTTAAACAAAGATTTTCAAGGTCTGCAAAAGCTTTTTATCTTAGCTCAGCAAGTGTTCTCTCGCGATCTTGCAATGGAGATTCAAATACAATTGCAGCAGAGACCGGGACAGTTTCAACAACTCTTTAAGAGGTGCAGCTTTGAAGATCCAAGCAAGTCAAGAAGACCAGCCACTAGCAGGTCTGATGAAGCCAAAAAACTGCAGAAAATGCCCCCACATTTGCTTTGGAAAGTAGCCATCGAAGGCTAGACGACCTTCTGATTCATCTTCCAGTTTGCGTAAAACACGAACTTCCATCATCACAAGCTCCATTTCTTTATCCTATCAAAGGTTTGCAGCCTACCCACGAGGAGGCCTGGCCCGGCAATGAGAGCAAACTTAGGCGCATTTGGTTTTAACCAAACGAGACTAATGCTGACTGCTTTGAAGTCCTGACCCAATCCCACTCGGTGTCTCAGGTGAACTCCCCATCTGTCTTCTGAGTTTGAATTGGGAGATATGCAGCCTTTCCAGCCACAAAAAATGGAGCCATGTATACGAGCCTGCATATCAGATAAATTCATGAAGCCATTGTGTAAGAATGGCGAATTTCATGTCTGAAAAACCAGTAGTCTTTACTCTTTAGAGCGTCGCTGTTAGATTTGCTAGCCGTTGTGTCCATCTTGCATAACTTCAAGTAATTCAGCCATGACCTCATCATATCAGCTTCTAGATCTTTTGAAAATCGGCATAGTCCTTGGCGTTTTTTTAAAAATTAGGATTTAGTTCCTGTGTGTGCGCATATGATGTGTTGGATTGTCTACAGAAATGTTAAAGTAGAGTGAGCTAGTACGGTGAGATGCAAACTCAATTTAGACGTGTCCATTTTCTACTTGAAGGCTAATGCAAAGTTGAGTAGGTTTACATCTATCTAACTTTTTGCCTAGAAAATTATTCAAAAAGTCACCACCCTATTGCATTTTTTTTTTCTAATTCAGTTTTAAACTTTTCAATTTTACTAATTGAGTCTTAAAAATTTTCACATTTTATCAAATGAGTTCATCTAGCCAATTTTGGCACGAAATCACTAATGTGAACACCAGTCGTCCTATGTAGCATGCTTGGTGCTAATGTATAAATCATGTTTGAATATTTTTTTCAAATTGTTTAATATTTTCTTCTTTCTTTTTTCCCTCCTCTCTCTCTCTCTCTCTCTCTCTCTCTCTCTCTCTCTCTCTCTCTCTCTATTTAAAAATAAAATATATTATTAAATTATCCACGTCATCACTGGTCACTTAATTTGCAAAAGTGAAAAATGTTTATGATTTAATTAACAAAATTAAAAGTTAACGACTAAATTGGTAAAAATGTAATAAGTTGAGGACTCTCTAGACAATTTTTCCACTTTTTGTCGTAGTAAACCCTCCCATGATATGTTCGCGGACCTTCACTCGAACTAAGTAAGATCTAAGATGACTTGTGGGGATTTGAATCCTCCACCTAATGAATGAAAGGATGAGCATAAAATTTCTATGGCAAGCTTACGGCAGGGTCGCGTGAAATTTCTATGCTCGAAGGAGGTTAGGCTGGGCTCGGAGATATGGCCCAACTGGCCATGCCCAAGCCCACTTGTAACCTACAAGACATATAATTATATTAAATATTCGGCCCAGTTCACATTTAATCGGGCTTGATGGGCCAAAAGTTGCCCTACCATCTTATAAGAGAAAAGCAAATGATAATGTTTCATCCATGATGCACATAACTATTTTGCATAATCTGTGTATAGTAGTACAATATTGCATTGTGTTATTAAATGAGGGAAATCTATTACTTTTATCATTGACGATTAATATATAGACCACGAATTTAAAAGTCTATTATATAAGTTGTATTTCTTATAATATAAATTGCTAATTGAAAAAAAATACAATTGAATGAAAATAATCAAATTGTTCTTTCAAACTAGCTAATTAAGATTTAGATATTTCAAAACAGCGACCCATCCTAATAAAAACCCTAACTATACCCACTGTAACACATCTATTCTAACTTTCTTTTGCAATATTAAAAACCCCAAATTTGTATCAATATGACACATTTATTGTCAATTATGATTTCATAATATGATTTTGCAGTCAAAACAACATTTTTTTTTATTTTATTTAAGTCATGGGCATCTTATCATCATCATTTGCCTACCATCATCCACAAATTTGTCAAACATGTGCAAGTTTGAGGTTTTTATATTAAGAAAATGGTTTAGAATAAGTATGTCACAATAGACATAAAAAAAGGACATATTTTAGTATTTTGCATAACTTTTTCCCCAATAGTTATTCAAAAATTAGTTGTGTTATAATCGTATTTATACCTGGAGTTAGAGGTGTCAATGGATGGAGTTGAGTTGGGTTTCCATGCAACTTGACCCAACCCGACTTGACCTAACCAAGGTGTGTGTTCTCTTTGACCCGAATGGCATATGACCCAAACGAAAACGCCGATCGGGTCGGGTCAATCTGGGTCGAGTTACAATTGAAATGCCGGCTAAAAAACAACACTACCTGATTGAGATACAAATACAATTCAGTGCTTCATGCTATTACATTCTCTACAACATACTTCATCATTACAACTACCGATTGAATTCAAAACCTTGTCACAGACAATACGAAGTCCCAATCCTCTTCACTGAAGTCATTGGCACAATAACCTCAAAAGATTATTAACTTTCACAGCAACATCTGCATATGATTTAAAGCATTTGACAAGTCAATATGACTCTGCTTTCGAAAGAAATCAAGCAAGAGCATTTTCTCCCTGAGTTTGATCTGGTTTTGGCACATTTGATCTGTATGTTGCACCTATTGAATAACAAGATACAACCAATTGGAACCACTCCTCCGCGTCTGCATCAATAACCAAAAGAAAGAGCTCATTCAATAGGACAATCAGCAACGCTCACACCACCAGGGTCCTTCAGTGTACCGCAAGGAAAATGAACATAATTGTCCAATTACTGCATGAAGCTGATTAGATAAGAGAGATGATAGAAATAAAAAAAAGTTTCGTGGGTTAGCATAATAAGAAAAGAAATGGGTTAGCCTGATAACAGAAAAAATAATTAATCGAAGAGAGTGGGAAAGAGGAGGGTATATTGGTAAGTGTAGTGAAAATAGCACTGCTTCTAATAAATCATATTTTTAATTAAATTTTTATCTAACAACTTAAATATTTAAAATTATAATCGGCAAACTGATTTTCACGTTATGATATGAGTGACTGCAACGATCAAATTATAAATATGAACTGAATTTTGAATCCCGTCAAAATTAGACTTGTCAAACGGGAGAATTAGTCAAAGTCGGATTTGGGTTGGGTAATAAAAATCAATAGAGGGACCCGTCCTGACCGGGGAAATCTTCCAAGACATTCCCCAGGCCGTCGGGGTTACGCTGCTATTGAATCGTCTTTCTTCCTATCTCGAGAAAATCTGTGCAGAGAAACCATGTCGTCGATTGACAAGATCATCCTCAAGAGCTCGGACGGAGAGTCCTTCGAGGTGGAGGAGGCGGTGGCTCTGCAGTCCCGTACCATTGATCAGATGTTCAAGGAAAAAGACTTCCCCGACGACGGCATCCCCCTCCACAACGTCACCAGCAGGATCCTCTCCAAGGTCATCGACTACTGCAAGATGCACGTCGTTGACACCGATCGCGACTCCTCCGTCGCCGGCGACGACCTCAAGGCCTGGGATGCTGAGTTCGTCAAGGTCGACCGCGCCACTCTCTTCGATCTCGTCCTGGTCAGTGGTCTTTCCCTTACCCACTCTTCGGTTGCGGGAATCTCGGGTAGAGTTTGGGTTTCCTGGGAGATTTTGTGCGGTGATGTTGTTTTCCGCCTTGTCTAGGCGTTTGTCGGCTAGTGTGAGAGTTTGATGTTGATTTTGCTGATTAGTGTGGTGGATGATTCTCTGTTTCATGTGGCTTTTGAAGATTTCAGTACCATTTTTTGGAACTCATCTCAGTTGCATTCTCAAGCGATAATGACTTTATGACTTGGGGCTCTTGTTTTTGCGAATGCGGAGGTTTGACTATTTCTGCAGCACCATCGTAGTTTAATTCATGAACTTGCGAAGTTGATTTAAAGTCTCGTCTCGTTAAGGACTGCAATACTTATCCGTGTGCTCTGTGGTGTTTCGCTTGATATGTCATAGGCGGGCAATTATCTGGACATCAAGGGCTTGCTGGATCTCACCTGCCAGACTGTGCGTGACATGACTAAGGGGAAGACACCCGAGGAGGTAAGGGAGATGTTCGGTATCAAGAACGAATTCACGCCCGAGGAAGAGGAAGAGGTTCGAAGGGAGAACCAATGGGCCTTTGAGTGAAAAGAGGTACTTAGTCAAAGCAAACTTTTGTGCTGTGGCATTAGTCGTTTTTCCCTTGCGGAAACTGGGGTCGCCGTTTCTTACTCGAGTTGAATCTTCTGTTAGGGGTAATTGGACCTTGTTCTTGAATCGTTTATGGTCTTACTGTCTGCATAACACGTGTTTATGAGATGGTGGCTCGGTCTCTTGGCCGTTGCAATGCATTGCGGCCTCTTATCCACCTATTTTTGCTTTGGTTATGTGTGCTTGGAGAAGTTGCTAGTTTATCTCTAGTGTGCTTGCAATATGTGCCCAAGGAGTTCGATGTCTGAACTTTGAACACAGTTACTGGTAAGGAAAAGAAGTACCTTCAGCGGTCCTCATGGAATAACGCTGTTTAATAAGCTGTTAGAGTTACAGTACACTTTGGTACAATGTCGTTTCTTCTGAATACCGACTTATCCCGATGGACCCAGTAAAGTTCGGCTTAATGGAGCCAAGCATACCATTCTGACAATGTAAGTGCATATTATATTTAGCAATGTGGGCAAAGTTTGGAGGTTTTTTATGAAAAAAACGGAGAGTATTTTACTCACACCGGTATACATTTAGGAATTTTGGTAACACAAAAGGAGTTTGGAATATTGATGTGTGATGAGCAAAATTTAGAGTTTTCGATAATATTTTTCCTAATTTTTAATGAATCTAGAATGTTATCTCTTAGACTCAAAGACTTCCCCTCTCTCTCTCAAAGAGAAGGGCAGCTTGAAATGCAAGCCCCAGCGCAAGTTTATGCATCTTCCATTAGTTTGCTTAAAAGCTTCACTCCAGGCCAGTTCGGTCCTACTCCTCCCCAAGAACCGAAAATCGAATCAATTATTTTCGTTTCTAAAAATTTGGAAACGGGAATCAGCCGTGGGAGTTACCTAAGACTGGCCAGTTCAGTTTTGGTCCGGTCTGGTTCCTAGTTGGACCAAGACTAATGTACACTCCTAACATGAATCAGCTTCTCTTTGGGGTTGTTATTTCATAGGCTTATATCCATTTAATGGTGGAATTCCCCCGCCTATTTTCACGAAGTGGCGCTCCAATTCTAAGTCATTTTCGCGCTTAAACTTCTTGCAGAGTCATTGTGATTCATTGTCTACATCAGTATTCGGGAAAAAAGTATGGCTCGCTGCAATTTTCCTCTACTTTCATATCTGTCGCATTTTACTACATACTGCAGTTGGACCATGATCTTTGTATTGTCCATACAATCCATGTAATCGACCCGAACGCATCTTACTAGTGATTTTAAAGAGTACCCTGGTAACCCTACTGAGCTTATTTCTCAAATTCAGGCTTACTTGGAACTACCTTCACATTTAACACGTCTATTGGAAAATCATACAAAAGAATCGTTTTTCTTGAAATTATTGATATATCTTTGATGTAAATAAACTAACGAGTGTGACGATATCACTTGTTAATAAAACCTCTCAAGAAAAAAAGTGACTTTGAGATTTAGGATACTGCAACCTATGAGTTATAACATTATGACTCATGGTGAGGCTCATCCCTTGCCTCCCACGAATCAGGATTTAGTTCATGATGATCCTCTTGTCTACCTTTTGAAATCGCGCCTCAAGAATCTTGATACAGAATCTTATTACAAATCTTGGTGGTGGAATAATGACTTGCTTGCCTCTATTTCTTTCGAAGCGAAGCGTCTTTGAGTTAGAACTCATGATCACTTGAACCCAAAATGAAATGTACACCTCAATAAATGACTCTCTCATTGGCATCAATTAGAAAAGGCGAAGGGATGAAGTCGGCTGCTCGCCACCGTGTGACACGGTGGGATCGATCACACGCATTCGACATGAGGGAAGGATACAAACAGGGTTATAGCTCATGAGATTTTTCTCTCAAGTTTGCTTCAGATCATGCGAAAGGAGCCCAAGTTTTGCTATTTCACAAAGAAATGGGATTGCCATCTCACTTTGTCAAAGGAGTTGCCGGAGCCGGAGGGTTTCATTTCTTTAGTCTGCACCCCAGCACCAGCAATCCCATCGGACCGAGTTTCCAGCGTTGGTTGGATTTGTCACTTCATCGAAAATTAGTTGTTCTTTCTCTTCTATTCTATCGTTACATGTTGTAAATTTTGGCCAAACACAACACGATTAGAGATTTGGGGTCGTTTGTCTTTTCTATATATTAGCGAGAAAAATAATTTATTAGCTTTCTTGTTTTAAGTATCATTCAGACCTCAAAATATCATGAGAAATAATGGAATCTCCGTGCGAAAATTTGTATTTTTGAAAGGAGCAAACAGCTACTTAGACAACTGAAAAGACTCGGGCCCAAAGCAGAAATCAAATGCTCAATCAATCAAAATCGTATCTCGCAAGGTCTGCAAAAGCTATTGACTTGCTCAGAAGTGTTATCTTGCTATCTTGCGATAGAGATTCAAAGGCAATTCCAACAGAGAACGGGACATTGGCAACAACTCTTTGAGAAGTGCAGCTTTCAAGATCCAAGAAAGTTAAGTAGACCAGCCAGTAGCAGGTCTGATGAAGCCAAAAAAAAAAAAAAACTGCAGAAAATGTTTGAGTTGAGTAAGAATCGCAAGTTCACATCTGATCAACCAGTTGTATTTAGAGAGTTGCTATTTAGATTCGCTAGCCATTGTCCATCTTGGCTTTCTTTTAAGTAATATAGCCGTAGTCACCAACCTATATGGAATTCCCTAAATAAGGCAGCATATTTGAGAAACTTTGATTGACAATAATCAATGTGACATCACGGTATTTTGCTAAGAGCAACGATCACGGATATAAGTAATAAACCCGCGATCAAGTATCTGAATGGGACCCGTAACACGACGGTCCTATCAGTTGTGAGATTTTGTTTTCCTTTATTGACGTTTGTCTTGTTTTGTCGTACATCTATTTTCTGAGTTACATAGAGTAAAAGCACATGATTTCTTGAATAGTCTATGGATATGTCAAATAAAAGAGGGCTAGTGTGGAAAAATGCAAGCTTCACTTAGACGCACAAAACTTTTAATGGATGATAAGGTAAAGTCGACTAGCTTCAGATCTATCTAACTTTTTGCCTTTTTGAAAACTCGCAATCCCTGAATCCGCTCGGGTTGGGTAATAACATTTGGATATGCACGTGGAGCAGAACGCCCACTAAAGTAAGATCCAAGACAAACATGTGGGGATTTAAATCCTTAACTAAATGAATGAGAGGATGAACATGAAGTTTTTACGCCAAGCTCAAGTGTGAAATTTCTATGCTTGAAGTGTGAGGCTGGGCACGAAGAAATGCCCTGCCCAGCCATGCCCAAGCCCACTCATTACCTACAAGATTAATCACTTTTACCATTCAACCGAAGCAATATCACAACAACTATCACATTCAAATTTGCTATCTGCCCAATGACGCACAAAAGGTGCTCACATCTGAAGCATCCAGCTTACATTCAAAACGATTGCGAAACCATTTTTATATATACGAAAGACACAACAAAGCATTCCAAACTCAGTGAAGATTATGCCCACCAAATCACGCAGACCATGAATTTCTTCCGTAGAGCCGCCAATTCCATTCGCTTTGATTTTGAATGAGTTTATGCTTCCATTAGATCAACTATCTGAACACGTATCAAGCTGGACTTGTGGATATCCAAACTTCATGCCTTGTAGAAATGCCCATCTAGTGGTGCCATTGCTAGTGCCACTGTACACTAAAACATATATCATAATCCTCAGCTTCCAAATTGATTATAGAAGATTATGATGATGTGCCATCCAAGTATGAAGTCGAAGGCTCTTGGATTCAATCTATCAAAACTGCCAACACCAAAGCACATATCAAGTACATGTATAGAAGGAAGAAAGTGAAAAGTAACTTAAAACAACAGTGTGATACGGTCATGAGTAGTTTAGAGACATAGAGGTGTCCAACATTAACCTGACTATTTTTATACGAGTTATGCTTTTGAATTTGCTTCCGCGAGCATTGGGCAAAACGTGAGATGTAACTATAGCATTAACTTTGTAAAAAATAGGTTCATTTGAGCTTGGGAATTATTCAGGCAAACAAACCTGCACTTTTAGCTTTAAACATTCAGGCACATTTCTTGTTCTGAACACAATCTGTTATTGATCAAGGAAAACGACAGGTCTAGGAAGCTAGAGATACCAAGGAAGCAAGAACAAAGCTCCAGAAGTAGCAAAGGTCACCCCAAAGAATACTTCTTTTTTCTTTTTCAAAAAATGAAACAGGTAGAAAACAAAGCCACGGTCAAAATCACAAAAGCGGCCCAAAAATAGTTAAAAACAATAAAAGGGAAGAATGCTAACTCGAAGAGATCAAGAGTGTTGGACCATGCAATGAATAGAAGATTACTGAAACGTTGATAAAGTATCAAGTAACCACAACAATCTACAGAATAATGGCAAGTCCTACAACAATGAGGTCCACATTGAAAGAAGCTACAACAACACACCATTCTACCACAGAAAGATACAGGGGCATTGTCATCTTCGTAGACAATTACCTCATCGATTGTCCCTTTGAAGTCAATCATTACCAACAAGCCAACCCACACTGCAAGAAGATGTCTTGGATTTCGGATGAAGCTAATCCACAAGGTGGGACTATTCTCCTCAAAGATGGCCTCACGGACACCATCCAATCTGAAAATGGGAAATTGTCACGTATATTATGGCAGTTCATTAGATTTATCTCCTTCAATATATTGCAATTCTTCACCACCTTTTCTACCCCTTTGGTCGACAGATGCACACAGTGCATTAAGTCGAGATCCTTGAGATGGCAACATCTACTTATAAATGCCGCTATTTGCTTGTCGTTGAGTTTCAAGCCTTCTGCTTGCAAAACCCTCTAACCGTGGGAGTTCAAAGTTGATGCATAGATTCCGTATTTCTTTTTTAAACCATGGATCTCCATATGCCTGATTTCAGGGCAGCTCTTCAGCACACCCGCAATGCCGTCCCCAGTTATCTTTGTACAATCGCCCACATCAAGATACCGCAACTTGGGGAACATACGCCCGATCTTCTCGAGGCATTCGTCAGTCAAATTCACATTAGTAGGTATGCTAAGAGACCTCAATTGAGAATTCACCATGACATCAGTTTCACTGGCATCATCCTTCCTTAGGTTCGTCTTCCCCATTTCGATTGCCTTCAGGAAGGGACATTGTCTCACGAAGTTATACAATGTCGTCATCGTTAGATTGGAGCAGTGACTGACGTCAATGGAGGTCAGACTCTGAAAATCTTTACAAATCACGCTCATGTCGCAATCCGCGAGGAAATGTAGTGCCTGCAAATCTAAGTCCTCGATGCCCCAGTGCTTTAGCACGATCTTCCAAATCCCGTCGATCAAAAACCCCGAGGCGCGCAAAAGAACGAGCCTCTTCAGCGCAATCTTTGCCTCCGCGACAGACATCAGCAACCCATCCCAGATAAACGAGCCCGAGAAATCCAGACTACTCAAACCCCCCGCGTGACCAAAGGAATCCACCAAATCCTCACAGAAAATCGCCTCCTCTTTCATATCATTCAGGGCCAAGGATACGAAGCGAGGCCTGTTCACTATCTGCGAAGCAACACCTCTCCCAGTAATTAACCCACATCCCCTAAAGCTAACTTCCCTCAGAGACGGGCAATTCACCGACAGAACCACAAGAGACTTATCAGAGAGAAACCGATTGCCCGAAGCGTCGGTCCGCGATAGCCCCTGCAGCGTCCGCGACAGGGCTGAGATACCGTCGTCCGTGACCCGAGCCGAACGCTTCCGCCTCGGATAGCTAATGTCGAGCTAAGCACTCCGCGATCGAAACCAAGGCGGCATCCTCCCGCCACCCAACACTGTACAGCACCAAGAACCTCAAAGCCCCGAACTCAGACCCCATCTCGCGCAACCCACCGAAGTGGAGGGACTCCTTGCTCGAGAGGTCGAGGCGGTCGAGGGGCAACGGAAACTGGGCGATCTGGAGGGGACGGAGGACGGATCGCCGAGGAACGAGCTGAGGTCGATGGACTTGAGGGACGTGAAGCGCCGGAGGAGTGAACCGAGGCGGAGCGGGGTCAGTCGGTTGGTGACGGAGAGGCTGGTGCGGACGATGTTGGAGATGTGTAGGAATTGCTTGCAGACGGAGGTGACGGACTCGAGGTCTGCGGCGGAGACCAAGCGGCGGAGGACGGCCTCCCAGCATAGTGGGGGCAGGTAGTCCCACAGCGGCTGCTCCGCCGCCGTCATCAGTTGTTTTTCCTTTTGCACCGCCGTCGTCAGTTTTTTTTTTTTTAAATCTTTTTTTCCCTTTCCGCCATCATCAGTTATGCGCTGCTCAGGCATTTGAAATTTTGATGCATGCAATGTAGGGGTGAGCGGTTCCAGGTTCCGGTTCGGTTCCGTCTGGAACCTGGAACCTACCATCGGGTACAGGTTCCTCAAAATGAGGAACCTGGAACCTACCCGTCAGAACCGAGAACCTGGAACCTACCCTGTCACAGGTTCCAGGGTCGGTTCCAGGTTCCAACAGGTTCCGCGTTCCTTTTTTTGTTTTTATTTTTATTTGTAAATTTGAATTATAACGTATGCGCACGTTACCAAAAAAAAAAAAAAATTATAACGTACGCGCACGTTACCCAAAAAAAAATATAACGTACATGCACATTATAAAAAAAAACTATAACGTACACGCACGTTATCAAAAAAAATATAACGTACATGCACATTATCAAAAAAAACTATAACGTACGCGCACGTTATCAAAAAAAATATAACGTACGCACACGTTATAAAAAAAAAATATAACGTACGCGCACGTTATCAAAAAAACTATAACGTGCGCGCACGTTATCAAAAAAACTATAACGTAGGCGCACGTTACCAAAAAAAAATATAACATACGCGTATATTATCGGACTCTTCAGCACTGTCGCAATGATTCTCTAACATCAAAATCATGCCATAAATATACTTCCCGAGCTATGAAAACAATAAAACAAAACATAGACTCTTTGACAACAATGTTTTTCCATGCATTAAACTTATCAATGGTGAGATCACAACAACCATTTAAAGGCTCATAAACTCTTTGACAATATAGTTAAAGCAGCACAAAGTCAATAAAAAACCTTGCTTGAATTCTCTACCGCTAAATCCATTGCCGTTGCGACACCACCAACTCTATTTATCAACAATAATCTCCGCATTAAGGCCAACCATATCTGAAAAAGAAAAAGAAGAGGTTAAATAAAATATTCACTTATCAAATATACAAAAAGAATTATAATATATAAAGATATAAACATTACTTACCTAATTCAAATTGTTCTGCGTTCTCGATACACTCTTCATCACCAAGCGGTACACGAGCAACCCTCAACCAATCTTAAGTGCAAATCAAAGCTTCCACTACTTTGGGAGTTAAAGAACTTCGAAAGCCATCAAGCACACGACCCGATATACTAAAAGTTGACTCTGAAGCAACGGTTGTTACAGGAATGGACAAAATATCTCGAGCCATCAAAGAAAGGATCTTATATTTTGAACCATTAGCCTTCCACCAAATCAAAATGTCAAGACCGAGATCATTTTCATTTTTTTCTTGAAGATATTCATCAAGCTCGGACTTGTTATCATCGCGCCCTTGTTAATTCGAGTATAAAAATATTTTCTTCCAATCTTGGGCTTCATGCATCTTTAGTTCTTTACTACCACCCGTATCGGGTTGGGAAGTGGAACTACTACTACTTGCACCCAAATTATGGCCACCAAAATCTTGATCACTTGAAATAAGAGAAGATTGCTCATAAAATTCATACAAATGCTCCAATGTATTCTTCACCTTGCAATGCATCTCTTCAATCTTCAATTCATCATCATAAATTTGTCCATACAAGAATCTCACATAATTTAACTTGGCTCTAGGATCTAACACAACCGCAATCAACACCATAATATTCACTTTATCCAAGCTTCCATAATATTTGTCAAATTTTTCTTTCATTTTCAAACCCATAGTTTGAAGCTTAGGATCCGAAGCATTGACCGCATCTTTCAAATATCTATACAAAATAGCTATCCCTTCAAAATAATCATTTGAAGTAACATATGAAGTCCCAGACATCTTCTTGGTGGCATCATAAAATGCTTTCAGAAAATTCGAAAGAATAATAGCATTTTCCCAATCATCATCCCTAGGAGTTTCATGATCTAGCTCACTTACAAAAGATGGATCGTGATCTTCCATCCTTTCGAAAGCTTTTCTGAACTTTATGGCGGTGTCCAACATGAGGTAAGTGGAGTTCCATCTAGTGGCAACATCAAGAACTACCGAACCCTTATAAGTGATCTTTTCTCTCTAAATGCAAGATTTAAATCCTTGGGCTCTTGTGGGAGAACTCCTTACATACCTAACCACATTTCGGATACGTGCAATGGAGTCACGTACCGTAGTCAAGTCATCTCTCACAATCAAATTTAATATATGAGCTGTACATCTCATATGCAAAACACTACCATCTAATATTAACGACCTTTGTTTGGAAAGTTTATCCTTCAAATAGCCAATTGCAACATCATTCGAGCTAGCATTATCCACGGTAATTGTGGACACCTTTTTTTCTATTCCCCACTCCTCAATGCATGTCTCCACCATTTTCCCAATCTCCCTACCCCTGTGACTATGCATCACCACAAAATTGATGATTCTTTTATGCAACTTCCAATTTTCATCAATAAAATGTGCAGTGAGACACAAATAATTCAGATTTTGATTGGAACTCCATGTATCAGTCGTGAGTGCGATCCTAGAATTAATCTTTCCAAAATAATTCTTCAAAGAAGTTCTTTCACATAAAAACAACTTCATACAATCTTTTGCCACTGTGAAACGTGATATATGTTTGAAGAGAGGTTGTATCTCACTAACATATTCACGAAATCCAACACGCTCAACCAAGGAAAAAGGTTGCTCATCAATGATGATAAACCGAGCAAGCATGTGCCTAGCTCGTTCTTGATTAAATGACCATGTCGATAAGACGCTACCAGTACTAGAATCTCCTCCTGCCTTACCAGCCGTGTTGACATTACGTGGTACAAAGAATTTCTGCCTCTTATCTAGATTACGAGGAAACCTCTTACATGTGTTTAAGTGCTTCCTCATTGCAGAAGTACCATTAGCAACACGGTACTTAAGCATAGACCCACAATGAATGCATTTCACTTGATATATTTTTCCATCCTTATCACTGATTTTCGAATAATGATTCCAGCATTCAGATGTATATTTCTTATCATGAGAATCGGATACCTTATTTGTGGCACTCAAGGTAGGGGGTGCATCTTCTTCAATTTCATTGCCAGAAAACTCAAATTCCATACCCGGAGTCATCTCCTCACGTCCCTCCACCTCAATTGACGTGTTATCTTGATACATTAATTCCGCACTACACAACAATAATATAATATAATTAGAAAATTCAAAACATAATGTGAATTGAGTTATAGAATATGCAAGCAATTGCTAAAAATCAAATCAATACACAACTTTAGGACTATATCATATTATCAATACAAATGCAAAAGATTTATTCAAATATGCCCTTATTTTATGATAAGACACCAAACCAAGCAAAACTCTAAGTAATCATAAACATCTCTTTCCCATCTTTAGTATAAAAGGAACTCTTTAGTCTTTATCAACCATCTTAACTTAAAAGGAACTTTTTAACCCTTTGGGCATAGGACTATATCACAATGCTCTTTCAAAGCTTCTTTGAATATCACTGTCTATTTTCTCAAGGAATTGCTAATATCAAATAAGACTTGCCAAGCGTTCTTAAGGCACTAAGAAATCTAATGCTCGAGGCACTAAGCATCCAAGGCACTTGCCAGAGCAAGGAGAGGCTCTGAGTTAAAAGCCTTAGGATTCAAGTGTTAGCAAACTAGTTCATTTCATTAGTAAGAGAAATAGAATTCAATTGCATCCTAATTTGGGACTATGCTCTGGAATACCATTAGGGCTTTAAAGTCGAAAAGTTCCTCTACATATTCCAACCTTTTTGAGGCCTATAATCAAGAAAAAAACAGATCGTAGGCCACACTGCCAAGACAAGCCAACACTAAGATAGAACAAAGAAGCTGCATGGTCTTTTAATTCTACCCAATGACATCAACCTGCTCAGTTTGCCTCCAGGGCATTTTTCCAGACAATTCTAATTGGCGGCATTCATCTCAGTCAATCGACTGGGCACTTTCCTATGGCCAACGCCAACGCTACATCTACAGTGTTGTCGCGACCAATTTTTTCGGCGGTGTGAACCACCTAGGGTTTTGGCTAATGGATTGTTAAGCCTAGACTTAACTCGGGCTCTCCCAAGCCCATACCAATTCGCGACTTAGGTTCAAGTTTATAACATGCAAATAATTCTTCAATTAGGAGTCGCCACTAATCTATTTTTGGTGGGTCGATTAGAAACCCAAGTAAAGTAACGGGAGATTTACTTTACTCCTACGAACCAGAGATTATGAATTCGGGGACTTGGTTACGCTAGACATTTCTAACGCCCTTTCGGTACCTTTCTTTTTTATTTCAAGGAAAATGTTTTGCAAGCAGCTTGGATTGATTTTAAATCTAATTCTCTAACATGTGAGGCGATCATGCGGGTGCGTAATTCATCAATTTAACACCCAAGAAAGCAAATAGAAAATGCAGGACTTACCTCGTAGCAACGAAAGCATCTGCAATGTTAATTCAAAATCCACATCAACAACCTTGGATATGGTTTCTAATTAACACGCAATTTCTCTTTTTTTTTGTTTCCACTTATTTAATGAAAATTATGCAATATGCGATGCAATATTAACTAAATAACCTAACTCTAATGACATGTAACTCCTAGTTGAATGGACCTAGCAACAACTACCACATGACATGCATTTCATGAACCTAATTCTAGATGACATGGGCATGACTTTTGTATTTGTTATTATTTTTTTATAAAAATTCGAAATTAAAATTACTAAAAATAAAAATCTAACAAAAGTGAGATATTATCTAATTTAAGTTAGGAAATAGACTAATCCGAATCCTATCTTAACTTAGAAATTTATCTCGACGTGCAATTTAATTCAAAGATATTATCTAACCTAGATACCATCTAAACATGCACTCTAATATAATTAGAAAAGAATCTAACTACTCTATCATGCAATTCTATCTAGGAAATCAATTCTAATCTACATGATATGCAAATGCAATATTTTTTGTATTTTCGAGATAAATAAAGCAATTAAAAGATAAACACTAAATCATTCAGAATCATCAAAGATATCATGCATCGTTCGAATCATGGAACAATATCCAAATCAGCTTGATTATCTCGCTAATAAAATCGATAAATTGATCTCAAGCCTTAAAGATCAAGATATCAATTTTATTCCCGCGTGATTAATTATTCCATCTAAAGCCTTATAGATAGAATAAAAAATCGGTGTGCGGTTGCGAATTAGGTAGTAAAATATAATTGGGAACGCGTCGATAATTCAAATATGCACGTAAGATATTGAAAAGCATGTATTAGGCAATAAAATATCTAAATCAAATTTAGATATGATAATTACCTAATTCCGCCAATGATATTACCACCGCAAATGATATTACCAAATTTGGACTGCGCGGAATCCGCTCAACGGGTGACCGGTGGTGCGTGGTGGTGCTTGGCCTCGGTTGATGGTGCAGTGAGGATCAAGTCTCTGTGACTCACGGACGGATAGGATGGTGCCTCGCTGGAAAAACTGCAAAAAGAAGAAATCTTCAGCAATTGTGTTCTTCGCGGATGTCTCTTTCTTCGGATGGGTTCTTCTCTGCTTGAACCAATGTTTGTCATATCGTGCATGCACTATCTTTGGAGAACAAGAATTTTAAGAAGTTTTTATGAATTTTGATCAAAGGGAAAGATTTAGTGCAACCCTTTTACGCTTCTTGCAAAGAATAAAGACCAGCTCATAAGCCTTCTTCTGTACAAGTGGTGGAGGTCAATAAGCTTTTCGGAGTCCAAGCGGTGATTGAATCTTGACCAAGTTCTCATCTTTAACCGACTTCCATGCACCATCACGATGGACCTCCCTGAAATTTGACTAAAGAACACCTGCAATAAGACAAATTCAAGGGTGACAACGACAAAAGCTCGATGAAGAATGATCTCGGATGTGGAGGTTCAGCAGCCGCAGGAGCGTGATGTTGGGATTACAAGCAAGGCTCATCCGCAAGGCTCGGACAGCAGAGCGGCGGGGCTCCAATGTCAAGGTCTTGAACAAGGAGCAGCATCAACTGTCGCGTTAGTTGGGCCCAATTTGTTTCGTACGAAGACGTCGTAGGTGTGCAGGGCTTCTCGTGGCGGGGAAGCAGTGTGGTCACCGAACAGGGAGGTCAGAACGGCAGCGATGTAGGGCTTTCTTGGTGCAAGCAGTGTTGTCTCCGTTGATCAACGTGAGTGCCTCAATGAATCTTGGAGGTGCTCTCTGCCTCTCACGATTTTCAACGAGCCAACCCCGCACCTCACAAAATTTTCTCCTCCATTCTCTCTCTATTCACGTATGTTCATGCTTTTCTCAAGTTTGTGGCCATGTCTCAATTTTTTGGTGCCCCCCCTCAAACCCTACGCATTTAATCTATTTATAGGCCATGGTTAGGGTTTTAATTTTTCCAAATCCGTATCCACGAAAATTCCTTTTTCCAAATGCAATATTTGCTTTAGGATTGCAAGAGGATTCTTCTAAAATTTGAAATCTCGCACAAATCAATCCGTAAAATCTTTCCGAGGATACAGGCTTGGGCCGATTTACTTCTTTCGTGGGCTTAGTCCAATTCACCAAATTAATATTCTGAACCATCAATTTGAACCCATTTGTCACCGGCCCAATGTAAATGCAAATTAAAATAAATGCACCTAAAACTATATGCTATGCAATTAATTAATTAACTAATATTTTTTTAGGGGTCAAAATTAATCCCTAATTTTTTAATGCGATAAATAATTAAATGGGTCGCCAAATTTAGGTGTCAACAAGTGTGCATCCTCAACAATATTTACGGTCTCAACCGAGCGAAAGAGTCTTACAAATGTGCACCCTTCGTTTGATCTTCGACACCAAATCTGTGAAGAACAACTTAACAACTTGCGAAATAGGCTTGACCGAGCTCGAAAATCCACGGCGAACTCGCGATGTGGTTTTCGTCGCTATGAAATGGGCGTCGCGGCTAAGCGACGGGGCGTCGGGTCGAGGCGGAGACAGCAGCCAGCAACGGCGTCGTGGCCCGTGGGTCAAAATCGCAGCCGAAACAGTGGCTTCTGGCGTCTGGTTGCAGCAGCAGGGGCGTCGGGTCAGAGGCGGAGACAGCAGCCAGCAACGGCGTCGTGGCCCGTGGGTCAAAATCGCAGCCGAAACAGTGGCTTCTGGCGTCTGGTTGCAGCAGCAGGGGCGTCGGGGCTTCTGGCGCGAGCGGCGTGGGTCACGAGCAGGGATGTCGGTCAGGGTCTTCGGGGCAATGGCCGGTCACGAGCAGGGACGTCGGTCAAGGTCGGTCAGCTTCTGGCGATTCGCGAATGCGGGCGTTGAGCGACGTCGGGATTGGCGTCCGGCGGCGTTCGGCGGCGGTGGCCGGCGAGCGGGCGACGGGCGTCGGCGGCGTTCGGCGGCGGTGGCCGGCGGCGAGTGGCGAGGGGACGTCGCCGGGGTCACGAGCGGGGGACGTCGGTCGGGGTCGGTCGGCTTACGGCGATCGCGAATGCGGGCGTCGAGCGACGTCGGGGGCGCGTCGAGCGGCGTTCGGCGACGGTGGCCGGCGGCGGTGAGCAGGGGCGTCGGTCGGGGTCTTCAGGGCAACGACGACTTAGGTGTCGCGAATGCGGGCGTCGGCGACGTCGGGGGCGGCGTCCAGTCCGGTGGCGTCCGACGGCGGTGGCCTTGAGGGGAGCGGCGTCGCGGCGGTGGCCTTGAGGGCGGCGGCGTCCAGCTGAAATCGGAGGACTGAGGAAGATACAGAGGACAGAGGCTGGAGGCTGGACTTGGAGGCTTGGAGCGCCGAGCGGGGGGGGGTTCCTTTTGGAACCCTAACCGGTTCCGAAACCGGTTCCGCGGCCGGTTCCGGTTCCGGTTCCGCGGCCGGTTCCGGTTCCGGTTCCGCGCCGGTTCCGGTTCCCGGAAAAATGGAACCGGGAACCGGAACCGGTCCTTTAAGAACCGGGAACCGGACCGAGGTTCCGGTTCCGGTTCTCCGGTTCCCGGTTCTACCCGCTACCCGTGCTCGCCCCTAATGCAATGGACTTGGAACGGGCCGAACAAGATGGACCTTCATCTTTAGGGTACAAATTTTAAACCCGTGAAATATCCGGTTCATCTAACTGCATGCATCAATGAAGATATCCATCGGAATTGGAATTTAATGCGATGTTCGTTAAACAATTGATAGTCTCATGAAATCCGATTTGCACTAAGGGTGTTCCACGACTTTAATCACCACACCCAAGTTCTTTGACCATTGATTCGATGAAATATGGTGTGAGCGTCACATAACAACACACGTGTTGTCGATATAAAGGCATCCCAAATCGTGGGAAATCCTTTGGAGGGGTGGAACTGGTTTAATAGAGTCGGCAGTAGTGCTAATTACGTGCAGATCGATCCATGGGTGGACCAATTATATGTGAAATCAAATTATAATCGTTTAATGTAAGATGGTACCACGCTTGAGCGGATCAAGGAGGGAATTGCAAGTCCAAACCGACCCATTTATGCTTCTGTCCCGATAGGCCACCCAATCCATGATCACATCTACTCGATGCATATCAGCTATATAGTAGCAATTTTTAAGAATTCAAATCAGTCGAGTTCTTGGAAGTATCTCGATGCTTGATTTATTTTAGCTTGTCAATAGACTCAATACCAAACTAATGGGCAAAACAATAACCAACCTTTTATGACTGAACACAGATCGAATGGTTATTACAGTCTAGTAGTTTGCATGGCCATACTGATCCCTTTTATGGGCCTTTCTACAATAACGAGAGCAAATAATACTGTGGCAAAATTATTGAGTCCTTGATGAACCGTTGGATGACTAAGATGACTCTCAGCTGTTGATTGATCATCGTCAATTGTTGGACCATTACGGGCTGATTGTCAGCCATGGTCTTAGTCGATAATCACACTGCCATGGAAGGGTGGAAATGCCCCTCTTTTTTGGTTGGCGGGGGAGCCGAGGGTCATGGAGTTCAGGAGGGAGATCTCATTCAGTGTTCAACTGTGAAGCCTTCACGAGGGAGATCTCATTCAGTGTTCAACTGTGAAGCCTTCATATCCTTCGCATGCAAGAAAGTACGGGTTTTCCAGGAGTTGGCCCTCCACCGTGTAATTTATACTTCTGGTATGTGCTAAAAATTTTGATAATCATCCTTCTCGTGGTCCACCCGTACCTTCTCATAGAATTCATGAGACATGTCAAAAAAACATGAACTTTTGAATCATGTTGAATGTGTTCGATGCTGGATGATAACCTTTCCAATCATTCATGGCGGCTGATCATTAGGTCTTTAAGACACAGTATTGTTCCCTTCTCCAAATTCGTTGATCTGAGCTCCTCTAATTCCTCAAGAAGTAAGATCTTGAGCTTCAGAAATTGCCCTTTTTTGAAATCCAATTGCTATCCATCATAAGCCAGACGCAGTTCCAGCTCTACTAGCTTTGGCAATTTTCCGAGGGTTGCAAGGAGATCTTCCTCCAAGTGACTCCATCTTAATAAGATCTTTGTCAAACATTTATAGGACGATATCCAATCTGGCAACTTTTCCAAACAGCCATGTAAGTAGAGATGTTTAAGATACTTGGAAGGCGAGGATAAGCCATGGAGATCAAGTATCTGTCCTTGTAAAGTGCATGTACATTATGCATAATGCCGTGAAGTGGTGGTTGGGAATCAGCAAAATTAAGGTGCATGTACTTGGGAATCTAACAAAATTAAGGTGGTTGGGAATCAGCAAGTTGATTAAGGAACAAGGTGAGTTGTTGTGCACTTCCCTTGAGAATTTAAAGGAACAAAAGTCCCTCAATATACATGCACTTTACAAGGACAAGATACTTGATCTCCATGGCTTATCCTCGCCTCCCAAGTGTCTTAAACATCTCTACTTACATGTCTGTTTGGAGAAGTTGCCAAATTGGATATCGTCCTGTAAACGTTTGACAAATATCTCATTAAGATGGAGTCACTTGGAGGAAGATCTCCTTGCAATCCTCAGAAAATTGCCAAAGCTAGTAGAGATGGAACTGCGTCTGGCTTATGATGGATAGCAATTGGATTTCAGAAAAGGCAGTTTCCGAAACTCAAGTTCTTACTTCTTGAGGAATTAAAGGAGCTCAAATCAATGAATTTGGAGAAGGGAACAATGCTGTGTCTTAAAGATCTAGGGCGCGCATGACAACCATTTTATTCCGAAATAGTTTAAGAACAAAAATAGATTTTTCATTTCTATTTCTAGAAGAGTTTCTAAGCAAAAATAACCGTTTGATAACGACACAAAATTTCTACTCTAAAAATAGAAATTCATTTGATAACGACACAAAATTTCTTCCTTTTGGACGGCATCGGCGACGACCGACAACCTTTAATATAAAAATAAAAATAAAAAGATTTAGTAAAAAAATAATGAATAAAATAAAATAAAATAAAAAAAATCATAAAAAAATAAAATAAAAATATCATTTTATTCTAAAATAAAAATATAAAAATAAATTTATTTTATTATTCTATTTTATTTTATTTACGAATATTTTAAAATGAATAAAAATAAAAAATAAAAAAAAAATTTTATTTGGCAAAACACTCAAGGCAAATAATAATACATTTATTTTTAATAAAAATAATTTATTTTTATTTATCATAAATAAATTATTTTTAATAAATTTAATAAATTTATTTTTAATAAACTAAAAATAAAATGATAAATAAAAATAATTTATTTATTTTAATAAATTTATTTTTATTTTTAAATGAATAAAATGAATAAAATGAATATATTTATTTTTATTTATTTTTATTTTTAATAAAATGAGGAGAGGCGGAGGAAGAGGAGGAGGCAAAGACGTAGAGGAGATAAGGGAGGACTCATCGAAATTAGGGTTTAGTGAGAGAAATTATTTCTAATTTCTCTTCCGAAATCAGAAGTAGAAAATTTTAGCTTCTGATTTCTATTCCAGAAGATTTCTCTTCCAAACCTATTTCTAGAATAGAAATCTATTCCAAAAATAGAAAAACTGAATAGGTTTATCAAACGGATTTCTCTTCCAGAAACAGGTTTGGAACAAAAAAAACTATTTCTGAAACAGAAATTTTGGGTTGTCATGAACCCCCCTAATCATCAGCCGCCATGAATTATTGGAAAGGTTATCATCCACATCGAACACATTCAACATGATTCAAAAGCTCATGTTGTTTTGACATGTCTCATGAATTCTATGAGAAGGTACGAATGGACCACAAGAAGGATGATTATCAAATTTTTGAGCACATACCAGAAGTATATTTTACACGATGGAGGGCCAGCTCCTGGAAAACCCGTACTTTCCTACGGGCGAAGGATATGAAGGCTTCACTGTTGAACACCAAATGAGATCTCCCTCGTGAAGGCTTGACGTTATCATGCAATGCTTAAACAAAATGGGGTCATCTTGTAAAATGTGGCCCACATCATATCGCTAATTGTGACTCGTAAGATAACTGGGGATGAGTGGATTACCACGTCAAAAATTGCAAGCAAGATTTGGGCGAAAGGACTTGATTGAATTTTTACTTAAAGGTTGAGAACAACATTAGTTTAATTGAAAAGTTTAGAATTGAATTTTTCATACAATAATCTTATAACTGAATTTGCAAACTTATTAACTGTCTTCAACCTAGGTCTAACATAAAATAAATGTCCCAAAAGATTTGTTATGACCAGCGAGTACCAAATTAAAACTCATTTAAGGTCTTTAAAATTCACTAGAGATATAATCTAGCTGACTCTAATAACTGTTCTTGTGACTAATGTTGAAAAGGCAATCTTAAACATTTCCAAGATGCAAATATTAATTTGCACTTCACAATTGCAAGAAATTTTGCATGGTCAATGAAGTGTTGGCTGCATTCTGGGAAAAGCAACTGAAATGTCGAGAATTGTTGAATGGGCTAAACAAGAATACGACTGATAATAACATCCAGAAACAAAAGCTGTTTTCCTACCTAATTCTATTTTTTAGAGTGAAATATTGTTATAGTTGTGATGCTTTTACGATTCATTAATTAATTTGATTAATATTCAATTTCTATATCAATACCTACTACAAAATTTTATAAGGCCATTGTTGATTCTTAACCTTGGATAGAATATCACCATCCTAAGGTTCTATCTCTGTTATATTTTTGGATGATATTACAAGGACCGAGACTTACCCAATAATAAAAGATCAAGACAAATAATTAATGACTAGTCAGGCAGACTTATTAGTTTGTATTTTTCGTGCCAAGTTCCTCATGCCCCTGTCTTCATTTTGTCGAGAAAGTGATGGACTCAACCACGTCCCAAATGCGTTCTTCATATTAACTTAAGGATTTGTTTATTTCATGAAATATACTTTTTGACAAAACGTTTTTTGAATTTTCTGGCATTTAGTTCGCGTAGAAAAATAAGTCAGTGTCAACGAAGACCTATGCTTAAATTCAAGAAAATGATTTCCTCTTTAAAAATCAAAAATCATTTCCAAAATATAACTAGATATTAACACTTAAACCTACAATCCTACGCTTGGAAATGGAAACCTAATGTTGATTCATGGGCCTCAACATCTAAGACCAGCGGGATAAGTACACTAATGGTGCCATAAGTTGTGTACGGCGCTCACTTTGGTGCCAAAAGTTTCCGCTGGATCACTTAAGTGCCAAAAATTTTGAAAAACGCTCACTTTAGTGCCAACTCCGATTTGGTTGTCCGGAAATCCGACGTGACATTTTTTTTATTAATATTTGAAGCCGACATGGATTGCCGGTGAATACAATCAGCATGCAAACAACAAAACAACGCCGTTTAGTGTCTTTTCTCCCAAATAAGAAACCCTAAACCCCCAAATTCAAGTAGAATCGGAAATTGAAAACCCTAAATCCCCAATTCGACCAATTCGAGTGCATACTTCGATTTTCTCTCAAAGTTATCAGCTCGCTCTTCCGAATGGAGAGTAGAAGCTTCAGCAGCGACTCACATTCCTATAAAAAAAAAAAAAAAACGAATTAGATGGTGAGTGTTACTGTTATTGTGGGTTACCGAGTCCAAAAAGAACATCTTGGACTCGGTTGAATCTCGGGAGAAGATTCCATGGGTGCGGCAGATATAGAGAAAGCTCGAAGTGCAAATATTTCAAATGGGTTGATAGGAAATTCTCTGATCAAGCAACAGAGGTGATCCTGGAGTTACTTGAAGGCCGAAATCAACCTCCACCTGCGTTAATGGACAAGTTGGAGGATGTCGACTTAATGCAAGCTCAAATGAAGGGTTTAACATCTTTGGTCGACCATTTGAAGAGGGAGGTTTCAAGGCTGAAAATTGAAAAAAACTTTTATCGAGCGTTGATTGTGTTCTTATTCTCTTGTGTAGTTTATTCAAATGTGAAGTTAAGTATTGAGAAGAAGTTTGTATGTCTACCATAGTCGAAGTTTGTATGTCTACCATTTTTGTATGAAGCATAAGGTTTTGTTGTAATCCATGGTAGAAATGCAAGGTTCGAGTTGGAATGCATTAATTATAAGCACTTCAGAAATGCAATGTTTGTTTGCTGCATTTTTTATTTGCCCTCCTGATTTGTGTTAAGAGAACTATACAAAGTACTAGTGATGTCAAGAACAAAGCAAGGAAAGAAAGTTTCAAGAACAGAGGAAGGAAAGAAGCTGACGAAAATGAAGAAAGCAACAATAGAGATTATAGCACGTGTAGCATTGTCGCGACCAATTTTTTCGGAGGTGTGAACCACCTAGGGTTTTGGCTAATGGATTGTTAAGCATAGACTCAACTCGGGCTCTCCCAAGCCCATACCAATTCGCGACTTTAAATTCAAGTTCTTAACATGCAATTGATTTTTAACTAGGAGTCGCCACTAATCTATTTTTGGTGGGTCGATTAGAAACCCAAGTAAAGTAATGGGAGATTTACTTTACTCCTACGAACCAGAGATTATGGGTACGGGGACTTGGTTACACTAGATTTCTCTAATGCCCTTTCGGTACCTTTCTTTTTATTTTGAAAAATGTTTGGCAAGCAATTTGAATTGATTTTAAATAAATTCCCTAAAACATGTGAGGTGTTCATGCAGGTGCGCAAACCACCAATTTAACACTCAAGTAAAGCAGAAAAATAAATTGCAGGACTTACCTCATAGCAACGAAAGCATCTGCGTTGTTAGTTTAGAATTCACATCAACAGTCCTAAATATGATTTCTAATTAACACGCAATTTTTGTTTTGTTTTCACTTAATTAATGAAAATCATGCAATATCCAATGCATGCCACTAATCTAATATAAAATGATATAACATGGCAACATGGCTTAGCTATATGACCTAAGCGATATGACATAAATAAGCATGTAGTCTATCCTAAAGCATGAGATGGATTTATTCTAAATAATTTTTTTATTTTCCATGAGATTCGAAATTAAAGAAATGCAACACTTAAATATGCAATCTAAATTAATCTAATGACCTAATTCTAATGACGGGCAATTTCTAATTAAATGCATCTAACAAAAATCACTAAATGACGTGCATCGTATGAAACTAATTCTATATGACGTGCACATGATTTTTATTTTCCTAATAAGCATGCGATCTATTTAGGAGAAATTATCTAAACCTATGACATGCAATCTTAACATGCAATGACGTGCAAAGAATGCCCTAATTCTACATGACATATGCATAATGACTTTTTTTGTGTTTTTCCTTTTTCCTTTTTTTTTTTTTTTTAATTTCGAAATTAATAATTGCCAAATAATTAAACATGCAATTTAAACTAGTGAAACCAAAATCTAACATCCTAAATTTATGTTTTTTTTGGTATTTTTATTTAAGAAATTCGAAATAAATAAATTTCCTATTTTAGACATGCAAAATAACCTAAAATAAGTAATATCCTAACATGCATCGAATCTAACTCAAAATTTTTCTTTTACGGGAGCAAACAAATAAGGCATCAAGAACAACATGGCACCAAATCAAGCAAGACATCATCCACGTCCATTTAATTTTGGGAACTAAATTGACGAATCATATCTCGTGCATGAGATCGGATTGGCCAATTTTTAAGTAAAATCACGAATCATATCTCGAGCGTGAGATCGGATTGGTGATTTTTCCGTACGATTGCGGGTCGTATTTCGAGCGTGAAATCGGACCGTCAATCATATGTACGTTGCAAAATTAGGAAGATTTCCCAATTTAAAAGGCTAATCGAATTTTGTGGAGATAATGGCATCATTCAAATTTTCATACAAGATAATCCTATAAATTAGGCAATAGGGATATATGAAAATCGAATTAAAAGAGATTCTTACCTAATATTTGGTGTCACGTGGACCACGTTGTGAAGTTCGGTCGACGACGGATGGCGGTTCAAGGTGACGTGCTGCTCAATTCACTGATTTGGCCTAACAAGGTCACAAAGTTGACCAACACAACCAAGGGACGTCCACCGGAAGACTTGAACCGCAAAAGGAGCGTTGTTGACGTGAAGATTTGAACGTCCAAGGCTGGTCACTAATGTAACTCAGGTGTACGCAAGTGACACTGGGACTCGCAGAACCTGAAAATAAAGCACAAAAGACCGCCAACTCGGTGGGGTAGCGTTCAACGGTGGAGAATCGACGAGTCAGGGAGCAACGGCGCCAACGCACAGCAATAACGAAACCAAAGCAGCGGCGTAGTCAAGCACAGCGGCTCGAACACGATTGACTTTTCAGGTGGCACGCGTGCAAGGAGCAGCTTGGTTGTCGTGGACGGCTCGGTAGGGCAGCAGCACGATACGGCGATGTTGGTGACAGAGGCACGGCCACGGTGTCTGGCCGTGAAGTGGACGCCGGTTTGACGATCGCCTCGACCAAAAGCTGGTCGGGATTTCCCTCTCTCTGCTCTTTCTCACGTGTGTTCTCTGTGTATTGCTCCCAAAAATCCCCCCTTTCTCTAGTCTGTGAAAGGTCCCTTTTATAGGGAGAGGATCCGAACTTATTAAGAAAACTGCACATTTCGTTTCCTCTTCTGTGCATGCTTTTAAATATATTCTATTTCCTTTTCTTTTCTTTGTTGACCGAATACCTTTCTCTGCAGGAATATATCTTTTTTGCAAATCAATGTGCCCGCAGTGTAGAACGTGCCCAACATTCCTTTCTCATGCTGATCTTTCGAATTTCCTTTGTGCATATGCTCGTATCTTCCCACATCCGGCCATGCATGATGAATATTATCCGCTGATTTTATTTCTTTAAACCAAATACCAGCCCAAAAATTCAGGATTATAATAGACTTTTTCTAGATTCCGAACCTTACAAAGATGGGCTTGCAATATCTCCTTCCCGTGCCTGTCCTTATTGAGAATATATGAATAGATTGCACGGATATTTAATTGAGAATTTGATTTCAAATCGAAATAGGTAGACGGTTGGTAATTCTCTATGCGGCCATTTATGGGGTCTCGACCGAGGAAGGTGCAGCTCACAGCGATGGCTCATGGAAGTAACCAGCAGTGGTTCTTGACTTCATCGACTAGGAGGGGTTGTCCGATGGTTACTCGGCCAGGTAGTCTTGCAAAACGGAGACTAGCTCGGTATGGAACCTCCAAGGCGATCCACCGATAGCCACTCTGCTGGAGCCGCGGAGCATTGCCGGGACAACAACTTGCAAGGAAAATCGTCGTACGTGGAGGGGCTTCGCGAGCGCTATAAGTGATAGTATCTCGCGGCTTGAGAAATCTGCAAACGAAACTCCAAGGTGCGGGGACAAAATATTGCGGAGCAACGATGGCGATAGGGAGAACTTATTCTCAAGTGTGTGTGCTTGACCAAATGTTTAGTCGCCGAATTTGCTGCTCAAGCTGTGGAGATCATGACCAGAAACCCCCACTCGAAACTTGTCATTTATTTCGACTAGGCCATTGAATAATCCAATAATCACCATCTACTCTTGATTCAATTGTGGCCTCCCGCTGTGATGTTGATCAAAGCGTATATACACCAAATAGGAACCACTAGTGTCGCACTTCACAGACAAGGGGCTACACAAGGAACAGCTAATGATCAAGGGAACTGCCAAGCACCGAGATGGAGTCGTCCGAACCACGTAGGAAGAGAGAGAGCTTGCGGACCAAGGGAGCTCTAGCCTTTTGAATATGTTATCTTTTTTCAATTAAGGCTCTAACTCTAAATTGCCAACCTCATAAGTTAATTCTCGGTCATCGAAAAATAACGAGCTCGGGCTAATTTCCTCTTTTCATGAGCTTAGCCTAACTTGTCAATTTAAAGCTCATAACCACCAAATCGGGCCCATTCGTCACCAATGCAAATGCAATAATAATAAATAAATGCATCTAAAATTATATGCTATGCAATTAAATAATAATTTTTTTGTAGGGGTTAAAATTAACCTCTAATTTTTGTGCAATAAACAACTAATCGAGTCGCCAAAATTTAGGTGTCAACACTGCCCCTCTTTGAGGGTGAGCTCGAAGAGGTTACCTTCAAAGACAAATTGAGACCTAAATTTTGACTTTACACATGCATTGAATGATTTTTGTTGGAAAATGAATTCCATTTTTGAATGCAATATATATGATGCATGGAAATACTAATGCAAATGATAGATAAACCTACCTGGGATAACTTACCTTTGAGAAGGATAAAGTAATTCGAGGTAGTGAGTGTTACCTGTCCAGGACCCGTACCATTCTACGGTCGCCTAGAATAGTAACATGACTTTGTGGAGATGCTGCTTTCCTAGGACCCGTACCATTCTACGGTCGCCTAGTATGGCAGAAAGAAGCTGCTTTCTCAGGACCCGTACCATTCTACGGTCGCCCAATACAGCAGAAATGTTTTGTAAGGAACTGCTTTCCCAGGACCCGTACCATTCTACGGTCGCCCAGTACAGCAGAAAAGTTTTGTCTAGGACCCGTACCATTCTACGGTCGCCTAAACGGAGATTTACCTTCCAGGACCCGTACCATTCTACGGTCGCCTGAATAAGGAATATGTGTTGTCAAAGACCCGTACCATTCTATGGTCGCCTCGACAAAGAAAATTATTTTTCCGGGACCCGTACCATTCTACGGTCGCCTGAATGAGGAAATTGCTTTTCCAGGACCCGTACCATTCTACGGTCGCCTGTTAGAGCAATAAATGTTGTTTAGGACCCGTACCATTCTACGGTCGCCTAGACTGAGGTTTTGCTTGGCTAGGACCCGAACCATTCTTCGGTCGCCCAACCTTGCGACAAAAATCACCTTGACCAGGACCCGAACCATTCTTCGGTCGCCTTAATCAGATTGAATCTGGAGGAAAAATCTTTGGGGGACAACTCAATTGAGTGTCGGTATGCTTAAAAGGGAATATCTGTGCAGTGACAAATATTCAAGGTAGAGATATACTTACCTGGTAACATCTCCGATCTTCGGGGATACGTCTCCTGTAAAACATGGTTGTAGGAGAGACAACATGCATTGGTAATCATAAACATGCATCAATTTAATGGAGGTTCATGATGATTTTCATTAATCTTGCATCACCTGATTTCCATACTGAACACATGAGTGTCATGAATGTGTCAAATGAGGGATCCTTTGGTCTGAAAGGACTTTTCTCTCATCCTCATTAAAATGGCAATTTCATCCTGACCTTTGATGCAGGATTTTGTCAATCACTCTATCTCACCATCGTCATGCTAAACAAGGGTCTGAGTAATCTCGCAAGTGGTACAATTTTACCAATCTGAGAGGTCTTTAAAAGGGACCGTAATGTGGGTTTAGTCAACGGCTTAACAAAGGGGACTCTTTAAGCCGGGGCTATTTGAAAAATGACATTTCATAACTGTCTTGGGATTTTTAAGTCAAGAAACATATGAAATGAAGAAGTAATTATCTTACTCGCACTTCTTCAAGCGATGCTTTCAAGCATATGAACTCTTACGTTAATTCAAGTGCCCTAATCTGAAGAGACTTTGCAAGGGACGTAACGTAGGCTTGGTTCATGGGTTGTGAAATGAAAGGATCATTAGGCTCCAAAAGTGTTTAGAGGGTCAAAGTTGGTGATCATCTTGACATTTCCACCACTTTCCTTCTCCATTGTCGGAGATTTTTTTTTTTTTTTTTTTTTTTTTTTGTGCACTCATTGATTGCAACAGCATTTGAGTTTTTTTCTTCTTTTTTTTTCTTTTAGGCATTGGCCTTGCTTTTACCAGGCACACTGCTTTTTCATGCCCCATTTTGCATTTTTTTTAACAAAATCTCCATTTTTGCCCCAGTGTGGGGGATGATCACCAACTGGATTTAATATGAAATGAATTCATAAGCTCAAGTGGGCTATGCAATGGATAAAAGTGTGTAGGATAGAGAAATGACTGCTCTTCATCATCCTAAGGCACTTTAAATTATCATACGAGTTACAATGTGAAAGCAACATTCAAAGATTGATGCAAGTGTGAGTAAGAAAATTCCTATCATTCATTTCAAATTTTGTCCCAATGTGGGATGATCCTTGACAAGGATGATTTAAAAACTCTTCATGTGTGTGGGCTCGAAGGGCTAAACAATGGGTATACCTGTAGTGTTTCGGGTAAATGAAGAACTGCCTCTCGTCACCTTGGTTTGTGTACCCTTTGCGAGATCACCCTCTTCCTTGCGGGCATGGAACTTTTTCACGACTCACCGAGGATTAGTGTATGGGGGTAGTGTATGGAACAAGGCTTGCCTTTCATCATTCCAAGGTATCTCATTTGACATATTCAATTTATCTCATATGATTCATTACAAAATTTATGACAAACATTGAGCAATTCAATTGATCGAGACATCTTATTCATCATAACATACTTGCAATTTAAGACAAGACATGGCAAATTTTATCATGGATAATATTTCTTGACAAAAGATATCGATTAACGGAGTGGAAAACACGCGACCATCCATTTCTGCCAAGATCAAGGCACCTCCAGGAAGTACCTTCTTCACTACATATGGACCACTGTAATTTGGGGCGAACTTGCCCCCAGGATCGGGGAAAATTGGCAACAGCTTCCTTAGAACAAGATCATCTACCTCGAAATGTCTTGGTCGTACTTTTCGGTTGAAGGATCTGGCAACTCTTTGCTGATAAGCTTGGCCATGACAAAGAGCCTTCGATCTCTTCTCATCAATCAAGTTTAACTGTTCAAGTCTTTGTTGTGACCATTCAGCTTCAGACAACTCCATTTGGGATAAAACTCTCAGAGAAGGAATCTCCACTTCTACAGGTAGAATTGCCTCCATGCCGTACACCAAAGCAAACGGGGTTGCCCCGGTGGAAGTACGGATCGATGTCCGATACGCCATTAGTGCGAAGGGTAACCTGTCATGCCAATCTCTATAATTCTCAGCTGTCTTAGCCAAAATCTTCTTAATGTTCTTATTGGCCGCTTCTACAGCTCCATTCATTTGAGGGCGATAAGGGGATGAATTCAGATGCTTGATCTTGAACTCGCTAAACAATTCATCAACCAGCTTGTTGTTCAAATTTGTTCCGTTGTCAGTGATGATTGTTTCAGGAACACCATAGCGAGCAATTATGTCACGTTTGATGAACTTTGCAACATTGCGAGCAAAGTGACACTTGCAAACGATGTAGCTTCGATCCATTTGGAGAAATAGTCTATGGCCACTAAAATGAATCGGTGCCCATTAGAAGCCTTCGGGTTTATTGGGCCGATCACATCAATGCCCCACATTGAGAAGGGCCATGGCTCGGAAAACTGATGTAGCTCGGTTGGAGGAACATTTATCTTATCACCATGAATCTGGCAACGATGACAACTCCGTACATGCTTGATGCAGTCATTTTCTAGTGTGAGCCAATAGTAGCCTAATCTCATAATCTTCTTAGCCATCATATGCCCATTCATATGAGGGCCGCATATTCCTTCGTGCACTTCTTGCATGATTTGAGTGGCTTCGGTTGCATCCACACACCGTAACAAGACTGAATCATAAGATCTCTTGTACAAATTCTCGCCACTGACGAAGAATTTTAAAGCCATTTTCGTGATGTACTTCCTATCAGTGGGAGTGCTTCCTTCGGGAAATTCCTGCCTTTTAATGTAGTTCATGATATCGTAATACCATGGCTTTCCATCGGGTTCTTCAGTCACGATCATACAATAAGCCGGCCTTGGCAAAACCTCTATTTTCAAAGGCTCGACCTCTAACCCGTCAGTGACTTGTAACATAGACGACAAAGTTGCGAGTGCATCTGCAAATTGATTATGAGACCTTGGCAAGTACTCAAATGAAATTTCGTCAAACTCCTTTACCAGATCTTCTAAGTACTTGTGGTACGGGAGCAACTTGGCGTCTTTGGTCTTCCACTCACCTACGATCCGTAATACGATCGCCGAATCTCCAAATACCATTAACTTGGCCACGCCCATCTCGATTGCAGCTTGAAGTCCAAGGATGCAAGCCTCATACTCGGCCACATTGTTAGTGCATGGGAATATCAATTTTGCAGCTACCGGATAGTGCTTTGTCCATCTGGGGATATCGAACTGCCCCGATGCACCGAACCGGACAAGTTTACGGCTCCATCAAAGAACATCTTCCATGAGTCTTCATTTACACTCAAGACACGGTCATCAAGGATATTGTCATCGTCATTAGAAACTCCTGAATTCTCGGTCAATAGATCAGCGATCGCTCGACCCTTAACCGACTTTTGTGGCATGTATTGCACATCAAATTCGGAGATCAAGATTTGCCATTTGGCCAACTTACCCACCAAAGCTGGCCGATCAAGTAAATACTTGATGGGGTCGTTCTCAGTTACGAGAAATGTCTGATAATGTAGTGTGTATTGTCGCAATCTATGCAATACCCACACCAATGCCGCACAAGTCTTTTCAACATCAGAATTTTTCAGCTCGATACAGGTGAATTTCTTACTCAGATAATAAATGGCTCGTTCTTTTTTATCCACAGGACTCTCCTGAGCCAACATTGCACCCAATGACTCACTATGAATGGTGAGGTAGAGAATCAATGGATGCCTCGGTGATGGTGGGACAAGAACTGGTGGGTTCATCAGATACTGCTTTAACTTGTCGAACGCTTCTCGACACTCATCATTCCAGTTGATTCGTGCATTCTTCTTTAGGAGCTTGAAGAATGGCTTGGCAGTTTCAGAGAGTTGGGAAATGAACCGGGCTATGTAATTCAGTCTTCCCAGGAGGCTCCGAACTTCTTTCACAGTTGATGGAGGTTGCAATTCGCATATGGCCTTAGCCTTGGATGGGTCAATCTCAATCCCCTTACTGCTTACAATGAATCCGAGTAATTTACCGGATGTTGCCCCGAACACGCATTTAGTGGGATTTAGCCGAAGCTTGAATTCACGGAGTCTATCAAACAACTTCTTTAGGGTTTCCACATGGCTTCTTCCAGGCCGAGTCTTTGCGATCATATCATCAACATAAACTTCAATCTCCTGATGCATCATATCATGGAATAGTGTTACCATGGCTCGCTGGTAAGTTGCCCCTGCGTTCTTGAGTCCAAAGGGCATGACCTTGTAATGAAAGGTTCCCCACGGGGTGATAAATGCAGTCTTCTCCTTGTCTTCCTCTTTCATCCTTATCTGATTGTACCCGGAAAACCCATCCATAAACGAGAATAGTTCAAATCCGGCGGTACTATCCACGAGGACATCTATGTGAGGCAGTGGGAAATCATCTTTCGGGCTGGCCTTGTTCAAATCTCGATAGTCGACACAAACTCGAACTCGACCATCCTTCTTCATCACCGGCACAATGTTAGCCACCCATTCAGGGTATTGCGAAACTTCGATGAATCCCACCTTCAAAAGCTTCATCACCTCTTCCTCTATTTTCTTCGAGAGCTCGGGCTTAGTTCTCCGCAGCCTTTGCTTCTTAGGTGGCATGTCCGGATTAGTAGGCAAGCAATGCTCGACGATCGAAGGGTCTAAACCAGGCATGTCAGCATAGGTCCATGCAAAGACATCCCGATATTCCTTCAATAGTCGAGTTAGGCGCTCGGCCTCGTCTTTGGGGAGATTTGCCCCAATTTTAATCTCCTTGACCTCTTCGGTGTCACTTAAATTAATAGTGACAAAGCTGCTCGGATGTAAGAGCCTTGGCTTTCTCATGTTGTTCCCAAACTTCGTTGCACCTCAATGGAATCTTCATTCAAGTCCTCGAGGTCGTCAATGTCAGCATTTGTTGCATTGGGTTGGACCATTTCCATACCTTTATATGCCGTAAGATTGCTCCTGAAACATGAAGTAAATAAATTAGAAAGACAAACAAAGTAATCTATATTTTTTTTAAAAAAGCAAAAACACATTTTTTTTTGAAATATTTTGACACAAGAAAGCATGATGAAGCCCAGGCCTCAGAATTCTCCTTGGATTTTCTTTTTCTTTTATCGGTGGATATCATCACCGGGCTGGTTTGGTGTACCTCATCATGCCCTCAAAATAAAACTTGTAATTTTATTGATATTCATCAATCAATTACATTTATTGAATGGAAATGCAATTTTCAAGCCCTAAAAAGAAAGCGAAAAGGAAGAAATCAAAAACAAGCCCTAGAAAGCGATAAAAATTCCCGCGCAGGGGAATGTGAGAAAGCAGTAAATGAGTTACTCTTGTGGGCTAGAGCCCATCTTCTCCTGAGGTCCTTCGTCAATGGTCCCTATGAAGACATCATCGAAGAGACTAGAGATTCCTTCCAATGTATCTTCAGGGTTTTCCGTCTCCGGGGATGTCGGATCATCCATGCCCCCCCATCCATCTGGGACAATGTCGCGGGGATCAATGTAGAAACTGGGAGGAGCTGAATACTTCACCAGATAGTCGAATTTTCTGCTTGGTTGCCCCAGGGTGTCTATTATTTCAGCTTCATCCTGCATCATTATGGGAGGACCGGGGAATGTCTCGCGGATGTTTGGGGGTAATGGGTTTTGCCTTCCGCGCTGTGGTCGAGGTGGCGGGTTTCGCCTTTCCTGTCTTCGTCCTCCAGAACTTTCCCCACCTCTTCCATGGTACCCTAATCCGGAAGCACGGGACCTCTGAGGGGCTTCAATGGGGTTTCGAATCCCCTGACCATTTCTTCCAAGGCCATTACCAGGAATAAAACCATTCCCAACCATCATCCTTCCCACCATGAGAGTAGCACTTGAAACTTCGGGAGTTGGTGGTGGCGAGTCTCGAGAAGCATGGATAGTGGATACCAACTCAAATGAGTGGTAGCTCGATTCGAACTCAAAGTCTCGGCTCTACATAGGGGATAGGCTGTCTGATGATAAATCCGGTGATCTTCTTCGCCATAGACAGTGACTAGCTTCCCTTTGATTACAAATTTCACAGCTTGATGTAGACTTGATGGTACCGCCCCAGCAGTATGAATCCAAGGACGACCCAGCAGGAAATTAAAAGCAGTAGGGATATCCATTACCTGGAAAGGAACATTGAAAACCACCGGCCCTATTTGCACATCAAGGTGAATCTCTCCAAGCACCTCCTTCTTCGTACCATCAAAAGCTCGGACGAAGTCTTTGCAAAGCATGTATCCTGGACGGGTCCACCTTAAGGCGATGAAGAGTGGCCGGTGGACATATGTTTAGGGCGGACCCATTATCAATGAGTACTCGAGACACATGAGAAGCCTTATGCTTGACGGATACGTAGAGTGCCTTGTTATGCCCCCTACCCTCGAGAGGGAATTCCTCATCGAAAAGGCAATCATGTCCTTAAGAAGAATCGATCCCACAAAGTCTTCCAAATTGTCCGCCTCAAGCTGCTTCGGTACACGAATTTCACTTAACACTTTCATTAGCGACTTTTGATGCACGGGGACGTAAGCGGGAGTTCAAGCAAGGAAATGCAGGCGGGCATCTTTCGTAATCGTTCGACCACCTTATACTCGCTTGCTTTGATCACGGCCGAAACTCCTTAGCCTCTTCATCGGTGACGAGGTTTTGCGGGTTGAACATTAGCTTGAGAATAAGTTCGACCAGACCTTGTAACGAGGTCAACATCTAGATCATAAGACCAAGGGACCGCCTTATTGTTGACATATTCATACGGTTGAGGCATTTCGATCACTATCTCATCGTCGGATGCATCTTCAAGTGGGGGCATGTCCACAAGTGAAGGATCAACTTCCTCTTTATTAGCATTGAGTGCCGCTTGCTCCTCCTCCCAATCAATAATGATGGGTGAAATAGCGGAAACTATACAATTATGGTCAGCATAAACGATGATTCCATCATCCACCATCTTGGTGACTCTTTCCTTCATCAGTGATAGAGGAACATCCTCCTGATCTGGATAATATCCAGCTCTTATCAGCCCGTTGTAAGCATCTGCTACGTGTACCTTTGCGTTCTTGATCCGACTGACTTCAGGCTCCAAGATAGCATTGACCGTACCTTCATGCTCAGGCAGCGGATTCTTTTGGACATTCGGTCGAGTAGTTTGAAATGAGAAGGCCTTCGTGTCTAAGAGATTTTGGATCTTATGCTTTAAGGTGAAACATTCATCAGTTGAATGTCCCAATTCACCGCTATGATAGTCGCACTTCTTGGTCGAGTCGTAACCACGAATGTTTTCGCGGTTGGGGCGCTTTGGTTCGCTAGTAAGCAATCCTTTCTTTCTTAAGATTGTCAAGACTTGGGATGGAGATCCAGGGAGAGGAGAGAATTGCCTTCTTGCTTGAGCAAACGGTTGACGGCCGGTAGCTTGCTGTTGCCTCGGATTCATCTGGATAGCCGGGGTGCGATTGGCATTTTCCTGGCCATAAGCCACATTCACGTCTACAGCAGCCTCCTTCTCTTTCTTGGCGAGAGAATCTTCTATTTGATGGTTCAAGAAACCATCCTTCCCTTATCCCCATCTCGATTTGTTCCCCCACAGAAATAAGCTGATTGAAGCTTTCAACGTACGTGCTGGCCATCCGGATACGGAACTCAGATGGGAGAGTTTTGATAAATAACTTCATCAGCTCCTTGTCAGTAGGCTCGGGGGTGATTTGAGCTGCCAGATTTCGCCATCTCACGGCATACTCTTTGAACGACTCGCTCTTCTTTTTCTCCATCCTCTCAAGATCCTCTCGGGAAGGTGCAATATCCATGTTGAACTTGTATTGCTTGAGAAATGCGTCACCACTTCATTCCAAGTGTTGAGAAGGTTCACATTCTTCATGACATACCAATTCGGTGCGGGCCCATCAAACTTGCATGGAATGATTGGATCATGAGAGGCTCGTTCTTGACATATTGGGCCATGCGCACGTGGTACATCTGCAAATGAGCTTTTGGGCGGAAGTACCGTCGTATTTCTCAAAATCCGGCATTTTGAATTTCTTTGGCATATTGACTTTCTCGTACACGGACAAGTCGAACGGGAGTGAACTCTGTGACTCCTGTAATTGTTTCAACTTTTCTTCCAATTTCGCAAAGCGTTCATCCTGTTCCGTCTTAGGGATGTTGACAAGCTTAGCCTTCTCCACATTGATTGGGAATGGATCATCTACCAGCCCGGGCATGTCATCCTCACCCATTTGGGCCTTGTCTGCTGGCTTCGGGACGACTATCTCAGGGAGAGTGGGCACAGGAGCCGGATTCACTTGGAGGGATTGAAGCTGAGCTGTTATAAGCTCCATAGAGGCAGCTAACTGTTGGAGTTGGCCCTCCATAACGGAGACACGATCACGCACTTCGGTTTGTTCGGCCATTCTTGCTCTTAATCGCGTGATAATGGGAGAGCGTGGAGGATCCGTTATCACCTAATATTTAAGAAATGAACACAAATAAGTATCTCATATGAAAATACGCCGATCCATGGCAATACTCTAGAAATTTTATTCATCAATGGAGCTTTTGACAAGCCTAGAAATTCGATATGTCCTAAACAAACGAACTAGGAAAGTAAATGACCCCAACTCCCTAAATATTAATCTAAAAATGAAAACAGCGAGATTGATTCAAGCACTTCATTTGGCTTGATCAATATACATTCGGGACACCATTCGGCGCAATCGTTTATTCTCCTCTTGAGCTTTTTCAGCAACTCTTTTGAGGCGTTTATTCTCAGCTTGATTGGTGATCTTCAAAGGTGCCTCCGGTATCTTCGGAAGTAACTCCTCGGGAATCTTGTGTTGTTGGATATACTTAATCGAGGCATAGTACTTCCTTTCCTTGCCTTTCAACTCCTCCTCAGGCCATTTAAGCTTTCGTGGATGGCACATGTCCCACATCGATTTGATAGTGAGAATGGAATCTTCATGGCCTCGGCTTCCATCGACAAAACTGACTTGGAGTGGCTCTACCCGTAACGCCGGGGAAGCTCTTGCACGACTTGATATTGACGAGTCACCCTAGTCGGATGGTACTCCAATGCTCCGGTGAATCCCAATAGAGGGATTGGGCCAACTCCTCCACATGAGAGTCTCGCTACCCGAACTTGGAACCATTTAGCATGCCATAGGAAACCCTTGGAAATTGGTGTTTTCATGAAAGCTAGCCACTTAGAATAATGATAATCCGGTGCATGTTTTTGGTTGTTCTCAAATCTCATAATAGGGTGATTGGAATTACTAACCTCATGTATAGTCATTAGACCACCAAACCCTTTTATATGTGAAAGAAACCAAATTTGCAAAAGTTCAGGAGAGGAATGGAAAATTTTATCACCGCCTCCTTTAAACCGAGTGAGGGAAAGGAAAGTTTCAGTTAGAACAGTGTTTACAAAATTCTTCCCTTCCAACACTTGTTTAACTAATTGAGCGATCAAAGGGTTAATAGCATTCTTGCAGTAAGGAAAAACTATAAACCCAAAGAAAGCTAAAAGGAAAACCCTTCGCATTTGAAATGAAGTGCCTTTCTCAAAACATTGTTTCAGAAAAGATAGAGGACATGCATTGCGGTTAGCCCTTAAAACCTTTCTTAAATTGTCTTCCTTAATTCTCAGAAAATCAGATAAGGTCATAACAGGATCTATTCCGATAGGCGGATTAATCAATTCAGCTTTCAAGGATTTTCCTATGGCAATGCTATACTCTTCCAAGGTGGGAGTGAGCTCATGCTTACCGCCGAAGATAAAGGTAGAAGTCTCGGGGCACCAACAGTGGGCGAGTGCTTGGATGAGGCCGACATGGATGTTGATACGCAGCAGTGGAAGCAATCGACCAATATGTGACTCTACAAACTGACGGCCATCTTGATCTAACTTGTCCCACCAAGTGCTAAGCTCTTCCCTTGGAGGGAAAATAATCCGAATGTCCGGTGTCCCCATTGTATATTGATCAAGACTCAGGACAATCCTAATGCCATGGACCGACAAAATAATGCGATAAAGTAAGTAAATTGCAAAGGCCAAAAATTTAGAGAACTTACTTTACCAATGATGGGCAATCACATAGACATGCGCATGGTAAGTGGCTCAATTTCTAATCTATAAGGCTTATCAAGGTGGAGCCACAAGGATGATCGAGACTAGCCACGAGCTTGTGGACTATGTCGGGTCCTCATGACTCCGGCTTAGTCAAAGAGCCGACCCGGGTCGCGAGCATGCGGACCGAGGTGGGTACTCTTGACACCATGAAAGAAACTTCGGGATTGAGATGGGCGACTCATACCGCGAGCATGCGGTCGGGTGACAAACATCTCAATACCATCCTATATGATCCTAATGCGGCCCAGGTCCGGCGGCAGGTTGTGTGTGCAATAGTGTAGTGCTAAATGCAAGACATGCGCAACATTTTATATCAAACAATACTTCATATATGAAAATAAACCATACATTCCTACACCTTCCTGCAAAACAAAGGTCAGCAAACACTTCCCCTTATACCTCCCAATCTGCAAGAACATTTAACACCTAAATGTTAGAGACGTACCTGGAATCCTTGCTGCCAAACAAAAGCATTTTTCAAAAAGAAGAAAATTGGCCTAAGTCCACTAAGTGTTTTAACACAAGTCCCCAGCGGAGTCGCCAAGCTGTCGCGACCAATTTTTTCGGAGGTGTGAACCACCTAGGGTTTTGGCTAATGGATTGTTAAGCATAGACTCAACTCGGGCTCTCCCAAGCCCATACCAATTCGCGACTTTAAATTCAAGTTCTTAACATGCAATTGATTTTTAACTAGGAGTCGCCACTAATCTATTTTTGGTGGGTCGATTAGAAACCCAAGTAAAGTAATGGGAGATTTACTTTACTCCTACGAACCGAGAGATTATGGGTACGGGGACTTGGTTACACTAGATTTCTCTAATGCCCTTTCGGTACCTTTCTTTTTATTTTGAAAAATGTTTGGCAAGCAATTTGAATTGATTTTAAATAAATTCCCTAAAACATGTGAGGTGTTCATGCAGGTGCGCAAACCACCAATTTAACACTCAAGTAAAGCAGAAAAATAAATTGCAGGACTTACCTCATAGCAACGAAAGCATCTGCGTTGTTAGTTTAGAATTCACATCAACAGTCCTAAATATGATTTCTAATTAACACGCAATTTTTGTTTTGTTTTCACTTAATTAATGAAAATCATGCAATATCCAATGCATGCCACTAATCTAATATAAAATGATATAACATGGCAACATGGCTTAGCTATATGACCTAAGCGATATGACATAAATAAGCATGTAGTCTATCCTAAAGCATGAGATGGATTTATTCTAAATAATTTTTTTATTTTCCATGAGATTCGAAATTAAAGAAATGCAACACTTAAATATGCAATCTAAATTAATCTAATGACCTAATTCTAATGACGGGCAATTTCTAATTAAATGCATCTAACAAAAATCACTAAATGACGTGCATCGTATGAAACTAATTCTATATGACGTGCACATGATTTTTATTTTCCTAATAAGCATGCGATCTATTTAGGAGAAATTATCTAAACCTATGACATGCAATCTTAACATGCAATGACGTGCAAAGAATGCCCTAATTCTACATGACATATGCATAATGACTTTTTTTGTGTTTTTCCTTTTTCCTTTTTTTTTTTTTTAATTTCGAAATTAATAATTGCCAAATAATTAAACATGCAATTTAAACTAGTGAAACCAAAATCTAACATCCTAAATTTATGTTTTTTTGGTATTTTTATTTAAGAAATTCGAAATAAATAAATTTCCTATTTTAGACATGCAAAATAACCTAAAATAAGTAATATCCTAACATGCATCGAATCTAACTCAAAATTTTTCTTTTACGGGAGCAAACAAATAAGGCATCAAGAACAACATGGCACCAAATCAAGCAAGACATCATCCACGTCCATTTAATTTTGGGAACTAAATTGACGAATCATATCTCGTGCATGAGATCGGATTGGCCAATTTTTAAGTAAAATCACGAATCATATCTCGAGCGTGAGATCGGATTGGTGATTTTTCCGTACGATGCGGGTCGTATTTCGAGCGTGAAATCGGACCGTCAATCATATGTACGTTGCAAAATTAGGAAGATTTCCCAATTTAAAAGGCTAATCGAATTTTGTGGAGATAATGGCATCATTCAAATTTTCATACAAGATAATCCTATAAATTAGGCAATAGGGATATATGAAAATCGAATTAAAAGAGATTCTTACCTAATATTTGGTGTCACGTGGACCACGTTGTGAAGTTCGGTCTGACGACGGATGGCGGTTCAAGGTGACGTGCTGCTCAATTCACTGATTTGGCCTAACAAGGTCACAAAGTTGACCAACACAACCAAGGGACGTCCACCGGAAGACTTGAACCGCAAAAGGAGCGTTGTTGACGTGAAGATTTGAACGTCCAAGGCTGGTCACTAATGTAACTCAGGTGTACGCAAGTGACACTGGGACTCGCAGGAACCTGAAAATAAAGCACAAAAGACCGCCAACTCGGTGGGGTAGCGTTCAACGGTGGAGAATCGACGAGTCAGGGAGCAACGGCGCCAACGCACAGCAATAACGAAACCAAAGCAGCGGCGTAGTCAAGCACAGCGGCTCGAACACGATTGACTTTTCAGGTGGCACGCGTGCAAGGAGCAGCTTGGTTGTCGTGGACGGCTCGAGGGGGCAGCAGCACGATACGGCGATGTTGGTGACAGAGGCACGGCCACGTCTGGCCGTGAAGTGGACGCCGGTTTGGACGATCGCCTCGACCAAAAGCTGGTCGGGATTTCCCTCTCTCTGCTCTTTCTCACGTGTGTTCTCTGTGTATTGCTCCCAAAAATCCCCCTTTCTCTAGTCTCGTGAAAGGTCCCTTTTATAGGGAGAGGATCCGAACTTATTAAGAAAACTGCACATTTCGTTTCCTCTTCTGTGCATGCTTTTAAATATATTCTATTTCCTTTTCTTTTCTTTGTTGACCGAATACCTTTCTCTGCAGGAATATATCTTTTTTGCAAATCAATGTGCCCGCAGTGTAGAACGTGCCCAACATTCCTTTCTCATGCTGATCTTTCGAATTTCCTTTGTGCATATGCTCGTATCTTCCCACATCCGGCCATGCATGATGAATATTATCCGCTGATTTTATTTCTTTAAACCAAATACCAGCCCAAAAATTCAGGATTATAATAGACTTTTTCTAGATTCCGAACCTTACAAAGATGGGCTTGCAATATCTCCTTCCCGTGCCTGTCCTTATTGAGAATATATGAATAGATTGCACGGATATTTAATTGAGAATTTGATTTCAAATCGAAATAGGTAGACGGTTGGTAATTCTCTATGCGGCCATTTATGGGGTCTCGACCGAGGAAGGTGCAGCTCACAGCGATGGCTCATGGAAGTAACCAGCAGTGGTTCTTGACTTCATCGACTAGGAGGGGTTGTCCGATGGTTACTCGGCCAGGTAGTCTTGCAAAACTGGAGACTAGCTCGGTATGGAACCTCCAAGGCGATCCACCGATAGCCACTCTGCTGGAGCCGCGGAGCATTGCCGGGACAACAACTTGCAAGGAAAATCGTCGTACGTGGAGGGGCTTCGCGAGCGCTATAAGTGATAGTATCTCGCGGCTTGAGAAATCTGCAAACGAAACTCCAAGGTGCGGGGACAAAATATTGCGGAGCAACGATGGCGATAGGGAGAACTTATTCTCAAGTGTGTGTGCTTGACCAAATGTTTAGTCGCCGAATTTGCTGCTCAAGCTGTGGAGATCATGACCAGAAACCCCCACTCGAAACTTGTCATTTATTTCGACTAGGCCATTGAATAATCCAATAATCACCATCTACTCTTGATTCAATTGTGGCCTCCCGCTGTGATGTTGATCAAAGCGTATATACACCAAATAGGAACCACTAGTGTCGCACTTCACGACAAGGGGCTACACAAGGAACGGCTAATGATCAAGGGAACTGCCAAGCACCGAGATGGAGTCGTCCGAACCACGTAGGAAGAGAGAGAGCTTGCGGACCAAGGGAGCTCTAGCCTTTTGAATATGTTATCTTTTTTCAATTAAGGCTCTAACTCTAAATTGCCAACCTCATAAGTTAATTCTCAGTCATCGAAAATAACGAGCTCGGGCTAATTTCCTCTTTTCATGAGCTTAGCCTAACTTGTCAATTTAAAGCTCATAACCACCAAATCGGGCCCATTCGTCACCAATGCAAATGCAATAATAATAAATAAATGCATCTAAAATTATATGCTATGCAATTAAATAATAATTTTTTTGTAGGGGTTAAAATTAACCTCTAATTTTTGTGCAATAAACAACTAATCGAGTCGCCAAAATTTAGGTGTCAACAAGCATGTTTACATTGAGGAATCAGTATTCAGTTTAAGCGTGTAAAGTCAAACTTTATGTTTTCGTTTTCAGTTAGTTAGTTGGTTTTCATTCTGTTGTTATCCTCCGGATCGATATAAAAACTGATGAGCCAAGAGTAAACAAGTAGAAAAGTTCTTTGATACAAGCAAGCTCTCATTGAATAACAATACACTTTTTCTCTCTGCATCGTTTTTCATTTTTCTCCCTCTCATTTCCATTTTCTGTTCTGTTCATCAAATCTCTTCAAGCTGGTTTGTTGGTTTGCTGCAACTGCAAACTATGCCGAAATGGAAGGTTGGAGCTGGAATGCATTAGTTCTGAACACTTTTTATTATTTAGTTGTGTATTGGCAATGTTTGTTTTGGTTAGTTTTTGCTTCAAATAGAATGGTTGCTGCATTTTTATCGTTGTAATGGTTTGCTGATTTGCTGGTTTGCTGCAACTACAAACCATGGCAAAATTAAGGGATGGTTGCAAATTAACGGTTGACCATTTCAGTGCCAAAAGTTGTATATAGTGATCACTTGAGTGCTAAGTTTTTATAAAAGTGATCATTTAAGTGCCAGTCACGATTACAAAGTGATCACTTATGTTGCACAAGTTGTAAATACTGATCGCTTGAGTGCCAATTTCAAACTTGCACCAGTCGTGGTGCATCCTGCATCTTGTTCTTGCACCAGTTGGCTTGCTGGTGCATCTTCTTGCAACACAACAAGCCTGCAACGAGATGCACCAGCACCCAAAACTGCATCTTATTCCAACACATACAACTAGAACCCCACAGATAGCATCAACGCATCAACTGCATCCTATTCCAGCACTATTGAATGAAACCAACAGATAGCATCAATGCATCAACGACTTCAACCAGCAACACTATATACACACATTCAAATCTAAAAATAATAGCAACCTCATAAGAACATTAAATTTAAATTATCCTTTCATTCATCCTCTTATCTGGAAGGAAGATGATTTCCCTGACCAGCTCAAGACGCTGTTATGGTTCTTAACCAATAAGTACTTAATAGCTATTGAAATTCCTACCAGAAGATTCATTGCCAATATCACCAGGATATTCTTACTCGGGAGAAATGTGGAAAAAGAAAGTGATAAGAATCTCTTAGACTTTCTTAATTGGTTCTATCATCCTACATGTTGGAAATAAGACTTGGAAAAAGAACTGAGAACCATGACACCAAATCCTGAGGTCCACACCATCCTATTTTTCTGACGTCCATGGAATTTTTGCAGAAATAATGGAACTATTCTCGATGCACCACTCGAAATAGGAACCACATCCTATAAACCTCACTTGAACAATCGAGAAGCCCGAATCTACAAATCTTATCCAAGATCTGTTAGATTTTGCGAAAGCGAGTACCGAGAACTCCAGAGAATCCTATGCCAGGAAAACAAAACTATTCCTGAAGATGTTTGGAATAATGCACCCACTACGTGGGATCATTATGACCTAGCACCAGAAGCCAAGGAAGCACTCAGGTAATATAGACAAGCTGAATCGTCCCAACACCATGAAATGACAATCGAAGATGACATTGACCAGTCCACTCAAGACCCCTATGCACGCTTTGGAGGTCCTCTGTCCCAGGATCCCTACGAACAGAGACCTTCATCCTCATTTCAAGACATGGACACATCCTTTTATGCAGACCCATCCAATTGGCCTCAGCCAAGCATTCCTGCCAATACCACCAGTGAGAATACAAACTGGGCAGAAGAAGAAGTATCCCATTGGGCTCATGAACGAGCATCCTCATCAAGGCTGAATCAAATCCTCTCACCAGAAGACTTTGAAGCCCTTCAACAAAAATACGAAGCACATCTCTTAGAAGACAGCTCTGACGACTTAGTGTGTAGCTACAATGCTCGTGACGGACGAGACCGCTGAAAAACCACTGTCCGTACAATTTCACTGTAGCAAGTCACTGTTCACTTTTACTGTAGCACTAGGCTAGGGAAAGTACTGTTCACAGTACAGTTACTGTTCATAGTGTGCGAATAATTCCCTCTCGGAAATTTGCGGTGCCTCTGTTTGTACCCGGACCCATGAGCTTGGTCTTTGTTTGTTGTTTTGTGACCTCTTATTGCCTATATAAGGCAAGGAGGGTGTATTGTGTTGGACAGAGTCCCATGAAGTAAAGTGTGTGCCTTGTGAAAAACCTCTATGGCTTTTTTGGATCTGGCTCGGAAATTGATTGGGGAACCCATGGTTCAATCATGAAAAGGGTTTGGAAGATAGAAGGACTTTCTTCCTTTTCCTTGCCAAATTTGATGGAAACAGTTCTATCTTTTTTTCGAACGAACTTGGAGCAAAATATACAGAAACAGCTATTGTCATTGATATTGATTGATTGTTTACAAAAGAAAAGAAAAACATGAACTTCACTCCCCAATCACTGAAGGTTCAGCACCCTCTTAAAAAAAGCCCAATGGCAATATGGAGGCAGCAACTACCATCAGTGATATAATATCCAACACCCTCCTAAAAAAAAAAAAAAACATAAAAAGATGCGACCATGTCCAACACCACATAAAAATAAACATAAACTATGTCCAGTATCCTCCCATCAGCAGCACCACATAAAAAGAGACCAAGTCCAGCACCCTCCCATCAGTCAATATGGACAACATCTTGATCTCCTTTTCATCTTGGGGTTTTGAATTGATTCATAATCCGAGCAGTCTTTCGAACTGGATATGTAGGTTCTTTAACTGGGTGTTCTGTCACCTCTTTTCCTTGTTTTTGACGATGGCTATTCTTGTTCTAGCACATGTCATGTGTTGGTCAATATCATCACTATCGCGCCCAATCGTTGGTTGAGGTGGAACTAGTGCTGGGTTCTATTTGGATGGTTGTTTTGCAGCTATTCTCACTGTCTTCTTTTTTGGAGCACTCTTCTTTGGCTGCGCCCTTGATTCTTGAGTTGGCCCACCTTGAGAGAAAAGTACTTCCGAAGTTCTCCCAGGCTACAAGAACATAGCTATATTGTCAACAAAATGAATTGAAGTACAACAAATTAAATGCATGAGGCCTACAAATCTTACATTCAAAATAGTCATTCCAGTTCGTTCATCTGTGTAAATCTCATAACCGTATTTCCTTAATCTTTTTCCAATAGCCCCTCTTGTTCGCTGTGGTGCATCATTTTCTGCAGCAACAGATGGGGAGCAGCCTCTGCAACTTGTGCAATTACTCGTCTTTTCACCTGAGAAATACATAACAAATTTAAAATTCAACCCATAAAAGACAAACACAGCGATGTACAACTTACATTAACTCTTTTTCTTCTCGTTTTTTCAACGGTGGACTCAGTTGTTGTTGCTGTCTTGCCTATTCCAGTCCTTGTCCCTACACTTGAGCCTACAACAGGGCCTTTTTCTAGCCCTTTAGAAGGCCTACAACAATGCACTATATCAGGATCATGACCAACTACAATGAATAATTAGACATATACTCATTTTCATGGGGGAAACAAATAGAGAAAACTTATCAAATTACAAATGCATGATAGAGGAAAAGCACAAAAGAAGCCAGTGCACATGGTCAACCATCAAACTCTATCGAATAGGAAATGTAAAGTTACTGAGGTAAAGATGATACTTACCTTTCAGCAAGGCTTTCTATTTTCCCTTCAGTAGGCACCACTACATGGCCTTCTATCCTATCTTCAATAGGCCCAACAAGAAGCTCTTCAGTAGAGCCTTCTATCCTACCTTCAGCCATTACATCTTACTATTGATGCTGCCTTTTCAGTTCACAACCTTTCTTATTGTGCCATTCCTTGCGGCAATATGAGCATTTCATCTTTGAGCCAGTCCTACTCATCCTCTAACTTGATGCCTCTTCCTGCTGCATTCTTCTTTTCTTTTTTGGCCTTCCAATTTGCTTCTTCAACGGCAAAGGTAGAGGGCTTTCATGATTTGTTGGCTCGCAAAATTTGCTGCTTCTAATAGGATGCATTATGAATTGGTATGAAGCAAGGTATGAGCTTTTTTTTTGTACCAATCATGTAAGTAATCATCTGGATTTTCTTGCTTCATCTGAATAGCACAAATTGCATGGGCACAGGGAATTCCATTCAGTTGCCAGGCTCGGCATGAACACTTTCTTCTATCCAGGTTGATAACATACTTATCCTAATTTTGAATAATCTCTTATCTATTATCTACATTCCAAACTGGATGGCAGAACCTACTAGCAGCAATGTTTGCATCCAATCTCTTCATAATCATAGGGCCACAGTCTCTAGTCCATTTCGTAGTCTCATCTCTTTACCTATGCAGCCTAGTCATCACCATCACTTGAATATCATCAAGCATGCTATAATTGGTTTGCACCTGGCCTTTAAAATTCTGTCATTGAAAGCTTCGCTAAGGTTGCTATCAATGATATCGCATTTGAACTATTTGCTGAAGAAGGCCCGACACCAGTGCTTAGCTTCTGTCTGGAATAGTGCATTAAAACCTTCATTTGTCAGCTGCAATAATCCTTGTTTGGCTAATCTGAAATCAGCCATGTTGGTACTCTTTGCTATCTGCCAGAACTGCTTCTGGAGCCTATCTCCTTTGAAGTTCCTTGACCAGTTTGCATATATGTGCCTCGCGCACATTCTATGCTCAGCATGTGGCATCAACTCAGCCAATGCAGGAATAAGTCCCTACAAAAATTCAAACCAATAAATACAAGTCAGGAAAAATATGCAAATGATTAATATTAAAAATGAGTGAATTAATTAACAATGAAATTACCTTCTGTTGGTCGCTCATGAATGTCCATCCTCCCCCATTAGTTATCTCAAGGTCAGCCATTAAATTTTTGAGAAACCAGGACCAAATATCCTTGTTCTCTATCTTCACCACCACCCAAGCTATTGGAAACATTTGATTATTGACATTTCTTCCCACAGCAGCCAACAACTCTCCCTTACACAAACCCTTTAGAAAGCATCCATCCAATCTTATAAATCTTCTACAACTAGCCAAAAAGCCCTGTTTGCATGCATCAAAACAAACATAAAATCTATCAAATCTAGGCTAAAGATCAGGGAGTTGCCTCTCACAACCTCTACATACACCCTATTAGATGGGTTTTGAAACATGCATTCGCTAGCATAGTCTCATACCTGCGCATATTCTTCTTTATACCCACCCATCAGTATTTTCATCACCCTCATCTTAGCTCTCTTGCATTGATTCCTTGACACATTAACCTCTACTTGCTCCTTCACTAACTATTGAAATTGAGGACTCTTAATCCCGGGCATTACTTTGATAGTGTTGAAAAAATGCTTCGATAACTACACACTCGTTATCCTTTTATTGTTAAAAATAATTGGACAAGTATGTTCCTTCTGCAAGTACCTAATCTGGAATGACCCATTATTACTCAGCGCGCCATAGAGCTTCCATGAACAATTGGGTTGTGAGCACTTAGCTCTCACAAATTCCTTCGTGTTTCTAATGAATTTAACACTCCTCTGTTCACCAATGGAGTTCTTCACAACAAATTCCTTGAACTATTTGGCATCGTCAAATCTCATGCCCACAGACAAAATAGGTTTATCAATAGTCAGATCATAGCAATGGTACTTACTTTTTCTTGGACAAGCAAGTTCTTCATCATCATTGTCGAGCTCATTCTCCGAACTAGCAACTTCATCGCCGTAGCTTTCTTCATCTTCACTTCTATTACTTTCAGCTGGAACTCCATCCCCATTTACTTGCTCAGGCCTCTTTGTTGAAAGTGCAAGTTTTTTTCTTAGAAATTCCCTTTGCTTTTGTCTTGATTGTGCGAGTTCATCATCATCTTCGTCACTTATGAAATTTACTGAAGCAAAATATTCATCTTCCAATTCACTAGATAAAACAATTTCCCATTCTAATCCAATGAAGTCCTTATCGCCCAAATCTTCACTCAAATCTTCACCCAAGCTTTTAGGACATGTCACTATTTGTTCATCTCTATCAATGTGAGTTCTCTCCCTTTCTTCCCCGGCCTAATTTCTCGTTTGAATAGGATCCCTCACTTCTCCTCTTTCAATGGTGGTTTGCTCATCTCCATCCTCATCCTCACCATCCTCATCGTCATCATCATCCTCACCATCACTATAATACTCAACGTATACCTTAGCTTCTCCATCGTGAAGATAATAGTAAATGATATCCTTAATACCATTATCGTCATTAAAAAATCCCAACCCATCCTTCAATTCTTTCCCAAGAACACAGTAATGTAGTTTTTGCACTTTGCATCGTAAAAAATACACCAAATCCCTCAGAAAATCAATATATGATGGCTTCCGAACATTGACATAAATAACACCTTCATTTGCACCAGTATATTCCCAATCATCAGTGCCAATAAGAAACTCTCCACCATAGCAAACAATGATGCCTACCTTATTCGCGTCCATGTCGATGCTGCACCCAATAAAAAAAAAAAAAAAAACAAAAACAAATGTCATTACTTGTTGGGACCACATGACAGAATCAGCAACTTCACATGGAGGTCCTTGTCATTTTGTTGTCAAGAAACAAATGCAACTAATTTCCCCAATTCAGTACTTTTACAGAAACAAAAGAAACCAAGTTGAATAATCAAAGTGAGGTCCCACCACCCATTTTTCAATTCAATCACATTCGGTCCCCATGTTTCCCCTACAAAAGCAGTCCAATTAATTAAATAAATTTGGTCCCACCACTGTTTCCCCCCGAGTCGAGCCCCATTTTCCCCTCCGCGCCCTATTTTTCTATTCGGTCCTCACAAAAGAAAGGGAACGAATGACGAAACCCTCAAATTTTATATTCGGTCCCCACGACTTTCCCCACGACTTTCCTCATGACTTTCCCCCTGAGCCAAGCCCTCAATTTTCCCTCCACGGCCTAACTTGCCCGTTGGAACCCTAAATTTTTCAGTAAATTGACAAACCTGAGTGAGCAACAGTTGAGGACGTAGCTAGTGAACGATCGTGAACAACGACGCAACTACAGCGGTGGCCAAGCGACGGTGGCCGAGCGATGGCGGGCGAGTGAACGACGTTGGGTCAACGAGCTACGACCGGTGGCGTCAAGCGAGAACCCTATACGAACACCGTTTTTGGCCCACGTCGTTTTTTACCATATTGAATCCACTATACGACGATCGTTTTGTAGGTAATCCACGTGGAATGGTAAAACGACGTCGTTTCTTATGAAGAAAAGGAAACGGCGTCGTTTTATGCCATCCACCGTGGACAATATTAAGAGTTGTCGATTTTTTTTTTAAATATAAATGCCACATAATTATTTTGGCCGGAATTTCTCGCCGGTGGCACCAAAGTGAGCGTTTTTTCTCCGATTTGACACTTAAGTGATCCGGCGGAAACTTTTGGCACCAAAGTGAGCGCCGTACACAACTTATGACACTATTAGTGTACTTATCCCTAAGACCAACTATCTAGCACTCAAGCCGAGGACCATTAAGGTGGGGCCCGTGACCTTGATGCCCATCGCCCAATCCCCAATGCTTGTGCTCAAGTCCATTGAGGATAAGCATGGGACCTCGGTGAATGTGCCCAAGGCTCTAGTGCCTAGGCTCAAGTCATTAAGGCTAAGCCCAAAGGCTAAGCACGAGATCCTAGTACCCAAGCTTGCATACTGAACACCCAGGCCGAGGTCCACAAATGTCATGCCTAGGTTCTTGTTGCATGGGCTCAAGTCCCTAGTGCTCCAGCCAAGGTCTATCGAGACAAGGCTCGAGACCCCAGTGTCCATGCTCGAGTCCATTGAAGCTGGGCCTAGGACCCCGATGCTTATGCTCTCATCCATTGAGGTTGGGGTTGGTACCTTAGTAATCGCGCCCCGGTCCATCAAGGGTGGGCCTAACACCTAGGTGCTAGTGCCTCAACCCTTGGTGCCCAGGTCGAGGTTGATCAAGGCCGGACCCAAGACTATGGTGCCCATACTTAGATCTCCAGTCCCTTGTGTGCACGTTACTAATACCCAAATAGTGTATTTCTATTTGGAAAAATCAAATCGGATTTTTCATATCAAACTTTGGAATATATTTTTCAATTCATTATCAGGTTTTAGCTAAACACTGAAAAATATTGTTGTGTTCTTGAACAAGGACTTCTTGGAAAATACTTTTGAAAATTTGTTGTATTTTCTACAAACAAATTGAGCTTTAGTCTTATACAAGTGTAAAGCAAAGACTCGAGAAAAAGAGAAAATAGATAAAGTGTAACATCAAAAAATAAAAAACAAAAACAAAAACAAAAACAAAAAAAGGAAAGGGAAGAAAAGAAAAGAAAAACAAATGAGAAAATTTAGTAATTTGAACAAAACAGGGTCGTCTTTTGAAAAGTTATCCAGATTAGATAACTAATCATGACTCGTAGGATGGTAGCGATGAGTAAATCACCACATCAGAAATTTTAAACATTATATCGGTGGGAGGACATAATTGAATTTTCATTCAAAGGTTGAAAACGACATTGGTTCAATTAAAAAGGGGAAAGCTGTTTAAAATTTTTTAAATATATTACACTTTTACTAATTTAATCTTAAACTTTTTATTTCATCAATTGAGTCATAAATCTTTTTATGTTCTGCTAATTAAGTCAATCAATTCTAGCCAAAAATTGCTAATGTGAACCCGACCGTCTTACGTAGCACCACTAGCATTAGCATGAACAATTTTTAATAATATATAATATTTTTCGCATTTTTGTTATATTTTAATTTCTTGAGGGTTATAGGAGGTCTAACTCAAATCTTACATGGAAATGCATATGCATGTTAGGAATTAAATCACTAAGGATCCTTTCCTTTAGAAGCTCATTTGAGTAAAGTAATTTATTTAAAGTGCGTCTCTGTATAGCATGTTAAATATGCATATTTATATTTCCTTTAATGATTTAGTCTATCTTAGAAAATTTGTATGGACGGTGCCCTGTCCTTAAGGATTATAATAGGTCTTAATCAATTATTACATGGAAATGCATATGCATGTTAGGAATTAAATCACTAAGGATCCTTTCCTTTAGAAGCTGATTTGAGCAAAGTAATTTATTTAGAGTGCGTCTCGTTATAGCACGTTAAATCTGCATATTTATATTTCCTTTAATGAATTAGTCTATTTTAGAGAATTTGCATGGACGGTGCCCTGTCCTTGACCGTAATAATAGGTCTTATGCATCCAATTCTTCCATGGAAATGCATATGCATATTCGGAAATAAAAAAGACTAATGACCCTTTCCTTCAAAAGAAAAAAGCTACCATTGTTCGCTTCTGGAGGGTCATGAGACCAACGCCATTTCTTCATTTTGCTTCTCCTATACATATATGTGCTCCAAGTTCAACTATCTAACACAGAAAATAGAAGCAAAAAGCTTCTCTCTTTCTTTTGCAACTTCGAGATGAAAGACCAGAGATGCAGATTGTCTGCGACCACCTTGACGATTTTCATTCTTGGTCTCATTTGCATTCTAAGCATCTTCCCTGCTAATACTGCCATTGCACTAGCTGATTCGGGTGGCTCGTTGTCAACTTATATAATCCAAGTGCGAAAGCCAACGGACAAACATTTTACTACTTCAGAGGATCTGGATGCTTTATACCGGTCATTTTTACCTACCACAGCAACCAGCTCTAACCAAGAGCAAAGAATGGTTCACTCATACCGACATGCGCTATCCGGGTTCGCGGCCAAATTGACCGCCGAGGAAGCTAAAGCCATTCGGGACAGGGACGGTGTTTTGTACGTGCGTCCGGAGAGGGTGCTCTCTCTACACAAACTCGCACCCCCGAGTTCTTGGGATTGCGCCAAGAAGTTGGGCTCTGGAAGGACTCCAACTTCGGCAAGGGCGTGATCATCGGAGTATTGGACTCAGGGATATCTCCCCAGCACTCTTCCTTCAGCGGCGAGGGGTTGCCACCGCCCCCGGCCAAATGGAAGGGCAAGTGCGTCTTCAACGACACATCCTGCAACAACAAGCTCATCGGTGCGAGGTCCTTCGCTTACGGCGGGATCTATCCGCCAACTGATGATGTGGGCCATGGCACACACACTGCCAGCACAGCTGCGGGTGCTTTTGTGAAGAATGCCAGCGCCCTCGGTAATGCCAAAGGCACGGCCGCAGGCGTAGCGCCTCTTGCGCATTTGGCAATCTACCAGGTTTGCGGTCTTAGGGGGTGCCTTGACGCCGACATATTGGCTGGGTTCGATGCGGCCATGGAGGACGGTGTCGATGTAATTTCCCTCTCTGTCGGAGGAGATTCCTATCCGTTCTTCCGGGATGCGATTGCAAAGGCTTCATTTGCCGCCATCCAAAAGGGCATCTTCGTGAGCAGCTCCGCGGGGAATATGGGGCCATACAACTACACGTTGTCAAACGAGGCACCGTGGCTTCTCAACGTGGGAGCCAGCACCGTAGACCGCAGGATAAAAGCCACGGCGCGGCTGGGGAACGGGAAGGAGTTCGATGGGGAGACCTTGTACCAACCACAAGACTTCGATTCCACGCTACTTCCCCTGGTTGATCCAGCACAAAACGGAGAAAAATCCTCGGCCTTTTGCTTTCCCGGATCACTAAAAGACCGCTCGGACCTCAAAGGAAAAGTGGTCGTGTGCTCCGTAGGCAGCGGTGTTGCGCGAGTCGACAAAGGTAAAGAGGTCAAGGATGCAGGTGGTGCGGCCATGATCCTCGTGAACAGTCCTCTGGAGGGAGCCACCACCCTTGCCGATAAGCATGTCCTACCCGCTGTCCATGTGGGATATGACGCGGGGAGAGAGATCAAGAGCTACCTAAACACCACCTCAGCGCCAAAGGCCACGATCCTATTCAAAGGCACTGACATCGGGAGATCGGTCGCCCCGGTTGTAGCATCCTTCTCTTCCCGTGGCCCCAACTACCAAAGCCAGGGCATCCTCAAACCGGACATCATCGGCCCGGGTGTGAACATTCTCGCCGCCTGGCCAGTTAGTTTAGACAATTCTACGGACGATAAGCACTCATTCAACGTGATCTCCGGGACCTCCATGTCCTGCCCCCACCTCAGTGGTGTGGCGGCACTGCTCAAGAGCGCACACCCCGACTGGTCTCCAGCGGCCATCAAGTCCGCCATCATTACCACCGCCTCCACCTCCAACACGAAGGGCCAACCCATCTTGGACGAGTCGCTCAATCCAGCAAACATATTCACCACTGGCGCCGGACATGTCAACCCATCAAAGGCTGTTGACCCGGGTCTCATTTACGACATCGAACCGCAAGATTACATTCCTTACCTTTGTGGGCTCAATTACACCGACTCCGAAATCGAGCTCATAGTTAAAGAAAAAGTCACATGCTCGAGCACTGGGAGCATACCCGATTACCAGCTCAACTATCCATCGATCAGCTTGAGTTTTGAGAGTTCGGTGACGAAGTTTAACGTGACGAGGAAGGTGAGGAACGTCGGACCTGCTAAGTCGTCTTACAGGGTGGTTATCGACCCCATCACGGGTCTCAACTCAATTGGCGTGTACCCGAGTAATCTAGAGTTCACGAAGGTGAACGAGACAGCGAGTTTCAGCCTTGACTTCACAAGGAATAAGACGGCGACCCCGGCCATTGCTCAAGGGGCGATCACATGGGTATCTGCTAAGCATTCAGTTCGAACCCCTGTCGCCGTTATCTTTTTTTCAAACACAACAACCTAGTTAAAGAATTTTCTGTATAAGATTCATTGTGTATGTATCGTAAATGGATAAAATCGTCTACACATGAATAATAAATGTGCTATGTTTAATTCATTTCTCCATATTTATACATGAGAGCTCTTTTGATAAAGTCTTGTTGTACAATAAGTAGTTCAAGTTCATGTTTAAGGCAGGCTCGATCAACCAGAGGAAATTGACAAGAGGATAAAGGTTTCTATAAATAAGACCTCCACTTTCATAATACCAGTTCTAAGCTCACGCCATATATGAACATTTGCCTTTATCTAGCTTCTAAAGTAATCTTAAATCATATCAACCAACAATTAACTCCTTTGATAAATGGAAAAGCAATTGGGATGCACATTAAGAAGCACGAAGTCTCAAATGCGATTTTTACCATGCGATCAATTGGATTTAGGCGATAAAAAGAAAAGGTAATATCGTACGAATCTCTATTCTCAACAGAGGTTGCATACCTTTCTTCAATTTGGGAAGGTGGATTTAGTCTTACCTACAAAGGCTGGATAAAGCAAAAGCGAGGCTCAAACCCAACAAGTATGGCATCAACAAGGTCTGGTGATGGCCGCCGGGGGAAAAAGAAAATAATAGAAAAAGAAAAAAAAGATAATAAAAATTTCGAAAATTATTCAAATATTATTAAAAGTTGTCAGTATTTATACCAATTGTATCATGCAAGATAGCCAATGTACATATCAGTGATTTCTAGCTAAATTAACCGGATAAACTCAATTAAAAAATCACAAAAAAATTTATGATTTAATTAGCAAAATTTAAATATTTAGTACGGAATTATCAAAATATAGTGAGTTTAGGACTTTTTCGATAATTTTCCCCAGCACAAATGTCCCATTCCTAGGATTGGTCTCATCTGGCTCACCATTGTTGCGGTAAGGTAACCGCTCTTATTTTTCTTTTCCCATGGCCTTCTCCGCTTAAGTTGCTTCTCTGCACTCTTCCTGACATTGCTCGAGAGATATCTCACCATGAAACCCACCTTGCAAGATATTATAACGTACGTGCACAAATTTTATGTGTAATAATGTGAATTGGGGTAGGAATAGCGAAGAGGAATGCGGCTCTTGGATGATTTGTGCAAATTTCTTAAAATTGACTTAAGCGCATTATTTTTATTTAAAGGTTTTGGTTTCGATATCCAGACCTATGGCAAAGTTGTGTTAAAGTCATAACAGGTTATAGAGATTTGTCTTCCCTCTTCTCAATTTTGGATGAATTTTACGATTTCTCTTTAGCTAGAAGCTTTGTATTTGGCGAAGAGTGATGCAGCTCTTGGCTGTTATTCTAGCAAATGTCCTGAAAAAGCTATGTCATTATTTGTTTGTACTATGACAGAAAAGCATACTTGTGATAGAGATGTGCCATGTCTCGACTTGGACGATTATTTATCCTCTTCTCCTTGAGACAGGTCCGAATCGATCCATAAAACTACATTTGCGAGAAGATGTTGCCCTGGTTAATAGCACAACTACATTTTGACCCAAAAAAAGAAAGGAAAAAAATGGCACAACAACATAAGTGAGATAAGTTCATACGTATTTCTTTAATTTTTGTCTTTTCGTATTTGAGCATCGAACTTTCCGTCGATCATCAAGGATATTAAAATCTTGTGATTCATATATCATCGTACTTGATTTTTTTTATTTTTATACTATAATTGAGTTTTGCACCAAAAAACATTTTGTATATCGTCTTTACCAAAAAAAAAAAAAAAAACATTTGACTAGCTATTCAAAGTGTCAAAAAAAAAGTAGCGCTCTCAATCTTCGAGCATGCTATCCTCCTTCCACCAATGAAAGCAGTTTGATCGAGGCAAACAGAATCAAGAAGATCTGCTCCCGATCTTTTAGCTATAATGGAAGTAATACGAACCTGCATATTATGTTGCAGCAAGAAAATAGGCCTATAATCACTCATTTTAGTGGGATTAGGCACCTTAAGAAATAACGGGGCACTATCTCCTGTGTATATTAGGTTTAGATTGAGGGCCTCATGGAGGTAATAGCATACCCACTGGTGGGCATTGTAAAACATGACGAGGGAAAATGCAATTTTGGGAAACAAGTCAAAGTGTCATGGCTATCTTTTTATTCTCTGTCTAACATCTTCATTGTTGTCATGTATATTGTACAGGGATAAGTATACTATAAGTGCCAAAAGTTGTGTATGGCACTCACTTTAGTGCCAAAAGTTTTCGCCAGCTCACTTAAATGCTAAATCGGAGGAAAAACGATCACTTTTAGTGTCAACAGCGAGAAATTCCAGCCAAACTGATTACGTGTCATTTATAATTAAAATAATAATATGACTTGGCAAACTTTTTAAAAATCTAATCCATATGGCATTTCCACGTGGCATGCTCGGCATTGAAGTAATTATTTTTTAACGACTAACATTGAAATGATCACTTTAAATAAAATTTAGCACTTAAATGATCATTTTTAATAAAATTTGGCAATTAAATTATCATTATTTAAAACTTTTGAACGACGTTGTTTAGGGGTTATATGTTGACTAGGCACGCCGGTGAGCCATGTAAGATTGAGAAATTAATAAAATATAGTCACATTGGATTTCCGGCAATTCGGACCGGAATTGACACTTAAATGATCGTTTTTTTTTTTTTAAAGTAGCACTTAAGTGATCCGAAAAAAACTTTTGGAACTAAAATGAGCACCGTACACAACTCTTGCCACTTCTTGTGTACTGACCATGAAGAGATAATTGGAGAAGAGAAAATTTCAGCAAGCTATCAGCTAACCCTTGTGTCCATTATTGGTTGCCACTTATATATATATATAAATAAAACTTTCATATTTATATAACTGGTAAATTACACCCTGAAGCAACAGAATTCGCGACCAAGAGATTAAGCAAAGCAGCAGGGGGTTAAAAAGCCAGTTCTGGGCCGAGAAAGCATTGCTGTGGGCCTTCGAAACAACATCACATCTAAATTTTGCCCTTTGCACAATGACGCACAAATGATTGCACGCATTTGAAGCATCGAGCTTATTTTACATTCAAAATAATAATGAAATAATGCATAACCGCACTCGAAGAATACCATCAAGGGTATTCACTACCTCACATCTCACACTTATGTCCTGCACCTACACCTGGACATATTAATTTGGAACAATCACAAGACACACACAAAAGAAATAAATAACACAGCATTCCAAAATTGCTAAAGACCACGTCTGGTAATGCACACAGACAACGTATTTCTTCTGTAGAGCCACTGATTCCATCCGATTTGAATGATTATATGCTCCATTAGATCACCTATCTGGACACATATCGAGCTGGACTTGTGGATATGCAATATTCATGCCCATCTAGGGTTGGCGTTGCTGGTGCCATGGCACGCTGCAACAAAATCACGATCCTCAGCTTCCGAATCCATTATAAGAGCTTATGATAATATACCATCTAAGTTTGACGTCAAAGCTCTCGGATTCATTTATCAAAACCACCAACACCAAAGCTTAAATGGTGGCATCGTACAGAAACCTTCTTTGTTGGAAGCAACCATTCATATACTAAGTACACGTACAGAAAGAAGAAAGGGAAAAGTAACTGAAAACAACATTTTGTGATGCAGTTATGGAGTAGTTTTAGGGAGATACACTCGTTTAAACATTAACCCAACTAGCTCTATGCGAAAATCTAGAGTGTGCTTTTAAATTTGCTTCCACTAGCATTGGGCAAGAAGTGAAAGTAACTCAAACGTCATGGTTAAATATAGGCTTGTATTAAGAAGAGTTTCGTAAATATTCAGGCAAACAAGCCTGCACGTTTTTCTTTTAGCTTTAACTATATTGGCGCTTTCTTAATTGCGTTGTAACACCATCTGTAATTAACCCCCGAAAAATTACAGGTATATGAAGCTATAGATAGTACTAAGGAAATAAGAACAACAACTAAAAGCTCAAGTAGCAACAAAAGTCACCCCAAAGAAAACTTCTTTTCTTATGAAGAGAGAGAACTCAAAAGCAAAGCCACTGTCGAAATCGCAAAATCCGCCCAAACAGAAGTGAACCACGTTTATGAGGGTTTCATTTGTTTATTTCTAGGTGATTCCTGTTATTTATTTTTTGTGGTCCCACATTTTGACCCAAATTTTCTCTTAAAGTTGCGACTGTTCGATCCACGCTTCGTACCCTTTCGTGACAACCGCTTGTCTTGATGGGAGACATATATAAAAGGAACGTACGTTCATTTCTGATGGGCGATCACAAGGTCTAACACAAAATCCTCACATTTAGAATACACCATCCGTACGTGAGGAAATTTGGTTAGTAGAGTGTCGCTACTGTTTTTCTTGATTTTTTAGGACATTCGACGAACGTGAATACGAACAATGGCTGGAGGTTTGTCTATAAACGATCCTTGCTTCCGCATCATGTATTATTTTGTCTTACATTTGGTATCAGAGCATGTTTATTGCCTCTGCCTTGTTTTTCGAATTTTTTGGTGTATTTTCGGCCATTTTTGAGGATGAACAGTAACTCGGATTTTGAGGCCGAGAGAGAAACTCGCAAATTCCGGCAAAATCCGCACGACCCATCCCTTGTTTTCGGACCCGCACGGTCGCGCTGCCATAAGGAACGTTAGCCATAAGTTATTTCGGCATATCAGTGTTCGCCGGAGGCTAATCGGGCGGCGGAAGTCACTGTGGTTGAGGATTTGCGACTTGGAGTTTTTCGTCTGATTTGAGACCAATTTTTTGCTCATTTTCGCCGAAACTTGGACCCATGTGATCGTGCCGGCATGCTCTTCAAAACCCATTATTTATTTCGGTGTTAGATGGGCTGCCGGAGAAGAAACGGAGAAGAAATGGCGGCTGAAAATGGCGAAAAACCGGCAAAGAAACGCTTCTGTTCGCGAGGAAGAAGGCGCGTGGAGCCCACGCGCGCACTGCGGTTGCAGGCACGTGGAATCCACGCGCCACGCGCCCTCACGCGCGCCCTCAACCGTTGCGCGCGTGGGATCCACGCGCGCGTCAGTTGCCAGGCACGTGCGTTGCAGGTGCCTGCGCGCGTGCGTTGCACGTGCCTGCGCGCTGAACGGCACGCGTGCCGCCCACGCGCCCGCGCGCTGAACCGCGCGCATGCCGCCCACGCACTTGCCGCGCGAACTGGCGCGTGCCTGGGTCTCCTCCGCGCTTCTATTTACGCTTTTGCCCCAAATTTGTAAATTTTTGCAATCATGCCCTTGGCCGATTTATTTACTGTTCTGCCCTTCGATGTTTTTATTTATTTATTATGTCATTTCATGCATTTTTATGAATATTTTGTGCATGAAATTAAATGTCCAATGGTCCATATATTTAATTAATTAGGGAGTGGCCACAGCATCTTTAATTAATTAAATTATATATTAAAAGCCTCTGGATCATATTTAGAAATGGACATTGATTGTAATTAATTATATTAATATGATGAATTTTATCCCACAGGAATTTTCATTATATTAATATGATTAATTATGATGAAATATCATATTATTTTCTTAATTTACCCACAGGGATTAAGAAAATACATATAATATGGTAGTTTCTTCATGAAGTAATTATGAATCTATTTAAATTAAAAACTTAGCCCACAGTAGTTTTTATGTTATGTGATTCATATTGTGACATGTTTACATTGGTAAAACATGATTTATTTATATTTGCCTCAAATTTTGTGACATAAGCATGATTATTTGATATGCGGTTTCGCAACCCGTGAATTTCTCTCGAATTTAAGTTTGATGTTCCTATACTTGAATGGTGAGAACTATAAAGTTTGGAAGGAGTCGGTTCTTCTTCAATTGGGGTGGATGGACATTGACTATGCTATAAGGAAAGACGAACCACCTGCTCCTACTGATTCGAGCACTCCAGCTGAGATAGCTCTTTATAACCAATGGGAGCGGTCCAACCGCGTTTGTGCCATGTTTATAAGAGCTAAGATATCTCCTAGTATTCGTGGTTCGGTTGCTCAGCATAGCAATGCTAAGGCTTTATTGGATGCCATAGATGCGCAGTTTGAAAGTTCTGAGAAGGCGCATGCCATGACCCTGATTATGAAGTTTTCATCATTGAAGCTCACTAGTGTAAGAGGTGTGCGTGAGCACATCATGCAAATGAGGAATATTGCAGCTCAGCTTAAGAACCTTGAGGTTGAGATATCTGAATCCTTCCTTGTGTATTATATTCTGAACACTCTTCCACAACAGTATGCACCTTTCAAGATCTCTTATAACACACATAAGAATAAATTGTCTATTAATGAACTCATGACCATGTGTGTTCGAGAGGAAGAAAGACTAGTTATGGAATTGGGAGAAAGTTCTCATTTGGCAACACAAGGAAAGAATAAGGGCTATGGCAAGCATAAGGGAAAAGGTAAAATACCTCCCCAAGCTGACATTAAGAAAGAATCCAAGTGCTTCTTTTGTAAACAGAAGGGGCATATAAGGAAGGATTGTGTCAAATTTAAGGCCTGACTCGAGAAGAAAGGTAATCCAATCTCTTGTGTTTGTTATGAATCTAATATGACTGATGTAAGTCACAACACTTGGTGGATTGATTCTAGATCTACAATCCATATTTCGAATTCCATGCAAGGTTTTCAAAACCACCGGAAGCCAGTGGGAAGTGAACAAGGCATCTATTCAGGAAACAAGATGCGTTCACATGTGGAAGCTATTGGGACATATAGACTAGTTCTCAATAGTGGTTTTGTTTTAGATTTGGAAAAGACCTTTTATGTTCCTAGTTTTTCTAGAAACTTAATTTCAGTTTCAAGACTTGTACCTTTGGGATACTCTTTTAACTTTTCAGATTCAAACTTTTGTTTATCATTTAAATCTGAAATTGTTGGGAGTGGTATTTTGTCTGATGGTCTTTTTCGAATTAATTTACAAGACAATGCCTATTATGATGCGATGCATGTTCATGATAAAGCTGGTATGAAACGATGTGTTGTGAAAGAACATTCCTCTATGTTGTGGCACCGGAGATTGGGACATATCTCCATAGAAAGAATTAAGCGATTAGTAAATGATGGAGTACTTGGTACTTTAGATTTTACTGATTGTGATACTCGTGTGGACTGCATAAAGGGAAAACAGACTAACAAATCAAAGAAAGGTGCCAAGAGGAGTACATAAATATTAGAAATCATACATACGGATATTTGTAGTCCGGATATGGACTCATGTGGTCAGAAATACTTCATCTCTTTCATTGATGATTACTCACGTTACATGTATCTCTATTTGATTCATAATAAGTATGAAGCATTAGATGCCTTTAAGGTATTTAAGGCGGAAGTAGAGAAACAATGCGGTAAGCAAATTAAGATCGTGAGATCGATAGAGGTGGGGAATTCTATGGTAGATACACCAAGATGGACAAGCACCTGGTCCATTTGCAAGGTTTCTTCAAGAGCATGGGATAGTTGCCCAATATACTATGCCTGGTTCTCCAGACCAAAATGGCGTAGCGGAAAGAAGAAACCGGACCTTATTGGACATGGTGCGTAGTATGATTAGCAACTCCAAACTTCCTAAATCCTTGTGGACCGAAGCACTTAAGACGGCAGTGTACATATTAAACCGAGTTCCGACCAAGGCTGTTCCAAAGACACCTTTTGAGTTATTTAAAGGTTGGAAACCGAGTTTGCATCATGTGCGCGTTTGGGGATGCCCGTCTGAAGTGAGAGTTTATAATCCACAAGAAAAGAAGTTGGACCCAAGGACCATAAGTGGGTATTTTATTGGATATGCCGAAAGGTCTAAGGGATACAGGTTTTATTGTCCATCTCACACCACTAGGATTGTGGAATCAAGAAATGCTAAATTTCTTGAAAATGACTTGATCAGTGGGAGCGATCGATCGAAGGATCTTGATCCTAAGAAAGATCATTCAGACACTCAATCTTCCACCTCAAGTTTAGGGTTGGTTGTTGCTTATAATGCCCATTCAATACAGCCGGCTATTGAACAACCAATCGTTGAAGTTCCACAACCTGCTGATATTGATCTAGTAGATCCAGTTGTTCAGCAATTACCAGAGACTGTTGAACAACTAGTTGAACAACACGCTCCTCAAGAGAATGTTGATGCAACATTGAGAAGATCTTCTAGAATAAAGAAATTGGCTATTCCTAGTGATTATATTGTGTATTTACAAGAGTCTGACTACAATATTGGAGCTGAGAATGATCCTGAAACGTTTTCACAAGCCATGGATAGTGATAAATCCAATTTGTGGTACAATGCCATGAAGGAAGAGATGAGTTCTATGGCATCTAACAAAGTCTGAGATTTGGTTGAGTTACCTGATGGTGCGAAGGCCATTGGTTGTAAATGGGTCTTCAAAACTAAGAAGGATTCATTGGGTAACATTGAAAGATATAAAGCTAGACTTGTTGCCAAAGGATTCACTCAAAATGAAGGAATCGATTACACGGAGAGTTTTTCTCCCATATCTAAGAAAGATTCTCTTCGTATTGTTTTGGCATTGGTTGCCCATTTTGATATGGAATTACATCAGATGGATGTGAAAATAGCGTTTCTCAATGGAGAACTAGAGGAGGAGGTTTACATGAAACAACCTGAAGGATTCTCCTCTAGTAAAGGTGAGCATTTGGTCTGCAAGCTTAAGAAATCTATATATGGCCTGAAACAAACATCCCGCCAATGGTACTTAAGGTTCCATGAAGTCATCTCTTCATTTGGCTTTGTAGATAATGTCATGGATCAATGTATATACCAGAAGGTTAGTGGGAGCAAAATTTGTTTTCTTGTGCTGTATGTGGATGATATATTACTTGCAACCAATGATAAGAGATTGCTACATGAGGTGAAACAATTTCTCTCTAAGAGTTTTGACATGAAGGATATGGGTGAGGCATCTTATGTCATTGGCATCAAGATCCATAGAGATAGACCTTGAGGCATATTAGGACTATCTCAAGAAACCTATATCAATAAGGTCCTAGAGAGATTTCGGATGAAGGATTGTTCACCAAGTATAGCACCCATTGTGAAGGGTGACATGTTCAATTTGAACCAATACCCGAAGAACGATCTAGAAAGGGAACAAATGTACAACATTCCATATGCTTCTGCTGTTGGAAGCTTGATGTATGCTCAGGTTTGCACTCGACCTGACATCGCTTTTGCTGTGGGAATGTTGGGAAGATATCAGAGTAATCCAGGTTTAGACCACTGGAGAGCTGCAAAGAAAGTGATGAGATACCTTCAAGGTACCAAAGACTATATGCTTATGTATAGACGGATTGACAACCTGGAAGTGGTCGGTTATTCGGATGCGGATTTCGCGGGTTGCGTTGATTCACGAAAATCAACATCTGGATACATTTTCATGTTAGCTGGCGGAGCCGTGTCATGGAGAAGTGCCAAGCAGACTTTGACTGCTACTTCCACTATGGAGGCTGAGTTCGTTTCTTGTTTTGAGGCTACCTCGCATGGTGTATGGTTGAAGAGTTTCATTGCTGGGCTTAGAATCGTTGATTCTATTTCTAGGCCATTAAGAATATATTGTGACAATTTAGCTACGGTTTTTATGGCTAAAAATGCCAAAAGTGGCAGTCGAAGTAAGCATATCGACATTAAGTATTTAGCCATAAGGGAACGTGTTAAGGAGAATAAAGTGGTCATTGAACACGTTAGCACTGAATTGATGATAGCTGATCCTTTAACTAAAGGCATTCCACCAATGAAGTATAAGGATCATGTAACTAGTATGGGAATAGGTCCCATCATGTAATTTGTCGTCATTTGAACGATGTTTGTTGTATGAAACTCTTATTCAATTGTAATGTTGATTCTCAATTTTTGTGTACACATTTTGTTATTTATGAGAATAACATTTATCCTTGGTTTTGGAATAAACATGGGTTTATTCATTAAGATATGTTGTCACATATTGGCTGACATTAAAGAAATAAGATGCATTGTGATACATGGAAGATATTACTCACTCTTAGAGGACATGTCGCCATGATTCATGTGTTTTGTTTCTTTTCTTTAAGCATTAAGTTTTCGTGGAATTAGTTGGATAATTCGTATGATGAAAATGATGGGATCAAGTGGGAGAATGTTATTTATTTTTTGTGATCCCACATTTTGACCCAAATTTTCTCTTAAAGTTGCGACTGTTCTATCCACGCTTCGTACCCTTTCGTGACAACCGCTCGTCTTGATGGGAGACATATATAAAAGGAACGTACGTTCATTTCTGATGGGCGATCACAAGGTCTAACACAAAATCCTCACATTTAGAATACACCATCCGTACGTGAGGAAATTTGGTTAGTAGAGTGTCGCTATTGTTTTTCTTGATTTTTCAGGACATTCGACGAACGTGAATACGAACAATGGCTGGAGGTTTGTCTATAAACGATCCTTGCTTCCGTATCATGTATTATTTTGTCTTACAATTCCAACCTCAGAGTGGGCTGGGATTCTCCCATCAATCAAATTTAAGGAACAACTATTGAATAACACGTTACTCGACAAAAGGAATGGGGATACCTTTTCATGCAGTGATTGGTTTAATCTCATGAGCCTACTAGACCAACACTAATGGATTTTAATTCATTTTCAATTGGAATAAGGCTTACTTGGATGGACTATTTCTTATCGTAGGAAACACATCCACTATGGCTCTTTTTTTCTAGACTTTATGCTCAATCTTCATGCGCCTGCAAACTTCTTCATTCCATTCGACCTCTGTCACAAATTTATCGGGCATACCAAAATCTTCGAGGTATGTCAACTTTGGGGGAATAGTGATGATGTTGTTAATGACTTGCATCAACCTAGGAATAAACTTTCAAGATTTGGGAGGGCTCCTTCTTTAACATATATGGATGTAAATTTGTCAAATATATCTACGCCTAAAAAGCGAAGTTCTTTAAAACTACCTTCCCCAAACGTGATCACAAATACCTCATTAAACACTTCTTGTAGTTCTAGATGCTTCAGATTCCGTAACTCTACCAAACGTTGGAATTGATCTCCATTCAATCGACTCCTCTTGAGGACCAATTTGACCAAATTAGTAGGAGAGAGCATCCATTTAGGCAAAGTTTCTAAAGATCCAGTCAGGTGAACCTGCTGAAGGTATTCGTGTTTGTTGAATTGTTGATCTAATTTCTAAAAACTTCAAGGTTGATATTAGATAGAAAAGACAAGAAAAATCCTTAAGAAAAGAAAATCTAGCTTAGGTGGCAAAGAAAAGTGTAGAAGCACAAATGTAGAATTCTCTAGAAGAAGAATGGCTAAACTACAATCTAGAATTTCCTAAATGAAGCCTACATGGACAACATTCTACATAAATCTAGAATGTTGTACTTAGTTGGTGAAGCACCCAATAAATAGGAAAGGGGGGAGAGCATAGAAGACCAACAAAAGGTTGTCCAAATTAGTAGGAGAGAGCATCCATTTAGGCAAAGTTTCTAAAGATCCAGTCAGGTGAACCTGCTGAAGGTATTCCTGTTTGTTGAATTGTTGATCTAATTTCTAAAAACTTAAAGGTTGATATTAGCTAGAAAAGACAAGAAAAATCCTTAAGAAAAGAAAATCTAGCTTAGGTGGCAAAGAAAAGTGTAGAAGCACAAATGTAGAATTCTCTAGAAGAAGAATGGCTAAACTACAATCTAGAATTTCCTAAATGAAGCCTACATGGACAACATTCTACATAAATCTAGAATGTTGTACTTAGTTGGTGAAGCACCCAATAAATAGGAAAGGGGGGAGAGCATAGAAGACCAACAAAAGGTAACAAGCTCCTCCCCTTCCTTTGTACTACAACTAAAAAAAAAAAAAGCTTTCTTTTGTTCCTTGTACTTTTATTCTTCCACTCTCTTTTACACATTTCTATTATTACTTTGCCCTTGCCCACTTTGTTCTTAGTTCTTTTGCTCTCTTAATAATTCACATACAAAACACACCCTTGCACACACATTAAACACACATTTCCGCAAACACCAACACTGTTCATTCCTCTCAAATCCCTCTAAAGATCCAAATCCTCCCCATCTTCAACAATAAAATGTAGTGCTTCTAGTTTTGTCAACTTTGCAATGGAAGAGCAAAGATGCTCTACATCTTCACTTCTTAGCTTTGAGATACATAGCCTTTGTAAATCTACCTGTGTCCCCAGTTCTTTTAGCAACCGTTTTCTTTCCCATTTCTCTTCCCTCACTGATTTTAGCTCTATCATGCATAGCTTTTGTAATGATCTCAAGTGTCCTAATGCTAATGGGACCTTCACACTAAGCTTTGGGTTACTACCTGCATTCGAACTTCTGTCAGACCTATATACTAACATATGGCGAAGTTTTGTTAGCTTCAAAATATTATTTGGTAGTTCATGCATGAGGGTATCTTTGAGATCCAAAGTCTCAAGATGTGCAAGATCTTTTATGCCTGACGGAACTTTCCTTATGTTGGTACCCTTAAACTTAAACTTAGGTACCTAAAATTTTTTTACTGGAGAATCTTTTTAGGAAAAGAATTCAAAGAAACACGATTTTCTTCCTCCTCAGTCAAATGTCTTTGACTATGTAGCACCTTAAGCCTCTCAACCTTCTTCAACGGTTCTTTCAATGATTTTGGGTACACCTCTTTGAAGAAATGTAGGGAGCGAAGTCGTTTGATCGATGTGTTCTTATTTATTTCACACATAGGTTTGTGAAAGGACAGGTACCGTATATTATCAGGCAATCCTTCTTCCGGGCGGGTAACAATCATCACGATCCCTTCATCTTTTAAATTGGAAATAATGAGTTGATGCTTAAGGTTGTGAACGCGGCAGGTTTTGACCCTCCCATAACTTGTTTTCTTTCCCCAAATTACATGACATTCTAATAGCTTTTGCAGAGTTGTCCTTGGATTTTCCGAGACTGGATCATGCTCAGTAAATCCTTCTGTCATCCATAGCCACATCATGGTGGAACACCTTATGGGACGATCTAACGGGAAGATGCTCAAGTAAAAAATATAAGCACGGACATCGAAAAGGTGGTCCATGTGCAAAGTTATCGTTTTTCCGTATGGGCCAACTTTGTGCCCTTTGGATAGTAGTTTTTCCTCAATCCCGTAACTCAATTTTTTCCATCGAACAGCATAGAGTCACCTGCAACATCATCATCATTATTATCTTTCAAATGCCTACACATTGCCAGAATTGTTAGTGGCAATCCTTGGCATCTTCTTAACATACACTCAAAATTAGCTTCAAGGATATCCTGACGGGAAATATTTCGGTGAAATAGAGAACAAGGATCATTCTCAGAAAGGAAAACATGCTCGAAGTCGTGAATAAAATATTTTGGACTCTGTAGCCCAGACATGGAGCAAGATAGGCTCTTGTCACGAGTTGTGACGAGCATGCTCGGACTAGTTTCATTTAATTTATTCTAGAGGAAAATGAACACATCCTCTTTGCCTGCATCATCCAAGATGAGAACCCAGCTGAACCTTTGTTGGAAAGCGTCTTCGAGTTTAATCGAGTCTTCTTCTTTGTTCACCCCCTCCTCGGTCAAATTCCACATCGTTACATTTGCTTTCATGAGCACTTCCCCTATGTTGTTGGCAAACTCACAGGATCTTAAATCATCGATCCATACACAGTATTGGAAGCAAAGACTTACCCTTGGGTCACGAAGCACGGCGCCCACTAGACTATTCTTGCCTACTCCTTGCACCCCGTGGACGAAAATCACTTTCGATGGAGTTCTCTTTGTTAGCCATTGAACCAGCTGGTCCATCAGCTCTTTGATACCCACTAACGCATCTATCTTCTCACTTAAGGCATTGACCGATGACCCAAAGTCGGCCGAGCGGAAATGGGCTTGGTTGCTGGGTAATCTAAAATGAGCCCGTATGAGACAGGTTCTCCCAAGATTATCTTTGTATGTCTTCAACGTTTTTTTGATATATCTTGATTTCTTTGCAAAAGTTTCGTCTCTGTATTTGTGTCGAAGGTAGAAATTAAAACCTCTCCACCTCCCCTTGAAATTACGTCGCTTCATGTCCTCAATAGCATCTTGAGAGTCATAGAGAAATTTCCATGCCCATTGTGAGCTTTTCATCGATGACCTCCTTTGAGTAGGCTTTCGCGAGAAGATCGATCTTCTCAATCAAGTGAGGTCGTCAAGTTCATCTTCAGCAGATTTAGCGAGTTTCAATTCTTTTTGCCATTCTTCCCTACAGCAGGAATTAACGGCCCCAAACCACCCAACACTGAGGTGGGATCCATTTTCCCCTCATGTGGTTGGATCAGAGAGAGAGAGAGGGAGAGGATGTAGTCACCGATGGAAATGGCCTAGCTGGGCCATTTCTCCAAGCAAGTATTGATACAGACGAATCTTTCACGATGAGGATTTGGGGGAGACGAAATCCCTAGATGGGGATTTCGGGGGGAAAGACTTTTTATTAATTGGAGGTGGCTTCATAGTGAAGGAGGAACCCTTCTTCCTTGGGCTCTTTTGCCCCCCCCTCCCTTCCTCTTTATTTATGCTCTCTCCTCTCATCTCGCTATCGCTCACATTAGGAAGGGTACCAGCACTACACAGCCAGCAAAGAGAGAGAGAGAGAGAGAGAGAGAGAGAGAGAGAGGGGCTTTCAAAGGGCAAAAGCAAAAGTTTGGGTCAAATCTGCTTCTGTGAATTTTTTTTTCCACCTTGGTGGATATGGCCATGTAATTTAATGTAAGATAAAGTGCTATGTGGAAACCATCCAAGACTAGAAGAGAAACTATTTATTTTTTAAATTCTATTCTAGACTTTGATTTTCTTGATTGTTCTTATTTTCCCTCTCTTTTAAATACCATGTCGGAAGTCCCTTCCCAAGCAAAGTCATTACATAGAAGTCATTTATTATATGTAGATCAATTGATATATATTTTTTTGTTATGTCGAATTAATTCCATCAAAAGAATCATCTGTGACATGCTCAAAATAGTATACATCATTCAAATTGTTTGTTTTAGCTTTTGATATTATTATTTTTGTTTGTTGCAAGGTGCCAAATAACACGCTTACTTTTTCATACTGGTCTTGAAAAAAAAAATGTAAGATCATTGATGGTACTTGTTGATAATAGTTCAACTAAATAAGATACTTTAAGCTTAACCTGATATTTCAACCCCCCCCCCTCCTGCGACAAAAAAAAAAAGCTTAACCTGATAAGAATGATCTAGATAGGGGAGATAAATGATTTTTAGCACCTTCGAACATGGGTGAGAAATTTGCTGCGTTAGTCGGTATATATAAATTATAATTGTGTTCAAGCGGATTTATGGGCATTGTGGCCTGACCTCAAATAGGCACAAAAGCTAGGTTTTATCGAAGATTATTATTGATTTACTTGGACTCTCAAGCCATTTTGGATCTTCTTTCAATAAAAATTTGGATGAATGTGATTCTTTGCTACTTCTTGGGATATATCTTGATTCGTTCGTGGAGATTGGAAGATCAAATTACATTATCAAATATATAGAACTGAAAACTTTTAGACTTAGTTGTATTTATAAATAAAGGTTTTGGACTAAAAACATGCGATTAATTGCATTAGTTGAAAGATTTAAGATTCCATTGAGTTCCTTATATAAGACTTAATAGATGTGTGCGATTTTTCTCCAAAACTTCTTAATCATGAAAACTAGCTATGAGCCCCCTGTTTTGCTTTGGCTTGTCATTAAAAATAGAGTTGTTCATTTGTAAAATACAGTATTCTCATCAAAACATACAATTAATCAATCGTTAATGTAGTAATATTTTTAACAATAAGAAGTTAAAATAATACTAGGAAGATGATGATGAACTTTTATCAAGTTGTATCAGTCTTTTTAAGTAATAGTGAGTGGTTAGCTATTAAAAGATAGTATTGTCCTGCAAAATTAATTGTGTAATCTGGTTTGGAAATGTGAACCATCATGCCAAAAATCTTTTAAATAGCGTCCACTAACATATGCATGCAAAATAAGTAAGTTTTAACATCAAATTTTGCATAGGTAAAACAATCTAAAATCTATAGAAGTTCAAAAAATAAAACTTGGTTTAAAAATAAATTGCTTCCATGCTTTAATTTTTAATAAAAAAAATAACAATGTGTTTTTGTTTGTTGGTGGCAGGATTCTCTACCAAACCAACCACCCGCAAAATTTCCATGTGTCAAGAGTGTTTGAGATGATGCTAAAAAATTCGTTTATATCTTCTTTAAATTGAAAAGTAAGGAGAAGGACTTATTTAAAAAAAAAAACGGAAATCAATTTCTACACTCTCCCGTGGCGCACCATCCTTTACTACACTGAGTATCTTCTTCGTAAAAATCATTCAAGTGTTGCCACCGCCATGCCACCGCTAATGCTAGCCTATGTAGCACCGACACGGACACGCAACACGCGACACGACACGACACGACACGACACGCCGACACGTCATGTCTTAAAAATAAAAAATTTCGACACATTCCGACACGTTATATATTAAATATATTTTTATATATAAACACATAAATAATAATAATAATAATAATAATAATAATAGCCTAGAATTAATTTACACGAAAAATATTAAATAATATCATTCATTATTTTAATTTGTTACAATAATACACAAAACTTAGAGGAAAAAAACATTGTTTAAAGAAAAATGCTGAAATTATATTTTTAAATTTATTTATTTATCATGTATAACATTTTTTATTACTTCTTTCATAGTAAAAGACTTTTAAAAAATAAAACAATTCTAAAAAAGCAAAACTGAAAAAAAAAAAAAAAATGACCCCGTGCTTGTATATTTATAGCAATTTTATTACTTCTTTTGTGTATATTTATATTTTGACCCCTCAAGTATTAGAAATTTTTAAAATTAACCCTGTGCATGTCGGAATCGCATGTCGGAATTCTGGACTCGCGTGTCGGAGCGTGTCGGAGAGAGTTGATAATGTGTCGGATTTTTTGACACTCGTTGATTGCGTGTTGGAGCGTGTCGGAGTGTCGGACACGACTCGAAAGCTTCCGGAGAGTGTCCGTGTTACATAGATGCTAGCCACCATATGTCGTTGAACCACCATCCCCACCTCATCATCACCATCTCCTTTGTCATCCATAGTCACCTTCAATCAAAAATGAAATAAAAAAATTCCAGCCACCATAGAATTTTCCTTTTTTTCGCAGCCCCTCTCATTGCCATCATCATCTTCTACCGTCAACCATCCAAGACCCCGCCACCATCGACCATCGCTTGGATCTGCCATCAAGAATCCTTAGCCACCACCAACTACAATGTCACGGGTAATGAACCTTCACCTCAACCTAGAACTAATCCTTTGACTGCCTCAAACATCGCTAGAAACAACCAACGAATCAATTCCATGGCCATAATCTTTGGGTTGTGATCAGATTTGAGGCGTTAGGCATCGCTGTGCACATCATGTCACGCCCCGAGCCCCGAGACACGTGAACAACCCACCATGGTTGTATAAATGCGACATTCCCAGGTAATTTGGTGACCCCATTGGTTTTATTATGCGCATGTGGAGCGAATTAAGAAACCCTTGACAAATAAATTACGGGATAGGATAGCAGGAAGAAAAAAAAAACAATTCAAATACAAACCAACATACTGTCATATAGCCAATCAGGGTTTACATACAACCAAAATGGGTCAGAGATTATGTGCATCAAAAAAGGTCAGTCTGCACACTAGGGATCGGTCCACAAAAAGAGATAACAATCCTATAACTGCTAGTCGGACTCGTTCATCGATCTCACATCCTCAGGTTCTGACACCCAAGAGACCAGAGGCGATGCGCTGATCACTCCACCATCAGGAAGATCCGCCACGCCTTCACCCAAAATGGCGTCCATCATAGTCAACAGAATGTACATGCTATCGAATGGGCCAACCCTAGCGCCATCGGCCCTAGAACGAAACCAAGCCCTAAACATATAAAATAATCTGACATCCACGGTCACTTGGACCCAGACAATAGACCTAACCAACTAATAAACCCAAGGACTTCCAGGGTCAAGAGCACTCTGGTCGTGTGGTGAATCTCCGTCAGCATGCCACTCTTCTCTGAGGGTGCCACCATCTACGGCCCTGTAATATTTCCCCAAACCAAGATGAGACTTTATCTCAGCAAGTTCACCCCTCCTAAACCCTTATTAGAAAGTAAATACGCCCCAGAATAGCCTAGCCACGACATCAAGAAAACTTACCTTGCATTAGCCTTCATCTGCAGGTTAGCACAGTTTATATAATTCTACCACGTGCAATTCTGATAACCAAACAACTGTGGCACAATGACATTATCAGAACAATTCAACTACTTGGATCATCTCAGCGATCAATCGACTCGGCCGATTACATGTCATTCTAGCAAATCAATCGCTGCTTCCAATCACGACCCTATAGGAAGGTTTAACAAATAGTGGCAATCACGGCTCCACTCGGCAAAATTAGAATTAGTGGCATCACGGCCCCACTCGGCACAACCTTTAAAAGGTGGTAGATATCGGCCCGATGGGCACGACCTTTAATAGGTGGTAAATCACGGCCCTATTGGGCACGACCTCTAATAGGTAGTCCATCACAGCCCTATTGGGCACGACCTCTCATAGGTGGTCCATCATGGCCCCATTGGGCACAACCTCTAATAGGTGGTCCATCACGGCCTTATTGGGCACGACCTCTCATAGGTGGTCTATCACGGCCCTGTGACGCCCAAAAATTTCATTAGTAGATTAAGTGTATTTATATACATGTATATGTATATATACATATATATATATATATATATATGTATATATATGTATAATGTAAATAATAAAATAAAATAGTAATAACCCAGAAAAAAAAAAAAAAGAAATCAAAATTCAAGAAGAAATATTTTGTCAAAAGACTTTCTCCGTAAAGCAAGAGTATACGAAAAAAAAAAAAAATTTAGAAACGTTTGTTTTGCTCCTCCCCACGTAGCGTACAGGTGTGTCGAAGAAAAAGGGGGGGGGGATTACACGTATCTCTTTTTTCTCTCTCTCTCTCTCTCAAACGAACAAACCCATCTGCGTTTTCTCTACCGAAACACATCTCCTTCTTTTCCTCTCGCCTCTGTTCGTCTCCACCGAGCCAACCCATCTCAGCCCCTCTCGACCGGCGCCATCATCAAGTAGCAGATCGTTGCTGCTCAGTTCTGATCAAAGATTCGACGCCGGCTGTGAAGCTTATCGCCCGACGCCTCCTTTCCCTTCCGTTGTCGAAGAACCCAGGCAAGTGGGCTGTTCTCGTAGTCTCGTGTCTCTGATTTGGGTCGCTGGATGCTGCATGTGGGTTTAGGGTTAGGTAGTTGCGATTGGGGGTGCAGGGGATGGCTAGTAAAGCCCTGTTCTTGGTTGAAATCGGTAGATGGGAAGCTGTTTGTTGTTCGATGGGTAAAACAGAGAGAACCATCTGCGCGTGCGCCCTCTATTCTTGTTTTGTTACACGATTTCTTCATCTCCTTTTTCTGGGTTGAACTTTCCTCGAGCGGTGGGTCGCTGTACCCAGAGAGTTGTGATGTTTCTGGAGCTGTTAATTTGTTAGCGTTAAGGAGTTTTGTGTAGTGTTGTTGTTGTGAGTTGTGATGTTTCTGGAGCCGTTAATCTGTTAGCGTTGAGGAGTTTTGTGTAGTGTTGTTGCAGTCTTAGAAAGTGCATTGATAGGCTGGATTGTTGGATTTTGATGCTGAATGATGATTTATTGAGCGACTGAGACTGTTTTGAGGCCAAAGGGTTGAGGAAATGTTCGGATTTTTCATATTTGGTTTTGATTTCTTTGGACTTCATCCAAAACAGATTTTATGATTATGAAATCTTGAAGAATTCGGCCATTGATTTGATTTGAGTAAGAAAAATCTCAATCCGTATTTGAAGTTTTACTTACTAAGGCAACGGCCTCATTTGTTTTAAGAAAATGTACGGTGCTTTCATATTTGAAATTCTGTATCAATTCTTTTAAAACCAATCTTTGAAAATTTTGAAGTCGGGAGTGTAGCTTCAAATTACCAATGCGCTGAATTCAATCTATTTAATATATAGGAGGAGTTTTGTGAACTAGTGAACTGTTTTTGTGAAAATCAGTGTGACCTCAGGCGACATTTTAAATTGTCTGTAACTATCGGACCACAATTTGATTTCGAACCCTTGATGAAAGTTTTAGAGCACATCTTCATAAATAACATATCCCAAAATTCAGAGAAAACGAATAAACTATGACCCTCGAAATAATTTTTCTACAAAAATGTGAAATCTGGAATTTTACAGAATGCTGGGTAGGAAGAAAATTGAAGTTCTACCCTCGGTGCCTATGGAATCTGACTTAGTGTTCTTCTTGAGATTTGTTCCTCTAGGTCCTATCAATAACGTGTCAAAATTTCGTAATATTTTGATGAGGATTGATGTACTTTTTATGTCTGCGAACAAAACTGCTCCTTTTGCTCATAAACTGCTTGATCCGAGTATATGTGTTTGTTGCTGTCTCTTGTATTGGATTCTTAATTGGCTGAGATTGTTGGTGCTGCAACAAGGTGGAACTATGAATGTATGTTTGGCTAATGAGCCAATGTGAGACCCCGGGTGTCGGGATGCCTGGAGAGGGATGAAAAGAAGTAATGATGTTCTCTCCAGAGGTCTGAGAATGGTTGAACAGCTTCTCAGGGGACCTCGTGATGCCAGGTTGGGTGCGAGGGGGGGTTCAGGGTGGAGTGTCATCTCCCCCTGGGTGATTGTTGCAGCTAGGTTTCTGTGGATTCAATAACTGATGATTTTGTTTACTTGTTTGCCCTGTTGTTGGCCAATCCAAGTTAGGTCTAACCGCCCACTTGCTGAGTTTTTATTTTAAAAACTCACACTTGTTATTATGTTGTTCTTCAGAATAGAAGATGTCTACTGCGCCGCCTACCCCGCCTGCTGCCATGACGACCATCCTTTACGGCTCTCCCGCCAACTTTGTTTGGCGGCAAGAGGACTTCCAGGACCGCCATTTCCCGGGAGTGGTATTTGTCAAATGCACCTCGTGTTTGACAGTAGATACAGGGGCGCCTACGGGACCGGCTTATGTGGTCTTTGTTGCCCTTTACGCTCGGGTTGATGGACGGTTGGTGGGACCCTTGCAGCTGTATGATGATGGGCCGGGGCAGGGCGGTAATCCTGCGGAGTAGGAGGTGCAGAGAGGTGCTGAACGTGTGGGAGGATTTTTGGTTTTAGTTGTTTAACAACATGTATATAACCAATGAGAGGCGGAATAGTTAGTGTTCGTGGTATATAATGTTTTTTTGTAGAAATTCCCCTCTCAATCTCATCTTCCCCACGTGTAACTAAAGAAACCAAGTTTATAACAAATAGAGCCGAGTAGCTCAGTTTCTTATGTCTTTGCTCGATTGGAATCTATTTATTTTTCTTTTTATATATAATTCTTGAAGTACAAACTAGTTGAGTGAAATCAAGGTATATGAGATCCGGGGATGTCACAGGCCCCATTGGGCACAACCTCTAATAGGTGGTCAATCACGGCCAATCTCCCATCAATTTCGACACTTGGGATTTTATAAAGAATCCCTATTTATCGCAATCACACTCAATTTGCCATAATCAATCATCAATTTTAAATTCTAAATACACAGCAGCGATCGGCACGAAATTCTGAGCAATCGGGATCAAAAACAATTTTTCATTTTTTTAATATTTTAATAATTTCGGAGTATAATATAATATTATACCTTCCAGAATTTCGAAGCAATTAAATAATTCAAAACTAAAATCCTATTATGTCCCATCAAAGCTTAACTTTAAATAACTTGTTTTAACCTTTAATTAAACACACTTTAACATAAACCAACCTTTTAATCCAAGTTATAATTAAATACATTAATCTACCCACCTAAACTTACTTAATTTAAACTAAACACACTTAGGGCATCATTAACACTCTAATCAAGGTTTAGTGAGGTAAACTCACCCAAACGACGAGCCGAACAGTTCCACGCGACAAGGACGCAACGAGGATCGACTTTCCTCAAGGCGAGCCAGGCTTTCGAGGTCGGGAAGGCAACCAAAACGGCCCAAGAAGGGGCTGAGAAACCCACAAAACCAACAGCTGACCTTGGCTGGCCGTGGGGGTGACGAAGGGTTGGGGGCGCGCAAAACAGGCGAAGAAGGACGGCAGTCACTCGAGATGGCTTCCCGGAGAGCTGGGTGACAGCTCACCGCTGCAGTCCGGCCACGGCAGCAACGGAGGCGGCTTCCAGGCGGTGGACGACGACGCTTGACCGAGAGAAGAACAGGTGACACGCGGCACGGCGAGGCAGCGGTACGGCGGAGCAGTGGCGTGGCGAACGGCGACAGTCCCTCCGGCGAGCGACAACGGATGGAGATGCGGCATCGGCGAGTTGCTTCCATCGAGCTCTTCCCCCCCTCCTCTTCTCTCAATTTCTTTTTTTTTTTCTTCTTTCAAAACAAAATCCAAAACCAAGGAGGAAGATGATGTTGATGGGTGTGGGGGCAAATCTTGGCCCTCCACTTGTCAAGATCTCCCTCACTTTGGCCACCCACCATGACATCATCCCATGATGTCATCATCCACTAACTTAACTTCCTCCATAACTTCTTTAATGGTTGCACTTCAAATTCCGCCGGGGTCCAATTCTTTGTACAATAAAGTCTCCAATCAATTCTCTTCCAATTGAGTCCAATTAAAGTCCACAAAATTATCCCATGATCCTAATAAGGTTTGTGACATAACCGGACTTCCAATTTCTAAAGGGATAAGTGTTCCAGAAGTCCTACAACTTGTCACAAAAATGCATTTCAGTCCTAAAACTTGCAAAAAGTGCATTTAAGTCCTACAACTTGTCAAATTGTTTCAAACGAGTCCTAAGGTCGACGCCGTTAGCCTTTTCCGTTAAATATGCTGACATGGCATTTTAAATAATTTTTTATTTTCAACGTTTATTTTTTAATTAATTTTTATTCATTTTTAAAAAAATTATATTTAAAAACTAAAAAAAAAATTAAATTTATTCTTATCCTATTTTCAACAAAAACTAAAAAGAAAAATTAAAAATTTTATTTTTAAAATTATTAAAAAAAATTAGCGCCTCTTCTCCCCCGCCACCGTGGCCGCCGCCGCCCGTCGCCGGAGGGGCCGGGCGACGGTCGCCGCCCCGGGCGGGGTGGTCGGGCCTCGCCGGCCCTGGCGAGGGCCGATGACCGTCGCCCGCCCGGGCGAGGCCTCGTCGACCCTCGCTCGGGGCCGGCGAGGATCGCCGGATCCGGGCGAGCCTCGCCGGCCCCGAGCGAGGGCCGACGAGGCCTCGCCCAGGGCGGGCGACGGTCGCCAGCCCCCCCGTGAGGGCCGGCAACGACTCACCCAGGGGGGCGACGGCCGCCGGCCCCCCGCGAGGGCCGACGGACCCAAATCGGGGCACCCTCGCTCGCTCTAGTGCGGGTGCCCCGGATCCGGGCCCGCCCGGCCCTCGCGGGGGCCGGCGGCCGCCGCCCCCGGGTGAGTCATCGCCGCCCCGACGGGGGGCCGGCGACCGCCGCCCGCCCAGGCAAGGCCTCGTCGGCCCTCGCTCGGGCCGGCGAGGCTCGCCTGATCTGGCGATCGTCACCGCCCCGAGCGAGGGCCGACGAGGCCTCGCCTGGGCGGGCAACGGTCGCCGGCCCTCGCCCGGGCCGGCGAGGCTCGGCCACCCCCGCCCGGGGCCGGCGACCGTCGCCCGGCCCCTCCGGCAATGGGCGGCGGCGGCGGCGGTGGCGGGGAGGAGTCGCTGTTTTTTATGTTTTTTTAATAAAGATTTTAACTTCTTTTTTTAAGTTTTTGGTAAAAATAAGATAAAATGAATAAATTTGATTTTTTTAGTTTTTAAATTTGATTTTTTTATTTTTTTAAAAAATAATTAAAAAATTCACGTGGAAAATTAAAAATTTTATTTAAAATGCCACGTCAGCATATTTAACGGAAAAGACTAACGACGTTGACTTTAGGACTTGTTTGAAACAATTTGACAAGTTGTAGGACTTAAATGCACTTTTTGCAAGTTTTAGGACTGAAATGCATTTTCGTGACAAATTGTAGGACTTCTGGAACACTTATCCCATTTCTAAATTCAATCTCAATTTTTACGGTTAAATTAAATCTGGTGCGATTTTAGCGCGCCTAATCCACTGAGTAGCTTTTGGGGAAATTTTCTTGCATCCGACCTGAGGGTGATCAGTCCTCAATTTTGACGTGGTAAAATTCCTTAATTGCTTTACTCAATAAATTAGTTCCCTCGGGAGTGGCCAACTCTGAGAGACGAACTACATGCACAGACAAATCGTTCGACTCAATTGATTGAAAATAGAATTGAGAAAAATCGAGATGTCACACATCATATAAGAACGAAGGAGAAAAAGGGAAGGACAAAATAGAGGAAATGGGAATTTGTAAGTTGGATGCCGAAAGTTGAGAAAATTTCCAGGCCCAGATATCAACGTAAGTGCGAGGCTCAATTCACACCACCTTTGTATCAAACATTCTGCTTTTAATCCAATTACTGATACCAACAAATTCATTACAATCTTAAACTTCTTATCTAGCGTTTTGAGAAAAATCAAATTCCTGCATTTAGTTCAACACAGTCAAGGAAAATAAGAATGTCGATTAGATTCCACATGATATATAAAAAGTGTGCGATTAGATCGCCTAATAATAAGGAAAAGCACACTAGAGGTTCCAAATCTATTGCGCAGCAGTCAAGTTAGTACCACAACTTTTCAATTGCTTATTTAAGCTCCTAACTTTCAAATCTTGTTCATTGGAGTGACTCTGACTACTTGGATCGTTTGAATTGGGGACATGGCATTATTTTAATGATAAAATCGTTGTTGCGTTTCTAAATAATGCCACTTTAGCTATTCTGTAAAGAAAATTCTAAATATATAACTAAACTAAATGAATGAATTTTGAAAGTTAAGGAGCTCAAATGAGTGATCGAAAAATTGTGGCACTAAACTCAACTATATATGAAAGATTTTGAACCTTTAGTGTACTTTTCCCTTAACAATAGCTAGTTTTACTATTTCAATTCTACATTCCACCACCACACAAATATCAAAAGCCCAGATCCATCACTGGCATCGCCTAGCACCATTGGTACGGGGTTGCCTCCGCCGTGCTTTTGGTTCAGCTTTTCCAATGGACTTTTAGCCTCCAAAGTCCCTTGGAGAAATCTGGATCATTTGACAACCATTTTGAAGTAGTGTTCAAGTGAAAGTAAGCACAAAGCCCCCTGGGGAAATGATGGACCGTTTGATACCAATTTGAAGTAGCTTTCAAGTGAAAGTCAGTATTAGGAAGACTGAAAACCCAATGTTAGTAAGGACTAGCTTTGAGCTTTTAGTATTTGATCAAATGCTGAAACTTATTTTTTTTTTTTTTTTTGTTCCAAAACTATCAGCACTCATTCTTCAAATTTCTTATTTTGCCCTCGTTACTATTTTTGTAAATACCAAAATAATACTAAAAAAAATCAAACTTATATAAATGCTAAAAAAATTAAAAATATTTTGGCCTTTTAAAAAAATTATTTATACATTTGATATTTTTTTCGCATTATTGTCAAAATTTATATTTAAAAAGTTACATACATTTTTTTCAATTTTAAACAAATAAAACTTAAAAAATTCCAACAAAGGGTTTGGTCTTTGTCGCGACCAATTTTTCGGATGTGAACCACCTAGGATTTAGCTAATGGATTATTAAGCCTAGACTTAACTTGGGCTCTCCCAAGCCCATACCAATTCGTGACTTAGGTTCAAGTTTATAACATGCAAATGATTTTTCAATTAGGAGTTGCCACTAATCTATTTTTGGTGGGTCGATTAGAAACCCAAGTAAAATAACGGGAGATTTACTTTACTCCTACAAACCAGAGATTATGAATTCGGGGACTTGGTTACGCTAGACTTTTCTAACGCCCTTTCGGTACCTTTCTCTTTTATTTTGAAAAATGTTTGGCAAGCAGTTTGGATTGATTTTAAATTTATTTCCCTAACATGTGAGGCGATCATATGGGTGCACAAACCACCAATTTAACACCCAAGTAAAGTAATAAATAAATTGCAGGACTTACCTTAAAGCAACGAAAGCATCTGCAATGTTAAATTAAAATCCACATCAACAACCCTGGATATGGTTTCTAATTAACACACAATTTCTCCTTTTTTTTATTTAATTAATGAGAATCATGCTTTATGCAATGCAATATAACTAAATGACCTAATTCTAATGATAGGCAATTTCTAATTAAATGGACCTAGCAACAATCACTAAATGACATGCATTTCATGAATCTAATTCTATATGACATGCAATGTGATTTTTTTTCTGTTTTTTTTATAAAAAATTTCATAATTAAAAATCTAACTAAAGTGAGATTTTATCTATCTTAAGTTAGGAAATAGACTAATCTTAATCCTATCTTAACTCAGAAATTTATCTCGACATGCAATTTAATCCAAGGATATTATCTAACCTAGATACCATCTAAACATGCATTATAATATAAATAGAAAAGAATCTAACTATTCTATCATGCGATTCTATCTAGGAAATTTATTGTAATCTACATGATATGCAAATGCAATCTTTTTTTTTTTTTTTTTTTTGTATTTTCGGGATAAATAAAGCAATTAAAAGTTAAACACCAAATCATCCAAAATCATCAAAGATATCATACATCGTTCGAATCGGGGAACAATGTCTAAATCAGCTTGATTATTTCGCTAATAAAATCGATAAATTGATCTTAAGCTTTAAAGATCAAAATATCAATTTTATTCCCGTAGAATCAATAATTTCATCTAAAGCCTTATAGATGAAATCAAAGATTATATGCGGTTGCGAATTAGGCAATAAATTCTAATTAGAAATATGCCTATGATTCAAATATGCACGCAAGATAATGAAAGAAAAACATATATATTCGGAGATTCAATCAAGATCACAATAGTTCGAACGAGGAAACAAAATATTCAAGAATTAAATCAGAAGGGATTTTAACCTACCTTGATTATTTGTTTCCAAGTTCGGACAAGCGACAGATCGCGAAAGTCATGGAGCGATGACGCTTCACGGTGGCGATGTGTGGACTCCACAAATTACAGCTGGCTCGGGATGCTCGACAAGGGTGCTGGCCTGCTGTGTTGCTAGCTACGCTAATGATAGATCATGGACGCTGCTGCCATTGGGCTGGAACGGAGGTGATATTGCATGAGCTATTGAACCGCGTTGATTCACGACAGCAGGGACTGATCTGAAGTGTTGTGGTGCCACCGGGCTCGCTGAATCTCGTTCGCTGGTCGCCAGCAAACCCGAGAGTTCGCTGCTGGGGTGTATCGATGGAGGAACAGGGGAGGTGTAGTAGCTTGGGCACTTTCTGGCCACCAAAATTTGTCGAAATCAGCGAGCTTTCTCGGCGAAGGAGTGGACATCGAGAGAGAAAGTCTTCGTGTGTGTCTTTCGTGGACTTCAGGAGGCATGCGTCTTAGGAAGGATATCTATGCCCACGATTTTTCTCCTCTGTCTTCATGTGTGGATTTTATGAGTTGGGTGCTGCAGAGAAGGGAAGGAGGCATGCGTCCTCTCCCTTTTGTTGACTATTGACTCTGGACCTTTTTTAAAAGAAACCTCCTCCTCGATTCCCTCATGAACCGACGTGCTCTCATGATGCGCCACCTGCCTTTTTGTTGCCTTCTTTCCTTTGGAGTTCTCTACTTCAGATCACGTGGCCATGGGTTTCCCTGACTTGGTATTCTTGACCTTGGCCAACAGGTTGTGATGATGAGACAAACGAGCAACGGGAAGCAGCAGCAAAGACACGTCACGGCCATCGGTGGCGCACGGCGAGGGGCTAGGAGACAATGCGAAGCTGCGACTGGCTTCGATCAAGAGAGCCTTGACCGTCTCTGCGGTTCACTCTTTCGTTCGTGTATTCTCGATGTGCGCTCCAAAATTCTGATTTTGCCGATTCTCACCGTGGAGAACGTGAGTTCTCCCTTTTTCGTGGCCGTGTGTTTCAATTGTGTGGCCTCCCGTTGCTTGTCTATAGATGGTCCTTTTATAGGTAAGAATAACCTAGGCTTTCAAGGAAAGAGAATAAATCTACATATTATGTTTTAGTTCTTTCCTATTCTTGTGATTTTTTCTGTGACCATGCCAGTGAAGAAGAAATTCCACTTTCCCCTTTTTGTTTTGAATATATCCTCCCCCTTGGTGTGAAGATACGAAAAAACAATCTGCCGATCCTTTTGCTTATATTCACTTCCCACAACCATAGAATAAATTTCAGCAAAACCTTTCCGGTTTCTCTCCATCTATGTTTGCCGATCCCCTCACTAGCAATCCCCCTCATTTCGTGCCCATCGAATCAACCAAATATCTCCTGGATTTTCACTTCCCTTCTCTTCTTCGACGGATAAATCGGTCAACTTTTGGACTTTACTCAAGCAAATGCGTGAGTGGGCAAGGAGCCCACAATTGCGGATTTCCGTAACCGAATCCCATGAGGACCATTCTCATGTCAAGCCAATTCTAACGTGGGTGCAGTGAATTGATGATAACCCTTCGAACATCTCTATGCAATTGACTAATATTTTTTGCTTAGGGGCTAAAGTTTAGTCCCTAACTTTTATGTATAAAATAAATGATCGGATCGCCAAAATTTAGGTGTCAACAGTCTTTTTTTCAAAAAAATTATATATATGCATTTGATTTTTTAGCATTATTTTCAAATTTATATTTAAAAAGTTACATACATTGTTTTTTCAATTTTTAAAAATAAAAATTAAAAAACTTTGAAGAAGGATTTGGTCTTTTAAAAAAAAAAAATGTATATGTATTTGATTTTTAGCATTATTGTCAAAATTTATATTTAAAAAGTTGCATACATTACTTTTTTTCAATTTTAAACAAATAAAAATTAAAAAATTCCAATGAAGGGTTTGGTCTTTAATATATATATATATATATATATATATATATATATATATATATGTATGTGTGTGTGTGTGTGTGTGTGTGTGTGTGTGTGTGTATTTGATATTTTAACATTATTTATTTATATTTAAAATTTTGCATACATTATTTTTTTAATTTTAAACAAATAAAAATTAAAAAATTTCGACAAAGGATTTGGTCCTTTAAAAAAAAAAAAAATCCGATTGATCCATTCTATGACATTTCAATCTCACATGGGTGATCTATCCATGACCAAAATGAAGTTTGGGTTGTAATTCACTAGTTATTCCCGATGCTTGCCAATATATATGTATTTGATTTTTTTAGTATTATTATCAAAATTTATATTTAAAAAGTTGCATACATTATTTTTTTCAATTTTAAGCAAATAAAAATTAAAAAATTCTGATGAAGGGTTTGGTCTTTAAAAAAAAAAAAAAACTATATATGTATTTGATTTTTTTAGTATTATTGTCAAAATTTATATTTAAAAAGTTGCATGCATTATTTTTTTTCATTTTTAAACAAATGAAATTTAAAAAAAAAACTAATATTAATCACTCAAAGGGCTTTTCAAATGTATTTTCTACCAAACGGCATTTCTCTCAAAATTGCTTCTCAAAGCATAGTTTATCAAATGACCTTTGCATTTGCCTAAAGTCCTTTAGGCTAAACTACTTTGTATTTTCTCAATGGATTTTCAAAATACTGAATCAAACGCACCCTCTCTGCGGAGATAGAACCATTTATTGTACTATCAAAGTCAATTCTATCAAATCCTTTATATCATTAACCACATTACTTTAATATGGACAGACAACAGAATTAAACCTACATCTTCTCATTAAATTTGCCTTTCTAAATAGGGTGAAAGTGTATCATTTGTCATTTTTGGAATCATTATAATTTTACTTAATTCTTTCATTTGACAATGTAAATTGGATTATTACTTTATGAACTCTAGTTAAATCAGTTTTAATGATAGGTCAATAAGGCTCATCCCTCGCATCCTATGATCTTCATGTTGAATTGATCCTCAAGAACCCTTGAGAGAAATCACTGTTGTTGGAAGTGATCACTCACCTGCCTCTATTATCTTTACGAATCCAAGCGAAGTGTCTTTGAATCAGAACCCATGATCACCTGGATCCAAAATACAACGCTCACCTTAGTAAATGATTCTATTCTCTTCTTTATACACGTGTCTCTCCCTCCATCACTCCTTGGTGTTAATAGAAAAAGACAAAGGGATGACGTCGGCCGTAAGGAAATGGGCTTATCATATCACTTTCTCTAGCCCCTACCCCAACACCAGCCGTCCCGCTGCAACAACATTCCGCCGTTGGCTGGATTTGTTATTTTACTACATATTAGCTGTTTTTCTCTTTCTATTCTATCATTCTAAGTTGTAGAATTTGGCCAAACATAATATGATTAGAGATTCGAAGTCGTTTGTCTCTTTTATATTTTAGCGAGAAAATTAATTTTTCAGCTTTCTAGCTAAAAAATTAAAGTATCATTCAAATTTCAAATATCATAAGAAACAATGTGTGAATCTAAGTATCAATATTTGTGCTTTTACAAGGTTTCAGGTGCTGTAGAATAAATGAAAGTTAAAATGTATATGCTGGAAATATGAAGAATAAAATAAAAAGGCAAAGAACGAAAGTAGTTTCAAACGGACAAATAGAGTAGGACAAATAGAGTACGTACACACTAGCAATTAATGCCTAAGGAAACCTGGCAGGCAGAGTTAACATGATATAACTTTACCAAATTGCCAAACCTAGTGATGCTTCTATTGTCAATTTGATTTCTGTCCGAAGAGTAAATATCTAGTATTGCATAACCAAGTAATGTGGGAGGAGCAGCCCACTAGTATGTGTCATCAATACAGGTAAAGCAGCAAAGAGCTACTTAGACAACTGCAACCAAAAATTAAAACTCGATCAATCCAGATCGGATCTTTCAAGGTCAGTAAAAGCTTTTAACTTGCTCAGAAAGTGTTCTCTTGAAATCCCGCAATAGAGATTCGAACGCAATTCCAACAGAGAACGGGACATTGGCAACAAGCATGCTAGGCAGACCAGCCACCAGCAGGTCTGATGAAGCCAAAAGAACTGCAGAAAATGCTCCCAGATTTGCTTTCAAAGGAGCGATGGAAGAACAAATGGACTTCTTGTTCATCTTCCAGCTTGCATAAGACACAAATTCCATCGACGCAGCTCTGTTTACCTATCAAAGGTTTGCAACCTACTTAGAAGGACTGGCCAGTCAATGAAAGCAATCTTAGGCGCATTTGGTTTCAACCAAACAAGACAATGCCGACTGCATTAAAGTCCTCTGCAGAAAGACCAAATTCCATGCTGCAGCTGAGGCGAATTCCCCATCTGTCTTCTGGGTTTAAATCAGGATCTATGCACCCTTGCCAGCCACAAAGTGCAACCAGGCACAACCCGCATATCACACAAATTCTTGAAGTCAATATTGCAAGTTCACAACAACCTGTTGTCTTTGGAGCGTCGCTATTAGATTCACCAGCCGTTATGTCCATCTTGATTTCTTTAAATGCAAACTCAATTTAGACTGGTCCATTTGTTAATGGAGGCCTATGTAAATTGGCTCAACAAAAGCTCGTAATTCATGAATCCACCCGCATTGAGTAATAACATTTGGATATGTGCATGGACTGGCACTCGCACTAAGTAAGATCCAGGACAGTCGTGGGGATTTGAATCCTTCCCTAAATGAATGACATGATGAACATGAAGTTTCTACACCTAGCTCAAGGCAGGATCGCATGAAATTTCTATGCTCGAAGTGTGAGGCTGGGCACAAAGAAATGCCCTAACCGGCCATGCCCAAGCCCACTCATTACCTACAAGATTCATCACTTTTACTATTCTACCAAAGCAATATCACAACACTATCGCATTCAAATTTGCTATCTGCACAATGATACACAAAAGGTGCTCACATCTGAAGCATCGACCTTACATTCAAAATAATTCCAAAACCATGTTTATATATAAGACACAGCAAAGCATTCAGAACTTGCTGAAGATTGTGCCTACAAATCAAGCAAACAATGAATTTCTTTCGTAGATCTGCCGATTCATTCGTTTTGACTTTGAATGAGTATATATTAACTATCTGAACACATATTGAGCTGGACCTGAGGATGTCCAAATTTCATGCCTTGTAGAAATGCCCATCTAGTGGTGTCGTTGCTATTGCCACTGTACACTAAAACAAAAATCATAATCCTTAGCTTCCAAATCGATTAAAAGAGATTATGAAGATGTGCCATCCAAGTATGAAGTTGAAGCTCATGGATTCATTCTATCAAGACTAGCAACACTGAAGCACATATCAAGTACATATATAGAAGGAAGAAAGTGAAATGTAACTGAAGTGTGATGCAGTTATGAGTAGTTTAAGAGAGATACAGGTATCCAACATTAACCTGACTAGTTCTATATGAGTTATGCCTTTGAATGTGCTTCCACGAGTACTAGGCAAAAAGTGAGATGTAACTAAAACATGTCGTTGTTTGCAAAAAATAGGTTGATATGAATTTGGGAATTATTCAAGCAAACAAACCTACACATTTAGCTTTAAACATTCAGGCACATTTCTTGTTCTGAACACAATCTGTTATTGACTCAAGGAAAATGACAGGTCTAGGAAGCTAGAGATATGAAGGAAGCAAGAACAACAACTACTAAAAGCTCAAGAAGTGGCAAAAGTCACGCCAAAGAAAACCTCTTTTTTCTTTTTCAGAACATGAAACGGGTGGAAAATAAAGCTACAGTCAAAATCACAAAAGAGGCCCAAAAATAGTTTAAAACGATAGAAAGGTAGAACACAAACTCGAAAAGATCAAGAACATTGGACCATACAGTGAATAAGAGATTATTGAACCGTCAATAAAGTATCCAGTAACCACAACAGTCAACAGAATAATGGCAAGTCCTATGAAAATGAGGTCCACATTGAAAGAAGCTACAACAACACACCATTCTACCACAGAAAGATAAACAGGCATTGTCATCTTCGCAGACAATTACCTCATTGAATGTCCCTTTGAAGTCAATCTCCACTAACAAGCCAACCCATGCGGCAAGAAGAAGTCTTGGATTTCAGATGAAACTAATCCGTGAGGTGGGACTATTCTCCTCAAAGATGGCCTCATATACGTCATCCAATTTAAAAATTGGAAATTGTCATATACATTATGGCAGTTCCATAGATTTATCTCCCTCAATGCGTTGCAATTCGTCACCACCTTTGCTACCCCTTCGTTCGACAGATGCACACAGTGCACTAAGTCGAGATACTTGAGATGGCAACATCTGCTTATAAATGCCACTAGTTGCTCGTTGTTGAGTTTCAAGTCTTCCACTTGCAAGACCTCTAAGCGTGGGGTTCAAAGTCAATGCATAGATTCCTTATTTTTTTCAAACCACGGATCTTCAAATGCCCGATTTCCGGGCAGCTCTTCAGCACACCCGAAATGCCATCCCCAGTTATCTTCAAACACTTGCTTACATCAAGATACTGCAAGCTGGGGCACATACGACCGATCTTCTTGAGGCATTTGTTGGTCAATTTACGATTAGAAAGTATGCTAAGAGACCTCACTTGAGATTTCACCACGATATCAGTTCCATTAGCATCATCCTCCCTTAGGTTTGTCTTCTCCATTTTGACTGCCTTCGGGAAGGGACATTGTGTCATGAGGCTATACAATGTTGTCATCGTGAGATTGGAGCAGTGACTGATGTTAATATGGGTCAGACTGCGAAGATGTTTACATATCACGCTCATGTCATGATCTGTGAGGAAATGCACTGCCTCCAAATCTAAGACCTCGATGTCCTGGCGACATATCATGATCATCTGAATCCCGTCAAAGGAAAACCCCAGAGCACACGAAAGTATTGAGTCTCTTGAGCGGAATGTTTGCCTTCGCAACAGACATTAGCAACCCATCCCAGATAAATGAGCCCGCGAAATCCAGACTAACAAAACCCTTGGCGTGACCAAAGGAGTCCACCAACTTCGGACATAAAATCGCCTCCTCTCTCATATAATTCAGGGCCAAGCAGACCAAGTGAGGCCTGTTCACTATCAACGAAGCAATACCTCTCCCAGTAATTGAGTCACATTCCCCAAGCTTAATTTCCTTCAGAGACGGGCAATTCACCGAAAGAACCACAAGAGACTGATCAGAGACAGACGGATTACCCGAAAGGTTGATTCGCGACAGCCTCTGCAGCCTCCGCGACAGGGCCGAGATACCGTCGTCCGTGACCCGAGCCGAATCACTATGCCCCGGATAGCTAATGTCGAGCTCTTCGAGCTTGGGTAAGCACTCCACGATCGAAACCAAGTCGGCATCCTCCAGCAACCCAATATCGGACAGCACCAAGACCCTCAAATTCCCGAACTTGGACCCCATCTCGCGCAACCCATCGAAGCGGAGGGACTTCTGGTTGGAGAGGTCGAGGCGTTCGAGGGGCAACGGGAACTGCGCGATCTGGCGGAGGACTGAGGACGGGTTGCCGCGGAACGAGCTGAGGTCGATGGACTTGAGCAACGTGAAGCGCCGGAGGAGGGAGCCAAGGCGCGGGGTCAGTCGGTTGGTGAGGGAGAGGCTGGGGCGGACGGTGTAGGAGATGTGTAGCAATCGCTTGCAGACGGAGGAGACGGACTCGAGGTCATCGGCGGAGACCAAGCGGCGGAAGACCTCGTCCCAGCACAGTGCGGGCAGGTCTTCCCACGGCGGTTGCTCCGCCGTCGTCAGCGGTTTTTTCTTCTGCTCCGCCATCGTTGCACCAAACATATCTCGCCATCGTTACTCGACTGTGGAATATGATTTGAGCGCAGAATACAGAATACAGGTTAACAATATAAAGGCATCCCGAATCATGGGCAAATCCTTTTGAAAAAATCGGATTTGGTCACACGATGACGGAGAACCGACACCGCTGATGAGCCTTGGCCTCCAATTCCAAAACCGAGTTTTGTTTAGCAAAGTCCATTGGAAAATTAGCAAAAAGAAATGTTCTTGTTCAAATTATTAAAGTGTCTTTAATGGTGATCTCACTAAAAATTTCTGGAAGAATTTGCATTTTGAAAGTGTCAAAGAAAGCCCGATCGCACTTGTCAAAACTCATCAATTGTGTCTTGTGAAATATGTTTCTTTCTCATGTGTTTATATGCGTTATTTTTAATTTCAGTAGTTTTAACTTATGATCTCACTAGAAAAGCCCTGTTTCATGGAGGCAGACAGCCTATTGAAAGATCTTGGGAATCTAACAAAATTAAGGTGGTTGGGAATCAGCAAGTTGATTAAGGAACAAGGTGAGTTGTTGTGCACTTCCCTTGATAATTTAAAGGAGCTAAAGTCCCTCAATGTACATGCACTTTACAAGGACAAGATACTTGATCTCCATGGCTTATCCTCGCCTCCCAAGTATCTTAAACATCTCTACTTACATGGATGTTTGGAGAAGTTGCCAGATTGGATATCGTCCTGTAAACGTTTTACAAATATCTCATTAAGATGGAGTCACTTGGAGGAAGATCTCCTTAAAATTGCCAAAGCTAGTAGAGCTGGAACTGCATCATGATGGATAGCAATTGGATTTCAGAAAAGGGCAGTTTCCGAAACTCAAGATCTTACTTCTTGAGGAATTAGAGGAGCTCAGATCAATGAATTTGGAGAAGGGAACAATGCTGTGTCGTAAAGACCTAATGATCAGCCACCATGAATGATTGGAAAGGTTATCATCCAGCATCGAACACATTCAACATGATTCAAAAGCTCATGTTTTTTTGACATGTCTCATGAATTCTATGAGAAGGTACGGGTGGACCACGAGAAGGATGATTATCAAAGTTTTGAGCACATACCAGAAGTATATTTTACACGATGGAGGGACAGCTCTTGGAAAACCCGTACTTTCCTGCAGGCGAAGGATATGAAGGCTTCACAGTTGAACACTGAATGAGATCTCTCTCGTGAAGGCTTCACATTATCATGCAATGCTTAAACAAAATGGGGTCATCTTGTAACATGTGGCCCACATCATATCGCTAATTGTGACTCGTAAGATAACTGGCGATGAGTGGATTACCACGTCAGAAATTGCAAGCAAGATTTGGGCGAAAGGATTTGATTGAATTTTCACTTAAAGGTTGAGAATAACATTAGTTTAATTGAAAGTTTAAAACTGAATTTTTCATACAATAATATTATAACTGAATTTGCAAACTTATTAACTGTCTTCAACCTAGGTCTAACATAAAATAAATGTCCCAAAAGATTTGTTATGACCAGTGAGCAACAAATTAAAACTCATTTAAGGTCTTTAAAATTCACTAGAGATATAATCTAGCTTACTTTAATAACTGTTCTCGTGACTAATGTTGAAAATGCAATCTTAAACATTTCCAAGATGCAAATATTAATTTGCACTTCACAATTGCAAGAAATTTTGCATGGTCAATGAAGTGTTGGCTGCATTCCGGGAAAAGCAACTGAAATGTCGAGAATTGTTGAATGGGCTAAACAAGAATACGATTGATAATAACATCCAGAAACAAAAGCTGTTTTCCTACCTAATTCTATTTTTTAGAATGAAATGTTGTTCTAGTTGTGATGCTTTTACGATTCATTAATTAATTTGATTAATATTCAATTTATGTATCAATACCTACTACAAAATTTTATAAGGCCATTGTTGATTCTTAACCTTAGATAGAATCTCACCATCCTAAGGTTCTATCTCTGTTATATTTTTGGATGATATTACAAGGACCGAGACTTACCCAATAATAAAAGATCAAGACAAAAAATTAATGACTAGTCAGGCAGACTTATAAGTTTGTATTTTTCATGCCAAGTTCCTCATGCCCCTGTCTTCATTTTGTTGAGAAAGTGATGGACTCAACCACACGTCCCAAATGTGTTCTTCATATTAACTTAAGGATTTGTTTATTTCATAAAATATACTTTTTGACAAAACGTTTTTTGAATTTTCCAACATTTAGTTCGCTTAGAAAAATAAGTCAGCGTCAACAAAAACCTATGCTTAAATTCAAGAAAATGATTTCCTCTTTAAAAATCTAAAATCATTTCCAAAATATAACTAGATATTAGCGGTTAAACCTACAATTCTACACTTGGAAATGAAAACCTAATGTTGGTTCATGGGCCTCAACATCTAAGACCAGCTATCTAGCACTCAAGCCGGGGACCATTAAGGTGGGGCCCGTGACCTCGATGCCCATCGCCCAATCCCCAGTGCTTGTGCTTAAGTCCATTGAGGATCAGCATGGGACCTCGGTGAATGTGCCCAAGGCTCTAGTGCCTAGGCTCAAGTCATTAAGGTTGAGCCCAAAGGCTAAGCACAAGTTCCTAGTACCCAAGCTTGCATACTGAACACCCAGGCCGAGGTCCACAAATGTCATGCCTAGGTTCTTGTTGCATGGGCTCAAGTCCCTAGTGCTCGAGCCAAGGTCTATCGACAAGGCTCAAGACCCCAATGTCCATGCTCGAGTCCATTGAAGCTGGGCCTAGGACCCCGATGCTTATGCTCTCATCCATTGAGGCTGGGGTTGGTACCTTAGCACTCGCACCCCAGTCCATCAAGGGTGGGCCTAACACCTAGGTGCTAGTGCCCCAACCCTTGATGCCCAGGTCAAGGTTGATCAAGGCCGGACCCAAGACTATGGTGCTTGTACTTAGATCTCCAGTCCCTTATGCGTATGTTACTAACACCCAAATAGTGTGTTTCTATTTGGAAAAATCAAATCGGATTTTTCATATCAAATTTTGGAATATATTTTTCAGTTCATTATCAGGTTTTAGCTAAACACTGAAAAATATTGTTGTGTTCTTGAACACGGACTTCTGGGAAAATATTTTTGAAAATTTGTTGTATCTTCTGCAAAACAAATTGAGCTTCAGTCTTATACAAGTGTAAAGCAAAGACTCGAGAAAAAGAGATAAGAGATAAGGTGTAACATAAAAATTAAAAAAAAAATAAAAAAAAAAAGGAAGAAAAGAAAAGAAAAACAAAAGAGAAAATTTAGTAATTTAAACAAAACAGGGTCGTCTTTTGAAAAGTTATCCAGATTAGATAACTAATCATGACCCGTAGGATGGTAGCGATGAGTAAATCACCACGTCGGAAATTTTAAACATGATATCGGTGGGAGGACATAATTGAATTTCATTCAAAGGTTGAAAACGACCATTGGTCAATTAAAAAGGGGAAAGCTATCTAAAAAGTTTTAAATATATTACACCTTTATCAATTTAGTCTTAAACTTTTTAATTTCATCAATTGAGTCATAAATCTTTTTATGTTCTGCTAATTAAGTCAATCAATTTTAGCCAAAAATTGCTAATGTGAACCCAACTGTCTTACGTAGCACCACTAGCATTAACATGAACAATTTTAGATATCGGTGGGAGGACATAATTGAATTTTCATTCAAAGGTTGAAAACGACCATTGGTTCAATTAGAAAGGGGAAAGCTATCTAAAAAGTTTTAAATATATTACACCTTTACCAATTCAGTCTTAAACTTTTTAATTTCATCAATTGAGTCATAAATCTTTTTATGTTCTGCTAATTAAGTCAATCAATTTTAGCCAAAAATTGCTAATGTGAACCCAACTGTCTTACGTAGCACCACTAGCATTAACATGAACAATTTTTAATAATATATAATATTTTTCGCATTTTTGTTATTTTTTAATTTCTTGAGGGTTATAGGAGGTCTAACTCAAATCTTACATGGAAATGCATACATGTTAGGAATTAAATCACTAAGGATCCTTTCCTTTAGAAGCTCATTTGAGTAAAGTAATTTATTTAAAATGCGTCTCTTTATAGCATGTTAAATATGCATATTTATATTTCCTTTAATGATTTAGTCTATATTAGAAAATTTGTATGGACGGTGATGCCCTGTCCTTAAGGATTATAATAGGTCTTAATCAATTCTTACATGGAAATGCATATGCGTGTTAGGAATTAAATCACTAAGGATCCTTTCCTTTAGAAGCTCCTTTGAGTAAAGTAATTTATTTAGAGTGCATCTCTGTAGAGCATGTTAACTCTGCATATTTATATTTCATATAATGAATTAGTCTATTTTAGAAAATTTGTATGGACGGTACCCTGTCCTTGAGGATTATAATAGGTCTTAATCGATTCTTATGTGGAAATGCATATGCATGTTAGAAATTAAATCACTAAGGATCCTTTCCTTTAGAAGCTGATTTGAGGAAATTAATTTATTTAGAGTGCGTCTCGTTATAGCACGTTAAATCTGCATATTTATATTTCCTTTAATAAATTAGTCTATTTTAGAGAATTTGCATGGACGGTGCCCTGTTCTTGACCGTAATAATTGGTCTTATGCATTCAATTCTTACATGGAAATGCATGTGCATTTTCGGAAATAAAAAAGACTAATGATCCTTTCCTTCAAAAGAAAGAAACTACCATTGTTCGCTTCTGGAGGGTCATCAGACCAACGCCATTTCTTCATTTTGCTTCTATACATATATGTGCTCCATGTTCAACCATCTAACAGAGAAAATAGAAGTAAAAAGCTTCTCTCTTTCTTTTGCAACGTCGAGATGAAAGACCAGAAATGCAGATTGTCTGCGACCACCTTGACGATTTTCATTCTTGGTCTCATTTGCATTCTAAGCATCTTCCCTGCTAATACTGCCATTGCAGTAGCTGATTCGAGTGGCTCGTTGTCAACTTATATAATCCAAGTGCGAAAGCCAACGGACAAACATTTTGCTACTTCAGAGGATCTGGATGCTTTATACCGGTCATTTTTACCTACCACAGCAACCAGCTCTAACCAAGAGCAAAGAATGGTTCACTCATACCGACATGCGCTATCCGGGTTCGCGGCCAAATTGACCGCTGAGGAAGCTAAAGCCATTCGGGACAGGGACGGTGTTTTGTACGTGCGTCCGGAGAGGGTGCTCTCTCTACACACAACTCGCACCCCCGAGTTCTTGGGATTGCGCCAAGAAGTTGGGCTCTGGAAGGACTCCAACTTCGGCAAGGGCGTGATCATCGGAGTATTGGACTCAGGGATATCTCCCCAGCACTCTTCCTTAAGCGGCAAGGGGTTGCCACCGCCCCCGGCCAAATGGAAGGGCAAGTGTGTCTTCAACGACACATCCTGCAACAACAAGCTCATCGGTGCGAGGTCCTTCGCTTACGGCGGGATCTATCCGCCAACTGATGATGTGGGCCATGGCACACACACTGCCAGCACAGCTGCGGGTGCTTTTGTGAAGAATGCCAGCGCACTCGGTAATGCCAAAGGCACGGCCGCAGGCATAGCGCCTCTTGCGCATTTGGCAATCTACCAGGTTTGCGGTCTTAGGGGGTGCCTTGAAACCGACATATTAGCTGGGTTCGATGCGGCCATCGAGGACGGTGTCGATGTAATTTCCCTCTCTGTCGGAGGAGATTCCTATCCGTTCTTCCAGGATGGGATTGCAAAAGCTTCATTTGCCGCCATCCAAAAGGGCATCTTCGTGAGCAGCTCCGCGGGGAATAGTGGGCCATACAACTACTCATTGTCAAACGAGGCACCGTGGCTTCTCAACGTGGGAGCCAGCACCATAGACCGCAGGATAAAAGCCACGGCGCGGCTGGGGAACGGGAAGGAGTTCGATGGCGAGACCTTGTACCAACCGCAAGACTTCGATTCGACGCTACTTCCCCTGGTTGATCCAGCACAAAACGGAGATAACTCCTCGGCCTTTTGCTTTCCCGGATCACTAAAAGACCGCTCGGACCTCAAAGGAAAAGTGGTCGTGTGCTCCGTAGGCAGCGGTGTTGCGCGAGTCGACAAAGGTCAAGAGGTCAAGGATGCAGGTGGTGCGGCCATGATCCTCGTGAACAGTCCTCTGGAGGGAGCCACCACCCTTGCCGATAAGCATGTTCTACCCGCTGTCCATGTGGGATATGACGCGGGGAGAGAGATCAAGAGCTACCTAAACACCACCTCAGCGCCAAAGGCCACGATCCTATTCAAAGGCACTGACATCGGGAGATCGGTCGCCCCGGTTGTAGCATCCTTCTCTTCCCGTGGCCCCAACTACCAAAGCCAGGGCATCCTCAAACCGGACATCATCGGCCCGGGTGTGAACATTCTCGCCGCCTGGCCAGTTAGTTCAGACAATTCTACGGACGATAAGCACTCATTCAACGTGATCTCCGGGACCTCCATGTCCTGCCCCCACCTCAGTGGTGTTGCGGCACTGCTCAAGAGCGCACACCCCGACTGGTCTCCAGCGGCCATCAAGTCCGCCATCATTACCACCGCCTCCACCTCCAACACGAAGGGCCAACCCATCTTGGACCAGTCGCTCAATCCAGCAAACATATTCACCACTGGCGCCGGACATGTCAACCCATCAAAGGCTGTTGACCCGGGTCTCATTTACGACATCGAACCGCAAGATTACATTCCTTACCTTTGTGGGCTCAACTACACCGACTCCGAAATCGAGCTCATAGTTAAAGAAAAGGTCACATGCTCGAGCACTGGGAGCATACCCGATTACCAGCTCAACTATCCATCGATCAGCTTGAGTTTTGAGAGTTCGGTGAGGAAGTTTAACGTGACGAGGAAGGTGAGGAACGTCGGACCTGCTAACTCGTCTTACAGGGTGGTTATCGACCCCATCACGGGTCTCAACTCAATTGGCGTGTACCCGAGTAATCTAGAGTTCACGAAGGTGAACGAGACAGCGAGTTTCAGCGTTGACTTCACAAGGAATAAGACGGCGAGCCCGCCCCTTGCTCAAGGCGCGATCGCGTGGGTATCTGCTAAGCATTCAGTTCGAATCCCTGTCGCCGTTGTCTTTTAGTTATCGCAAGGAGTGTGTGTAATTTCTATATTCAAAAGGGCGGACTGAACTGGCCGTATCATTGACCAAGAGGGCATTGACCCAGTTCACTGCTTGAATTTGCCTTTGAGAATATCGTCACTTATCACCTAGTATTTATCTTGACCGGTGGTTTCATTATTTCTTCGTGAGGTTAACCTAGATTTTCTCTCCGCCGGGAAATTCAATTAAACTTTAATTTATGGTCATTGCAATGGAGAAGTACAAAAATTTGGGCGGTTATCCTCATTATATAAAAAATTTAGCATAATTCTTCTTACGTAGAGTTGATGAATTTCAAACACAATAACCTAGTTAAAGAATTTTCTGTATAAGATTCGTTGTGTATGTATCGTAAATGGATAAAATCGTCTGCACATGAATAATAAATGTGTTATGTTTAATTCATTTCTCCATATTTATACATGAGAGCTCTTTTGATAAAGTCTTGTTGTACAATAAGCAGTTCAAGTTCATGTTTGAGTTCCAACGTTATGATGATTAATGACTGAGGCAGGCTCGATCAACCAGAGGAAATTGATAAGAGGATGAAGGTTTCTATAAATAAGAACTCCACTTTCATAATACCAGTTCTAAGCTCACGCCATATATGAACATTTGCCTTTATCTAGCTTCTAAAGTAATCTTAAATCATATCAACCAACAATTAACTCCTTGGATAAATGGAAAAACAATTGGGATGCACGTTGTGAAGTCTCAAATGCGATTTTAAATATGCGATCAATTCGATTTAGGCCGACAAAAAAAAAGGGAATATCTTGCGAATCTCTGTTCAGAGGTTGCATACCTTTCTTCAATTTGGGAAGGGGGATTTAGTCTTACCTACAAAGGCTGGATAAAGAAAAAGCAAGGCTCAAACCCAACAAGTCTGGCATCAACAAAGTCTGGGCAATGGCCGTCGGGGGGAAAAGAAAGAATAGGAAAAGAAAAGAAAAAATACTAAAAAATTTCAAAAAATATTAAAATATCATTAAAAATAATCCGTATTAATGCCAACTATGTCATGTAAGATAGTCCATGTCAATGTTAGTGATTTCTAGCTAAATTGACTAGATGTACTCAATAAAAATAATAATAAAAAAAGTTTATGATTTAATTAGTAAAATTTAAATATTTAGTACTGAATTGTCAAAAGTATAATAATTTTAGGGCTTTTTCAATCATTTTCCCTAGTACAAATGTCCCGAACCTGAGATTGCTCTCATCTGGCTCGCCATTGTTGCCGTAACCGCTCTTATTTTTCTTTTCCCATGGCCTTCTCCTCTTAAGTTGCTTCTCTGCACTCTTCCTGACATTGCTCCAGAGATTTCTCACCATAAAAAATACTTTATAAGATATTATAACGTACATGCACAAAATTTATGTGTAATAATGTGAATTGGGGGTGGGAATAGCGAAGAGTGATGCGACTCTTGGATGATTTGTGCAAATTTCTTAAAATTGACTTAAGCGCATTATTTTTTTTAAGGTTTTGGTTTCGACATCCAGACCTATGGCAAAGTTGTGTTAAACTCATAACAGGTTATAGAGATTTGTCCTCTCTCTTCTCAATTATGGATGAATTTTACGATTTCTGTTTCGCTAGAAGCTATGTATTTGGCGATGATAATAAGATTGCCGTGCTATATTTTTGTGTGCTCGGCTGTTATTCTAGTAAATGTCCTAAAAGAGCTCTGTCATTAATTGTTTGTACTATGATAGAAAAGCCTACGTGTGATAGAGATGTGGCGTGTCTGAACTTGGATGATTATTCATCCCCTTCCCCTTGAGAGAGGTCCGAATGGATCCATAAAATTACATTTGCGAGAAGATGTTGCCCTGGTTGATGGCACAACTACATTTTGACAAAAAAACAAAAAAACAAAAAAAAAAAAAACAAACAAACAAACAAACAAACAAACGAAAAAAATGGCACAGCAACATAAGTGAGATAAGTTCATAGGTATTCCTTTAATTTTTGGCTTTTCGTATTTGAGTATCCGAACTTTCGGTCGATCATCAAGGATATTAAAATCTTGTGATTCATATAATAAATCCTTTTTATTATCATCGTACTTGAATATATATATATTGCTAGTATACTACAAAATTATTGAGTTTTGCACTAGAAAGCATTTGACTAGCTATTCATGTTAGATAATTCATATAATACTTTGATGCGGAAATTCAAAGTAAAAACAATGATCTTTGATCTTCATGATTTTCACAAATAGATGAAGACATACCTTTATCCATAGCGCTACGCTTGATGATGATCGTTGTAAAAAACCCAATGATCTCGAACCAAAAGAAGAAATCCGATTTCTCTCCCTTAACCCACTAAACCTTAATGTATTCAATTGATGGAAAAGAGAATACCAAATTATTTCTGTTATTGTTGTTCGTTGTTGGTGGAGAGAGGACCGAACTCTATTTATACGTTCATTGAAAATGTGCCTTCCATCAAAGCGATATACCATTTCGTTTTATTAGAGTCGTACCTTCTCGTAACCAATAATTATTTATAGCATTTCAATAATTATTAAACCATATAATAAATCACATAATATGGGCCACAATAATTCTTACAATTCAAAGTGTCAAACAAAGAAGAAGTGCTCTCAATCTTCATCCACTAATGAAAGAAGTTTGATCGAGGCAAACAGAATCAAGAAGAGCTACTCCCATTCTTGTAGCTATAACGGAAGTAATACGCTGCAAATAAAGCCCAAAGCTACTTAAGGAAATACAATTGTGTTTGGTAAATAATTTCAAATACCCAAAGCTAGTCCCTCCTAGCTTTGGGCCTGCATATTATGTTGCAGCAAGAAAATTTCCCCGAGGCCTATAATCACTCATTTGTTGCGGCGAAAAGAGGCCTAAAATCACTCATTTTAGTGGGATTAGGCACCTTAAGAAATAACGGGGCACAATCTCCTGTATATATTAGGTTTAGATTGAGGGCCTCATGTAGCTAGTAGCATACCCACTGGTGGCCATTGCGAAACATAACGAGGGAAAAAGCAATTTTGGGATACAAGTCAAAGTATCATGGCTATCTTTTTCTTCTCTATCTAACATTGCCATTGTTGCCATGTATATTGTACATGTAGCATTTGTTGTCCTCTGGATTTGAACTCTGTGTACTGGCTAGAGACAGAGTTGTGAAGAGTGTTTCTGGCATTACGATTGCCATCATTCGCCTTAAGAGAGAGAGAGATTTGTCAATTAGCGTTGATCCCATGCTTAACGCACCCACGAAGCTCTACCGCTCCCCCGAGTAAATTCTCCACGTCTTCGCACGACGCGTTACGAGTTAATGCCCCGAGAAGGTCGCGACATTGGCAACGATTGAACACCATGAGAGAAGGAAGCAAATGGCGTTAATTAGTCGGTTTGGTGTAGGGAGGGCACGACGCAAAACCTCTCCTCCTGTGGCTTGGTGGAGGTTGACTTTTATGTGAATTTTTTACTTAAAACTAAATTAGCGAGTGATTATTTTTTACCTCAATTCATTGATCTCCACATTTTTATTACGTCCTATGTCAGGCCAAGGCTGCAGTTCTGTTGGGTTCAGAGAGGCCCAAGAGCTTGGCCCATTTCTCGTGACAAATGGGCCCGACGGCCCGGCCCTGAGATTCAACAACTTTACTTGGAACGAAGGTGAAGGTAATTTCAATTCTTTTTCCTTCTTTCCCCAGCTAGAAGATAAGTAAATTTTTCAAAATTGTCCTAATTTTTGCAGCCACGAATCTGTTGTTCCTCGATTCACCCGTTGGTGTCGGGTTTTCGTACAACAATGCCACCGTAGAGCACGGCGACGACAATACAGGTTCGTAAAAATTAAATTAATAATTAGATTTTGGGAGATAAGCTCATTTACTGAAAGTGAATTTCTATGCGATTATTAAACAGCTAGAGATGCCCCTGCATTTCTCCTAAATTGGTTAAGAAGGTTTCCGCAGTACAGAATGAGCGATGTCTACATAGCAGGAGACGGCTATGCAGGTAGTAATCGACCCTAATTTTACAATCAATTTTTTTTTAAATTTTTGGAGAGAGCATTCAATTAATTAACTGATGCACGTGGTAAACGGTTTTTCCCCTCCATTTCAGGGCACTTGGCACCGCAGCTTGCCGAGGCAATCTACAATGGGAATCAAAACGCAACTCCATACACCTCTATTAATCTTAAAGGCATGATCGTGCGTGCCAAATTCCCAACTAAGGGCCTACATGGTAACGTTTTTATTTCTCCCTTGATAACACCAACTTATTTTTTTATTCTCCGAAATAGAAAAGAAGCTTCTTGTTTCCGGGAATAATTTCTAGAAATAAGTTTTTTTTCTTTTTTTTTTTTTGTTCTTCTTCCTTATTGCGAACACTAGCCGCTTGCCAACCGTCGGCCACCTCCTACCGCTCGACGGGGCCACCTCCTTTGCCCACGGTCACTATCGGTAGCCAATCGCTAGCAACTGCCAGCGACGGTTGCCACCGCCCGTAGCCCATCGACCGTCGCCCACAGCCCACCGGCCGACGACCACCACCGTCTGCCGACAGCTATCGTGGCCAATCGCCGCACGAGCGGCGCCTGCCGCCGTACGACCACCAACCGCCACTACTGACCGCCACCACAGGACCACCGACCACAACTCACCAGCCACCAACCCCTCTCGCGGCCGATGGGCTGTGGGCGGCAATCTTGCGGTGGCGGTCGACGGCAACATTTGGCGATCGTGCGGCAATCGTGCAACGGTTGTGCGGCGGTCGTGCGGCGATTGTGTGACGGCGGGCGGTGGTTGGCGGTTCGTGAGTAAAGAAGAAAAAACAAATAAATACAAAAATTTATAATTTTTTATCAAATGCATTTCTATTATTTTTCTATTCCAATAATAGAAATTTTGCATAATTACCAAACACTTTATTTTACTTAAATTATTTCCGGAGTAGAAAAAAAAACTATTTCTAAAAAGAAATAGTTCCCCGAAATAGAAACGTTGCCATGCGCACCCTAAGCTTGATTTTATTCAATGATTTTTCCATGTTAAATCCACTAACGCAAGAATGAAGTAATTAATTGTGAAATTTCTGACATGCAGGTAGGAGAAATCCAAACACGAATGTCGAGACGGATTTCATGGGGAAGATGGATTATGCACGGGGGCACGCACTGATTTCAGACGATCTCCACAGTTTAATTGAGGCCAAATGCGACTTCAGTAACAGATATTTGATCAAAGACTGTTCTATCCTACTTGACGAGTACAACAAACTGTACGAGATGATTAACATGGATAGTTTGTACTCCGCCACCTGTCCGCTTGATCAACTCTTCGCCGGCCGTAACGTAGGCTACGACCCATGCCTCATGAAGCACGCCATGGCTTATTTTAGCCTTACCGATGTGCAACATGCGCTGCACGCGAACGTTGCCCGAATTCCTCAACCATGGAGGCTTTGCAGGTAAATTATATTATAATTTGTTGATTTTCTTGATTACGGGACTATTTTAAATATATCAATTTTTTTTCTAATTTTGCATCAAATGCTAATTCAGCGTGGAGGTGCGCCTTTCGTGGGGAGACTCCCCTTCTTCAATTCAGTGGAGACGTGGATGGAAGGATCCCGGTAACTTCCACTCGATACACACTGAACAAGCTTGGCCTCAATATCACAGAGAACTGGACTCCATGGTATGATGGTAGAGAGGTAAATTGCCAATAGCCTCTAAATTTTTTAGTCACGTCATAAATGCAGACGAAATTCAATGCGAGGGTGGCACTATAAAATAAATCGATATTTTGAATTTAAATTGTTTATTTGTGCTTGTGAGCCTTTTTATTTTTTTATTTTTTGGGTTGCTGAAAATTGGATTTTTTTTTTTGTGTGGTTCTAGGTTGGAGGTTGGACAAGAACGTACAAGGGCTTGACATTTCTGACGGTGAGGGGAGCGGGGCATCAAGTCCCCACTTTCGCCCCTGAGCGATCTCTTCGGATCATCCGCGCCTTCCTGGCCAACTCGAAGCTCCCCTCCACTTCCTGGCCGACAGTGACGTCGACTCGGTATACGCTGAATGATCTCCACCTCAACATCACAGAGAATTGGACACTGCGATACGAGGGTAGAGAGGTAATTTCATCACTATTCTAACAAAAGGGAATAAACACCTATGGATAATATTTTTATACCCTCTTTCATGTGCAAATCACGTGCAAATCCAGCTTTGAATAATATTTCCTAAGAATGATATATTTATATTGCTTGCAAAAATGAATCAATGATATATTTTCATTGTTCACGAAAATGTTTAAATATAAGTTGTTAATAATAAAAAAAATTATTGACTAATTAATTCAAACTATACAAGAGATCATTTTAGGAAAATGGTTTCCAAATAATTTAATTTTTTCTGTGAAACAAACATTTCTCATTTTTCTTGAATATGAGGCTATTATGAAGATACTAATTTTTGCTAATTTCGTCTCAAAAAATTGAGTAAGCCTGGAGGTGAGCAATTCTTGGAAGGACTCGCCTTTTTCAAACCTCCCTATACTGAAGAAACTCATCGGTGGGGGAATTCGCTTGTGGGTCTTCAGGTATTATTGAAGACATAAATTAGTTAAAATTAGCATTCATTAATTAAAATTGATTTACAAGTCACAATGGTAATTTTGAGTTTCTCTTGTTTAATCATTCCTTTCGCGATGCAATGGAGACATGGACAAGAGGATCCCGGTGATGTCAACTCGATACCTGCTAAACAAGATCAGCCTTGACATCACAAAAAACTAGACACCATGGTACAAGGGTAGAGAGATAATTTCCTCACCAGTCTCTTAATTAGGATAATCTAATCTGCTGCATCCTTTAAAAATCATGTCATAAATTGCGGATCAAAATCAATGCAAAGGCGCCACTATAAGATAAATCGATTTTTGGAATTTAATAATGTTTATTTTTATTTGTGAGCCTTTTATTTATTTTTATTTTTTAGTGGTTAAAAATTGGATTTTTTTTTTTTTTTGCGAGGTCTAGGTGGGGGGTCGGACAATAACGGATGAGGGGTTGACTTTTGTGACGGTAAGGGGAGTAGGGAATCAAGTTCCCATTTTTGCCCCTGGCCGCTCTCTTCAGATCATCCGCCACTTCTTGGCCAACTCCAAGCTCCCCTCCAGGTTTGAACTAGTCTCACTCTCTCCTCTCTCTCTCTCTCTCTCTCTCTCTTTTTTGATTTTGTTTGCATTTTATTGTTTTTTTTTACTTTTACTTCTCTCCCGATTTAGATTTAAAACTCTCTTCTTCCAATTTAGTTTGAATTCTTCATATCTAGTTCTAGATTTTGGTGCTATATTCTCTCAATCTAGATCTACAAGTTTAATAAATATAATTTTATGGATCCAATGCCTCTCTACTCTGCTCGTGTACAAGTTCTTTGCCTCCAGTTTCAATAATAATCGTAAGAATTTTGGCATCTCAATGCATTACGAAAATTTGCTTATTCATATGTTAAATCGATGTTTGTTTAACCTATTCTGCTTGTCTCCATATAACAATGGTGTAGGAGGATCCCAGTGATGTCGGCTCAGTATACGCTGAACGACCTCGACCTCAACATCACAGAGAATTGGACACTACGATACAAGGGTAGAGAGGTAATTTCATCACTATTCTAACAAAAGGGAATAAACACCTATGGATAATATTTTTATACCCTCTTTCATGTGCAAATCACGAAACCCCGCCCTTTCCAAGAGGTGGACACCCAAGGACTTGGCCTGTTTCTTGTGATAAATGGGTCCGATAGCCCGACCCTAAGATTCAAAAACATACTTAGAACAAAGGCACGTCTGAAATTTCATTTTTGCTCCTTCTTTCCCGAGCTACATTAAAAGGAAGATAAGCAAATTTGTTCAAATTGTCCTAATTGCGACATCATATACTTTTGCAGCTGCAAATTCGTCGTTCGTCAATCCGCGGGTCGGTGTCAGGTTTTCTTACTCCAACGTCACTGTAGAGCATTGCAACAATAGTACATGTTTGTAAATTTAAATTGATTATTAGATATTTAGAGATAACCTCATTTACCGAAAAATGAATCTCGATGTGATTACCAAACAGCAAGAGATGCCCACACATTTCTACTGAATTGGTTCAAAAGGTTTCCATAGTATAGATGGAGTGAGTTCTATATAGTAGGAGAAAGCTATGCGGGTTAGTAATTGTCTACCCTAATTTAACAATTAATATTTTTTCAGGTTATTCAAATATCAATTTCTTTTATTTTTTGAGAGAACATTTAATTAATTAATTGATGAATGTGGTGAATGGTTTTTCATTTCACATCACAAGACAGATTTTGAAGGGATGATCGGTTATGCATAGGGCACGAGAATTGAGCTGAAGTGGACACACCTAATTATCATTGGGTAGGTGCATTTTCTTCCTTAATTTTTTCGTCCCTTCACTTTTTCTGCTTTTTTTAAATTGAATGTCCATTTTTTGGTGATGAACAACCTAATTTAATGACTAATCTCTCTTGATTCGACAGGAACGTTGTGCAAGATATTAGCGGGCTATAATTCATGTCTGATGAACCATGTCATGGCTTACTTTAACCATACCAACGTGCAACTTGCCTTGCACGCGATTGAATCCCTCCGCCATGGAGTCTTCGCAGGTAAATGAAATGATAATTTGTTGATTTTCTAGAATATAAGGCTCTTTTCAATTTTTGGGTTAAATACTAATTAAGCTTGGAGGTGCGGCTTTCTTGGAAAGACTCGCCTTCTTTAGTCCTCTTGGTACTGAAGAAACTCATCAGTGGGGGTATTCGCTTGTGGGTCTATTCATAGAAAATTAATTAACCAAATTAGCATTAATTCAACTTACATGTTACGATTGTAATTTTGATTTTTTTTTTTTTTTCATTTCATCAATCCTTTCGAGATTCAGTGGACACACAAATGGGAGGATCCCAGTGACGTCAACTCGGTATACGCTGAACGACCTCAACCTCAACATCACATTGCAGGAAGACTCTGTTCGGGAAACTACATTCCAAATCACATGTAAATTTTCCAGCCTTCTTTACTACAATAAAGAAAGTATGGAAGGTGGAGAATGTTACATGTACGGTGTTATATTTCTCTTTTACATTTCAGTCTGAAGCTGATAAAAAAAGAGTCGTAGATTCGGGGCCGTGGTCTTTCTCTGGAAGTTTACTCGTTTTACAGCAATGCGAACCTGACATTCCTGATCTATGTTATGAATTTACATATTGCGACTTCTGGGTGCACTTCTATGGACTACCACTTGGAAGAGCTACTCATGAATCTATTAGAAATATAGCAGCAAAGGGGTGAAGTAGTTGAGGTGAAATTGGATACCAAAGGAAACAGTAATTCCAAGTTTGGTAAGGCAAAAGTTAAGATAAATCTGAGATGCCCCTTAAGACAGGAGTTCTCGTTAATCTGAGAATAAAAAGGCTGTGGGGTGGAGTTTAAGTATGAACGCCTTCCGAACTATTGTTATTCATGCGGAAAAATAGGGCATTATGCCTCGGATTGTAAAGACATTCCCTATGAAGCCTCGGGGCTAGCGGCAAACTTACCGTTCGGCCATTGGCTACTTAGCGGAAGCTCGTGATCTAAGCCCGTACGGGAAGATCTTCTATGGCAAACGGGAGATACCACCGATAACGACGAGATTGTGCACGAGACTCCCACAAATTCAGCACCTGAAACAGCTACGTATCGGCAACATCGAATACAAACCAAACACTAGCCATATGTGAACCGGGCCATTAAACACTCGAGATGAGCCAATCCAATCAGCACTTTCCACTTGGTCATAATGGAGGAGAAAGGGCCACAAAAAGAGGAAGTTGCTGCATTGATAAAGAATCAGCTATGGTGCTATATGAGGAGCAATACAAGGAAGCGAGAAATGGAGATGGAGCGAATATAACGGGGAAAAGGGGCTGATAAGGCATAAATCCAGATGTTCAAAGGGTTCAAATGCTAAAAAGGCAAGAGATTTTGCCCGTATGGGCTCAATCCTCAAGAACACCCAATTCGACAATACTCGACTGGTGGAAACTCCTATAAAAGTGGCGGAGAAATCAAGTCAATGAGCTTTGGTGGCTAGCCCTAATAAGCCACCGGTTGATCCATGAAGCTATTGTCTTTGGAATTGTCGGGGTTGGGCACACCCTTGACAATTCGAAGACACAAGAAACTATATTCATATTCAGTGCCGAATCAAAGAAACACAGCAGCAGATGCATATAACTTTTGTTCATGCTCCTAATGAATTTCAAGATAGAGTAATGTTATGGGAGGCACTATATCGGAAAAATTCTACACATCACTCACCCTGGCTTTGCATGGGGGATTTCAACGAAATATTGTATCATTGATGGAGTCAAGAGGAGATGTATTGGGGAATGCGCTCGAGAATTACAGCTCAAGTTGGGGATAGGAATACTAAATTTTCCATGCATCAACTATCCAAAGGAGATCCGAAATAGAATTACCTTGCTGAAAAACGAAGAGGAATGGGTGAATGAAGAACAGCCTTTGAAGGATATGACAATCGGCTTCTTCAAAAACTTGTATAACTCGATCGTACGAGGGTAGAGAGGTAATTTCATCACTATTCTAACAAAAGGGAATAAATACCTATGGATAATATTTTTATACCCTCTTTCACGTGCAAATTACGTGCAAATTACGTGCAAATCAAGTGCAAATCCAGCTTTGTGGGCTCTTTCATTATGACATTAGACCGCGAGATTACATTCCTTACCTTTGTGGGCTCAACTACACCAACTCCGAAATCCAGCTCATAGTTAAAGAAAAGGTCACATGCTCAAGCATTAGGAGCATACCAGATTACCAGCTCAACTATCCATCGATCAGCTTGAGGTTCAAGTATTCGGATATGAAGGTGAGTTTGACGAGGACGCTGAGGAACATCGGACCTGCTAGGTCATCTTATAGGGTTGTCATCGACCCCATCACAGGTCTCGACTCAATTGGCGTGTACCCAAGTACACTAGAGTCTCTGAAGGTGAATCAGACAGCGAGTTTTAGGGTTGACTTCACAAGGAATGCAACAGCGACCCTACTACTTGGGTATCTGCTAAGCATTCAGTTCGAACCCCTGTCGTTATTGTGTTGGAGTGATCGTAGGGATTGTCTGTGAAAGTTCTATATAGCTTTTAATTTTGGTGAACAAATTCATTCCATTAGTAGATCATATGAACAACTTCATTCCACGGGTTCTCAGTTTTAATTTTGGTGAACGAATTCATTCCATGGATAACATAGGGGTATCTACTTTATTTAATCTTAACGCCACATAGGAGAGAGAATGTAATTAAAAAAAAAGTCGCATTAGCATTTTTCATTAACCAAATTAGACTAATTTATTAGAAAGACTTGATTGCATCGATTAAATTATGCTTTTTTAAAATTTTATGATTCAATAATACTTTTATGATGAGTTTTAGGATTTATAGGGTTTTATAGTCTCATTATCAGATGGGTCATTCGAGCGTATCGAAATAGATACTATGTTTACATATGGATCCCTACATCGTTTCATTCCATTTAGGATTAGGAATAGGCATAATCGAACCCGCTTTTTAAATATATCTCCTTATTTGGGACCCTATTCAACTTTTTTAACTTTTATTGAATCGAGAAATGGGTTTGATTGTCTATCTTTCTGATTTGATATAATATTAATATTTAAGGCATCCTCTAAATAATTCAAATCAAAGCAATTGGATGTACGAATGGGTCTACAGAACTTATCCTTGATATAAAAGATATATTGGGTTGGTGTATTTTCATTTAAGGAGAAGGAGTCCAAATTTGTGCTAACTATTTCCTAAAAGTTTGGTTTGATTAATGAATATCGGGAAATAAGCTAAGGTAGGCAAAACCATTCTTTTCTCCCTCTTAAACTGGTCATTAGAAGACCGACCAAAAAAAAAAAACTGGTCATTAGAAATTAAATTCATGAATGAAAGGAGGGTAAATTCAGATAATATTTCTTTACCTCCGTTTTCTTTTCTTTTTTTTTTCTTTTTTTTTGATCAGTTCTTTACCTCCATTTCACAAGATCTCAAATGAGTGGTGAATTCTCTTGACAATTCAGTTGGGATCGTGCTAACACCATTTTTGTATTGACTCCGTCCACACCATAATGAAGTAGAATAACGAAAATAGCCATGCATGAATAAGTTCATCTCCTTCTCTTGTTCTCTAGCTTCTTCCCTATTCATCAATTTTTTTTTTTTTTTTTTAATAAATATTTATAAAAAGTACCTACAAGTTGTGGCTTCTAACATATGCCTTCTGCCATTTCTTCTATTCTAAGCGGAGTTTGAAGTAGCGATGGTCAGAGTTCGTGATTCATTTTACATCACACTTGAACCATATTAAGGAGATTTATATGTGGAAGTGTATCGACTTTTTTAACCCTATCTTTTTCGTCAATCTTAGGTCCATGAGGAAAATTTATAGTCATCTTCAAGAACTATCTTTAGGAAACCCAGATTATCTGCAAGTTCATTTCGACACAAGCAAATTCCATCGCCACAATGCCAACCTCCACAGACCCCTCATCACCTTTGAGATCCGCGTGTCAACCATCTTCACTTCGCCAACGTGTTACTTTCACCATCATTCATCACCAGCACTCAAGTTTTCTAATAAGTCCGTCCTCTTCACGGATAACACAGCTAATTCGCAACATCGCACATGAGAATGTAGAGCCGCCACTTGGATGGGTAGATCTCCCTTACCAACACTATTGCTTCCCGACCAAGCGACGAGTTGCTAGTTACCGCCTTCAGATTTTCCATCAATTTCACTTAGACATCACCTAAACTCTTGAAATTGAGATCGTCGAGTATATCCAGGCCTAAAAAGCAAAGTTGTTGACCACCTTACCTCAAATGTCATCTCACATACATTCAAACGCATGTTGTAATTCTAGATGCTTCAAACGCTATAACTCCCTCAAATGTTAGAGTGGATCTTCATTCAATTAACTCCTCTTGAAGATGTGGGGCTTCTAATTTTTTTTTTTTTTTAAGGGAGTTAACACTTGTAGAAAATATTTCAATAACCCTCTCATGTGCAAATCACATGCAGCTCACGAGCTTGTAACATCATCATAGAGACAATATACATCAATCTAGGACTAATCAGTATTCACATCATCATCCATTTCTTCTTAATCAAGTTTCGGCTACTCCAAAATATTAAGGAATCATCATACAACTCATCGGTTAAGCTTTAATTATGATGATACTACAAGTTTTTGAGCTAAATTTCATGAGCTTGCACGAGAGAGAGGGTATTCAAATATTTTCTGAAGTGTTAACTCTCTTTAAAAAAAAGAAACTAGAAGCCTACGTCTTCAAGAGGAGTCGATTGAATGAAGATCCACTCCAACATTCGAGAGAGTTATACTGTCTATAGCATCTAGAACTACAACAAACATTTGACGTATGTGAGATGACGTTTGAGGCAGGGGATCTACAACTTCACTTTTTCGGCTTGGATATATTTGACAATTTTGATTTCAAAAGTTCAGGTGATGTAATTTGAACAGCTTTAGGAATTTATCATAGTTAAAGCTTAACGCATGAGTTGTACAATTACTGTTTTGGAGTGGTCAAAACTTGATTGAGAGGAATTGGATGATAATTTGAATACTATTTAGTCCTAGATTGACGTATATTGCATCTATGACAATGTTACAAGAACCTCATGAGCTTGCACGTGATTTGCATGTGAGAGAGATATTGAAGTATTTTCTATAAGTGTTAACTCCTTTTTAAAAAAAAAATTAGAAAGCCCACATCTTCAAGAGGAGTTAATTGAATGGAGATCCACTCCAACATTTGAGGGAGTTATAGTATCTGAATCATCTATAATTACAACAAGCGTTTGATGTATGTGAGATGACATTTGAGGCAAAGGGATCAACAACTTCACTTTTTAGGCCTGGATATACTTAAGGATCTTAATTTCAAGAGCTTAGGTAATGTCATTTGAAAAGTCTTAGGAATTCATCTTAGTTCAAGCTTAACCGAATGAGTTGGATGATGATTCCTTACAGTCTCGAAGTTGTCGAAACTTGATTGAGAGGAATCAGATGATGATTTGAACACTAGTTTGTCCTAGATTGGCATATGTTGCATCTATGATGATACTACAAACTCGTGAGCTAAACCTCAGGAGTTTGCACATGATTTCACCGTGACTTACACATCAGAGAGATATTGAAATATCTTCTGCAATTGTTAACTCCCTTTAAAAAAAAAAAACTAGAGGAAAAGGCCCCATCCTCAAGAGGAGTCAGTTGAATGAAGATCCACTCCAACATTCGAAGGAGTTACAGTGTCTGAAACATCTAGAACTACAACAAGCGTTTAATGATGTGAGATGACGTTTGAGGCAGGGGGTCAACAACTTCGCTTTTTCGGCCTAGATATATTTGACGATCTTGATTTCAATAGTTAATGTGATACAATTTGAACAGTCTTTGGAATTCATCATAGGTAAAGGTTAATCGAATACGTTATACGATGATTCCTTACTGTTTTGAAATGGTCGAAACTTGATTGAGAGGAATTAAATGATGATTTGAATACTAGTTAGTCCTAGATTGACATGGGATTTGATCGAGAAGGACAACCGAGGAATCCAAGTTGAGCTCAAAGAGGTTTTCAAACGCATGAGGAATGACGTCGACTTGAGGAACAGCAAGTATGGATGGGTGCTTATCTTGAATGACATAGGCAAAGAGCATGTGTTCAAATCTCTTCAGAGTGACTCAGATCAAACTTGTTCAAGCGTGCTCGTCATGACTCGCATCAACTGCCTAGCATCAAAATCCAAAGCTCTCTTGGATTCTCTAGGGGCACAATTTAACGGTGCTCCTCCTAAAGCCCCCCAACGCTTGTATGGTTTCCACCAGTTCAGACATGTTTTTCTCTCCAAGGATGATTCTCACACTATTTTGCCGGGAGATGTTCTCCAAGGATGCCTAGCTACCTTTTCTAAAAGGTCTTTCTCACGGAATCTTTAAAAAAATGCGGAGGATTGCCACGTGCGATTCTTGCCACGTCTAACCTTTTGATGGGTATTCGCGGCGGTATTAGTGGCACTCCTGAAAGTGTCGAATGGCAAAAGTTGAGTGGCACGCTTGGAGAAGCTTTACAATCCAAAGGGGACACAAGTGGCCTAATTCGAAGGATGATAACTCTGCCCATGGACCAACTTCACGATGTCCATGCTTGACTCCTTTACTTGAGCATCTTTCCATTGGATTGTCTCATAAGGTGCTCCACATTGATGCGGCTGTGAATGGCAGAAAAATTTGTCGAGCAGAATGACAGAAACAAGGTCCAAATAATTCTAGAAGAAACCCTTGAAAAAATAGTAGATCATAATATTGTTCGAGAGGTGGATAAAACAAGTTATGAGAGGGTGAGAACCTGCCACATTCACAACCTTCTACATCAAATTATTATCTCCAAGTCAAAAGATGATGAGTTCGTGATGATTGTTGTGACCTAGTAGAAGGATGTCCTGCGACTATCCTTACACAGCCAATGGACAGTACAAGAAGTCATACGAGCATTTAAAAAAATATATTCGCCCCCTACTTGTCTTCAAAATAGTGTCCCAAAAATGGTTAAAAAAGCTGCTGGAACAGGTTAAGAGGCTAAACGCGCTAGACCTTCAAGGTTCTTTGAATTCTTTTCCTGACAAGATTCTCAATTTACTATATCTCAGGTACCCGAGTTTGAGGGATAGCAACATAGATGAAATTCCAAATGGCATAGGAGATCTTGTACATTCGGAGACCTTGGATCTTAAAGGTACTATTATGGCTGAACTACCTCACGGTATTTTGAGACTAAAGTCACTTCGCCACCTGTTAGTATACAGATCCAAAAGAAGTCAAGCTGTTGATGATGACCAAAAGTATGGTGTCACTGATGGAGTCTTGACATCATTGCAAACGCTATACTTGATAGAGCAAAACCAAGTCAAGCGGCGTACATTGTAGGAAATCATTCGTGGGGAAAAAGTACCATTGCCAGCAGAACTCGGGAAACTGGAAAATTTACATAGACTAGGTATTTCAAATCTAAGAAGTGAATATGTGGGGTTTCTTCTATTGAGAGGTTGAAAAACTAGAAGAACTACATTTAATTACTATCGTGGATACAGAGATACTAGATCTTTCAAATGTACATAAGAGTAAAACATCCCCATTCCTACGGCGGGTTCACTTGAGGGGACATTAGGGAACTCTTCCCAAGTGGATACTCTCCTCCACTAGCTTGGCCAAATTGGTCCTCAAGAAGAGTCAGTTAAATGAGGATCCACTCCAACATTTTAGGGATGTGTCTAAAATGACCTTGGAGGCAGGGGGATTTCAACAACTTCACTTTTTAGGCCTGGATATGTTTGACTATCTTGCATCCATAAAAGTTGAAGAAGAAGCACTATCGACTCTAGAAAGGTTATGCCCAGCTCGATGCAAATCATTGACGACAATACCACAAGTCATCACATGTCCCAAAAATTTGAAGTACATCGAACTTTGTGGTATGCCAAGAAATTGATCACAGTGATCAAGCACAATGAAGAACTTTGCACGCGCACGAACTTTAAATGTAAAGACTTGGAAAATAGGGTTATAGAAGAAGTCCTAAAGTACCTAAGGAACCGTGCAAGGCTCCTTTGATCGTCTCTCCTATATGCAAGAAATAATTCTTACTCTAGGTAAACCACGTTCCAACTTAAAATGATTTAAAATTCAAGTGTGTAGATCAAGTAGGCTGATGAAATTAAAATGAATCACTGCAAAAAAAAAAAAAAAAAGTTAATGTCTTTCTCGGCCGTTGTTTAGATTTGATTAATGGGAGAATTCCCGGATTGGAACACTTGATATTTCGCCTTCGAAGAAATAGAATTTCATGGAATTGCCTCTTGAAATGAAACGCACATCAATTGCATGTGGTCTTTCAATTTTACTAGTTCTTGAGCTTTTAGAGACTGTTTATTTGAAGGAAATCTATTTCCAAAAATTATTATATGACTTTATGTTGTTTGATAAAGGAAAACTATTCGATCTACCCGAGAATATTTTTCATGGACTAAAAACAACAAGCTTCGATTGGGGGAAAACTACGAATTCCTCTCAATCATGTTTCGGCTACTACTAAACAGCAGGCAATCATCATACAACTCATTTGATTTTGCTTGAATTAAGAGGAATTCTAAGGTATTTTTAAATAACATCATATAAACTCTTGAAATCAAGCTCGAATTAATAACTTAAGACCGAAAATCACATTCAATGTTCTACCTAACAGGTTGGCCAAGCTAGCAGAGGTCCTAAGGTTGTCCAAATATAAATTGATGATCAATTTCATTAACTACACCTATAGCAGGGTTAGAGGTTGCAGTTCTGGAATACAACAATTGTGTTATCAAAGATGAAGTCGACTGTGTCGTATAAATCAAACTCACAATAGAATTGCTTGAAAGATTCTACCAAAAAATGTGTCTTGGTATGCCTCGAAATTGTAGCAATAGAACACCAACATATCACCTCTACCGTGGACAAGCACGGCTTAGCCCTTCTGTGACTCGGCCGTATTCTAGAATATCATGTTTATCAACACAAAATTTGATTGCATCATGACTGCGATAAGGATAATGAAGACGAAACACAATGCTCCAATTAATGGTTATATTAATTAAATCATAGTAAAAACTCCTTATCAGAATGAGGAAGCCTTAACGAATGTTGCGCAGTTTGTTGTGGTCATCCCATAGGCCACGCTTCGATTGCCGATGATCACCATCAGATTGATGACGTCTCCAATCATCATAAGATATTTCTTGTTATCAGCAATCAACACATTCTCCACATAAACACTGGCAGATCAATGTATCACGAAATTTTTACCAAAAAAAAAAAAAAAAAAAAAAACGAAACATGTATCTAGAAGTATCATTTCATGCTGTCGATATTGTTCGGAGCCTATACGGCCACGTATTTAATGGTTGTGAAGTTCCCAATCCCTTCATAATTTACCGCCACCATGGCCCCGCATTAGAAAAACAAGAAGAAGATATAAACCCAACCATCATTGACCTAGTGAATTGAAACTAGCAACGTGGAGTCTTCTTCCTTCTTGTGCCTAAAGGCTACGAAAAGAGTATTTATAACCTGCTGTCAATTAATGTGAAACAACCCAACCATCATTGACCTAGTGAATTGAAACTAGCAACGTGGAGTCTTCTTCCTTCTTGTGCCTAAAGGCTACGAAAAGAGTATTTATAACCTGCTGTCAATTAATGTGAAACAATACTTTGATATCCCTCTCACGTTCAAGTCACGTGCATGCTCATGAGATTTTGATAGCTTAAAAGCTTGTAATATCATCATACGCACAACATACATCAATCTAGGACTAAATAGCATTCAAATCATCATTTGATTCCTCTCAATCCAGTGTTGACCACTCTAAAATAACTAGCTATCATACAACTCATTTGGTTGAGCTTAAACTAAAAAGAATTCCTAAGGATTTTCAAATAACATCACATAAACTCTTGAAATCAAGTTTCAATTTACAATCAAAGACCGAAAATCACATTCAATTTTCTACCTAAGAGGTTCAGCTAGTGTCATGACCCAACTTTATCCACATTGCGGGAAAAAGTTACCGGTTTGGATGTAATGCCAAAAAGCATACCAACCGCCTTCAATTAGTCACACGCTCTCCCAAAACCTTAACTCGCGCTACATTGGATTCATTATAGGTTCAATTTAGCCTATTATGTTCTATGTGAGACAAGAGTCACACTTGCTCAATGTAGTCTCCTTAGATTTGATGATCCATGAGCACCTTATTGTCTCATGTCTCACTTGCTCAATGTAATCTCCTGACTTTTTGGGCTCTTCACTAAAGATATCCTTGGACAGCTTCTTGAGACCCATGTAACCCCACAATTCATTATTCAACCTCTCTGATGCCAATCCACAGATGTCGATTGTGCACGACAAATGGAGACTGTAGTCTTTGGTGAGTATCCTCATGTCTACATCCCTGCCAACTCCGACGAAAATGCAATTCACGCCGGCGAGGAACACAAGGAACAATTGGGAATGCACCTCGTGTGAAGGGACTGGAAGACGAGGTACGTGTGGCCGACATAGAGATGGAGGGTCATGACCCTACAAACATCCTTGTCGAGCTTGGACCTCGCACACCACACAATATTGAGGCCAACGATCAGTCTACTAGGCTTGTGTCGACGGACTCGCTCAACTTCGCAAATCCAACGGCTAACGATGAGTGGGCTCGCCAATGACCCATCGTGATTTCATCGTCGTATAAGAGAATCATGTGAATAGAAAATTTACCTCTCCAAAGATTGAGTAGAATTAGGAGTTCGTAAAAGAGTAACGGTGCTGACATGAAGAGATCGTGAAATAGTCATAGGCTTCAACGATAACCTAAAGTGGAGTTGAATTAGATTTGTTGAATTAGGAAACTTGAAGTCCAGTGGGGAAATATTTGCATTATGTTATTTTAGAGCAACGGCAGAGATTTCTCGATGTATTTCAATCGAGAATTGAAGAACAATTTGAATTTTCATTCCGTTTGTGGGGTTAATTGGGGTCCAAGTTTCCTAGTGACTTTTCCATAAACAGTTCGGTCTGATTCCTCCCGCCCCCTAAGAACCTGGAATTAGTCGTGGTAACCACTTAAAACCAATCGGTTGTGGTCCGATCCCCACTTAAAACCAATCGGTTCAGTCCCGGATCGGACCAGGAATACCCTTAAGCTACGTTTGGTCGTTCAGATTTCTAATCGGGATAGGACTGGATATGATGGGATATGAAATCTTGGCATTTTCTTATATCCTGTCCATTGTTTGATAAATCGCAGATTAAAGTCGGATATATTCACACTATATCATGTACGTTTTTTTTTTTTTTTTTTAATAAACGGCATATCATTGTAAATGAACTTAAATGTTCATAAACGGAAATGGTGAAAATCTCTCATAACACTATTCCTTAATTTATTTTTATTTTATTTTTCCTCTTTTTTATATTATTTTCTTTATTATTTCTTTTTTCCCCTTTATCATTCTTTAATAAAATTTTATAAAATAGTAAATGATACTAACATACCTAAAATACAAAAATACCTAAAATATATAATAAATATAAATATTTAATATATAGATTGAATGTTTATTATAAGATATAATTAAACTTGAATATATAAATTAAAATAAGATTAATTAAAATAATTTTTTATTTTAATATCTTAAATGAGAATTCAAATATTATTTATATTGAAATATAATTTTAATTTTGTTAATTTAATAAAAAAATTTATTCGAGAAAAATAACTTTTATATTATGGATATTAGAAATCCTATTCACCTTTATCCCACCTCCCCCACGGGATAATTTTATCCCGTCTATATCCCCCTTATATCTGACTTTATCCTGCGAGCATCAAATGTAGGATAGGATAAATCATATCCTATCCCGAATTTTATCCCGACTGCCAAACGCAGCCTTAACGGGAATCACTTTCTCCGTGGAGTTGCTATTTCGTGGGCTTGTATCCATTCAATGGGGAATTCCCTCCACGTATTATTTGTTAACTGGCGCTCCAATTCTGGGTTATTTTTGGCGCTTGAACTTCTCCTGCAGGTTCATTATCTACATCAGTATCCGGAAAAACGTATGGCCCGGTACAATTTTCCTCTACTTACATATCTGTCACTTCTACTACATACTACAGTTGGACTACGAACTTTTATTGTCCGTTCAATTCATGTATAATCGACCAGAACGCATCTTCTTTTGCTGATAATTTCAAATGGAAACATTCTGGCAACCGGACCCTTCTTTTCTCAAATTCGAGCTTTTACTTGGAACTACCTTTACATTTAAAACATCCACCAGAAAATTAATAAAAAGAATTGTTTTCTTGAAACTATTAATATGTCTTTGATGTCGATCGACCTTATATGTTCAAGAGATTTTTCCTTTGGAAAATATTAACAAATGCCCTAGGGGTTCTCGTTAAAAATCATTAATTGTGCTTTCATGCGACTTTTTCTTTTTAAAAAGTTTCGTTTTCAATTTTAAGATGTGTTGATATGCATTATTATTAATTTTAGTAGTCTTAACTAGTATTCCCGAGACACTTGTTGAAAAGTACATTTTCTTATTTTTCAGTTATGTATCAAGCCCATCACCAGCATTGCCGCCACCGGGTAATGCCACTATAAATGCCACAAGTTAAGGAACTAGTGCTTAAACAAACAAGCCATAGAGTCAATGAAATAAGTTATTTCCCACACAATTACGTTAAGCAATTACCGATAAGGTAAGAAAAAATAAGCTCGACACTTGTGAGAAGCACTTTAGCCGTGAGATATGAATGCAAATAAATCGATACAAGCAACTCTCAACACATATTGACATGTTTCGACAAAAACCGATATTTCATTCTATTGGGCAATATTTTTTAGTTATGCCACGCATTATTAGAAACTAGCACATATTAATTAATGAGACAAACTGATTGACATGACATGACAAGAATTGCGACCCCCATTGCAATGTAATGAAATTGCTTAAAACGAGATGACTCAAAAGTATATCCGAAATGGAAATACTAACAAGACAAGCCCACAGGCTTTCCAAGTGTTTCATGCTCGTATCCTCATTTCCTTGAGAAACTTTGTCCCCTCTTGCACACAAGAGATAGCAAGTCGGTGTCGATTTAGATACATGATTTTTTATGGATCAATTCATCTTCTAAATTTCTTTTATCCATTCACTAATTTGAATTCTTCGAAAGTTTCAGAAATTCATTTCTGTCCTAAGATCGTCTCGCTTCTCTTTAAGAGTTGGAAGTAATTGGACTCCTTCGCTTAATTTAAGCTTCATGGTCTCCGGCCCATATTGCGTAGCCCTTATTGCGTGGCCCAATAAAGAGACTTCGAAAGCGTAGAAATTCATGGGAACAGAAATAATGGGTTAAGTGGGCCTACAAAGCCCAAAAAAAAGAGGTTGGAAACTACAATGGGTTGAATTGCTAGAAACATTCTGTCACAGTGTGTCTTAGGATGCCTCGAAATTGCAGCAATAGACCACTGACATGTCACCTCTACCGTAGACAGCCACGGCTTGGCCCTTCTACGGCCCGGCTGCGTTCTAGAATATCATGTTTACCGCCACAAGATTTGATTGCATCACGACTGTGATAGGGACAATGAAGTCGTGAGATAAATTTTACAATGAAAATGCTACTCGTAATTGACATTTGATGAAACATAATGCTCCGATTAATGCATATACGAACTAAATCCTAGTAAAACTCCTTATCTGAATGAGGAAGCCTTATTGAATATTGTGTAGTTTGTTGTAGTCATCCCATAGGCCACGCTTCGATTGCTAGTGATCACCATCTGGTCGACGGCATCCCCAATCATCATAAGATATTTCTTGTTATCAGCAATCAACACATTCTCCATGTAAACACTAGCGAACACATATATCAATAAGTTTTAACCAATAACAATAATAATAATAATAATAATAATAATAATAATAATAATAATAATAATAATAATAATAATAAGTATCTAGAAGTATCGCTTCATGCCATTGGTATTGTTTGAAGCCTTTACAAAGACATCAATGGTTGTGAAGTTCCCAATCCCATCTTAACTTACTGCCACCATGGCCCCCACACGAGACAATTAATAGAAAAGCAAGAAGGAAAGGTAAATCCAGCCATTGTTGGGCTACTCAGCTTAGAAACCAAAAGAGCAACACTCAACATGTATTGACATGTTTCAACAAAAATCGATATTTCATCCTATTGGACAATATTTTTTTAGTTATACCACGCATTATCAAAAACCAGTACATACTAATTAACAAGACAGATCGATTAACATGGTACGACAAGAATTGCTACCCCAATTACAATGCAATGAGATTGGTTAAAATGAGATGGCCCAAAAGTATTTCCCAAAACGAAATACTAACAAGATGAGCCCACGGGCTTTTCAAGTGTTCCATGCTCCTTCCCTTATTTCCTTGAGAAACTTTGTCAACCACACCAACCCGCCGCCCCCCTCGCCCTCACGGCGGGGGCACACGAGAGATGACAAGTCAATGTCGAGTCCATAAGCACTTCTCAAGTAGTTAGGGTTAAAAGTATATCCACTCAATTGCATGAAAAGCATTCATTAACTTGTATAGTTTTTTTGCCCAGCGGTAGTTTCATCTTATTTGAAGAGAGGTGCACCCATCAAGGTGGTTTTCCTTACAATTTGCTTGTTTCACCAGATGATCAATGATACGAAAAGCATTTTATATAAAGCAATTGTTTTTTAGTTTAGAAAAATTAGTCAACAACAAAAGCTTTTATCGTCACTCGGGAGGACGGTAAATTTACCTTACCATCACACGACCACATATCGCCTACACTATCGATATCTCAAGTCAATTCATGCATCAGCCTAGAAAGACTCGATTTAGATGCTGAACGTGTCTCTTGCGATATCTGAGACCCTTAGACAATGTATTCTTCTTTTATCATCTAACCCATAAAAACACTTAACTTACTCCGACTGCAATTGGATCAGCTGTACTATGATGTCATTCTGCCATCTGGTACTGTATTTTTCTCAATTCAAGTCCCCTTTCGTGGAAGAGTAAAAGGCAAACCACATTCTCTCTCGCCTTAGTAGAAGTCAAATATCATACAATAGCCACTACAGCCCGCGAAATCACCTGTTTAAGCTTTCTACTAAGGGATCTTGGCATTTCACCGTTGTCTCCTACTCCATTCTACCATAAGTCTATGACAATCAAGCTGCCCAACATATGGCCCCTAATCCAGTTTTTCTCGAGCACACCAAACATATCAAAATTGATTGCCATATTGCTTCAGAAAAATTATACACTAGCATCGTACATCTTTGTCGCGACCTAAATTTCGGGTGCACCACTTAAAACTAGATTAATAGACTACTAAGTTTTTAAACTTAGCCCGGGCTCTCCCAATCCCATACCAAATCGCGACTTAAAATTCAAATATTTAGTATGCAAAAGACTATTATCTAGAAGTCGCCATTAATCGGTTTACGGTAGATCGATTAGACACCTAAGTAAAATAATGGGAGAATTAATTTACTCCTACGAACCAGAGACTAAAGGTACGGGGACTTGGTTACACTAAATTTCTCTAATGCCCTTTCGATACCATTTCTTTTTAATTCTCAAAAATGTTTTTGCATGCAACTTGGATTTATTTTAACATATATTATTATCATGCAAATATGGTGACCACACGGATGATCATCCACTATTAAATACTCAAATAAATAAATAAATAAATAAATTGCATCACACAAAGCAAGCAATCAATTTTTTGGGTTTTCTTGAAAATTAGAATTCTTTTATGAAAATGCATTTTTTAACTAAATGACTTAATCTTATTAATATGCAAATTCTAATTAAATGGGCCTATTATGCAAACTAATTATTATGCACCTCATGACCTAACTTCACTAATGAACAAATTCTGGTTAAATGATCCTATTATGCAAACTAGTTAACATGCACCTAGTATTTTTGCATTTTTTTTTATTGAAATTCAGAATTTATGAAAACCCTAATTAATCTATCTAAAAAGGGATAATTTTCTAATTTATTCTAGGGATTAATTTGACTTAAACCCTATCCTATCTTAGAATTTTTTTTTTTGGGAAAAATGAGATAATTAAAATGTGCAAACATTATCTAAAACCCTAAAAAAATTATTTAGGTTCAACCCTAACTTATTTCTAAAAATGCAATCCTAAAAATGTAATCCTAAAAAATTTTCTAATTTACTAAACCTACATGTCTAATTTACTAAACCTATATGCTCATGCGGAGTTTTGATTTTTTTGATTTGATTATTTGATTTTTTTAGTTTTTTTTAAGATGAGTAATTATTAAATATTAAGTCTAAACAATCAATGTAATCAACAAATAAAGGATTAAAGTAATCGAAAAAATAATCTGTTGTCTCACAGGTCAAATTAACGATTATTCTAACCCTAATTATCACAACAAAGAGGTTCGAAATAATTAAAAATTTGATCCGAAACTTACGGATCAAAGTAATAATTATATTGATTCAACAATTAAAATACTATCAATAAACCCCAAAAATTAATATAATTAAAAAAATAATCCGACATATTACGGATCAAATTAGTAATTACAATAATTTTGGGAAAACCCCTATGGATAATGCCTACAAGATTTATAAAAATGAATATTGACATCAAATATTACAACTTAAATAGATAAACTAAAAAAGAACCAAAAAAATGAGACAAAATAAAATAAAATAAAAAGAAAAAGAAAAAGCTAAACTACCTAAAGGGGGAAAACGACGGTGGACGGCGCCGACAAGGGTTGGCGCGGGCGAGGGAGACAGCCGGTGTAGGAGCTCCGGCGAGGGCTGGGCGGCAGCAGAGGCGCGGCGGCGTCAGGCTCCGAGGCAAAGGGGATCGGTCAGGTGCGGGGTGACGCGGCCGGCGGCGGAGGCGCTCGGGTGCTCGCGGCTGTGGAGGCACCGTCGTCGGAGTTCGGGGGCGTTCGGCTTCGCTGGTGCAGACGCGACAGAGGTGGCGCGACGGCTGAGTGACGCTCGGACGGAGGTATAGGCGATGTCTGCAGAAGCAGAGGCGCGGGCAAAGGCGCTATGACCGGCGGACGGGTTGCTGCGGGTGCTCGAGCAGAAGGCAGAGGCGCAATGGCTCGCGGACAGAGGCCAGCAGCGGGCGGCGCGGGGGCTGCGGCTGGCGAAGCGGCAGCAGTGGAGGCGCGGTGGGCAGCAGCGACACGGGCAGCTCTTCGAGGAAGATGAACAGCAACCCCTTTTTCTTTTCTTTCTTCTTTTTTTTCTCTTTCTCTCTCACGTCACTCACTGGTCTTCTCTCTCTCTCCTTTCTCTGTTGCAGCTGACTTTTTCCCTTTTCTCTGCAGTTTTTGAGGAAAAGAAAAGAGAAGTGGCTCTCTTTGTTGACCGAATATGGACGAAGGTTCGCTCTGCTTTTTTCGAATTCTCTCCCTCTTGCACGAATTTTCCATCACGAATTCTTTCTCTCCATTTTCTTTGAATTCGCCCCCACCTGTCATGAAAAATAAGCCAATCTTTTATAGTGATTCGAAATGGTCTGTTTATATGGCATTTCCTGAGTTATCATTTCTTGTCACATTAAATCAAATCTGTATGATTTGACATTCAGCTCAATTCTTGCTTATTTTTCACTTGATTTCAAAATTGTTGCTGCGTTTAATAAAATCTAGACATCCATTAGAATTCCATATTTCCTTGCATAATTCAATCAAATCAATTTCTCCCATTTTCATTTTTTTTCTTTTTATTTGTTCAAAATGTAATTTTATTTTTCCAAAATTAGGTGTCAACAATCTTGCCATACCTACCATCAATCAAGTTGCAAATGTGCTTACTAAGGTGCTAAGCAAGATCAAATTTTCTTTCTCTCCAGCCAACTAGGGATTTAAGACCTTCACATGCCATCTCGAGGGGAAGTAATGTAAAATATTTCGTGATTATGCCAACTCAAGATCGTTTTGTACTATGCATGATATGTATCTTTTGTATCTCTTTTCCACATTTTGCAATCTTTCACAAAATTACACTATCAGTTAAATGAAAAGTGCAAAAATTTTCATCATATGTTTCTACAATCATGACACTTAGGGAAAACTGTCGAAAAAATCATAAACCCATTACATTTATTCCAATTTAATTCTAAACATTTTAATGTTACTTATTTAATTCTAAACATTTTGACTTGGTGACGATTCAGTCCTAAATCTTTTAATGATGTCAATTTAGTCCTAAATTTTTTAAATTGGTGTCAATTAAGTCCTAAACTTTTTGACTTAATATCAATTCAATCCTTCTAGCTAATTTGGTCAAATTTTGCTAATGTGGATACTAGCTTACTAATGTGACATTGTCGACACCGACATAAACAATTTTTAGTAATTTTTAATAATTTTTTGATTTTTTATTATTTTTTCTATTTATTATTATTTTCTTTTTTTTTTCCTTTTTTTCTCTCATTCCTTTTTCTTCTTTCTTTGGGCATTGGCCGGCCTCCGGCCATGGCTGACCAAGCTAGTTTCACCTGGCCAAGGCAAGGCCGACCCTCATCTGGGCGAGGGCAGCCTCCACGAGGGCACTTGTCACCTAAGCGAAGGCGATTACCGGCAAGATCACCCTAGCCTAGGCGAGGGCCAACCGCACTAGATTTGGCCTGAGTGAGGGCCGACCTCACCAAATCTAGCCTGCCTCACCCCCTTGCCCCAGCCAAGTCCATCGAGGCCAACCCTCACCAAGGCTCAACTTCACCTTGGCCAAGTAAAGCCAGCCCACTCAAGCATGCTTGATGGCCAACCATCGCTTGTCAGCCAACCACCACCCAAAAGAAGAAAAATAATTAAAAAAAATTAAAAAAAAATCAAAATATCACTAAAAACTATCCACTTTAGCATCGGCAATGCCACATTAGCTAGCTGAGGTCTACTCCAGCAAAATCCAAACAAAACTAGCTAGAATGACTAAATTGGCACCAGATCAAAAAGTTTTAGGACTAAATTAACACTAATTTAATAGGGTTTAGTAGTAAATTGACATCATTAAAAGATTTAGAACTAAATTGGTATTAAGTCAAAAGGTTTATGATGAAATTGATAATAGTAAAAAGTTTAGGATTTAATTGACACTAATACAATATATTTGAGACTTTTTTGATACTTTTCCCCTTACACTTATGTCACGTTTCCCCTTACACTTATGTCACGTTTTATTGGCAAGTCTTAAAGACTTCATTTTTCAATAATGAAATGTATTATCGAATAGTAGTCAACTTAAATATAACGGGGGGATTGTATGATTTCTCTCAAAATAAGGGCATCCTCATTCCACATAATTCTCGTTTTGAGCTTCTAATCTAACATGCTACTGGACATTAGATCCGTAGCAATTGATATTTCCTCCCGGTTTTTAGGCGACACGCTTTTTGCCATAATGGCATTGTAATATTCAGTCTCGATTTAAAGGAAAAAAACTTTTCTTTGAGTCACACATCTAGGTTATGACAGAAACCTGTCTTTTTAGTTCTCATTACTTTTGTCCAAAGTGAAAAGAAATAGTATAAATTTAGAACTTCCAACACTACACCGCACCACGCTTAAAAAAGTCAAAAGTGGACAGAAATAGTTAAAAATTCTACTGTCCTGAAAATCACCCTTGATGACTATGACTATATACAGTAAAGTTGAAGAGCTTTTAACTTCAAAAGATAATGTCGAAAAGACCGTCATTCTTGAAGGCCAGTTTTTCATTTGCTTAACCAGCATGACTTCTCAACCAAAAAAAGAAAACCAGCAAGACTTGAATGACACTTAAAATAGGAAGGATGACAGCTTCTTCTATGGTTATCATCTCCAACACAATTTATCAAGTTAGGCCCAAGAATAATCACCATTTTGCAATTATTCGACGCAATCATGGTACATATTTTCTAATGAAAGACTTGACCATATGTTAACTTCACAAAAATAGTTATATTATGTGAAAGTTTAAAAGAACTCCATTTTTGCCTATTTTCTGTATTTACTATAATAATTAAATCTTCATGTCATTCCGTGGTACGTGTGACTTCTATCGCCTTAGCTAACTTGTCGCCAATGTTAGGAATTAGTAAAATAAGTATTTCCTGAGTTGTCGTATGGTATTAGGTTGATCCATGCCTCTATAATGTTAGGATATCTTTTCGATTTAATATTTTAAATTGGATTATTTAATTATATTTTATTATTAACCCTTCTTTAAATTGAATACGCGATTCCGAAGAGTTGGATCGCGAGTGTGAGTACGCGCGTTTCTTGCAAAGACATTAATCCTAGTGGCAAAAATTAAAAGAGGAATCGAATCACCATGATATGCTGTGCAAATCTGAGAAAATAGTCAACTCTTGGGCGGTGATTTGGTCCTTAAAAAAATGGGAAAATTTCTTGGGCAGTGAGATCATAGTCTATGTGCACATCAATTTGAACATTCTCATATAGCCAAAAAAAAAAAAATCATTATTTTAAGAAATGAATTGAAGTTGTCATTCAGTTCAAAATTCTCTTTGCGTATCCTAATTTATAAAGTTTAATGCGTTGTTCCAAAGGGACGTCTCCAATGAGTCCTCCACCATGTGTTGCTTTTTCATTGACTATCGGATTCTTATTTTTAATGGATTTATATAAGTTACACCGTCTATGTAGAATACTTTTTTACAAAATGAAAGCTCTCATCTACTAATGGAATGAAATCGTTCACCAAAATTAAAAATTGTATACGTGTCAGCTCCTAAACCCTCCTTGTGTAACTAATTTTTTAGGGTTAATACCCTGAAAAACCCCAAACTTGTACACTTGTGACAAATTTACCCCAAACTATTTTTTTGACCATAAAAAATCTCAAACTGGTACACCTGTGACAAATTTACCCCGACTGACCATAAAAAACCCTAAATTGGTACATTTATGACAAATTTACCCCAAACTAATTTATTCGACCGCAAAAAACCCCAAACTGATAAATTTGTGATAAATATACCCTTCGCTAAATTTGATTAATACCACAAAAAAATCATAAAAATTGTAAACTCTGACAAACGGATCGTAAAATCCCAAATTGGTATACTAGTCAATTGTCACGTGTCATTTAACTTAATAATTTGATAATAAAATTTAACAAAAACTAACAGAAGGTAAATTTGTATAAGTGTATCAGTTTGGGGTAAATTTGTCAAAGGTATACTAGTTTGGGGTTTTTGGTGGTCAAAAAAATAGTTTGGGGTAAATTTGTCACAAGTGTACCAGTTTGGGGTTTTTCAGGATATTAACCCAATTTTTTAATGCTAGTGTACCAAAAGGAAAATATCATGTTTTTGAGTTATCATGTTAAAAGTTAAAACTAGTGAAATTAAAAAAAAAAAAAAAGATAATGAATGGCTAGTGGTTAATTGGGTCACTTATTTCCCCTATAATGAATTGACGGTGCTAGGTGTTTTTTTTCTTTTAACTTTCCGGATTACCGCATTTTTTTTTTTTTTTTTGAGTTTTAAAGTTTTGGCTACGTTTTTCGGTGTGATTTTACGGTTTAAATGCAACATTTGAACTGATTGTTGCCTAATATAACAGAACCATTGCCATGTAATTATACACAAGCAAACGGAAAAGGTTGCCTTAATTTTCGAAACGCCCGCGAAGGATTGGCCTTTTGGGCATCGGAGTAGATTAGCCATGCATTAGGGTAGATGTTAAGAGTCATAACTTTTTAATAAACAGTCACCACCCCTGATATATGTGCCTATTTATGTGATGTGCTTATTCATTGATATAATCATATGTGTTAGTGTAATTAAATATAATACAACACATTCATCTAATAACTTAAACTTTTAGAATAGTTGGTTGTGACTCCACAAAATTTAATATGATATCAAAACCGGAAGTCCTGAGTTCTAATTTTTCCAAACCCCATTTGCCTCCCCAATTAAAATTTTCACACTTAGTACTAGGCATAAAAGATTAAACTAAGCGTGAGAGGGAATGTTAGAGTAATTAACTAAAATATAAGGCTTTCATCTAATAGTGTAAGCTTTTAAAACAGTCGACAGTAATCCTATAAAATCTCATATTAAATCACTCTTTTATTTATAACACGTTTTAGATATCATAAAATTTCCACACTTAGTACTAGGTATAAAATACCACAATATGCATGAGGGGAAGTGTTAGAGTAATTAATACAACGCATTCATCTAATAGCTTAGGCTTTTAAAATAGTTGGCAATACAAAATCTCACAATATGTTAGCTTTATTCAATTGTGGTTATGTTTATAGCACGTGGTTAGATATCATGGATGTCAATGAACATTGTACTAAAATTTGAAATTGAAAGTGCTATTGAGTTAGCTTCAAAATATAAAGGGATAAATACAGTAAAAGTCCTAAAACTTATAACAAAAGTACAATTAAATCTCAAAATTTCCAAAAAGTGTGATCAAGTCATTTCATTAACTTTACTAACTTGATCAATGAAAAAACGTTGACTTGACTCTTTTTTTTTTTTTGTCTCTTACATAGCGTTAAGGTTAATTAAAGCACTAAAATGACATTTTTTTCAATCAAAATCGCCATTTCTAATTGAAGACCTAAGCAAGTTCTTAAAAGGATTACAAGGAAATAAAGGGGAGAAGCCTCTAGGGGAGGGTGACCCCTAATGCTCCTACTGCAAAATGATGGGGCTCATCACTATGGTACATCAAATTGCACATCAATTTGCACATCAAATGATGGGGCTCATCAATTTGACCCCTAATGCTGTCAGCCTTCATTGGAGGTGTCCCTCGACGTTAAATTAAGGAGATGGAGGTAACTCTCACACCTCGATAGATTTTGTGGTTAGGGATATCCCTATAAGATTAGACATGAGCAAGTCCTAAAACTGCTTCGTCTCGGGCTTCTTGCGGATCTGGGCATCCTTTGGGCGTAAAAACACCAAGAGGGTATTCTCTTCTTTGATACAAGGGGAATTAGGCATGTGAGACGTGTGGGCATTGACACATTAAAATAAGGAACACATCAGTAGAGGCCACCATTCCCATATGTCAAACGGACAGACCAGAGATGCCCTTGTAGGAGCAAAAGCTCCCTTTCGTTAAATTTATCAATTTGGTCAATGGAAAATGTTAATGTGACTTTTCTTTATTATTCTCTTTCTTACATAGTGTTAAGGTTAAGTAAAGCACTGAATTGATTTCCTTTTAATCAAAATCACCATTTCTAACGTAAATTTTAGTAAATAATATAAAGAAGTAAAAAGCTAAAAAAATTTAAAAATCAAAAAATAAATAAATAAAGCGGATGGCCTGGCCCTCCTTCTACGGGTGGTTCATATGTATACACATACTTATAACCTTTTTTGTGGTTTTTGTGTTTGTCTTTTTTTGTTGATAAAACTTTTGGATTTCTTTAACCTAATTTAATTAAGACCAGGTAGAAATTAGGATTTGGATCAAAATGATATAGTTTTAATACTTAATTTAACATTAACGCCACATAACAAAGAGAAAGTAATAAAAATAAATCACGTCAACGTTTTCCGTAAACCAAACTAGACAATTGGAAATTTTGATGGTATATATTTCACAAGTTTTAAAACTCGATCACATATTTTGAAAGTTTTAGAGCTCCATAGCACTTTTGCAGTAAGTTTTACGATTTCCATTAAACTTATCCCTAGATGTATTATATATTTAAGGAGAAGGAGTCCAAATTTGTGGTAAGTATTTCCTATAAATATTGGTTTGATTTATTGAATCTTGGAAAATAAGCTAAGGTGGGCAAAACTGTTCTTTTCCCCCTCTTAAACTAGTCATTAGAAATCAAACTCGCAAATGAATGGAAGGGAAATTCTGATAATAATGTTTTTTCACCTCCGTTTCCCAAGGCCTCAAATAAGTCTCGAGGATTCTCTTGACATTTCAATTGGGATCGTGCTAATTTCATCGTTGTACTGGCTCCATCCACACCGTAATGAAGTAGAATGATGAAATAGACACGCATGGATAAGTTCAACTTCTTTTTGTTCTCTAGCCTCTTCATTATTTCCTTTTCTTTTGGTAAACATATATAAAAGTATCTACAAGTTGTGGCTTCTGACATATACTTTCTGCCATTTCTTCAGATTCAAACTAGAGTTTGAATTAGTGATTGGCAAGAGTGCGTGAATCAAATTAGTTAATAATTTTGAAACTATTTTAAGGTGGTTTATATGTAGAATTCGGGCAGCAAATACTAATCTAAAGCCTAGTATCAAGGCTCCATCAAAATAAGGGGACTTGAGGTTCTTGCAAAAGCTATGGATGATAAAGAAAGAACCAAATGAGGGGAGAAATCGACCGTTGCTAGAAGACCTCTAATTCAAAAGGATACTTAGCTTTTTGCTCTTCCATCGAGAAATTGATAAATTCGGAAACATTGTATTTAGTTGCCGCCCCAGGACAGGAAATACATCTTTCAACTTAAGATTTGGGGCAAGCACTCAAACGCCTTAGTGGGTTCATTGACAAGACATTTAGTAACGTTGCTGAGTGGATACTCTGTTCTAATATTTTGGCCAAATTGGTCCTTTAAAAGGAGTCAATTGACATGAGATGCACTCCTATAGTTGGAAGAGTTATTACTTTTGAAGCTTTTGGAAAAGTTACTACTTTTGAAGCTTCTAGAGCTAGAACAAGCGTTTGACGTAACTAACATAAGGTTTGAGGAAGAGAAGTTTTAAGAACTTCGCTTTTTAGTTCTAGATGGTTTTGACAAACTTGAATCTATACAAGTTGATGACTAAGCACTTTGACTTTGGAGAGGTTATCCCTAGCTCGATGCAATTCATTGACAGCGGTATCATCATTCATTACAAGTCATTCAAAGTTGAAATGTCTCAAACTTTGTATGTTACCTGAGGAATTTGATTAATCGGTAATCCTCGAAGAACTTCTTGAGTGCATGAAGGTTAAATTTATAGAATGGAATGAGCAGGTTGTAGAAGTAGCCATAAAGCTCGCCGAGTGGAGCCCCTTGATTCATGGGTACCGTGTCTATTCAAGAAATAGTTACTTTAATCGAGCATATATTTTTCATATGAGGTCCCATCTACTTGATTTTTGCACCTACGCTCATGAGCCGTCATATCATAGCCCGAACTTTAATTGAGCAAATGCTAATGGGAAAGCGGCATAGCAACCTTTGCTCATGAGCCGTCACTCGCGCAAGGTATTGCTAGCGGTACGTCCATTTGTCGTTTAATTATCTTAAATATCTTATAAGAAACTATAAAATGCTTCTCAAAGTCTTGGCTTATCACTGGGAGGCCCTAAATGGACACAAGAGTCATTGCAACTGCACCGGCAAACATGGCCAACTAACCATCCAGCGCTATGTCCATTTGGAAGTACATCAAAATGTCTATCTTGTCCACTCTACCAAATATCTAAATTACTTTGGGTCAATCACAGCATTTCGTATTTAACGAAGAAGATATTACACCATTAATTCGGTTGATTCTAAAAAATTCTTGATTCACAGGGGTATTTTTTCACCTAATTTTTTTTGTTTATAGTGTATTGATGGTGAGAATAGGGTGACCCTTCAATTAAACAATCTATTTAGAAAGAAAAAAATAAAAAGGGTTGAAACCATGAAAAATGTCAAACCAACATGCATATGACAATTTTATCCTAAATTAATTTGTAGGTCACAGAAAACTCAAATCGATACATTTATGATTAATTTATATTAAACTAATTTTTTAGTCACCAAAAACCTCAAATTGATATGCCCGTAACAAACGTATCCGAGACTGATATGCATTTTCATGTAGACTTGCTATGTTAGCGAAATTATTATCATATATCATTCAACTTAACAGTTTCATGGTAAAATTTGATAAAAGTTAACAAATGGTAAATATATCACGAGTGTACTAATTTAAGGTTTTTGATGATCCAAAAATTAATTTGAATTAAATTTATTGTGAGTACATCAATTTGGAATTTTTGTTTACCTAAGTTCAAAGAAAATTTATTATATAGATATTTTTTCATTATATTAAACAAACAAAAAACTCCCATTCCACTTCACCAAAAAAAAAAAAAAAAATCCCATTCCATCGCAATCCATTATTCTGTGATGCAATTTAGTGTCGACACTCAAAGCGAAACCCAAAAGAATCCAAATGATGCAAACGACATACTAGGACGGTTGGAGGTGGGCCTGGACTGGCAACTCGTACCGTCAACCCACCATTATTCCCGTGTGACCACCGGGTTACTTCGACGACTTGAGCGAAACGTAAAACGACAAAGAAAATCGAGACCAAGCCAAGACCAAAACATTAAAACACCGGAACGGATCGTTCGACAAGACCCCCTCGAACTTTTACTGTGTTGTTGAGATATTTCCAATTCCGATCACCAAAGCCTGAGCAATCTGCGATGGAACTCTACCTCGTCCTCTTCCTCATCTCCCTCCTCCTCTTCCTCAAACCCTTCCTCCTCCCATCTAGACCCAGGAACCTCCCCCCCGGCCCGGCCGGCCTCCCCTTCCTCGGCTCGCTCCTCCAGCTCGGCGCCCGGCCCCATGAATCCCTCTTCAACATGGCCAGGCGCCACGGCCAAGTCATGACCCTCCGCCTTGGCTTGGTGACCAGCGTCGTCGTCTCGTCCCCGGAGGCCGCCCGGGAGACCCTCCAGAAGCACGATGAGAACTTCTCCGACCGGGCGGTCCCCGACGTGATCACCGCGCAGCCGAACCCGGAGTTCACCCTCGCATGGGTCCCGGGCGACCAGCGGTGGCGGGCACGGCGCCGCGTGTGCAGCACCCAGATGTTCACCGCCCAGCGCCTGGACGCCCTCCAGCACCTGCGCCACCAGAAGGTCCACCAACTCGTCACCCACATCAAGAAATCCTGCGAGCCGGGCAGAGAGGTCGACATGGGCAAATTGGCCTTCGCCACGACTTTGAACCTCATGTCGAGCACCATGTTCTCGATTGACATCGTCGACCCGGAATTCCAAACGGCTCAGGAGTTCAAGGACCTGGTGTGGAGGATCATGGAGGATGCCGGGAAGCCGAACCCGTCCGACTATTTCCCTGCGGTCAGGCGGTTCGATCTGCTAGGCGTGAAGCGGCACATCCAGCCGGCCTACATGAGGTTGCACGAGATATTCGACGAGATCATCGACAAGCGTTTGAAAGAAAGGGCGACGGGCTCGTCGGAATCATCGAAGAGCGGGGATTTTTGGATGTGCTTCTGGATCAGTGCGAAGAGGAGGATTCCGATTTTACCCGGCAAAGCATCAAGCCAGTGATCCTGGTAAGTGAAGATCAAAACTTAGAGAACATGAAGCAGAGATCTTTACTAAAAAGAAGCATGTACTCATCAGAGCTCCCAACCTTATTATTGAAAAGTCAGCTAAAACATTTATTGTCAGTTTTTGGAAATTTTTCCATTATTTCTCCATTATAAGAGGGCAAATTGGGGTTTTCCTATGCCTTTAACTCCACCGCAAGACATTAGCCATAATTGCTACTTCAATAGACAACGATATTTTGTCAATCTATTAGCTACTCCATGCCTCTCTATAAGAGTAAAAATTGTGTTTTCATATGTACGTATGTACATGAACTTTTGTTTCTGGTGACAAGGCAATTTATTGCTAGTGGATTCGAATCCAATTTTGATTTGACACATGATCAAGCTATAGCTACCTTGTATATAGATCATAACCAGTCGTGCACTCAATTATATTTTGTTATATCACTATAATGTTCCACACATTTTGCAAAATAAAGAGAACTTGGTCATTTTCCTTTTTAAACTTGAGGCAATCACTCATTTTCCTATGAATCGTGCAGACTAATTGCTTAAGTGGTCATTTTGTGAAACATGCTTCTTTCTTCAGTTGCTAAACATCTAAATAGCATCGAAACTAGATCACCATAATTCACAGGGACTCTTAAACAATCTTCATTAACATTGTGGTTGGTTAAGCGAATATGGTAAAATTTATGCATGGGGGAGAATCTTCCAATTTTTGCTGTTAGGTTGTGATTGATAATGATAGAATGGCGCGACTGGTTCTAATTCACGAATTTATGTTTTTTTCTTTGACTAAGCAAACCCTAAAATTTAGCGTAGGTTAGATAAAAATCAACACGGTACCTAAAGCTTTTACATAGTAACAATGCATAAAGCATGGTTTCTGTTAATCGCATTTTCCCTGGTTATAATAAACTTTGAAGGGTCGTTGAATATATGATAATACATAGGAGAAAGCGACAACCATTTAAGAAAAAGGGACGTGGCAATCTTCCCGATTGATGTTGTCTCTTTCATCTATTAATTATAAGATTACGATATTCAACACTAGTATTAAATTAATCGGTTGGTGAGAGTTGCCTGGCATGTCTAATTATAATATTAGATATCATTAGCTATGTTCTTTTTTTTATATTAGGTAAACTGCCATAGAGATCTTGTATTAGTAAAGCTAATTAGACCTAACATCTTTGACGCCCTTGTTCATGAAAAAGTTATCAGAAACGGACCATATTAGAGTCAATTAGTTGTTAGCACCAACTAATTTCTGATGGCGGATAGAATTTTCGAAGAAAGTGAAAATTTAGGATGGATTATCAATGTACTTAACGCAGGATCTATTCATCGCCGGAAGCGACACATCTGCGCTCACAACGGAATGGGCGATGGCGGAACTCCTACACAATCCGAGCCTCCTCCAAAGATCAAGAGATGAACTCACTGCGGCCATTGGCACCGAAAGGCCGGTTCAAGAGTCGGACACTCGCCACCTCCCGTATCTCCAAGCCATCGTCAAGGAGACGCTCCGTCTGCACCCGGCGGTGCCTCTCCTCCTCCCTTACAAATCCAAGAACGACGCGGAAGTGTGCGGGTACGTCATCCCGAAAGGCATGCAAGTCCTGGTGAACGCATGGGCCATAGGGCGGGACCCGAGCTATTGGGAAGACCCAATGTCGTTTACGCCCGAGCGGTTCCTGGGGTCGAACGTGGATTACAAAGGCAGGGATTTCGAGTTTATCCCGTTCGGTGCAGGCCGGAGGATCTGCCCCGGATTGCCGCTCGCTGTCCGGATGGTTCATCTCATGGTGGCTTCGCTGGTTCAATCGTTTAATTGGAAACTTCCTGAGGGAATGGCGCCCGAGAGTTTGGATATGCAAGAGCAATTTGGTGTTACATTGAGAAAGGCCACACCTTTAAGAGCAATTCCTAGTTTGGTTTGAAAAGGAAGTTGTTGTAATTGATCCTTGATGACTTGATTTGGCGTTTCGAAGAGATTTTAAAGGACTGTTTGTGCTTCCAAAGCTTCAATCAACTATGATTCACTTGTTTAGAGTTCATTTGTAGTCTACCATGCCACTTAGTATGTGACGGATTTTACGCCTTCCGTGTTAAAGACGTGCAAACTCCCAAGAGCAAGGTTGAAAATGGTCAAAAATGTGTTTTTGAAGAGGAAATTGAATTGTGGGAAACTAAGCATCGTGGAAAGTAAATGGAAGAAATTAAACAGCAATTACAGGAAATTGAAAGGTGTTTATATACATTCGAGTGGAAACACTAAATGACGCCCTACACGAGTATTCATAAGCAACATTGCAAAAAGAAACTTGGAGCAAAAACTGAAACTGAAATCTATAGACATGTAAAAACTAAATACGACATGAAATGTAAAAGGACGCATTTGCGAAAAACCGAAAGATAATGAAGTTGGTAATCTATTCACACCTAGATAAGACATGAAATAACTTTAGAGCTGTCTATAAATGCCTAATTTTCTATATGACCCTGGGACTCACTTTACACACCCAAAAAAACATTTCCCCCAACCGGCCGCTTTGACTTCATCTCCATCTCCAAAACCACCAAAGCCCACCTACAAAATTCATCAACCACCTGACTCCTCCTGACCGATCTAGTAAATAGGTTAGTGACAATTCCAAGATAATAACAAAGTAATAATAAAAAATCAAGTCGCAATTAATTGGATTTGAAGGAGTTTGCGTGAAACGAAAAGGGCCACCTCGTTAGGAGACTATTTGTGTCCACCTTGCAATACCTTAGCTCTCTTGAGTTCTCGACTTGAGCCGGTCACAACAGAGTCTTACCATAGGCTGAACGGATCCATGCACTTATACTTCGCTTAGGCAGTTCCATCTTCTTCCAACTGCTTTCACAATCTCCTCCATGCATATGTCACGGGCCAATAGTTCCTTAGTTACAAACAACCCGTGCGACGCCTAGTGAGACAAGAACACCATTGGGCACGGTATGGTCCGATAACAGAGATACTATTTACCATATTGTTCTTAGGAATAACTGTAGAAGAAAGTCTGATCTGGTGTTCTTGACTCACTAGGCATTGCACAGGCTATTCCACAGTTAAGAAACCATCGGCCCGCAACACATCTAGACTCTTAACTGTTACCACGATCTTCCCACTTTTCCCTACGGTTTTGGCATCGCCTGTCACCATCTCAGCTCATTATGCATATCCTCCGAGACAATACCTCAGCTTGCGACTGCCATGCAAGTCGAGAATTAGTAGGTCTTCGGTTTCTTCCTCCCTCTCCCTTGGTCTGAGTTCCGTTGCTGGTCGAGGATCTTGTTGGGTTGAGTTATTTGCAAAGCCGAAGGTCATTGGATTGGGCCTTATTCAGTAATACTTACCAAAAATCAAAGGCCCGATGGTCATCCTTAGGGATGATCATGATGATCTGGGCTTGCAATAGGATTGGGCTCTTGCTGTTGTTCGTGCGCGTTAATCCAGCTTAAATTTCAGATTGATGAAACAGTTTAATTGTTAAGAAAATGAAAATACTGTTTTCATATGACAATAACATTTGGATGGTGTCACGACCTTACCTCGGGTGAACTACCTAGGTTTTGACTCATAGATTACTAAGCCTAAACTTAATTCACGATTTATGTTCAAATTCTTAACATGCAAATGATTTTTTTTAATTAAGAGTCGCTATTAATCTATTTGTTTATGGGTCGATTAGAAACCAAGTAAAATAATGGGAAAATTTCTTCTCTTCTACAAACCAAAGATTAAATGAGTTTGAAGACTTTATTACACTCGATTACTCTAATGCCCCTTCAATACATTTTCTCTTTTATTTTCAAAAATATTTTGCAAATAGCTTGTGTTGATTTTAACAAGTGAGGTAGCCATGCGGGTATGCAACCATTAATTAACAATTAATAAAGTAAGGCAACAAATAAATTGTAAGCATGGGGAGGGACTACTTAACTTGATGCAACGCAAACATCTATGGAATTAGTTAGAAAACCACATTTATCAACCTAAATATGATTTCTAATTAACACACAATTTCATTTGAATCTTTTTCGGGCTTCTTTTATTTAAATGAAAACTAAGCTATATGTCATGCAAATGGCCTAATTCTAATGATGGACAATTTCTAATTAAATGGATCTAACAACAATTACTTGAATGACGTGCATTTTATGAACCTAATTCTATATGACACGCGAATGACATTTTTGTATTTTTATTAAAATTCGTAATTAAAAATACTAAAAAAATAAAAATCTACCTAAAGTGAGATATTATTTATTTTAAGTTAGGAAATATACTAACTTAAATCCTATCTTAACTCAAAAACTTATCTCAACAAGCAATTCAATGTGTTCTGATTAAAAAAAAAAAGTATCTAATTATTTTATCATGCAATCCTATCTGGGAAATGGGATATGTGCATTAGAAGTCCTAAAATTTGTCATGAAAATGCAATTAAGTCCTAAAATTTTTCAAAAAGTGCAATTAAGTCCTAAAACTTTCAAAAAATATAATCAAGTCCTAAAACTTATCAAAGTGGTTCAATCTAAGTCCTATTGATTGAACTTTTGTGATAAGTTTTAAAATTTTATTGCACTTTTTGAAAGTTTTAGAACTCAATTGCATTTTCATGATAAGTTTTAGGACTTCTAATACACTTATCTCCTGGAAAATCAATGATAATCTACATGATATGCAATGCAATCTCTTTATTTTATTTCAAGAATGAAGAAAGTAATCAAAGTATTCAAACCACTCACAATCCACAAAAGGTATCATCCAATCAATTCAAATGTGGAAACAATATCTAATCATCCAAAGCGAAGAGCCGACATCGAGGTGCCACAGCTTCCCGTCTATGTGAACTCTTAAGGAAGATCAGATTGTGATCCCTAGAGTAACTTTTATCCGTTGAGCAACGGCCCTTCCACTTGGTGCCGTCGAATCACTAAGGCCGACTTCGTCCCTGCTCGATGGGTAGGTCTTACAATCAAGCTCCCTTCTACCTTTGCACTTGAGGGCCAATCTCCATCTAACCCAAGGAAACCTTTGCACCCCTCCGTTACCTTTTGGGAGGCCTACACCCCATAGAAATTGTCTACCGAAGACTGTCCCTTGGCTCATAGGTCCTGACACAAGGTTAGAATTCTAACTCTTCCTGAATGGTATCTCACTGATGGCTCAGGGGCCCCCCGAAAGGAGGCCTTCTTCGCCTTCCACCTACGCTGGCAGGAAATGCCCAAAGCTAAAGTAAAGCTTCATAGGGTCTTTCTGTCCAAGTGTAGTTAGTCCGCATGTTCACAAACATATCTATTTTATCTAGTTTCTCTCAGAGAGAGTGCCCAGATCGTTACGCCTTTCATGCAGGTCGAAACTTACCCTACTAGGAATTTCGCTACCTTAAGACCGTTATAATTATGGCCACCGTTCACTGGGGCTTCAATCGCCAACTCCCCTATCATTAGGTCACCAACTTTCTGGACCTTCCGGCACTGGGCAAGCGTCAACCCCCATACATGGTCTTACCCCCATACATGGTCTTACGACTTTGCGGAAACCTGTGTTTTTGGTAAACAAGTTGCCCAGGCCTATTTTGTAACTATAATCGATAAGTTGATCTTAAAACTTAAAAGATCAAAATATCAATTTTAAATATTCTTGCGGAATCAATGATTCCATCCAAAACCTAGATATAATCCAAAATTATATATGATTGTGAATTACGAAACAAGTCCCAATGGGTATTTGCCTATGCACAGTATGTATCGGATTATCAATTCGGGAAATAAAAATATCTTAAAATCAAATTTAGATGAGATTTTACCTAATTTCGCAAATATGCTTCCAAATTTGAATTTGTCAAAGGACAGTTTGCGAGCGGTGACCGACGAGCTCACGACCGAGGACGATCGCAGCGGGGCTCCTAGTGGGGGGCTTTCACAACGACCGGCAATGGACAAACCTTGCAATGAAGAAACGGCAAAGTCAAGCCGTGATGGAGAGTTTGGACTGGCAGATTGCAAAGCCGCTCAAACTTGTTGGACAGTAGCTGGACGTACCACTGTTGACCAAGGATTTGCTGAGTAGTCTAGAAAATACTTGTTCTTCGCCCAAGGAAACCACCCACCTAACTAGAGTAGCAAGCAAGCAACGACCGAGGCAATGACTGCTAGGCAATTCCGAGCATGATTAGAAACACTGGTCCAAGAGTTCGAACGTCGAGTACTGCTGGAAGCTAACTAGGAAAAAGCCGCCACAGCAAATTATAATCGCCGAAGAACCTGCGGAGAGATGGACTGCTGGAATGCCGCTAGTATGGTGAAGGTCGTGCAAGGTGAGCTCCGAGACAGTGAACTTCGCAAGTAACTAGGAGGTGCAGCTACAAGGGGAGGCTGTCGCTCGCTTTAGGCGTTGACGACAACCTGCGAAAATAGAAACGCAAGTCATGGGACCATCAAGAAGCAGCAGCGCGAGGCTCGATCAGGCTAGCGACAGCACAATGGAGGATGACCTGGCGTTGTAGCTTGAGCGGGAACAGCGAGCTCTGCGGTCAGCAGCAGGAATCGTGGGTGACGGAGCAACCGCCTTGTAGCGTCAGGGACATTCTCGATTTTGCCGGCCACAAAACACGGGTCGTCCTTGAGGATGGAAGCGGCAAAACCAGCGCAACAACACTGGGGTTAACGTCAGGCTCGCATCAGGGGTGCGACGCCGGGTGAAGAGTTTGAGGAGCTTGAGCGTGGCTATGGAGGCGTACGATTGAGGAAGACAACTGTTTATCTCCCTCTCTTTTCTCTCTCTCTCACCGTTCTTTTTTCCCTTCTCAATCTTGGCTACCGTATTCAATGCTTGTCCTCCCACATGCGTGTAGGACTCACCAAAGGAATGAAGCCAAAATTACTTTCCTCTTTTCGATCACTTCTCCACGGTCAAGATAGAATCTCCACAATTTTATTTTATTTTCCTCCCTTTCTGCTCACGCTCATGGACGTGTGAGATTTTCCTTGTCAGCACACTCTTTCTTGTTTTAAAACAAGAAATATATCACTCAATATATGACCTTTGTTGACCAATCCTCTCTATATATATATTTTCGTTGCGCGCGAAGAGACAAACTTGCAGATCTTTGTTCTTTTTCCTTTTTCTTCTTTTTTTCTTTCCCACAACTAAAGGATTCGGCCCCCCTTAAATATCATGCACATTTCAAAACTATGAGAAAAATATTGACAAAATCTTTGTGCACATAATCAAAGAAATGGGTTGGCCAAATTCCTTTAGCCATGGGCTTGGTCAACTCGCTAATTTAATGCTCAAAATCATCAATTCAAACCCAATGCAATAATAAACGCTCTTAAATGCAATTTAACATTAATATTTTTATTTAGGGGTTAAAAATTAATCCATAATTTTCTATGTAATAAATAAATAATCAGGTCGCCAAAATCTAGGTGTCAATAGATGGCTATGGATAAAATAAGTCAGGTAAAATAGAAAAGCTATATAAAATATTTTTGTTTTTCATAATTGATATATCTACTTGTCTTTATTTTTGCATTATTGGACAAAAAAAAGCCGATGCCTAATAATATATGTCTTCTATTTGAAATCATCTTTTTATCTTATGTTATTGTGAATTTATTAATGCTCAATTGAGAATGATGGTCTTGTCTTGTATTCAGAAAAATAATTGTACAGTGTTATCAAGACATGAGTTTTCTTATTAATTATGTGTTCATTTAATTTATATTTATTTTAACAGGACGGCTTACAAGTGAAAAATTACACCTGACACGAATTTAAAGTTTAATTAGTACTTAACTTGCCAAATGTTTTTGCAAACTGATGTGTAACCAACATTTTGTGATTTCGTGTAAGTGAAGATCACTTTTGCTTAGTAAACATTCGGGTAAAGTACACCAAGAGTTAAAAAAAAATAAAAAAAATAAAAAAATACACCAAGAATGCCAAAACTTGGCTTAGGTGGACATTTTAGTATCAAAAGTTTCAAAAGGTACTCTCAAGTATCATTTTTTAAAAAAGTGGGACACTTCAGTCCCAAGTCTGGCAAGAGTAGCCAGAAATTCGACTTGATATTTTTTTTTTAATAATATATGTGATCTACGTGGCTTACTGGAAGCTAACTCAGCAATGATCTAACAAAAACGATGCCGTTCTGCCCCAAAATTGAATTTTAACATAAATATTAATAATAAAAAAATATTTAAAAAAGGAGAACTATGGTAAGCATTCACTAAGAGCTTTGCACAACCCTCACCGCCGATGCCCTACCCTTGTCGGGGAGGCTCGGCGACAATGGAGCGAGTGTCGGCTAAGGTCATTGGGCCCTAGGTAATGGCCAACAACCCTAGCCGCCACAACCAGCGACGGCCGCCACAGCCAATGACAGCCTTTGGCCCCTCTAGGCAAGGGCCGACAACCCTCGCTGAATCTCGGAGAAGGCCACAACCCTCACCCCGACCATGGTCACCGCCACTAGGTAGTGGCCGATGACCCCGCCAACCTTTGGCGCACCGTCACCAACCATTTCTAGCAAAGCAGAACGGCAAGGAAGGCTAGCTGTCACCGAACATGTTCCCCTTCTTCTTTTTCTTCTTTTTTTTTTTTTAGTTTTTTAATTTATTTTAATTAATCTTTATATTAAAAATCAATTTTGGGGCCACATCAATGCCAAAATAACGTCGCTTTGCACTTATCTAGCTACATCATCGCTAAAACAACATCATTTTGCACTTATCTCATCGAAAGAATACCACGTTGGCAATTTGATCAAAATTTCTCACCGTTGACACTTAAGTGTTCCATTTTTCTCCAATTTTGACATTTAAGTGTCCCCCATGCCAAATTTTGGTACTCCCGGTGTTTGCACCTTGTAAACATTCAAATGAAAGAAAAGACTATAAATTAGTAATGTTCTTTGAGTTAATATCATCCTAAATCGGTACATTCATAGTGCATTTATTTTAAACTAATTTTCGTGTCCCTTAAAACCCCGAACCCATGACAAGTCATCCATCCAAGAGCTTCATCCAATATACTTTTAAATTGCGGACATGAAAACACACATGGAAATCAACTTATTTGAGGTGAAAATTCAACATAAATGACCCTCCTAAACAACAGCATTTTGGGAAGCCAAATCTTCAAAAATAAAAAGAACTTATTGATCGTGATTGATCAAGTTCATCTTATGGATCCCCATCCAGCAAGGAAGAGAAGATCGTGGAAAGAGTCTTGAAATTTCGGCCACCTCAAGGCGAACATTCAAATCATTGGCAACACATCTCTTTGCAAAATTTGCCATGGAAAATGCGAAGTCCAAATTATAAATATTTCTTGAGTGAAGAATCTACGAAACCTCGCAAATTCCCCCTCACCTCATCTCGTTGAACACCCTCTTGATGGCCACAAACACCATTTCCAACAACTTCCCTTCCATACAAGCCTTCTCTCATGTTTTGGAAATATGCTAAAATTCCTTTGCCCTAAGATTTTGGTGATTTGGGTGACACAAAAGGAACAAGACTAATTTTGCCCCAATTTCCAATTTCAATTCACCTTGTTCGTACCCGCCTACCCCACAGCGACAACGTTCAAAGAGCCATTTATGTTGAATTTCCACATCTAATCCACCTCAGACGAGTTGCTTCCCTCATATGCTACCACATCAACAATTTCCTAAAGATATCTAATGAAAGCTAAAAGAAAATAGATATGTCACATGCGTAACAATTTAAATTTTTTTTGTAACACAAAAATAAGTTTGGGATGTATGGTAAGATCGACAATGTGTCTTGCGCCTTCTACGGGGAGAGGCCAGATTCCATCGATACTTGTTTTTTGACTGTCGCATCACTGCCGGCCTTGCCTTCTTTTGGACAGCTAGGTGCAATCTTCCCTAGCGGAATAGGTCCTGGTCGATCAATCTCCAATGGGCTTTGAAGTTCATTTCAAGCAAAGATTTCTACCATTGTATTGCCCGGTTCTCTTTTGGTGCACTCTATCATATTATTTGGAAGAAGAGAAATAGTATTCTGTTTAGAGAGGAAGCTTTGGCAGTCCCGGCCCTAAAAATCACCTTCTTAAAGTCGTCACGGACAAGGTCTTGACGTATAGGAAGGTGGAGGATTGCCCTAGAAATAGAAGGTTGCAGCGAAGTTGGGGAATGGAACCCTCCATTTTCTCTCTTGGTTTCCCAGTGCCTCCTCCTTAGTCCATGGTGATAGGATTTTGCTGCTGCTGCAGTCGTGTTTGGTCCTCTGCTCACTACTGGGGAGCCCGCCAATTTCATAGGTTGCGTTCGTTGTTTGGTGGTCTCCCACTGGCTGCTATCAGGGTTCCGCTCTTCCCTGTGTAGCTTGTGGCACCCCCGAACGGCCCCTGATCCACTAGGGTCGTCACAGTTCGCTTACCCTTCACTCATCCTGATAAAATATCACTCTGATACCATAGAACTATAATAGGTCCATAAGTCCTGGGGGTTTATATCATTTAGATCGGTCCCTGCGCAGTTTATATAGTGGAAGCATATTCAACATCTCCATATTCCATATTCAAAAACAATGCACACCAACTAAAACTTTTTAAAAGATAAAGCCAAACACTTTTATTTACATAAGCTTGATAGACATCATCAGTCAGAACACCAAAATTTGACGTGGTTTTTCTATACCCGGCTACATACTCGAAAGATAACTAGCTACACTGTCTATCAGTCAGTGTCGACAGTCCAAAAATGCTTCATCTGCTAACCGTCACTCTCGGTCACACCCAGCCCGGTCCGTCAGCTGGCGGCGGCGGCAACATCCCCAGCATGATCCCACCACGGTGGACGTGTACTGACAGAAACTCCTAAATCATTGGGCCATCAAGTGTACCGATGTCATATATGACTAGAACCCGCACTCAAATAAAAACCAACCCTCGTATCTCGAGGTGATGATGCTCCGTATACTCACGTCGACCGGTATGCCATAGAATGTGCCGGGGGTGACTGGTAGCAGAGGCATATCTCTTAGTCTGAAATGTTAGTCCCTAAACGAGGTGAGTACAACCACTCAGCAGTAAAAGATTCATTAAACTATATCACGCAATACCATCAATACTTAGATTCATGCATAATAGACAAAAACAGGTAATCAAGGGGTAAATATGCATCAAAATCATGAAATTCTTTAATGCAATGTCTAAATGCAATTTCAAAAGAATCAAAATGCATCATGTCCAGTTACACAAGTCTCGATCATAGGGCCAAACTGTAGTGACACATCCCATTCCATGCCATACAATTTAGTCCAATAACCAGGCCACACACACTCTTAATAGAATCATCAGTTTTATCATTTAAAAGGTTTCATTCCCCAAAGGACCAACGTTTGCATCCCTCTAGGATTCCGCACCCAACTCTAGCGTCGCGGAAGCCTCTAGCATTCAGTCACTTAGGGCCACCGAGCATCCGGAGTGTATCGCACCTCCAGGCATCTCGCACCCCACCTGGCATCACAAGGAATACCTCCGAGGCTCACCATGAGAATGGTTACCCCGGCCCTCCGGATTTACGTACCGACTAGCATACAACCGGGCATCCCGAAGCTCCCGAGGAAAAACCTCCAGCATTCAGCCAGTTAGGGCCACCGGGCATCCACAAGGCATCAACTCATTCGATCCTTTGGGCATCCCGACTCCCGGGGCATCGTTGACCCGAGGGTCCAACGACAACAATTAACATATTAATTTCCAAAAACATGTTCAATGCTATGACATTGGAAATCACATGAGTTTCATTGAAATCTTTGGTGTTGAATGATATGCCAAAAATCCATCATGTCCAATAACAACTCAAGATGCATTCATCTTTTTGAAACAAGTTGAGCAAATTCGGAGTAAAACATCTTAAAAACCAAAATGCACAGTTTTAATAAAATTTCGGAATAACCCCTAAATAAATTCAGAAAATTATGAAATTTTGGTATGTTATAGATGAGACCTAAAGGAAGAAATTTCGTGAGGGATACTAAGTCAGATTCGTTGTGTATAAAGAGTACTAGTTTGCTGTTTCCTTCGAAATTCTGCAGTAACTTTCAGGTTCAGTACCTACAGAAGAAAATTCGTTTCACCACCTAAATCTTGTCCGTTTGTTCACAAATTTCGATACGTTATTCCTAAGGATGTGCCCTACAACTTTCATTTAGGGTTCGAAATCCAATTCTATGTATAAAATTACAGAAAATTTATGGAATCATCAAAGGTCAAGCTGTTCTCTACAAAACAGTGTATTGATTTCAATAGATTCACTCCTATCTTCATGTTTTTACATTAATATGGCTATATTTAGATGTCTAACTCAATCTAATGAGTATTCTATTATGTAAAATGGTTCCTTTTCTTATCTTCATCATTATAAATCAGAGCGATACAACTAAAAAGACTTTCTATCTAAATTTCTCTAAAACAGAATCGGTACATATGGTTTTCTTCATTTCTAATTCAATCAAACCATTTGTTTCTCTACCAATCTATCTTACAACACTTCAAGTCTCTTCCACAGCATTTAAGAACACTTTCAGCAAGTTCTTATTAACAGAGAAACCTTCCATAGCTCGGCTCAAAGCATATATTCATCCCTAAGCTCACTCATCTCAACATATACCACATCTTTCCACTCGGCAACCATTTCCTCACCTTACTCAATCAACACAGCCATCTTTCACTAAATTTTTGAGACAAGCAAGACTCAAAAGCAATATGCAATGATTTCTAACTTTAATCTAGTTCTCATCAAGCTCAATCCAACACAACACAGCAACAATACATTTAGTCCTCCACAGAACAGCACTCAATTTTCATTTCAATCATCCAAAAATCCACATGCAGCTCCCAATTCTGCATTTTCTCACATCTTCCAGCATTTCACCAGATAATTGTAGCATGCAAAAACATAGATCAATGAACTTCCACTTGCCTCTAGCTCTTCTACTCGGTTGCAAGCAAAACAGGGGCTCGGGGGGTCTCGGGCTCGGCTCAACGGCGGCGAAGACCGGTAGTAACAACGGTGGCAGCACTGTGCTCGACGGAAGGGCGACCTCCTCCTTCCTCACTCCGTGCACCCGCTTGCCACTCACACTCGCTCTCTCTCTCTCTCTCTCTCTCTCTCTCTCTATCTCCTTGCTTACTTGATTATTTAATTTTTCTTGCATACAGGTGATCCGGTGGCTTCAAGGGAGAGAGACAGGTGGAGAGTGGCATGGCAGCAGTGGCCCCCATCCCCTTTCCGATTTCCCCTCCTCTTTGTCGACAATTAAGGGGGTTCTTGGGCTTTTTGGGCCTGCAATTTGTGACCCAAAGGTCCTGATTAAATGGCCCAAATTCTCCAAAGATAAGTCCTTAAATTTCTACACAAAATGAGGCATTTCGGTTTTCATAGAAATCAACTAATATTCCCTTAATCAATTTGCTTCATGTACAAGTACATGACTGAAGTCCTCACGTGGAGAAGGGGTTCGACGGGAGAATTACCAAAAAGTCCTAAACCTATTGCAATTGTCTTAATTCAGTCTAAACTTTTTTTTTGGCCAATCAGTCCTAAACCTTTTACTTTTGTTCCAGTTCAGTCCTTCCGGCTAAAATTAGCCGGCCGGCGCTGACGTGGCAGTGGCAACAAGTCTTAGGCGAGTTTTTTTTAATAATATTTGATTTTTAAAAATTTTTATTAATTTTTTATTAATTTTTTTTTTTTTTTTTCCCTCCTCCCTCCTCCTTCCTTGGGCTCCGGCGACCGGCCAGCCTGGCCGGTCGCCGGACTGAGGCGATCCGGCGGGGGATCCGGCGGGGCCCCCGCCGGATCTGGCGAGGAGGCCTCGCCAGACGCGACGGCGAGCCCCCTCGCTGGACCTGGCGAGGGCTCGCCTCGCCCAGCGATCGCGAGTCGAGCCCTCGCCAGATCCGGCGAGGGGGCCTTGCCGTTGCTGGGCGCGAGCTCACCTCGCGGTCGCCGGGCGAGGCGAGCCCTCGCCAGACGCGACGGCGAGCCCCCCTCGCCGGATCTGGCGAGGGCTCGACTCGCCCGGCGACCGCGAGTCGAGCCCTCGCCAGATTCGGCGAGGGGGCCTCGCCGTCGCTGGGCGCGAGCTCGCCTCGAGGTCGCCGGGCGAGGCGAGCCCTCGCCAGACGCGACGGCGAGCCCCCCGCCGTCGCTGGGCCCGAGCTCGCCTCGCGGTCGCTGGGCGAGGCGAGCCCTCGCCAGATCCGGCGAGGCGAGGCCTCGCCAGATCCGGCGAGGGGGGCTCTCCGTCGCGTCTGGCGAGGCCTCCTCGCCAGATCCGGCGACCGGCCAGGCTGGTCGGTCGCCGGAGCCCAAGGAAGGAGGAGGGAGGAGGAAAAAAAAAGGAAAAAAAAAAAAAATTAATAAAAATTAATAAAAAATTTAAAAAATTCAAATATTATTAAAAAAGCTTTCGCCGGCACCCGGGCTGCTGCCACGCCGCCGGCAATTTTGGCCGGAAGACTGACCGAACAAAAGTAAAAGGCAGGACCGACCTTAAAAAAAAAAAAAGCTTGTGACTGAATAAGACAATTATAATAAAGCAGACTTTTCTGGCATTCTCCTGGGTTCGACCGAGCGGCATGGTGATAAAATTCATTTCCTCCTTGCCGAATCGCTCAAAGAAAAGATGTGCATGGTCCTCATGCACGGTCCAACTTCTCAAAATTTTATTCATAAATTCGGCATCCGTGTTCCTCATGCATGGCTGAATTCCATCAATCGATCGAAGTCCAAAGACTTCTCTTGTTGCACAGTTGGTCGGTCCAATAGATAAAAGAAAACATGGCCATTGCATATTTTAGGGTCGTTGAAATTTTCGGATGCCACATAGCTGTTGTTCCTTGCTTCAGATTGGCTGGGGATTTCGCTGCTAGGATTGCGATGCTACTGCGGTTCACCAAGTTAGAAGTCTTCCTTTGCCTGGTGTGGTTGCTCGCGAGTCCTTCCTCGCCCTGTTGTTGACTGGGTGGTGGCCCAGTTGTTTTGTTTGATTGTGGCTGCTGCCTAGCCTTTTCTTCTTTGTCTAGTTTTATGCCGCCTTTCGTGTGGCTGTTGTTGTTTTACTCCGCCACCCCTCCACTCGTTCTGATTTGTTATCATTATGAGTATAAGTTTTTTGTGCCGGACCTTTTTGTATAGTTTGGTTAAAACTCAATATATTCTTACATTTATCCAAAAAAAAAAAAAGTTTGGGATAGATATGTCTTGGTCATACCAGTTTATGATTTTTTGTGGCACAAAAATTAGTTTTAAAAAAATGTGTTATGAGGTTTTGATTTATGATTTTCGGTGATATTACCCTTTATCTCAAACCCTCAATAGTTAGTTAAAGTCATTGATTTGGACGAGGCCAATGAGTCACATCTCACTCAAAGTAATCTAGAGGCTCAAACTTGCTCCCCCTTGAAGTAGAGTCCTATTTGATGCACAGGTTCCATCCTAATTCCAAGATTTGTCAAATTAGGTTCGAATATTAATATTACTTAAGAAAATTCTGAATAGGTATTTCAAACCCAGAAAAGCTCTATGACCTCCTTAAGCTTGCTCAACTACATACAAACGCATGATGTGTGCGTATGTACGAGAGCAATACCAATACATAACACACTAGTGTCTCATATACACATGCTTTGTTGACTCCTCTAGACCATGATGTTCAATTAATTCTCTTTTCTCCTTCACTTTTCTTGCCCACCTCTGGTTGTGGTGTGGCCAATCTGAAAGGTTGTGCTTGCCAATATAACCACCAGAATACTGCATTTTTTTTTTTTTTTACTTCTTTGCTAAAGATAGAATGCTAGAGTTCAGTCATTCCATTCCATGCATTCTCTCAATCGAATGAGTACAAAATTTTACCCCAAACCTTTATACCTGTCATAAAGTTAGACCAAACTAATTTTTGAGTTAACAAAAAATCAAACCGGTATGCCCGTAACAAATTTATCGAAAACCGATGTGCATTTTCATGTAGACTTATCATGTCAATTGAGTTATTGTTATGAATTGTTCAACTCAGCAATTTCATGGTAAAATTTGACAAAAGTTAACAAAGAGTAATTACATAACAAATGCATTAATTTTAAGGTTCTTGATAACTCAAAACTAATTTGAGTAAATTTATTGTAGGTGTACCAATTTGAGATTTTTTTGTTACTTAAGTTCAAAGTAAATTTGTTATATGGATATATCAATTTGAGATTTTTTATTATATTAAACAAACAAACAAACAAAAAACTCTGATTTCATTGCAATCAATTATTTTGTAATGCAATTTGGTGCTGGCATTAAAAGCGAACTCAATAGAATCCAAATGATGCAAACTATATACTAAGTCGGCTAGAGGTGGGCCTGGACTTGCAACTCGTTTTGTCAACCCACCACTATGGCCGCCAAATGGATGGGTTGGGTTGGGTTTAAGTCGGATCGAAAATGGTCCAACCTATATCAACCAATTTAATCCGTTTTGACTCATTTTTATGCAGTGTAAATTTTTTAACCCATACTTGACCCAACCCATGCCCAATCCATACTCGACTTGACTCATATTACTAACATATTTCCATATTTAGCCAAATTTAGGAAAACTATTGTGACTTTTTTTAAAGATTGTATTGCTAAAATACTTCCAAATCTATGAAAGGTTATTTCTTATGATTTTTTTTATAAATGACATTGCTACTCTTTCATTAAATACAAATTTAATGGACAATTTTTACAATTCTTTTTAAAAATTGAGGCTCTCTTTTTTTTGTGAAAAATATTTTTACGAAGTCATGTTGTCAAAAAATAACAATTTTTTTTAATTTACTTGAAATTTGAAAATAAATTAAAAAAATTGAAAAATCGGATTGCATTCCTTTTAATATTTTTTATTTTTTCAAAAAAATCGAATTTCTAATTATTTTAATTTTAAAAGATCGATTTTTCTATTATTTTTCTTTTTCCTTTCCTTCGTCGATCACCTAGCCAGCGAGCGACAACCAGTGAGCCGAACCTTGCTGGCCTCAAGTGAGGCTCCATCTCACTAGATTCGGTGAGGTCGAGTTCGTTGGAGCTCGCCCAAGGCCGGCAAAGCGAGCTCGAGGCTCGAGCCTCGCCAGTCCTCATCAAGGTCTTAGCCTCGGCAGATCAACGAGCTCGAGCTTGCCAAGCTTTGCTGGATCGGCGATGCTCAAGCCTCAACAATCCTTAGCCAAGTCTCGGCCTCGTCAAAGCCAGATCAGCGAGGCTCAAGCCTCACCAAATTTGAGCTCGCCAAAGCTCACCTAAGCTCGACAAGCTTGATTCTCACTAGATCGACGAGGCTTGAACCTCGTGAGTTGTTAGCGAGGTCTTGGCCTCACCCGATTGGTGAGCTCGAGCTCACCTGGCCAGCTATCACTGTCACCAACCACTAGTGAAGGAAATGGAAGAAGGAAGAAAAAAGAAAAATAAATAAAAGGAAAGAAAAGAAGAATAAAAAATAACTTCGATTTTTTAAAAATAATTTTATAAGAGGAAGAGAGAGTGTGGGTAAACCTAATGGGGTGAGTTAATGAGTTGAAAATGGATTTAAACTCAACTCATTTAAGATAATTTATTTTAGCTTTTCAGTTTATAACTCATTTAAGATAATTTTTTCAAAATTGAGCGACTCATATATCACCATTCTGACGCCCCTAGTACATCCCGAATCACCAATCCCGGTCATGGTCAGTAATAACCGACACGCGTGGCACCCCCGCGTTACGCCGGCGACTTGAACGAAATATAAAGACAAAGAAAATCGAGACCAAGCCAAGACCAAAAAAGTAAAAAAACACCGGAACAGATCGTTCGAAAAGGCCCTCACGAATTCTACTTTCCATAACTGAGACATTTCCCTTTCCGGGTCCCTCTAGCATGACGGGACGTTTTGCTAACGGTGGAAGGAGCCAACACGAAACTTTTCTTTCTCCAGCACGAGCATGTGGAAACTTGCACAAGAATGGGAAAATGTGTGGTAGAGAGTTCACCGTTTGTTTCATAAGCTAGCGGTGCTATTAGCTAATCATTTCCCTGTCCAATTCCCATCACCAAAGCCGCAACACAACAGTCTGCAATGGAACTCTACCTCTTCCTCTTCCTCTTCCTCATCTCCCTCCTCTTCCTCAAACCCTTCCTCCTCCCATCTAAACCCAGGAACCTCCCCCCCGGCCGGGCCGGCCTCCCCTTCCTTGGCTCGCTTCTCCAGCTTGGTGCCCGGCCCCATGAATCCCTCTTCAACATGGCCAGGCGCCACGGCCCGGTCATGACCCTCCGCCTCGGCCTGGTGACCAGCGTCGTCGTCTCGTCCCCGGAGGCCGCCCGGGAGACCCTGCAGAAGCACGATGAGAACTTCTCTGACCGGGCGGTCCCCGACGTGATCACCGCGCACCCGAACCCCGAGTTCACCCTCGCATGGGTCCCGGGCAACCAGCGGTGGCGGGCACGGCGCCGCGTGTGCAGCACCCAGATGTTCACCGCCCAGCGCCTGGACGCCCTCCAGCACCTGCGCCACCAGAAGGTCCACCAACTCGTCACCCACATCAAGAAATCCTGCGATCCGGGCAGAGAGGTCGACATAGGCCAATTGGCCTTCGCCACGACTTTGAACCTCATGTCGAGCACCATGTTCTCGATTGACATCGTCGACCCGGAATTCCAAACGGCTCAGGAGTTCAAGGACCTGGTGTGGAGGATCATGGAGGATGCCGGGAAGCCGAACCCGTCCGACTATTTCCCTGCGGTCAGGCGGTTCGATCTGCTAGGCGTGAAGCGGCACATCCAGCCGGCCTACATGAGGTTGCACGAGATATTCGACGAGATCATCGACAAGCGTTTGAAAGAAAGGGCAACGAGCTCGCCGGGATCGTCGAAGAGCGGCGATTTCCTGGATGTGCTTCTGGATCAGTGCGAAGAAGAGGGGTCCGATTTTACCCGGCAAAGCATCAAGCCATTGATCCTGGTAAGCGTAGATCGAAACTTAATAGTTAATGAAGTAGAGATCTTTACTAAATAGAAGTATGTACTCATCAGAGCTCCTAAATCTAATTATCAGAAAGTCAGGTAAAACAGGTATCGTCAGTTTTCAAAAAAATTTCCATTAATTCTCCATTATATGAGGCAAATTGGGTTTTACTATGCCTTTAACTCCACCGCAAAACATTAGCCATAATTGCTACTTTAATAGGTAACGATATTTTGTCATCTATTGGCTATTCCATGCCTTTCTCCCTCCATGCTTATTTATCAATCTATATACATAAACTTTTGTTTCTGGTGATGAGATAACTTATTGCTAGTGGATTCGAATCAAATTTTGACTAGATACATGAGCAAGCTATAGTTGTCTTCGTATATATATTCTAACCAATCGTACACTCAATTATATTTTGTTATATCACTCACTAACTCAATTTCAACGAATATTGTCCTGCACATTTTGCAAAGTAAAGAGAACTTGGCCATATTTCTTTTTAAAGTTGAGGTAAGTACTGATTTTCCTATGAATCGCAAGACTAATTGTCCAAGTGGACATTTTGCGAAATGTGCTTCTGTATTTTCAATTGCTAAACATCTAATTAGCATCGAAACTAGATCACCATAATTCGTGAGTACTCTTAAACAATCTCCATCAACATTGAGGTTGGTTAACCGCATGTGGTAATATTTATGTATTGGGAGAATCTTCCACTTTTTACTTTTGGGTTATGATTGATAATGATAAAACGATGCGATCAGTTCAGATTTATGTATTTATTTTTTTCTATGATAAAGCAAACCCAAAATTTAGCGCAGGTTAGATAATAATCAACATGGTAAATTTTGTTTTAACATAGTACCAATGCCCAAAACATAATTTCTGTTAATTGCATTTTCCCTGGTCATAATAAAACTTTGAGGGGTCGTTGAATATCTTATAATGCATACGAGGAAGCGACAACCATTTAAGAAATAGCAGCGTGGCAATCTTCCTGATTCATGTTGCCTCTTTCATCTGTTAATTATAAGATTATGATCTTCAACACTTGTATTAAATTAATCAGCAGGTGAGAGTTGCCTCGCATGTCTAATTACAGTATTAGATATCATTATATATATATATACATGTAAACTGCCACAGAGATCTTGTATTAGTAAAACTAATTAGACCTGACATCTTTGAAGCCCTTGTTCATGAAAAAGTTATTAAAAATGGACTATATTAGAGTCAATTAGTTGTTAGCACCAACCAATTTCTCATGGCGGGTAGAATTTTGAAAGACAGTGAAAATTCAAGATGGATTGTCAATGTACTTAACGCAGGATCTATTCATCGCCGGAAGCGACACATCTGCTCTTACGACGGAATGGGCGATGGCGGAACTCCTCCACAATCCGAGCCTCCTCCAAAGATCAAGAGAAGAGCTTGTCACTGCCATCGGCATCGAGAGGCCGGTTCAAGAATCGGACACTCGCCACCTCCCGTATCTCCAAGCAATCGTCAAGGAGACGCTCCGTCTCCACCCGGCGGCGCCTCTCCTCCTCCCTTACAGATCCAAGAACGATGCAGAGGTGTGCGGGTACGTCGTCCCGAAGGGCATGCAAGTCCTGGTGAACGCATGGGCCATAGGGCGAGACCCGAGCTATTGGGAAGACCCATTGTCGTTTACGCCCGAGCGGTTCCTGGGGTCGAATGTGGATTACAGGGGAAGGGATTTCGAGTTTATCCCATTCGGCGTGGGCCGAAGGATCTGCCCCGGACTGCCGCTCGCTGTCCGGATGGTTCATCTCATGGTGGCTTCGCTGGTTCAATCGTTTAATTGGAAACTTCCTGAGGGAATGGCGCCCGAGAGTTTGGATATGCAAGAGCAATTTGGTGTTACATTGAGAAAGGCCATACCTTTAAGAGCAATTCCTAGTTTGGTTTGAAAAGGAAGTTGTTGTGATTGATCCTTGACGACTTGATTTGGCGTTTCGAAGGGATTTTTAAGAACTGTTTTTTTTTCCCAAAGCTTCAATCAACTATGATTCACTTGTTTAAAGTTCATTTGTAGTCTACCACGCCACTTAGTATGTTACGGATTTTACGCCTTCCATATTAAAACGTGAAAACTCCCGAGAGCAAGATCGGAAACGGTGGAAAAAAAAAATGTGTTTTTGAAGGGGAAACTGAACTGCGGGAACTTAAAAGGAATGGAAATTAATGTGCGGGAAGCGTAAGCTGCGGGATGTTAAGCATCGTTGAAAGTAAAAGCAAGAAATCAAACTGGAACCGAGCAGCAGTTGCAGGAAATTGAAAGATATTTATATACATTCGAGTGAAAACACTAGATAACGCCCTACACGAGTATTCATGAGGAACATTGCGAAAAGAAAGCTTGGAACAAAAAATGAAATTGAAATCTATAGATGTGTGAAAACCAAATAAATGTAAAAGGACACATTTATCAGAAAATCAAAGATAACGAGATTGATAGTCTTTTGATACCTAAATAAGACAGGAAATAACCCTAGAGTTGTTTATAAATTTATAATTTTCTCTCTCTCCTCGGGACTCACTTTACACACCCGAAAAGGATTTTCTCCCGAGCAGCTGCTTTGACTTCATCTCCATCTCCAAAACCACCAGAGCCCACCTACAAAATTCATTAACCACCAGACTCCTAACCAGTCTAGTAAATAGGTTAGTGATGATTCCAAAATAATAACAAAGTATAATAAAAAAAAATCAAGTCAGGATTAGTCGGATTTGAAGAAGTTTGCAGGAAACGAAAAGGGTCACCTCGTTAGGAGACTATTTGTGTCCACCCAGCAATCCCTTAGCTATCTCAAGGCCCCGATTTGAGCCGGTCACAACAGAGTCTTATCAGCTGAATGGATCCTTGCGCTTGTACTCTGCTTGGGCAATTCCTCCTTCTTCCAACTGCTTCCATAATCTCCTCCATGCATGTATCACGGGCCAGCAATTCCTTGGCTACAGAACAACCCATGCGGTGCCTGGTGAACTAAGAACACCATTGGGCGTGGTACAGTTCAATAACAAATATGCTACTTGCCATCCTGTTCTTAGAAACAACCATAGAAGGAAGTCTTACTTGGTGTTCTTGGCTCACCAGTCAAGAAATTGCCGGCCCATAACACATGTCTGGACTCTAACTGTTATCAGGATCTTCCCACTTTGCCTTGTGGTTTTGGCATCGCCTGTCACCATCTCAGCTCATTATGCATATCCTCCCAGACAATACCTCAGCTTGCGACTGCCATGCAAGTTGAGAATGAGTAGGTCTTAGGTTTCTTCCCTCCCCTCTCTTGGTCTTGAGTTTCGTTGCTGTTCGAGGATCTTGCTGGGTTGTGTTCTCTGCAAAGCCGAAAGTCATTGGATTGGGCCTTATTCAGTAATACTTACCAAAAATCAAAGGCCCGATGGTCATCCTTGGGGAAGATCATGATGATCTGGGCTTGTGATAGGAATGGCCTCTTCCTGTTGCTTCTGTGCGTTGATACAGCTTAAATTTCAGATTGCTGAAACAGTATAATTGGTTAGAGAGAGAGAGAGAGAGAGAGAGAACTGCTTTCATATGAAAATTACATTTGGATGGCTATGGATAGAAAAAAAAAAGCTATATAAAAATCATTTGTTTTTCGTAATTGATATATCTATGTGCCTTTCTTTTTCATTATTAGTGAAAAAGGCAGTGCCTGATAATATATATGTCTTCCATTTGAAATCATCTTTTTATCTTATGTTAATGTGAAATGCTCAGTCGAGAATGATGGTCTTGTCTTGTAGTTAGAAAAATAAAAGTAAAGTGTCACTAAGAAATGAGTTTTATTATTAAGTTTATGTTCGTTTAGTTTATATTCATTTTAACCGGACGAGGTACTTATACTTGCTTAGATTTGCATTCCCTTTGCACATTGATGTCAGGCTCTCCCAAACAACAGCTGAGCTTCTCCACGCAACAATAGGCCCTCACTAAATTTCTTGGAAAGTCTTGCAAGGGCAACCCTCACGTAGCCCTTTTTAGGCATCACTAGTAGCCAATCATCGCCTAAGACCAGTGAAAAGGAAAAAAAAATGAAAAGAGAAGAAAAGGAAAAAAAAATTTAAAATTTTTGAAAATTATTAACAAAAATTAGTCTTAGATATATGTATCACGGAATATCAATTTATAATTTTTCTTGATATTATCCCTTATCAATTAGTTAAAAGTGTTCGGATTGGATGAGGCTGATTTCAAGTCGGAATCACATCTCACTAAAGTAATCTAAAGGCTCAAACCCACTCCACCTTAGTAGAGTCCTATTTGATGCCCTAGATAGGAGGTTTGCTTTTCATCCTCATTCAGAGATTAGTCAAATTAGGGGAAAATTACCCAAAAAGTTCTAAAACTATTACACTTGTATAAATTCAATTATAAACATTTCAATTATGTCATTCAATCCTAAACCTTCTGACGATTTATTAATGTACTTTTTCAGTCAATTCTAACCTATAAATATTAACGTGGCAGCCCAATTAACATCAATCATCCCAAACATTGTGGACAATTTTTGTTAAACTTTTCTGAATTTTTTTATTTTTCTTATTTTTTTCCTTTCTTTTTTTCATTTTTCTGTTATTTTCTTCCTTTTAGCCAATATTTGTTCTCGTTGACGACTGGTGATGCCTAGAAAGATTGTGGAGGGGGTCACCTTGACTAGGCAAGGCCGTCCCTTCCCTATGGCCAGCAACAATAGGCCTCGCTAGTTTAGGTAAGGGCAACCCTTGTTAAAGACTAGTGAAAAGTTTGTGACTTTTTATTTGTGAGTAATTTTTCCATCAAATTAAGTTCGGATGTTAATATTACTAAAGAAAACTCCAAATAGGTATTTCAAATGCGAAAAAATCTCCCTGACCTCCCTGACCCTGTTCAACTGCACACAAGCATGACATGTGTGTATGTACTAGAGCATTACCAATACGTAGCACACTAGTGTCTCTCATACATGCTTTGTTCACCCTTCTTGACCATGATGTTCAATTAATTCTCTTTTCTCCTTCCCTTTCTTGCCCATCTCTGGTTGTGGTGTGGCTAAGCTTGAAGTTTGTGCTTTCCAATATAACCACCAGAATACTGCAATTTTTTTTCCTTTTTATTTTTAGCTGGAGATAGAATGCTAGAGTTCAGCCATTCCATACACTCTCGATCGAATGAGTACAAAACTCTCATGGGGGGAAGAGGGCCTCCATAACCTCTCACGCCATTCCACAACCTTACACTCCTCATCTTGAGCCAGCCAACCGCGTCACGCCATGTGTCCTGCCAAATATCCAAACCGCATCAAATGCCACCAAGCTTTTCCATACGTTTGCATTAATCTCTCTCAGAAATATTCTTCATGAAGGCCATTTCTCAAAATTTAACTGTGAGAGAAATATCTTGTATAGTAGTAGTTTTACTTTTCAACGATTGTTTCAAAGAGAGTCTATGCAGCCCATCTAGGCCACCCATGTTCCTTTCTCCTGCCACCTCAAGATCACCTCCCAAAGTTTTGTCCGGACCAAGGTGTAGCCACAGAAACTCATCCCAAAAGGACACATAAGCCTCCATCCGTCAAGCTGACAGTCTTCATTTTTGTATTCCATCAAAAAGACACTGTACCTCACTCTCCATCCAAAATTCACCTCGCTCAGGAACTTGTGTTCCAAATTGGTTCATCAAAACCAGAGGCCATTCTATCCAAGAACCTACCTGGTATATACCCACCAACCAAGATCATATAACAACTCTCGCCCTGTTCAAAGACTTAGAATTGCTCTCTAGGCAGAGAGAGGGAGGGAACGAGAATCAAGAGAAATGGCGGTTTGTACAGTCTACACAACCCAATCCTTCCACTCGACATGCTCAGTCTCCACACCCTCCAAGACCCACTTGGGGTTCAACCAGAAGAAGCAAATCTTGTTCTACAACAGCGGCAAGAAGGTCACCAACAGAGGCATCGCCGCAGTCCCATATGTGATCAGGTGCTCAGGGGACACGCTGGTGATTGGCCTAGCAGCTGACTCAGGCTGTGGCAAGAGCACCTTCATGAGGAGGCTGACCAGCGTCTTCGGGGGCGCCGCCGAGCCGCCGAAGGGAGGCAACCCGGACTCGAACACCCTCATCAGTGACACAACCACCGTGATATGCCTCGACGACTACCATTCCCTGGACAGGACTGGGAGGAAAGAGAAGGGAGTGACTGCACTTGACCCAAGGGCCAACGACTTTGATCTCATGTACGAACAGGTTAAGGCAATGAAGGAAGGCAAGGCTGTGGACAAGCCTATCTATAACCATGTCACTGGCCTCTTGGACCCTCCTGAGCTCATCAAGCCTCCCAAGATCCTGGTCATTGAGGGACTTCACCCAATGTAAGTCCTATCTTCAGATTGCAACTCTCTTCTTTCTTCTCTCTGTTTAGAAGATGGTCTAATAGTCATCAATTATTCTGCACCGTTGAGAAGGATTAAACAAGCTGATATGTTGTGGATTCTGATTTAGAGTGTAAGTAGAATTATGTAGGTGGACGGCAAGAGTTTTGAGTTTTCGGATAACAAGAGATATCAGAAACCAAAAATAGTGCCTCAAGCAGGATTTTCTGTGGCTAAGGAGGATGCTGTGTCCTTATCACCTTTTTTTCTGATGGGCCTCGCACCGGCCCAATTTCACTCCCCGCCCCTTCATTTATGGCAAACAGACTGAGCTGAGGGAATGAACTCTTTATCAGTCCAAGGATAGACTCAATTCTAATTGAACCATAAAAAATTTCAGCAAATTACAGCCTAACAAATCGTGGGCTCCCATGTTTCTCTTGAACCTTAGAATTAGGTTGCATTTAGATCGTGGAAATGTGATTGTCTTAATAGATTAACAAACTCACGAAGTTGCCATGGAATATGTACTCTACCAAGATGTGGAGAAGATGATGATGAAATATTTTTCAACTATAACGTACTCCATAGATCAACTATAAGAAAATATACCACGGTAATTTTACGCAAGGGCAGTTCATTTATGAGAAATAATAGAAGACTTATGCACCCGCTCTTGGATTGATGTTCAAGACCAAAGGAAACTAACATAATTATGCATGTTCAGGTTCGACCAGCGCGTTAGGGACTTGCTGGACTTCAGCATATATTTGGACATCAGCAATGAGGTCAAATTTGCATGGAAAATCCAGGTACTTGATCTGTTTCAGGGAGAAGCCTGCTATTGTTTCTCCTGCTAAATTCATGTCCTGTAATCCTAAAATAATCGATGAATTGCAGAGGGACATGGCCGAGCGAGGACACAGTCTCGAGAGCATCAAAGCTAGCATTGAAGCCCGAAAGCCAGATTTTGAAGCCTATATAGGTGAATCAAAATCACTCCCTAAACTACACTGCTGCACCTTGATTGGGATTGATTCATCTCATATAAATGTACTAGATTTCGAGATTGACCTTTGAACAAATTCCAACTGAAAGGATCTCACAAGTTCCTCCAATTAGGGACACTCTAAAGTGTCATCACCTTTGGCCCTCCTTATAAAGGGGAACAATCTTTCAACTACATTACAGTGATACCCTTTATAGTGATATTAAAACTCCCCTATATATATTCACTCTCTGTACTTATGTTCCCCAAAGTAACTGTTTGATCCGAACCGAAATTCGCTATTCTGATAGCATGGCACATGTTTATATTTGCCGAACATTGCGAAATACTTGCTTTGAAATTTCCATTCGCCATGCCTACGGATAGTGTATTCATTAACATGTGCTTGTTTGTTTGCTTGCCTTTTGCCCAGACCCACAGAAGCAGTATGCAGATGCAGTGATTGAAGTGCTGCCAACACAGCTAATCCCTGGTGATAATGAAGGGAAGATTCTTAGAGTGAGGTTGATAATGAAAGAGGGTGTGAAGTATTTCAACCCGGTGTACCTGTTTGACGAGGGCTCGACCATCTCTTGGATCCCGTGTGGAAGAAAGCTCACTTGCTCTTACCCCGGCATCAAGTTCACTTATGGCCCGGAGAGTTACTTCGGCCACGAGGTATATATCTCGAAGATCACTTGATTTTGTTCTCTCCTCACTGTTAATACTCTGTTTGATGACAGTCTTCTTCAGCTGAACAATAAAAAAATTTCTCATTCAGGTCCAGAAAAAGCTGTTTAAAACCCAAATATACATGAATTAGTGAATACTGCAAATGACTTGGATTGCGCACCACATTTCACTTAACGACTTGATCCTTGCAAATTTCTTGAATGACAATGGTTTCACGTAATATTCAAGTAGATATATTGAGGATGGATAAACTTGTCAGAACTTAGGATGTTCACGTGACATTTCGATTGAGGACGACGTGAATGCACTTTTTTGAATTTTTTCACGACCCAAATGCTGGGAGGTATTATCATTTCAATATTATATGGAATCATCAACAATTTTTTCCATTCATTCTCCAAAAGTTGCAGTCTTTATTGAACTTAAGACTGACTCCTACGTGCTTGGAATTGCAGGTGTCTGTGTTGGAGATGGATGGGCAATTTGACAGACTAGATGAGCTCATCTATGTGGAAAGCCATTTGAGCAACCTCTCCACAAAATTCTATGGTGAAGTCACCCAGCAGATGCTGAAGCACTCCGAATTCCCCGGAAGCAACAATGGCACTGGTCTCTTCCAGACCATAGTTGGGCTAAAAATCAGAGACCTCTATGAGCAAATCACAGCCAGCAAAGCAGCTGCACCATTACAAGCCACTAAAGCTTAGGAACTTCCAAATACTAGTTCCCCCTCTTCTTTCTTCAATCCTTATTCAGTCCTTCTGTTTTCACTGTTCATTCATGCTTCAGAATGAGTATTAGGGTTGTTGAGAAGGGAAGGATCTGCATGTATTTTGTCATCAGGATAATTTGTTGTATGGAGATCTGTAACATAGACAAAAAGGGGCAGAGAGATCAGTTACTTGGTAAAATTCAAAAAAGAGATTGGTACACCCGGCCCTGCCCGCTTTTCTTTGCATAAATTCTCAGTGGTCTTGAATCATATTTAGGTCCCGATGAGATAAAGGCGCGTTCAGATATTTCTTTCCTAATTCCTTTGTTGATAAAGGGAGGTTCAGGAGATTACGAGTTTTTGAGAAAAAATCCAGTCAAATCTGAAAAACTAGAATCACTTTATTTGCAGGTTCTGCAACATTTTCACAGGTTTCTGCACTATTTCCAAGAATAACCTGCGCTGCAAAAAAGAAAAAAACATGCTCTTTGTGTGGCTTAACCCTCACATAGCCAAGAGAGTCGAATTCAGCCGAATCCGACCAGCAGGTCGACACGGGCCGCTAGAGGATTTAACATATATCTACCCAGTCGATCCAGGGCACTGGAGGATTTAACATATATCTACCGAAAGAGAAGCAAAACAGGGAGAGTCAAAACAGAGAGTCTCAGCTAACAGCTTCCAATGGTTAAGCCACAAAAAGTTGATGGTGGGGTTAAGCAAACAAGAAACCCTGCCGCCGTTGTTTATAGCAAAAAATAATTTTTGAAGACAAGGATCAAAGAGAGAGAAGAGTAAAGGGGGAGGGAGAAATGGAGTGATGCTTGGTTTGTACTTTATAGTTTCTTCATCAACATTCTCAAGACAGCAAGACTATTTTACAAGCATTTTCAATCACCGAAACACTTTTACATTCCCACTGTCCACAGACACTGGGAAGACGGTACTCGTAGCACTTAGAAATTGCTAACTTTGCAAATAGAGGACCACAATTGTGTTCTGGCACGAACAAAATAGGGACGTCTATTTCTTTCCTGTAAAATGTGGGCATGAGCAAGATAGAGCTTTTAAGTCTGCAACAAGAATTAATGAGCAAGTTGAATTATGGGCAGAGGACATTAAGCCAGTACTAGAAAGCCATAATTGAATGCATAGTTGAGATGGAGAAGCATTAGCATATAATAGAAAAGGCTACATTACAGAGAAACTATATACACCAACAAGTCACTTCAACCGAGTCACAAGGATACAATAAAACACCACAATTGAACAGAAGAATGACACCTGATGCTCGAAATGTTATCTACACTAGTGACATTACTTGAAAAGGGTCACTTCAACACTTCTACTTGATGGTGACAAACTTATTAGTACCATGTCTTGCCCAGTGATCCTTCAAGTCAACCGGATGAGTTAGATCATAACCTTCTGATGCTAATCTTACTAAAAGTTTCACATATGCCCCATTGCTCATCTTCCTCCCAGCCAAGCGAACACCAGGCCTTGATGAACTCATTGGAAGCGGGTATTCAGATACGCTGATGGTGCAGCACGAAGATTGCCAGCCACCAGCCCCCCATTTGTAGCAGACCCGAGCAATTCCAGTGCAAGAGCAATAAGGGGAAGGCACCCCAGAGAAATCGAAGTTGGTTAAATCAATGTTCATGTTCAGATCCTTCTTTTCCCGTTTTGCTTCAGGGAAGCTCTGTCCCTTTCCTTTTCCAGAACTTGATTTCTTCCTGGGTTGCTTTTGCTTCAGTGCCTTGGATGTTATCTGATCAGGTTCTTTTGAAGAGGATTTACGTTTCTTAGGCTTTGCGGATTTTGTTCCAGGGTTGTTGCTCTTTGCAGGCTCAGTTGTTGAAGCAACTGAACGAATCGGAGGTACAGGGAGACCATCTTCTGGGTTCAATTGTGTTTGTGAGGAAGGACCTGAGCTGACTTTTGGAGTAGGGAAAAATCCGTTCCCATAAAACCAGGCAATATGTGAAAGGGAAGGTCCACCATTAGCATCGGGCATGATATGGCCTCTATTTGAGTATGTCCCCATCTTCGAAAGCTATTAAAAATTCTCCGCGCAATCAGCATAAAGGTCTACATCCAGAGGCCACTCTGAGCAGTTCCCATTCCTGGCATCAGCAAAGCAGAACAGTGTGAATAATTCAAGAATTAAAGCAAGGTCCAAAGTAGTTTATTTGTTAGGAAACTATTCAATAAAATAAATCATAGTGCCCATTGCCTTGCATTTGAGTACCAACAGAATGACATGTGATGCAAAGGTAACTTTTGCACATCATAGTAAAAGAGCAAGATAACTCAATTTCAAGACTATACTGACAAATCAAGCAAAAGAAGAGAGGACTTTTAGTCGAAATTTTGCATCGTAGTTAAATAAATGCCAACAATTTATTAGAAGATCATCACGGTCCAAGTCACTTCCACATTTATAAGTTAAAAGACATTTAACTCAAACTACTAATATATTTGCAAACGTACCAATTCCTGCTACAAAATTATTCAACAATAACATGCAATATGGAATGCGTAGCAGAGACCAAATGAATTTTTTCTACCGCCAGAACATATGAAATCATGAGGACCAAAAGAAAACTATAATCTAGAGAGGAAAAAACCCAATCTTACGCAGCACATTTCCAGTTCACAAAAACAGGAACTTGGAATACTTCACTGGGGATGACAGTAGCATCTCTACTCAGGGAGAAGCAACACCGACAAAGTTCGCAAGCCTCACAAAATTTAAATTCAACCCCAAAAAAAAAAAAAAAAAAAAAATCATGCACTTCAACCCAAAACCCAAATCTAGTAAAACCCACAAACAAAACCAGGAGCTAAACAATCATCAGCCACTGAAATGCCCACAAAAGCCAGAAGATTGCAGCACGGCACGCCATTTAAACCCCCGTATCACCACCGAGCAGTGTCGAAGCAGCTGAAAACCCCTCAAAACACACCGAAAGGTCCAGCAAGAAACAGGCTCACGCTCATCACATCGACCCGCGACCATGCAGACCCACGTCACCCAACAGAACACCGAACCGACCCACAATGGAGCCGAAGCGAAACAACCCCATCCCGCCTCACCACCCACCAGCAAGCAGACCAAGCAAAAAAGCCTCAACAACCCACGAAACGGCACCAAATTCGTCACGACAAGCGACGAAACGACGACCCGATCGGCCTCGCCGCGCTATCCCTGAGCAAAGGAGCGATCTTTAGGCTTCGATTTACCTGGAAAGAGGGAGGCGATTCTCGAAGGGTACTCCACTCGCGCTCGCAGCTGAGGAGCACGGAAGAGAGAGAGAGAGAAACTGTTCCGGTTCGGACAATTTTTCCTTTCCTCTTTTCGCCTTTTGTTCGACCATTTTTAGCGCACCGAGAGTTCAGTCGATGGGTTTTGTCGCTGGAAGCGTCGCCCACGCGCCGGTCGCGGGGTTTGCAGGGCACGCGCCCGCGCGAGTGGGCTTGCCGCGGGTCTCCCGCGGGGCTCGCGCGCGAGCGGGACGCGAGATCCGGACCGTTGAGCCCCACGATACGAACGGACGAGATTCGTGATTCCGGGATATGAAAAGGACTGCCAGAGGTTTATAGTGGAGTTACAATTTTATTTTAGTTTGCTTCTATTCATGAAAGGGTGATTTCATTTCTTGGTAGCACCAGACGTGACAGGTCCGGTGAAAATTAGGGACGTGCAAAACAAATCACCTGGATTGGACCAATTTCTAGAAGTATCGATTTAATTATCGATTCTTAAAAATGGAATCAATATTTAGACATACAGTTCTCGGTTTTAAAAGAGAATTGGACCCAACCGATTAAATATACTTTTTTATTATTTTTATTTTTCAAAAAAAATTAGTGAGTATATTTTGTTATGAGAAAATGTCATAAATGGTCCCTGAACTTTTATTTAATGTTTAATTTCATTCCTGAGCTTTCAATTTGCTCGATTGGTCCTTGAACTTTCATCTAATATTCCATCTAGTTCCTAACTATTTGAAAATTGATTAATTTTCCTTTTTTTAATTCCAAACTGTTTTTTTTATAAATAAAAAAAATATACCAAACTAGATTTTTTTGGTCAAAAAAATACCACATTTATGCAAAGTAATAAGGATCAATATTTCTTTCCTTTCTCCATATTTAAACAAATAGAAAAAAGGGATAGTAATAATAAACAAAGGTGAATCTTACATTTTGATTTCTTGAACATTAGATAAAAGGTTATTGACCATTTGTGACATTTTCCCTTTTGTTATTTCAAAGAAAATAAGAGCTTGTAATTGAACAATAAGATACTCATATAAAAATATAGGATTCATTTCGAGTTATGAATTTGTTCCCGATCATATCTTATACAATATGATATTGGATCCTTATTTCAAGCTCGACCGTTCTGATAACACCTGGGGTCATTAAATGCCGGATGTTCGTACTCGATTTTTCTTTTCGTTTTTTTACCAATATTTATTTCCCTGTCGTAGCTTACCCTACATTACAGACGCTGACAGTATCATCAATAACAACTGATGTCGATTCTGCAACGTTTTCTCATTTACATAGAGCAGAAAAATGCTGGACACTAGACAGAGAGTCCTGGTGACAATGCAAGTCATCTCCAGCTACTGGGACTGACCCAGTTTTACAAAAAATAATGGAGGCAATCCTGGAAAGGGACTCTTGCTGAACTCTGTACACCTTCGAGTGTAGAAAACCAATGGAACTGGTTAAAAAGGCCAACAGAATGCATGGTCAGAGCGAATCGATGCTGCTTGTAGTCCTCAGCCGACTATGGCAAGCAGGCTCTGCCTGACGGCGGGAACCGAGCAGATCAAGGAGCCGAAGATGCCGGTGAGAGCATAGGCAATGGCGCAGAAAGGGAGGGCCTCTGGTTCTTTTGCCGACAATGCTGCTGTTCCCAATCCATGGGCACTGCAGGATAGGCGCGACATATATGACTTCCGATTACGAGTTATGTACTTGTGTCTCTTAATCAGTCCTGAGAATTTCACAGAGTGGAGAGAACAAAAGTGCGCACAAAGGGCACACTCCAGAAAGATGGCCAATGTTCAGTAAGCGTACCTTGATGCTGTAGCTATTCCTCGGGCAATAGGATCGCGGAATTTAAGTCTATCCAGCATTGCTTGCACGAAGTTTGCTCCAACTAAACCAGTTACCACAACCACAGCAGCTGTAAGAGATGAATTGGCACCTGCACCACTCGAGAGACGAATGGAATTTCAAGCACAAATATTTAGTCACCATTTACCAAAAATATACCTTGCTCAGAGAAAGAGAACGCATATCGAGTAGAAAAAGTCGAAAAAATCCATCGCATGGATTTCAATTGTGCTTTAGAAAAGATGATGCAGAAGTAATCTCCTATTCCAAATTGCATTTCAATCGAGAATCCAGAATACCTTCAAATAGAGACACGATGCTGAGGGCCAATGCCACAGTAATACAACGAGGCAGAATCGACACCGTCAAAGTTGGTTCCAGTCCAACAAGACGTCCTACCAAAGCAGTTGAGTACAAAGAGAAGATTGTTGCGACGATGACTGACGTGAAAATTTCAGCTGCATGTCTCTTTACAAGCTGCAACAACAGAGAATGGAGATTGTAGTTGCAGCCAAAATGAGAAGAGAAAGGGATTCTCAAATTACCAATCAGTGGACTGCAATCGGTCTGAAGAAGAAATATAAATAGCAGCGAAGTTTAAAAAAATTTAACCATCTTTCTTGACCAGTTTCTCACCAAAGCACCTGGTGCATACATGCTAGTTTGAGGAGGAACGATGGTTCCATTTCAACCAATGAAATGTTCTTTCAACTTTAACTTTTCATGTTTCCTACACATCCAAACTCTTAGAGATAAGAAAGCTAATAATAGCATGAATATCACTGTATCAAGAAGTTTTCCTCCTGCCCTAGTGAATAACTGTTTAACCTGCACTGTCCGCTGTGTACGCTATTCTGTGCTCCAAACTAGCAACTCAAAATAACAGCAAAATCTACAACTGAGATAATTTCACAATCTGAGTACTGGATGAGAAGATATAAGCTACCTTTCTCTGCTTGAACATGGAGAATGCAAAGGAGAGAATAACAGATCCCAAGAATCCCATTAGAATATCACCAGCTCCAGGATTGGCAGATGCCTTCGTAAGGTAATATCCTGTAAGTATGTTAGGTATCAGATCAAAAGTTTTGCAGATTTCTGGACATTGTGAACCATGCGAGATCAAGCTGATGGAATTAGTCGCTATTCTATGCAAACATCACAAGGCCATTATACTTGATTTATTTCATCCATATAGAAAACAATTTCTATCTTCTCTAAGAAGGATGTAAAATCAAAAAGTCATGATACACAGAATGCAATGGCATAGGGATGATTGATGGATACTGCTTCTTAAGTACTTTACAAATGGGACATTATTTTTTCCCCCTTAAAGAAGGCCACATGGCTATGCATATCTGCTTCAAATGAATTTTGTTTTAGGCAGAATTGCATCAAGTAAACTGAAAAGATTTTAAAGAGGTGTACATGAGATACAACTAGTCAGTTGGTTCTTAATGATGCAGAAGTATGCAAACCACCTTCTGATCAGTTCATGCAAATCATCCAAACCAAGTAACAGTTATGACTTCACAAACAGAATACCTAGGACGGGATTCAGTCCAGACTTTGAAAGGTACCCAAATGCAAATGCTGCCAGGTCTGCCGACAATGCACAGCAGATAATTGGATGGAAAATTTTCTTCACACCAGATGGCAACCTAAAAAAGAAAAGCTCGTAAAGATGGCCTTTTGAACAGTTATACTTCAACAAACTACAGATCCTGCAGGACTTCCACGATGCAAATTTGCTCATAGGTAGCAGAAATTACCCAGAACCGACCATGTAGCCTATCACGGTGGATGCCAGGAGGAATGGAAGGCATGTTCTGGCATTGGTTCCAAGAGAAGTTGGGTACAAAAATGCTGAAATGAATGATATAACAAAAATACCACTCCAAGTCCACAATTCAAGTGACGAAAATGGCGATGGTTTTGCCATTGGCTCAGCATCCGTCATCTCTGTCTTAACAAGTTTTCTCACTGTAATCGCAGTATAACCAGCCACAGAAAGTGAAGCCAACCATCCTCCAACTGCAAAAGAGAAAACGAAACCAGCTACGGAGTTAAAAATATCTATCTTAAAGATGCACCTATTGAGCCCATCTGGCAACAGCAAGACACCACTCAACTTATCCAGACAAACTAAAATATAGATGCCATGCATTTTCCTTTCTCTCCACCTAGTTTACATTATATCCTCATGCAAACTCTCGTATCAAACTGCAATGTAAGCTTCTTATGATCTCAAAGTCTGAAAGTCTACGCGTGAAGATTGTGATGTCATCGTGTCCTTCTTCTAGGCTATTGTCTACACAAAGACAACATCAATGAAGAGCTTCTTTCAGAGCTCTGGAAATATTGCATACTGAAGTAATACTGTGCCATCATGGTGCACCAACTCATTGGCAAGCACAACAGAACCCAGAAAGACAAAATGCCGATAGACTTAGGCCATTGGAGAGGCGCAAGACTCTGGTCCAAGGTCATTAGATTTCACAAGATAGTCACAACACAAGCAACCTCAATGAGGAAGAGCACACAACTACACGGTGATCAAAGGTGAGCGGTACCCAATATAAAGCAAATCTTGAGCCCCGAAGCCGCAGGTATGTCCTTAACAGCAAGAGGCAAAACCACCAGGGACGGAACATAAAACAGCGGGAGCCACCTTTGTATGAACAGAAGTGCCGGCTCGAAGAAGCTCATCAAACCGGCAGCCATGGCGGGCACCGTCGAATCGAGAATCATCAGAACGGAGAATATGCAGAACATTCCGAACAGAGCACTCGGGAACTTGATCGCCGCCGCGACAAACGCCTCCTTCAAATATTTATCCATCGCAAGGATTATCCCCAGCGAGACAACCAAATGGACCACCCCAAAGGCCTATAATTCACATCAAAGACACATTCTTTGGATCAAATTTAGTAAAACGAAGCTAAAACGTACCAGCTGAGACCCCATAAAACATGCCAAGAGACTCGAATTAGGAAAAGAATAAAAGGGGAGACCTTTTGAGAGATTGTGGTGGAAGTGCCACCACTCTCTGCACCCGCCGACTTCACCAAGAGTGATCGATCCGAGCACGTTTTCTCGTCACCCATTTGCAAGAATCCGGGAGAGAACCCAGAATTGCTTCTGACTCCCGAACACGATTTCTCCAGACGGGGACTCTTATCCCCCGATTGGCCATCCCCACAAGCGAGCCGCGTCGACGCACACGGTTGGATCCTTGCGGAGGAAGAAAGCGAAAGGAGGGAACTTGAAGAAAAGGGCAGGTCCCCCTCCCGCTGTCGTCGGTGGTGATTGACAAGACGGGAGGAGGGCGATTGGTTGTGGTGGTGGAGCGTGGCTGAGACAATCGCCATGGCAAGAAAGCAAGGAAGTGGCGCGGAGTTCTCGAGAGGGAGAGATGAACCATCTCTTTGGCAGCTTTTTGTTGTGGGCCTTCTTCTTCTTGGTTGGAGAATCCCGAGAGTTTGTATGGACTACAGAGAACGATGGTAAGACATTGGAGATGAGATTTGGACAGTAGTAGCAGCAGCAGCTTCTTGGCAGTTGCATTCGCAGCGAACAGCACTGTCAAAGCTACCAAACCATCGGCCTTGCGCCTTGTGGCCAGTGGCCATTTGAGTGAAAAATTCCTCCTTGCAACGGGCCGCTTCGTGCAAACGAATTGGGTTGGATCGGATTGCAATGTCAAAGTCCAGTTCAGAAAAATCTTACGATGGTTCTAAACGGGCTTCAAGAATAAAGATCAGAAATTTCCGAAACCAACCGATGACATGCTAGTCGGAGGTGGTTGGCTTTATCTAAGGTTTCATGCTCACGTGGTTCGGAGCCCTCTGGTTGGTCACGAATTCGGATCTCTTGTTGCTCCTTGTTTTCAGGAAATCTGAATTGATCCTGGGATTAGTTTGATATGTCTAACATAATAATAATTCTGGCTTTACTTCAACCTATTTTTGGTAGTATTGTAACAAGTCAATTCGCATCACGCTACAAAAGCCACATCACATCAAAAGGTCTGGCTCCGACTTCTGGAGCAACTTCATGATAATGCAAGTTCAACTTTACTTTTAATGCATGTTATACATTTTGGAATTGCATTCACATTCCTTGAAAAATGACCATGATCATGTCTACTAAAACGTTAATATGTCCTACCCTGAAAGATGCCCTCATGCAATGGGGCTTGAAATCCACATGTTACAGAATGCATATGCAAAGATCAAGCCCCACCTTGATGGACCCTGGCTAAGTGCCAATGACATGGGTGCGAGAGTTGAGTACCCAAGCATTATTGCACTAGGGTATGGGCACCGATGTCCTAAGCACGGCATCTATAGACATGGGCACGAACACTGAGGTCTTGAGCTTAGCCTCGAGGAACCTAGGTCTAGCCATTATGGGCCTAAACCTAGCTACCAAAGAATCAAGCAATTGTGACACAAGCGTGAGAATCGAGTTCCCTAGGCACAAGGTTCTGAGCGCGACCTAAAGGGACTTGAGCCTCGCCTTTATGGACCCAAGCCCACTGTAGTGGACCCAGTCCTGGCCTCTAGGGATTGAGCCCCAACCTTTGAGGAGCCAGACATGGGTACTATGGTCGCAACCTAGGTTTGAGTGGCCTAGGCCTCACTTTTGTGGAGCAAGGTCAAGCGCTAGTGACTTGGGCGTAGAAATTAGATACCCAGGCATGGCCTCTGAGGGCCTCAGCACAGGCACCAATGGCTCAAGCCTAGCCTCCATGGATTGAAGCAGGATGCTAGCATGGGAGCCTAGTTCCTGTAGTTATTGGGCATGGCCAACAAGTAATTTAGGGGGCGTTTGTGTACTAAAGCACAAGCACACAGATGGCATTACTCTTTGATTCAATGGCTTGAAGTTGGGCTCTTTGGTAACCCAATAGGACCATCATCTTTTTTAGGTTTTACTTCATTAGATTTATTTTAGCCCATACATGTTTTCAAGCTACTCGTAATTCACCCAACTTAACATATATGACTTTAAATATAGGTCCATGACCCCTTTTGCCACCTCTTAGATTTTGTACACTTAGCAAGGCACATTGGGATTGAAACAAGCTGTTTAACGAAAATATTGGCGTTAAAGGACAGTCTTCTGAAATGAATATTCGATGTTTGGAGAAGCTTGTTTTTACTAGTGTAATTGAAGTCCATGGATATGCATACGATGGTAATTTAGCCCATTCGTTGTGTTGAAACGTAGCTGAGAAGGGGGAAAACGCTTCTGCGGAACGGCTAGCCAAAGCAAGCACAGATCAGGATTAAACGTGCTAGAAGACTAGGAATAATGTACTCTGAGTCCTAACAAACATTAAATAGGTTCAGCTACCACACTTCAAACAAATAACGAACAATAAAATGAGCAGGACGATAATATATCATGATAAATCATAATGCCTTGCCGCAAAGAGTTCCAACCGTTTACATTCTTGTCAAACGACTAACTATGAAGCAAAAGAAAAGACAACAAAAATCTACAGGATCTTCATGTTCATCAGAGTTTGAACAGAAAGTTACCTTCACTCGAATTTACACAGAAGAACAAATACAAACAAGGAAACTACAAAAAGGGAAAAAAGTCACTTCAACGCTAAGTAATTATATTGGACAGAGAGATTGTTACAAGATTGAAAAAAAAAAGGTTAAGCTTTCATAAGCGAGCGGAAGAGGACCTGCTGCCTCAAGGCTCAGCCTCATAATGATAAGAGTAGTAATGTTGTGTATTAACTTCATAGCGATAAGCATGATGAGGAGGTGAGGGCGAGCTAAGTTCGCTCCCAAAAGGGCTGGCTACAGGATCTTGGTGCTGGTCTGCTCTGACTTGAACCACTTCCTCTTCCTCCGCTGCAAATGACTGGAAAATTGGGTGCAGGTACGCATCAGCTAAGTATGCTTTCAAGTTCAGGTTCGGTTCTTCTTCTCGTTCTGCTAAATCTTTTGCCATTGCTTCCTGTGGAGGAAATAATGATTAAGAAAAAGAAAAGAAAAAAGTACTTCACCATCGACATGAATTCCTGAAGAACTGAAGATAATGGATGGAGTCAGTACGAGACTGTTATCCAAAATGACCAGTAAGGGACACTGGGGAATTACCTCGAGCGGATGCTTCCTAAAGGCAGGTTCAAACCGATGCTTGCAATACTTGTGGAATGCCAACGTGAATACCGGTAATACAACAAGCAAAGGAGTTGAATTAGCAGCTTCTTTGGTACTGAGCAACCCCATTAGCAGAAGTTGAGATATCAGTAAGGCTGCAATAATGCGGCTGTGAACATGGGGCCAGAATGCAGCGACGCTCTCATATCGCTGATTGTAGACATTAATTATCTGCAAACAGATCCCCTATTAATACAACAGCGGAATGCTCCAACTTAAAAAGTAAGAAGACTAAAGATGAGATGGAACAAGTTTCATTTGCTATCATTGAATTTAAGTTCCGGCAGTTACCAACTTACATATTAGAATCAGATAAAATAAAAACCAGTTCTAAAGCTGAGCCTCATAACTTATCCTGTATCATTTTCCAAGAAAATTTAGCTTCCAAACAACTGCCATCTCTAGGCAGTTCCAGTTTATTATGCTCTACGCTCTACCAAGGTTGTTTTACCTAAAAAGAGGGGGGACTTTTAACACAAATAAATGAACTCAATGAAGACATGTCACGGGAACGCAAAGCATTCAGGGACTAACTGACCTGATGACGGTAGACTAAGTATGCCAAGGCAAAGAACACCAGAATAAAAGGAAGAAGAATCGGAGTAACCACAGCATAAACAATTCCCAGAAGAAAGTACAATTGGAGGGTTGGGAGAGTCTCTGGAAAATCTACACTTCCAGGGTCCATGGCCCTCTCCCTGTCGCGGTCAGTCTTCACCAAAAACATATTCTTGAGGTGGTATATGACCAATGGCTTTAAACGGAGAATCTCGGCAGCAATCCCAGCCCAACCATCAACCATTATGTAGGTAATAAAGAAAGTAGCTTTCATTGGTATTGACACCCCAGTGGTCCTCGGTATCCTGAAACGTGATGAAAACTCCATAGAAAATTCTTCGTATGGCAGAAAAAAAAGTAAAAAACTAATTAAGTTCCTGGGGATAAAATGCACCAACAACGGTCAGGCATGAATAACATCTCATAAGAACATACCATTTAATATGCACTGCAAAGCAGTAAGAAGAAATCTTCCCTATTTCACTCATATCAGCATCTTATTGGTTACTACCGAGAATCTACCAAACTTTGAGACTGTAAACATAGAACCAGGAAAAGAAAAGACTAATACGAATAATACAAGCAAACCCCATTAGAAAGAAAAGCATTGTATGGAAAAATAATGAAAGCTATTGCAAGGGAAGGTACGACAAGGGTCTCGCAAACTAGAATACTGCCGAGGAAAGTGTATGTGGGTGCACGCTTGCACGCTTATGTCTGGGAGTATGTGCTTATGCATACGCATTTGTATGCATGTGAATAAGTCTCAGCTGGGTCGGCATAAGTGTGTTCATGAATACATCACATGAGAATTATAGTTTCCTTTGACACATCGAATTCAAATTACTTAACCAAAGGAAAATTCAGAAATGCTCCAGAGTCAAGAAGAGGGAAAGTATCTGTAACAGTAGATGCTAAAACTACTGGGTAAAAACTTGAAACTTCTTCATCCATGACTTGTTTGCAGTAACAAGTGATAAATGCTTCAACTAAATTAGAGAGATGGTCCAATATCCACTGAATTAAATGAGAGAATAGACTGGTTGAATTGACACTGACACAGAGGTCTACATGGAAATTACGAGCAGGAGTATATGAGACAATATGCACAGGCAACTAGCATCAAAAATCAAATGATGTAATCTTACTGGGTAGCTGACTGATGCATGAAAGAATGCAGCTGCTGAAACGCTGTTCCAGTTATAATGCTTCCTAAGAAGACATTAACCAACATAAAGTAGTAGTACTTTGCAGCAGCCCTCCTTTCCAACGTCGATATTGCAATGTACCCCTCAATCTTCGACATGATCACCAGTACCGTAGGAAGGATGTACAAGAACATCTTAAGGGCTAGACCAGGGAGGAAACCTTGTAAGAATGACTTGATAAATTTCCTGCAAGTCCAATGTAAGATGTAAGGATAAATGTGCGAACAGGCAAGAACCTCCATGACAATTGCAGCTACAAATCTCAGTTCCCCTTTCACAAACTAGAGACAACTCTCACTTTCAGTCGATAATGAAGAAATTACCAAAATTGCATTTTCAAGAGGTAAACAGTCTATTCTGTGGTTTAATAGGTAAACTCATGGGTCCTGTAATATACTTACAGTTCAATCACAGGCCTGAGGAAAGGAGCAACTCTTTCTAGACCCTCCAAATTGGCAAGAGATTGCACAAATGCAATCGGTATCATGTAAAAGAACACCAGAGCAAACACCGACAGGGAAATCACAAGTTTCCGAATGGTCAGTGAAACAAATGGTATAGCTAAGTTCTTCCAATAGACGTCCCGAGGTTCTGGAGCCCAGTTTGTCAACCATAAGGTGGGATTCTTGCTTTGCTGCGTCTGTGCACAAACTGCAGCCCCCCATCTTGAATTAAAGGAAACAAAAGCAACTGGTAGAATGGACTTTGGATCTTTAATAACTTTTTCACGCTCCATGGCCATCTGACAAAGGAAGCAAGTAAAATAGAACAAATTGATACAATTAAAAGAATTCAATTGAGAATATTGGAAGACCTAGTGCTGCCCTAAATCAAAAAACTGATTCCAAAGGTAGAGCAGATTAAAATGACAGCCGGAAATTCGCAGTGTGATGTTCAATCCAGATCATGTCTTACTCTTTCGTCAAGAATCTTGATCTGTTCTTTGTAGTAGTCAATTGAATCTACTCGTTCACCCCAGAGCCCGCAAAAACCAATCTGGGAATAAGATTCAAAAAAAAAAATTGTAGGATTAAATTCTTGGACAAGCTAATTTGAAATCTTAAACCAGCTACTATACCAGGCACAATTACAGAGGAGTACAGCTGAAGGAGCATGTTTCTGTGTGGAAACCTTTCTCGGCATTTAGGCTCAGATCAAGTGTGTATGTAAGTGCAGGGGCATGTGCCCAAGAAACCATGTGAACAAAGCCTAGCCTTACGACCAAAAAAAAAAAGACAAAGCCTAGCTTATGAAAAGAGATACCTTGCTCGTCGGTCTCTTCTCAGGATGCCTCTCAAACTTAAGCTGATAGTAATCAAGCCAATTCTGGAGCCGGTGCCTTCTTCTCACAAGTACAGCATATTTATTTGCATTATACACTGCCTGAAATGTTTAAAACCTCAGCACTATATAATGACATAAACATCTCATGTGCCCACAAGCCAAAAGGAAAAATAAAAGACATCAGCTTCTCCTCATATATTTACAACCAAATGAATTTTCCCAGACGCATTTCAAGCTATATAAAAGTAAAAATAACTAATTGAAGAGCCCCCAATAAGCATACTTTACCTGGTGACAAAGATAGTGTTCTGGGTGATTAGTTTTGAAGAAATGCTCCACGGTATCCGAGACTAATTTGCAAGAAGAACGAGGCACATTTTGAACCACTACCTGCAAAAGATAATTTTCAGCAAAATCCCCTCAGCTAGAAAATATGAGGAACAGTTCAGATTTTTCATCTGGTGACCTCTTTGGTTTCCAGGCGATCTTTCACACCCTCTTTTTGCCTCTTACAGAATCCGCTTCTTATCAAAAGTGGTACAAAATAACTACAAAAATGAATCTTTCATCTCTAACACGATTTTCACACAAATATCCAAAGTCCTTCATTGTGCTTCTAGGAATTTTGAGCTCCAATATACTTCCACAGAATGTGGTTAGAGTTCAACTCACTGTGAACTGCTCGACACGGCACCGTTGTGAAGCCAAGAAACGCAGCCTCATAGAAGCTACAATATCATACTCCTTGAATAACAAGAAGCACGTCCATAGAGTGAACAAGTACTTCAATCCTATGTGAACAAAGAACCTGAAAATAGAATGCTGCAATGTTATTGTTGAAATTTTTTGGAGGCAAGAGAATGAGGAACGAAGTTTTGTGAGACAAGTGCAACCTTTATTAAACAAATTAATACTCACAAGGGAAGAAAATTCGTGCTATCATGTTTATCTTCAAGCAGTATAAATTACTCAACCTTATTATTTTGTCAGCTGGTGTTGTGTAACGCGTTCTTATGAACAGTAGCTATCTCTGCTGCATGAGAAAGTACACTTACCTTATTGACTGAGATGAACATTTGATATTGATAGCTTATCGATGTTGCTTGTAACCAAATCTCTCTTCAGGAAAGACAATGTCCCATCTGATACATTGACTGGTATAAGAATCAAGAGGGCAACCACCGTAATTGGCACAAAAATCTTCAAGCTGCCAGATCGAAGTGAAAAAATTTCAGTTAAAATAATATGAAAAAACTTATAGTTTACACAACTAACTGCTATTACCATCTCTGGGGATGCTTAGACCATAAATGGTATATGGTCATCAAAAGATGAGCTAAATAGTCCCACAGTTCCTTCAGGAGAAGGATAACTAGGTCTTCTATTTCCTTCTTTTCTCTTTTTCTACAAGATGCTCTAAGACTGTCTCGAGCAAAACTGGAAATTGTTATAACACAGCAAACACATGTATGCATCCATGTAAATGTATCTCTTCCAAAGCAACCACGATGGTCCATTAGTAAAGTTCAAAAATTGCAGAAGACTAGAATTCTCCATCAATAGATTTGCATTTTTCACCAACAGGTCATAACCAGAGCAAGATTTATATTCTAACATTTACATTGACCGTGACTTGTAGCAGCTACTAAGATACCGATGGCATGAGAAAAAAGTTCAGCAACTCCACACAAAATATAACTTAAAATCCTAAAATCAACTGAATTGTGGTCTCGCAATTACTGAAAACAACATATCCCTCCAAATCTGACAAACATGACTATGAGTAATCACCACTGTCGTAGGCTAAGAACTCTTGTAAGAAACTGAAAGCAGGCAGACGCGCTGCCCAACATTACATAAGAAAGTTAAATAATTACCAGTCCTTCGAAGTTTGAACATCATAATAGTGAACAATCACAAAGCGAAAGAAAGGCGTGATTGTGTACATGCATTTCAGACAAATTTCATTGCCACAACAAGCAGCTCTAAACTTCCGCACTAGTCAACTAAGAGTCCTTTGCTAAAAAAAAAAAAAACTAAGAGTCCATTTTGTACTCACCAAGCAAGAAAACGACCAGCAAATATGAACCCAGAATATAAAAAAGAAATTAAAAAAAAACCGGAAAATAAAAGTCACGATCACAAGAAAGGGAATTCACGGGGATTGAAGTGATTCTCCCGTCACAATTCAGTTAGTTATCCAAAATTCCGCCACAAAAATCCTGGCTTTACACAAAATGCGAGACATCCTCGAGAAAAAGTTCGAAATTTCACGAAGAACCAGTCCATACCCAAGAGTGTAAATCCTGAGAAAGACGGCGGAGTCGACCCCGGCGTGGCTAATAATCTCGGCCTCGCTCATCTTCAGGGCCTGGGGCACCCAATTCAAGAAGGAGTACGTCGTGACCCTGAGGTTGACGAACTTGCCCACGAAGTTCCGGGACCGCGGGCTGGTCCTTGAACCGGTGATGTACCATTTCGGGAAGTAGACCCGGTCGTTGAGTGGCTGGATCCTGAGCAGCGCGAACGCCAGTAGGAAAGCGAAGGCGCTGGCTATGTTGATGAACGCCGACACCCCAATGTCCTCCAGAGTGGCCATGGGAGCAGCAGTTCATTCAAGTTGCAGAGACAGGGTGCGGAAGAAGCAAGAAGCAGGGGAAAAGCAGAGGAGGAGGAAGTTCGGCGGAGATGGGGAGAACGCGATGGGCCACGAAAGATATAAGCAAGAAGGAATTTGACTTTTTGGCTGCTCAGTAAATCATGGGTCGTTCCATTTCGAGGGAATGGCTGATGCTGGAGTGTATTTTGGAGGATTCCGAGGCTGTGGAGGAGCTCTGGCCATCGGGATCACTTCCTGGAGTTCGTGATGAGAACTTGTTTATTGGGTTTTGCACTGTCATTGCGCCACCGTGAAAGTGCACGTGCATTGGACTGTGTGGAATGATTTGGTCCCTCTTGATGGGGAAAGCTGGTGCTTATTTTATGCCAACTGTTATGTTCGTGACTCCATAGTCAACCTGTAAATCTCCAAGACAGAAATAGATTAAGGGAAAGTGTCACATGTAGAAAATTTATTCACATATACAATTAATCAACCAAGGAAATAACGGATCCATAGTCAATCTGTAAATCTCCAAGACAGGAATAGATTGAGGAGAAAGTGTCCAAATTTTCATAACCCGATTATTTAAAATAGAAAATCAATTAATTAATGTAAGCCCGTATTATAGGAAATTTCCAACATTCTCCCACTTTGGCTACATTAATTAACTTATTTTTTTTTGTGGACTAAATTAATTGATATTATAATTTATTATTTTTACGGTTATCATAAAACAGGGTTGGTCTAAGGTAAAATAAAAAATTTCTTAATTAGTCTAATATGAGACTGGCTAATGAGAGGCCGAGCTGGAAACTCTATAAACAATACTCAAGTTTCTCCTCTAACCTTAATTCTCACATGTATCAGGCGTTTACCTAACACTAAACGTGAGGGGCTGCCTCATTGAGCCAGTAATACGGAGAGCAATAGAGGAGAATGACTTAATGCGTGGATCCCCTTGATATATGGATAATCCCTTTTTTCTATTTTCGCTTTATGTTCGATGGATTCAAAATAGGTGCGTTAATCTTTCTACTCAATTATGCATGTTCTTGTTCTGGTTATGGAGATTTTGGGGTTGCGCAATTTGCGTCCAACATGTGGTATCAAAGCCTCCATAATCCTAGAACTCAAATGCATAGAATTTTTCCATAATTTGTGATTTTTAAGATTTTTTGTTTAATAAAAATAAAATTAAATCATAAATTTGAATTGGGCTCGACGAGATGAGTAAGATGGTCGCCGGTGTGTCGCCGGGGGAGGTCTCATGCGCCCCCATGCGCCGCCTAAGGGCGTCGAACACGCGCCACGCGTGAGATCCACACGCGACGCACTCAAGCGGCACGTGTGGGCACGTGGAGCCTCCGTTCGGCTCGTGAGTGGCAACATTGGACTCGTATGATCATTGGCTATCTTGTTGTGTGTTTATTTTATATGTTTGATAATTTTATGGATGTGAAAATACATACAAAGTCCTAAATACATGTATCAAACATGTATTTTTGCGTATTTTTTCTTGTATTTTCTGTGATTTTGGAAATACAAATGTTGGGTTACAGGTATGTTATCACATAAATATTATAATGGTGTGATTCATTAATAAAAATTAAATTTTATTGTGAACTGAAGCTGGCTTAATGAGATACAACCATTATGGGATAGTAATTGAACTATTTATTTGTGTTTCTTCTAATAACCTTTGAATGATGGATGTCTTAAAAACTCGTGACCAAATTGATTATATTAATTATCACATCTGCTGAATGTGGGTAATATATGTCAGTTAAGTTATTGCATATTTTACCTAAATTCATCTGGTCACTTGTTAATGTCTATCAAGTTGAGCATTGGTTTATAGTTAAGAAGTAGGACAACATTTACGCAGAGCAATAATATATATTATTATAAGATTAGATATTTGGTTCTATGTTTTGGCTCAATTTATAAGCCACTAGTTGATGTGATGATAATTTGTTATTCATAATTGGCTAATAAATCAGCTTATTGGCCTTGAGTCATGTTTTGCTTATAAAACTCATGATCAATAGTTAATCAGCTATTAAGCTTGTCAATTTAGATACTCTATATTGCTATTAATGTTAACTTATGATGAAATCATTTGGATCGGTATTTTTTTATGTTGTTTTGGTAATCAGTAATCGGGGTGCACAATAGATGATTTCTTCTATATTATGAGAAGTTTCTTATGTTGTTGTGATCGGCGATTTCATTGGAATCTGTCTTTCAGGTTCGCTATATATATATATATAAATATTTTATTAATGAATAAAGTAATGTAATTAGTATAATATGTTATTTTGGTGAGATGTTGCTCCTATTACTAAAGTTTAAATCACATGTATATGGTGTATGTAAAAAGTAAAGTTTATATCTCTAGTATGAGATAATTTCAAAGATTCAATTGAGTAGTGACCGCCAAAGTGGCACGCTTTATTGGGTTTGAGAAATTTCGGTCTCGTGTGATGATTGAGATGTCTCTTGGTCTAATGCATAGTCATACTCCCAAAGGAAGTGATTGTGTATTAGTTCATGGAGGGATACAAGGAGTAACTAATTATAGTAATTCATATGCCCAAAGGTGATGAATTCACTAAGAATTGGAATATATTCTCATAACCGCTATCATGTGGGGAGTGTACAACTGCATGTCATGTATTCTGCCCAAAGGTGATTATATGATTATGCGTGTAACTCTCTAGATGTGTACTTATACGTCAAGTTACATAGTGCTCACATGATGCTAATTATATACATTACATGTTTTTAGTCACATTTTCTGTAATTTATAACTCCACTATTATTGATGTTTTTACTACTTCAAATTTTAAGTTGTGGATATATGATTTGTTGCATGAGAAAAAAATAATAGAATTTGCTTATTGTCCATAAAGCATTCCATTCTAGAACACTTGAAAAGTGATTTGCTTGCGACTGCACTGCTATAAGATGATGGAAGCTTAGTGGGTTGTAATTATGTCTTGTCTAATATCGAATTAGGATATATCTGCAAAGATTGTGTTTAAGTCCTAATGACATATACATCTCGTATATGATTAAAAGGTTGTTTTCAAAAGTTTTCTATTTAAGGAAAATGGCTGAGATAAAGAATAAACTAGTTAAAATTAGTCTTGAATGTTGTCAGGCTTAATAATAGCAGTAAGTATTTTGGCAAGTATGGCAATACTGAATTGCTTAAAGGGTCATTTGTCAAATACTTGGTAAATTCTGGGGTGATAATTTAATTATTATGCCTGAAAATCCTGACAATGAGATTTGGCTAAAAGGCATGAAACACCATAATGAACATGATGATGAATATAATTAGTAAAACTAATTTATTCGGTCTTCTGTGTGCTGATATTATGAAAACAACTTTTTCACATACAAAAGATGTCTCTTATCAAAGTTGTTTCATAAATTTTTTTGAGTTATAGACTAGGCATATATTACTTGAATCATATTAAATTTAAAGGTGTCGTGTAGAAGTGAGATTATCTAATCCAATTTTAAGTGCGTTGCAATTCAGATCCACTCGGAATTATTTTGTATCTTATCTAGATTGTTAAAGTGGTATTGATTTTATGACCCTAAAAAAGGTACAAGAATTATGGAATTACACCACCGGCCGTGGTGGCTCTGCTGGGTAGGTTCCTGCCTTTGAAGGGCTATGATGCACGGACACGTCCCACATGCCTTCATGTCGTGTCCGACACATGTCGGACACGTTGACACGCTCGGACACACTCCGACACGCGGTCAACGCGTGTCGGATTTGTCGACACGTGGTCAACTTTTGTTGACACGCTTCGACACGCGTATCCAAAAGAGAATGGAGGGTGGAGGCGAGGTGAGTAGAGATGAGGCCTCGAGCGAAGGCGAGCCTGTGACGGCGAGAGACGGCCAAAGAAAGAGGGCGAGGGCCGTGAGGAGAAACTTTAGGAGGGAGGCGCGCGTGGGGGAGGGCGGCGTCATCGAGTGGGGCGGCGGCGGCAGTGGCGAGAGGCAAGGGGGAGGAGGAGGAGGAAGAGGAGTTCGCGGCGGTGTGCAGCCTCTCGGCGCACAGGGACCGCGCGTTCCGTCTTCTTTTCCGATTCCTTTTCACTAAAACTTTTTCTGGGTCACTCCCTTTTCTGCTCCTTCGGCGAATGCTGGTGCTTTCCTTGATCGAGTCTTCGATGCTTTCGGAGATAGGCGTCGTGCCGTGAGGAGGAGGCGAGGAGGAGGAGAAGAAGGTGCCGCACTACTAGGGTTTTGAACTTTTGAGAAGGAAAATAATAAAAAAGGACGCGAGGAGGAGGAGAAGAAGGCGCCGTGCCGCGCTGCTAGGGTTTTGAAAAGAAAAAATAAAGACTTGGCGTGTTGGAGGGAGGGGAAAGTGACAGAAGGGAGGGGGAAGTGATGGGCTGTCAAGTGGTGGGGAGGGAAAAAAGTGAAAAAAATTTGGGGGAAAGAGACGAGGGAAGTTTGGGCGCAGGGGGTTTTCTAAAAATAAAAGTAAATTTGGGGGAGGGGGAATTTCGAAAAATAAATGTAAATTTGAGATAATGAAATTAAAAAAAAAAGTGTAAGATTTATTAATATTATTAGTATAAATTCATTGTAAACTCTTTATTTATTTATTTGTAAATTTGAATCAAATTAATTAAAATTAAAAATATTTATTTAATATTTAACGTGTCGGAACTTGTCGAAATTCTCTACTTTTTGAAAAATGACGTGTCGCGTGTCGTATCGTGTCGTGTCACGTATCGTGTCGCCGTGTCCGTGCTACATAGTTGAAGGGAAAGATCAGGTGTTCGAAGCCCCTACAACGCAAGTTGCAGGGAGGCTGGCAGACCATTAGGTGTATTACGCGTGGCGCCCTGCCTGGGCTAACGTCACTTGGAGGTTTACGTGGCCGCTGTCGGCTAAAGCGGTTCCTCCGGTACAAAAAAAAAAAAAAATTATGGAATTACATACTCTAAAGTTTCTAAAGATCGACGTAATGTAGAGGATAGTTGCTCTTAGACTATTAAGGATAATAATGTGATGAAAGATCAATGTGTCTTAAGCTGCAAGTTTTTCTAATATCCCTAATATCCCGAGGAATAGACGTCTCCAGCGGAGTTGGGGCTTCCACCCAGCTATCTTCAGCGATCGGCAGGAGCATGTTTAGATCGGCGTCCTTCAACATCCTGCCTCTTCGGTATCCGGACGTTGGCTTCTCTTTTGGCAGTGGAGGGTCTTTGCTAGTCTTAGCTCTTTGTTGTCTCTCCTGGACCTCGGTCCTTGCTCTGTTTAGTCCGTGTTGTTCTTCTTTTCTTGTTTCTTGATTGTGCTCCCTTCCACTCTCCCTACATTTGTATCGAGAGTGCAAGATTAGGAGCCGGTCGAGTTTTCTTGTAAATTTGTTCAAAGGTATAATACCACTTACCTTAAAAAAAAAAAAAAAAATCACTGTGTCTGTCTTTGCCTATACAGATAATTGTGGTATAGACAATTATGGAATCTCCTGTACCATAGACAAAACTTATTAAGGTTCAAGGTACTATTTTTGATATAATTTATAATGAAATTTCTTAAACCTCTCAAGTGTAGAATGAAGTGATTGCAGTTTTATTAAGGAGATTTGTTAGGGAAAGACGATCAGTTATACCATCAGACTATATAGTCTATTTGTGAGAGCATGATTACAATATCCACTATATGATTGATTTAGCAACATATTTATAAATGTCATTTCTTGTTCTCAATCAAGTATGTGATTAGATGCCATAAAAGATGATAAAGTTTGGATAGTTTATATGAAGAAATAATTATTTATTTCTAGTATCTTTTAAAAATTCTTTTAAAGTGAACGTGGCATTAATAATTTATTTTGATTTGGGGTTACGTCAAATAGATATAAAATCTATATAATGCAACTGGAGGATTTTGCAGCAGATGATTTATGTAAACTTGTGGATAGACTGAAAAGTCAAGTTTCCAAACAATATTATTGAAGTTTCATAGTGTTGTTATTTTGTTCAATTGGGAACAAAGTAATTCAATATACTGCAAGGTCAATTGGAGGAAATTTATTTTTCTCATACTCTATGTACATGATATTTTGCTTATAAGTAGTAACCTTGATGTATCTTATATCCTTTGTACTGAGGTCTGTAAGGATTGTTTTTGCCATATTATATTATATTTTCTCGGAGACATTTGCTAATTGTATATTAGAAATATTCAATATACATCATTGCAAGCCAGGAATTGCTCATGTTGTTAAGGTGATGAATTAAATATATTATATTGTCCTTATTTAGATATTAAGAAAATCTAATTAAAGGGTGCACCTTGTGTCAGTGTACTTAAAAGTATAATGTATGCTCGAATTTGCACTAGACTAAATATCGTCTTTGTGACGGGACTTCTAGGCATATATCGGTCAAGTCCCGGACGTGATCATTGAGTTGTTGCCAAGAAGGTTTTGAGATACTTAAAGATGAACAAGAGATTATATGCTAATTTACAGATATGTTCAATTATTGCAATTAGTAGGGTATTTAAATGTAAACTTTGCTGGTTGTTATGATGATATGCGATCGATAACATAATACATACTTATGTTAGTAGGAAATACAGTAAATAAAGTTATATGTCATCTTCTATTATGTAAGCAGCGTTAGTAACATTCTTTTAGGTTATTACTTAGGCTATTAGGCTCCGGAACCTCATTAAGGAATTGACCATTTTTAATTTTATGTATAGACCCATATGGTTGTATTGAGATAATAAATTTGTAGTATTATTTATTTACTACAGAGGTCTCAAGGAGTTTAAATATATGGTGGTCAAAATTATTGACCAAAATAAAACGGTACAGAAATGTGACGTAATAATATAATATATTTTCACAGATTATATGGTTGTAGATCCACTAATTAAATGCCTACGCCCATGTGTATTTGAGCGACATGTCATTAACATGGGGCTAGGAGCATCATGAGATATTGTTGTTTAGTATTAGCTATTTGGGCTTTACTCTGATAAATGTTTCATCTGTGTTAGTTATACTTTGTAACGGTTTGATATGTATCAACTTTTGCATTCAATAAAATATTTTTGAATGTGTTGTTATTATGTTGAATACATATTAATAAAGTCTCAAGGTATTGTATAAATCTTGAATGAAGGCTAGAGGCATCCGGTTATTAGCCTTGTGCATATGCCTTGTTATACATAAAGAAAGGTTAACCGTTAGGACAAGGCATATGTTGATTCATTGGAACCATAAAGACATTCTTTAGTGGCATAAGTTTTCTATGACGCTTAAGGTAAGAGAATGAACATTCTCTAGTGGCACAAGTTTTTGTAACGCTTAAGGTAAGAGAATTGTGACTAACAAATGAGATCTCTCTATGAGAGATGATATCCATTTGACACACTACCATATTGAATCCATATCAATAAAGTTGAGAACATTCGTGACCATGGAAGGCTCTGTGTTGTATACATGCAGTTACTGCCATGATTCGATGTTTAAGACTTTATGGGATATGATTAACTATTAAGAATTATCTCTGGACCAAATGTGCGCACATACAGTACGATTTCAATTAATATAGTCCAAGTGGGAGAATGTAAGAGTTTTCCTAATGTAAACTAAATTAATTGATATTGTAATTTACTATTTTTACGGTTATCGTAAAACATGGGTTGGTCTAAGGTAAGACATAATGTTTCTTAATTAGTCTAATATGGGATTGGTTAGTGTGGACCGAGTTGAGCCTAGCTCGTAATGAGGGGGCCTAGCTGGAAACTCTATAAATAGTGCTCAAGTCTCTCTTCTAACCCTAATTTTCACATGTATCCTCACCTAAGAGGCGTTTACCTAACGCTAAACGTGAGGGGAGCCGCCTCATTGAGCTAGTGATACGGAGGGCAATAAAGAAGAATGACTTGATGCGTGAATCCTCTTGATATGTGAGTAATCCTTTTTTTCTGCTTCCGCTTTATGTTCGATGGATCCCAAAACAGGTGCGTTAATCTTTCTACTCAATTATGCATGTTCTTGTTCTAGTTATGAAAATCTTAGGGTTGCACAATTTGCGTCCAATAGAAAGTCCAAAGCAAAAGTGACAGTGCATTAGATAATGTGAAATCAAGACGAGTTAATTGAATTAGGTCCCGACCATCTACTTCGACTTGTTGAGTTAACTTCGACGCGCAATGAAGATCACTTTCTTTACTAGAAAGAAGTGTTATTATTATAACATAATTTCAAGTTCTACGTTGTCGGTAAAATCTAGTAATGCGACCTATTTGAACAATACGTGAAGTTGTTTGTTTTGTACGAAATAGGCAAGAGTTTCTGTTGTTGCTCGGTTAGACAATACGGAACGAAAGTAACGGATGTAGGATATATTGTTCTTTCGTGTTGGCGATTGAGTGTGACTTCCTTTAACCCAAATCCAAATTACTAAATCTCTCAAAGGTTGTAACCTTTTTCTTTGTCATCAAGTGGGTTTTCTCTCTTCCTTTTTAGAAAAGGTTTGTCAAAGGTGAGTGGTCTTTAAGAAACAAATCAAATCTGGCCAAAAGAGAAAGGAAAGCAAAAATCACAAGGAGATAGAAAAATGTCAGGTATTTCTACATTCCCATTGTGAGTACAAATTTTTTTATGTTCTCAAAAAAATTTCGATCATGGTCAATTTGTTACATGAGTCTTTAAAAACCATATTTGTCCAACAAAAGATTGATGACACGAAGTTATTTCAACGTATATTAAGATAACTAATCACTTACGAACATGACAACGAGATGGAAGTCACTATCTACATTAATTTTCCGTGGAAGAAGTCATTGAGCCTAATAAATTTCACTGACCTCATTCACTATAAGCTAATTCGAATACGAATGTTACAAGTGATTAAAAAGTTATTAACCGTATTACATAATGCACCTCTATATGATTTGCTACCAAAAATAATAGAACTTCACTATATATAAAAGTTATTTTCACGGCTATGAAAGTAAGCTCACTCTTGTAACGCTCTATGGTTTGTCTAGACTTTTTAGTAATTTTGTAACTTAAAAGTAATGTAAATATTTCTATATAAAGAGGAAAAAAAGGTGGTTCTTATGAGAAAACGCCGACCCCCTTAGCAGTTTGTCGTGGGCGGAAAACAAAAAGGTTGCACCCTTTGAGAGATTTAGTAATTTGGATTTGGGTTAAAGGAAGCCACATTCAATTGCCAATACGAAAGAACAATATATCCTACATCCGTTGCTTTCATTGCGTATTGTCTAACCGAGCAACATCAGAAGCTCTTGCCTATTCCGTACAAAGCAAACAACCTCACATACTGTTCAAATAGATTGCATTACTAGATTTTACCGACAACATAAATCGCATTACTAGATTTTACCGACAACGTAGAACTTGAAATTATGTTAGCATCGGGCATGATATGGCCTCTATTTGAATATGTCCCCATCTTCGAAAGCTATTAAAAATTCCCCGCGCAATCAGCATAAAGGTCTACATCCAGAGGCCACTCTGAGCAGTTCCCATTCCTGGCGTCAGCAAAGCAGAACAGTGTTAATAATTCAAGAATTAAAGCAAGGTCCAAAGCAGTTTATTTGTTAGGAAACTATTCAATAAAATCAATCATAGTGCCCATTGCCTTGCATTTGAGTACCAACAGAATGACAGGTGATGCAAAGGTAACTTTTGCACATCATAGTAAAAGAGCAAGATAACTCAATTTCAAGACTATACTGACAAATCAAGCAAAAGAAGAGAGGACTTTTAGTCGAAATTTTGCATCGTAGTTAAATAAATGCCAACCATTTATTAGAAGATCATCACAGTCCAAGTCACTTCCACATTTATAAGTTAAAAGACATTTAACTCAAACGACTAATATATTTGCAAACGTACCAATTCCTGCTACAAAATTATTCAACAATAACATGCAATATGGAATGCGTAGCAGAGACCAAATGAATTTTTTCTACCGGCAGAACATATGACATCATGAGGACCAAAAGAAAACTATAATCTAGAGAGGAAAAAACCCAATCTTACGCAGCACATTTTCCAGTTCACAAAAACAGGAACTTGGAATACTTCACTGGATATGACAGTAGCCTCTCTACTCAGGGAGAAGCAACACCGACAAAGTTCGCAAGCCTCACAAAATCTAAATTCAACCCAAAAAAAAGTCATATGCAAAGCTGCACTTCAACCCAAAACCCAAATCTAGTAAAACCCACAAACAAGACCAGGAGCTAAACAATCATCAGCCACAGAAATGCCCACAAAAGCCAGCAGATTGCAGCACGGCATGCCATTTAAACCCCCGTATCAGCACCAAGCAGTGTCGAAGCAGCTGAAAAACCCTCAAAACACACCGAAAGGCCCAGCAAGACACAGGCTCACGCACATCACATCGACCCGTGACCATGCAGACCCACGTCACCCAACAGAACACCGAACCGACCCACAATGGAGGCGAAGCGAAACAACCCCATCCCGCCTCACCACCCACCAGCAAGCAGACCAAGCAAAAAGCTTCAACAACCCACGAAACGGCACCAAATTCGTCAGCACAAGCGACGAAACGACGACCCGATCGGCCTCGCCGCGTTGTTCCTGAGCAAAGGAGCGATCTTTAGGCTTCGATTTACCTGGAAAGAGGGAGGCGATTCTCGAAGGGTACTCCACTCGCGCTCGCAGCTGAGGAGCAAGAAAGAGAGAGAGAGAGAGAAACTGTTCCGGTTCGGACAATTTTTCCTTTCCTCTTTTCGCCTTTTGTTCGACCATTTTTAGCGCACGAGAGTTTTTTTTTTTTTTTGTCATACTCTATTCCTATTCTACACTCACTGCAGACTTGTGCCCCGCCTCTTGCGGGCGTGGGAGTCGCAACCCACTCTCGAAACTTACGCGTCCCTACCCCCATCCCCCGAGAAGGTGGGGATTTGAACCTCACCTCCCCTTCCATGTTGGAAGGGTGGCCACTGGGGCGAACCCCCAGTGGTTCACGAGAGTTCAGTCGATGGGTTTTGTCGCTGGAAGCGTCGCCCACGCGTCGGTCGCGGGGTTGCAGGGCACGCGCCCGCGCGAGTGGGCTTGCCGCGGGTCTCCTGCGGGGCTCGCGCGCGAGCGGGACGCGAGATCCGGACCGTTGAGCCCGGCGATACGAACGGACGAGATTCGTGACTTCGGGATATGAAAAGGACTGCCACAGTTTTAGTGGAGTTACAATTTTATTTTAGGGAAAAAGCCACGAAAAATCCCGAACTTTGCCCAGAGTGAAACATTTACCCTAAACTTTTTTTTGTGTCGTGAAAAACCCCAAACTTTGCCAACCGTGACACATTTACCCCAAACTTTTTTGTGACACAAAAAATCCTGAACTTTCGCTATGTGACACATTTACCCCAAAATTAGAGGGCATTTTGGTCTTTTCATTTTTTAAAATTTTTAAAATTTTTTTTTTCTTCTCTTTCCCTCCGCCGGCCGGCGAAGGGAAGGCGGCGTTCGGCGAGGGCTACCCTCGCCGGCGGGCGAGGGTCACCCTCGCCGGCCTCGGCTAGGGCGGCCCTCGCTGCGTCGGGCGAGGGCGGCCCTCGCCGGGGGCTGAGCGCGGTTCCCGGGTAACCCGGAACCGGAACCGAACCGGGAGGAGGGTCCGGTTCGGTTCCCTGTTCCAAGGGGGACCGGTTCCGGTTCCGGTTCATTTTTCCGGGAACCGGAACCGGAACCGATAATGTTAGGGCAAAATAGCGGATGCCCCTCTCTCTCTCTCTCTCTCTCTCTCTCGGACTCGCCCATTCGCAACTCGCCCGTAGCCATAGCCGCCCCCTCTCTCTCTCTCGGACTCGCCCACGCCCGGTCGCCGCACCGCCGCGTCTCCGCGCCGCCGCCACTTCGCGCCACCGCCATCTCCGCGCCGCACCGCCTGGGGCGCCCATAGCCGCCCTCTCTCTCTCGGGACTCGCCCGGTCGCCGCACCGCCGCGTCCGCGCCACCGGCCATCTCCGCGCCGCACCGCCCCGCCGCCCGTAGCCGCCCCCTCTCTCTCTCTCTCGGACTCGCCCAATCGCCCGTAGCTGCCCCCTCTCTCTCTCTCTCAGACTCGCCCAGTCGCCGCACCGCCCATCTCCGCGCTGCACCACCGCGTCTCCACGCCACCGGCCATCTCCCCGCCGCACCGGCCATCTCCACGCCACCGGCCATCTCCACGCCGCACCGCCCAGTAGCCCGTAGCCGCCCCCTCTCTCTCTCTCAGACTCGCCCAGTCGCCGCACCGCCCATCTCCGCACCGCACCGCCGCGCCTCCGCGCCACCGGCCATCTCCGGTTCCGGCACCGCCCATCTCCGTGCCACTGGCCATTGGTAAGTGTAACTTTTCACTAAGCCAGTGCCAATTGAGTTTAAATTTTGAAATCCTAAAAAGAAAGGTTATATATACATGCTGAAATGAGGTCCTTATATAATTTTAAAATTACAATCTTAAATATTTAGGCAATTAGGTTGAAGGAGATAATTCCATATAAATCATCGTAAACTCTATTGACGATTGAAATTTTAGAATTTATTAGAACTGTCAATAACTTGTAATTAATCATATAAACGTCGATACTTTTTATATATGAGTTAGTAAATTACTAACAATTTATCGGCACAGGTGATTTACCGCTCATTTCATTACCAATAACAATAGAAACTTATTAAAGTTTCATAGAAATGTGCCAACAGAATGTTAATTTGGTTTTAACAGTTTGACATTTTATATTAGAATGTTAATGATCACATCCGTCGTCTTATGTACTTTCGTCGTGTCTTCATTAAATTGTAGATTTTTTAAAAGTAACGTCCCTCGAAAGATTTAAGATATAACTCGTCAGAGATTATAATAATTTCAGCGGTGCGTCCCCGTGATCTAAGCAACGTTCCGAATGAAGTTTTATAATAAATTAAGCTTTATTGAATTGTCAACCATGACAGATAAGATTTGCTAGCCCAACTAATGTCTAGTCCCATTTAATTTTCAGGCTCGAACTTTAAATATTCTTTGTCGTTAATGTGATTGGATTTTTTGTTGAAAAAAAAAAAGTAATGATAATAAGACTACTTATTATACAATGCTCTATATTTAATTAGTATTCCGGTATTTAAAAACAAAAAATCCATTTCCTTAAAGAGGTATGAAATTGCGAAGCATAAAAGAAACAGATGCTATGTATTCAACAGCATGCTTCGTGTAGTCTCAATTGATCAGATCACGTGGTGCACCGTTCGTAAGGAGCCAAAAGTATGATTAATTTCATACATATAATGGAATTACGGTTATTTCTATGTGGAATTTTTTTATATGAAGAACAACAATTGTCCAAATTAATAGTCAGTGCATCAAATGCACTCAGTTTATGAAAGTTGGTTTTACTTAGATATTAAGGTTTCTTGGGATTGTTGATTGGGAGTGCTCTAGTCTAGTGTACTGTTTTTGAGAAAAACAGCTCGACCTTCAATGTTCTAGTGACTTGTATGTAATATTCTAGTTGAAGTTTGGCTTCGGCCTCTAAATGAAAGTTGTAAAGGACTTCTTGGAGTATAACATACTCAAATTTGGGACAAAAAAACAAGTATAAGTGGGTGAAATCGTTATTCTTTGGAAAGACTGGATCTGGAGATTTTAGGACCGACCCTTGATGAATGCATGGAATTTGAGGCAACCTTTTTGTCAAAATTTCACTTCGGTTTCTTAACAAAAGTTGTAAAGGACATCCTAAGGTACAACATATCAAAAATTTAGAGAAAACAAACAAGAATAGGTAGGTGAAATCGTGGTCCTTTGGAGATGGTTAGATCTGGAATTACGGTAGTACGAACAGGGATTTTAACCGTCCATATTTAATTATCTAGGAAGAATTTGACTTCAATGTTTTCATGAAGTATCTACCTTATGGTCTTGGCTATCACATAGTCGAATTTCATAATTTTTGAAGGTCATTTGGGTATTTAATCGGAAATGTTTCTAAAACTGTGCAATCTGATGTGTTCGGACCTTGTAAGTTGCAATGCGTGGACTATATCATTTTGTATGAGGTTCTTTTGGAAATGTGTTCTGCATGAAATATCTCTCTTCATGTCTTCCCTACAACATATTTAAATTTCGTAATTTTTTTAGTTCATTTGCCTATTTAACCAAAAATGTTTCCAAAACTGTGCAAGTAAAGAATAGGAAAAGTAAATCGATTTTATCTTTTAATCCAGAACGAATTGGACTACGATTTCTTCATGAAACTTGTACCTCTAGGTCTTAAATACAACGTGTCCAAATTTCAGAATTTTCTGAGTTTATTTAAGGGTTTAATCAAAATTGTTTTCAAAATTTTTACCTTTAGACATTCTTGTTCTAGTGGTGTTTTATTTCTACTTTCTACTTTGCTATTTGTTTTGAGATTTCTAATTATATTCTATTATTGTTGTGCAGTGCGAAGTTAATGTATCAAGATAACATATCAATGGAGGTGGAGGGACGTGAGGAAATGACTCCGATTACGGAATTGGATTTTTCCAACGACGAAATTGAAGAAGAGGCACCCCCTACCTCGAGTGCCACAAATAAGGTACTCGGTTCTCATCTTTCCCATGATAAGAAACATACATCCGAATGTTGGAATCATTATTCGAAAGTTAGTGATAAGGATGGAAACATATATCAAGTGAAGTGCATTCATTGTGGGTCAATGCTTAAGTACCGTGTTGCTAACGGTACTTCGCAATGAGGAAGCACTTGACCACATGCAAGAGGTTTCCCCGTAATCTAGATAAGAGGCAGAAATTTTTTGTACCACGTAATGCCAACACGGCTGGCAAGGAAGGAGGAGATTCTAGTACTGGTAGCGTCTTATCAACATGGGCATTTAGTCAAGAACGTTGTAGGCTAATGCTTGCTCGGATGATCATCCTTGATGAACAACCTTTTTCCTTGGTTGAGCGTGTTGGATTTCGTGAATATGTTAGTGAGTTACAACCTCTCTTCAAACATATATCACATTTCACAATGGCAAAAGATTGCATGAAATTGTTTTTATGTGAAAAAACTTCTTTGAAGAATTATTTTGGAAAGATTAATTCTAGGATTGCACTCACGACTGATACATAGACTTCCAATCAAAATCTGAATTACTTGTGTCTCATTGCACATTTTATTGATGAAAATTGGAAGTTGCATAAAAGAATCATCAATTCGGTGGTGATGCATAGTCACAAGGGTAAGGAGATTGGAAAAATGGTGGAGGGATGCATTGAGGAGTGGGGAATAGAAAAAAATGTGTCGACAATTACCATGGATAATGCTAGCTCGAATGATGTTGCAGTTAGTTATTTGAGGGATAAACTTTCGAAACAAAAGTCGTTGATATTAAATGGTAGTGTTTTGCACATGAGGTGTACAGCTCATTTATTAAATTTGATTGTGAGAGATGGCTTGACTATGGTACGTGACTCCATTGCCCGTATTCGAAATGTTGTTAGATATGTAAGGAGTTCTCCTACAAGAGCCCAAGTATTTCAATCTTACATTGAGAAAGAAGAGATCACTTATAAGGGTTCGGTAGTTCTTGATGTCCCCACTAGATGGAACTCCACTTACCTCATGTTAGACACCGCCATAAAATTCAGAAAAGCTTTCGAAAGGATGGAAGATCACGATCCATCTTTTGTAAGTGAGCTTAATTATGAAACTCCTAGTGAAGATGATTGGGAAAATGCTATTAGGCCCTGTTTGATAACCATCCAAACAGTGGCCAGATTCTGATTCTTCGTTCCTGAATCGCCGCCCCGAATCACGTTTGGTAAAATTTGTTCCTAACAAATTTGTTCCTTAAATCAGTTTTGACAAGAATTTAGAATCAAAAAATTGTGATTCTTGATTCTGAATCAGAAAAAAGAATCACAAAAGTGGCTCTCTCTCTCTCCTCAGCGTACGCTCTCCTGCTCCACGTTCTCTCTGTGCGAACGAGCCCTTTCTTTTTCTTCTCTTTTGCTCCACGTTGTCTCTGGTTCGTTCTCTCCACAACAACGGCGACGGCGACTGCTGCTTCTTCATCGTTGAAGCTGCTCGTTCAAGGTGAGTTCCCTCCACTCACAGGTAGCGTCATTGTCGGCTGATCTAGGTGACGGTTTGCATATTCCTCACCGTCGTTCGTCGTCTGCAACGGTTGGCAGGAGCGCCACCGAGCTCCAGTCGGTGGGCGCGAGCGCCGATCTGGCCAAGGAGTCGCTCGGCGAGCGACCCCAGGCCCGAATCGGCGAGCGCCAGCGCCGATCTGGCCGAGGAGTCGCTCGCCGAGCGACCCCCAGGCCCGAATCGGCGGGCGCCAGCGCCGATCTGGCCGAGGAGTCGCGCGCAATTGCGCATTCGTTTTGACCGGCGGCGGATTCGCGGGGCGGGAGCCCGGCTTTCGGTTTCCGATCCGTTTCTCTGCCTTTTTTGCCCCTCCCTTCTCGTCGCGTGTTTGATATTTAGATTCGAGCGGCCGGAGTTAGGTATTATCGGAGGCGGAAGAGCAGAGTCTTTGCGATTCTCCTCGTTAATTCGTGATCGGCAGATTTTGGCGGTGGCGGTGAATAATTCGTCCGATTTCTTGTTCTCTCTCTTTCTCTCTTTTTTTGGTCCCCTTCGCTTGAGCTTTTTCTATTCGTGCCGGTGAACTGGTCGTGTCGGAGCGGCGTGATGTGTTAGGGATTTTTCCGATTTTTTCTTGGCTTCTATCGGTGTAATTACGGAATGCGCGTAATGAATGTGTGCTGCTGCATTTGGTGGGTCACTATATTCTAGGTTTAGCTAGAAATAGCTCAAGTTTTCTGGTCTTTACCCTCTGTCGTGCGTTTTGTTATTTTAATTCATCCGTGATTGTTGGAGAAATTTTTGTAGATTGTTGGATTATATGTGTTCAAGATGTCAGTTTCGGTGACAGGGAAGAGATTGAAACGATTACTTAGATGGCTCTTGCATGTTTATTTGATGATGCTCTTAGTTTTCTTTGAGCAATTCTGGCTGTCTGGATGGAAGAATTGTAGACAGTATTTACTTCCTTGATTAGAACTTTTCCTGGATCGTAGGATGGGCTGGACTCTGTAATCGAGACGCATTGCTAATATGACCGGCATCTGTGAAAACATGACAATGTCTTGGTTATTGACTGGGCTTTTGTGAAAACATTTATCTCACATTTGTGAAAGCTGACCGGTCATATTAGCTGGACTCCGCCATAAACCTTTCACGTTCACCTCGCACTTTTTCACATACACATTGGGAATCATCTCTATCTTTCACTTTTGCCTTGAACGCATAAGACCACTCATATTAACGGCATTTGTGGTGATATGTGAAGTCACCTGCAAAAAGCGTTTGTTATTGACGGGGCGAAGAGGAACTGAACTCATAAATATTAAATGGTAATCCCAGAGGCGTCCAGGCCGTCCAGGCATCAAAAGTTTTTGTGGGGTTGTTCAGGATTTGGTAGTCATGGCTGAACCTCACTCTAGCCTCATGGGGGATTTGATGTTTTACACTATAGAGTGTAGTCAGAGCTGTTGGGGTATTGTTGAGATGAAGGCTGGCCTCTCTGATAATTTCTTCGAGGGCTTAACTGCATGTTCATACCTTTTTTTTTTGTGTAAGTTATGCAAATAGCTGCTGTTTTCATCAATTTAAAGTGTTGGCTAATTAATGTCCCTTCCTCATACCTTTTTTTAAGGATGAAAGGCGTGGAGAGAGTGCTGTTATGGTCCAATATGTGAATGATATAGCTTCGAGCTCGCGATTTCTGCTTGGTTTTCTGTTTGTCAATGCTGTGAATGGCATATAGAGTTGCTGAACTAGGAAAAACAAACTGAGGAGGAGAGAAAAATTGTACTAGTTCATACTCTACTGATAATTTCTCACCAAGTTCTTATTTTTTTGCATTTTTTTCTGAAGTTAACATGGTTATTTGGATTATCCGCCCCGCCTGAAATTCTTTTCTTCTATTGGGATCTTTTACAGAAAAGGCTGCAAGAGTTTGAAGCCACTTTGAAGCCACGCTTACTACTTCTCCAAGAGATACCATAGCAAGGGATTACAATAGCAAGGGATGATACATCAAATGAGCAAGCAATGGAGATAAACATACTTCGGAAAAGTATCGCAAATCAAATGGCAAGGGATTACAATATGCCAGAGATTCCATAACTTTATGTTTCCGACTTTTGTAATATTGTTATTAATTATTGACTTATCAAAGCCAATATTTCAAAGTTGAACAATGGACTAAGTTACTTCAGTATTCATTTATGGATAAGTTGTAGTGATGAGTTTCTCATTAAAGTCTTCTTTTTTGTTTCAAAGAGTCATGTTGGTTTGAAGACTTATTCTTTTAAACGTTGGGTGTTCGGTTTTGGAGAAGGAAATATATATATAGAGCGAGCGAGAGAGAGAGAGAGAAAGAATCTTGGTTAAATTAAAATTAACATCCATCCATATTAAATTCAAAATGGATTAGATATTTAATCATAGAAATGTAAATATTTATTGAAAATAAGAAATCACCATGATAAAAAAAAATCTTATTTAAATATAAATAATATTGAAATTCTAATAAGAAAAAAATTAAAATAACAACAATTTTCGTTTTTATTTTTATTTATTTTTTTACTTCTATATTTTATTTTAATTTCCTCCTATTCTAAAATATATATTTGCTATATATAGAATACATATTTAATTTTTCTTTATAATTTAGTATTTATATTTATTACATATTTTAGGTATATTAGTATAATTTATACTATGGTTTATTATTAACTATTTAATAAAAATTGATTAGTTAATATTTTTATTACTTAGTATAAATATAATTAATCAATGAGGGGTTTATGAGAATTCAATATCAAATTTATATTTATCTAACAAGGAATTAAAAAAATTGGAATAAAATTTTATGCGCTTCTAAACGCATTTCTCTTCTTTTTCTATTCTAATCGAAATTTTGTACAGACCAAACGCATTCTTTTGCTCAATCGCCCCTGAACAGAATCAAAAGAATCAATTCGATCGTAATCGCCTTCCCGAATGTAATCGTTACCAAACGCGCCCGGCTTCTTTTCTATATTGGAATAAAAAATAAAAGTTGCAGATTACCAAACAGATTTATGTTCTTTTTTTGTTTCAGGGAACAAAAGAATAGAAATAGGGAGAAATAAAAATGTTACTCTGCAGGCCCTTAGTTGAGAATTTGGCATGCACGATCACGCCTTTAAGATTAATAGAGGTGTCTGGAGTTGCGTTTTGATTCCCATTGTAGATTGCCTCGGCAAGCTGCGGTGCCAAGTGCCCTGAAATGGAGGGGAAAAACCATTTACCACGTGCATCAGTTAATTAATTGAATGCTCTCTCCAAAAATAAAAAATAAAAAATTGATTGTAAAATTAGGGTCGATAACTACCTGCATAGTTGTCTCCTCCTATGTAGACATCGCTTATTCTGTACTGCGGAAACCTTCTTAACCAATTTAGGAGAAATGCACGGGCATCTCTAGATGTTTAGGGTGTGACAACTATTCTCGTTCTAAATAGTTTTAATGGAATAAATAGATTTTTCTATTTCTATTTCTAAAAGAGTTTTTAAGCAAAAATAATTGTTCGATAATGACACAAAATTTCTACTCTAAAAGTAGAAATTCGTTTGATAACGACATAAAATTTCTTCCTTTCGAACGGCGGCGACGACCGACGACCTTTAATATAAAAATAAAAATAAAATGATTTAGTAACAAAAAAATAAATGATAAAATAAAATAAATAAAATAAATCATAAAAAAATAAAATAAAAATATCATTTTATTTTAAAATAAAAATATCCTTAAAAATAAATTTATTTTATTTATTCTGTTTTATTTTATTTTACGAATAAATTTATTTTAAAATGAATAAAAATAAAAATAAAAATAATTTTATTTGGCAAAACACTCAAGGCAAATAAAAATAGAATAAAAATAAATTATTTTTAATAAATTTAATAAATTTATTTTTAATAAATTAAAAATAAAATGATAAATAAAAATAATTTATTTATTTTTCATAAATTTATTTTTATTTTTAAATGAATAAAATGAATATATTTATTTTTGTTTATTTTTATTTTTAATAAAATGAGGAGAGGCGGAGGAGGAGGAGGAGGGAGAGACGTAGAGGAGATGAGGGAGGACTCACCGAAATTAGGGTTTAGTGGAAGAAATTATTTTTGATTTCTCTTCCGTAAATCGAAGTAGGAAATTTCTACTTGTGATTTCTCTTCCAAATCAATTTCCTAATAAATCTATTCCATAAATAAAAACCGAGTAAGTTTATCAAATAGGTTTCTATTTTAAAACAGTGCAAAAATAAAAATTATTTCCAATGTAAATTTTGGTTATCATACACTCCCTTAATAATCGCATAGAAATTCACTTTCAGTTTCAATGTACACAGGAGATTGTGCCCCGTTATTTCTTAAGGTGCCTAATCCCCCTAAAATGAGTGATTTCAGGCCTCTTTTCTCGCTGCAGCATAATATGCAGGTTCGTATTACTTCCGTTATAGCTACAAGAATGGGAGCAGCTCTTCTTGATTCTGTTTGCCTCGATCAAACTCCTCTCATTAGTGGATGAAGATTGAGAGCACTTCTTCTTTGTTTGACACTTTGAATCGCTAGTCAAATGCTTTCTAGTGCAAAACTCAATAATTTTGTAGTATATATATTCAAGTACGATGATAATAAAAAGGATTTATTATATGAATCACAAGATTTTAATATCCTTGATGATTGACCGAAAGTTCGGATACTCAAATACGAAAAGACAAAAATTAAAGGATTACCTATGAACTTATCTCACTTATGTTGCTGTGCCATTTTTTTCGTTTGCTTTTTTGGGGTCAAAATGTAGTTGTGCCATTAACCAGGGCAACATCTTCTCGCAAATGTAATTTTATGGATCCATTCGGACCTCTCTCAAGGGGAAGGGGATGAATAATCATCCAAGTTAAGACACGCCACATCTCTATCACACGTAGGCTTTTCTATCATAGTACAAACAAGTAATGACAGGGCTCTTTTAGGACATTTACTAGAATAACAGCCGAGCACACAAAAATTATAGCACGGTAATCTTATTATCATCGCCAAATACATAGCTTCTAGCGAAACAGAAATCGTAAAATTCATCCATGATTGAGAAGAGAGAGGACAAATCTCTATAACCTATCATGAGTTTAACACAACTTTGCCATAGGTCTGGATGTCGAAACCAAAACCTTAAAAAAAAATAATGCGCTTAAGTCAATTTTAAGAAATTTGCACAAATCATCCAAGAGCCGCATCACTCTTCGCTATTCCCACCCCCAATTCACATTATTACACATAAAGTTTGTGCACGTACGTTATAATATCTTATAAAGTATGTTTTATGGTGAGAAATCTCTCGAGCAATGTCAGGAAGAGTGCAGAGAAGCAACTCAAGAGGAGAAGGCCATGGGAAAATAAAAATAAGAGCGGTTACGGCAACAATGGCGAGCCAGATGAGAGCAATCTCAGGTTTGGGACATTTGTACTAGGGAAAATTATCGAAAAAGCCCTAAAATTATTATACTTTTGACAATTCAGACTAAACATTTAAATTTTACTAATTAAATCATAATTTTTATTTTTATTTTTATTGAGTACATCTAGTCAATTTAGCTAGAAATCACTAACATTGACATGGACTATCTTACATGACATAGTTAGCATTAACACGGATTATTTTTAGTAATATTTTAATATTTTTTGAAAATTTTTAGTATTTTTTCTTTTCTTTTCCTGTTCTTTCTTTTTCCCCCGACGGCCATTGCCCAGACCTTGTTGATGCCAGACTTGTTGGGTTTGAGCCTTGCCTTTTCTTTATCCAGCCTTTGTAGGTAAGACTAAATCCCCCTTCCCAAATTGAAGAAAGGCAGCAACCTCTGAACAGAGATTCGCAAGATATTCCCTTTTTTTTTTCTTTTTTTTTTTTTTGTCGGCCTAAATCGAATTGATCGCATAAATCGCATTTGAGACTTCACAACGTGCATCCCAATTGTTTTTCCATTTATCCAAGGAGTTACTTGTTGGTTGATATGATTTAAGATTACTTTAGAAGCTAGATAAAGGCAAATCTTCATATATGGCGTGAGCTTAGAACTGGTATTATGAAAGTGGAGTTCTTATTTATAGAAACCTTCATCCTCTTGTCAATTTCCTCTGGTTGATCGAGCCTGCGTCAGTCATTAATCATCATAACGTTGGAACTCAAACATGAACTTGAACTGCTTATTGTACAACAAGACTTTATCAAAAGAGCTCTCATGTATAAATATGGAGAAATGAATTAAACATAACAAATTTATTATTCATGTGCAGACGATTTTATCCATTTACGATACATACACAACGAATCTTATACAGAAAATTCTTTAACTAGGTTGTTGTGTTTGAAATTCATCAACTCTACGTAAGAAGAATTATGCTAAATTTTTTATATAATGAGGATAACCGCCCAAATTTTCGTACTTCTCCATTGCAATGACCATAAATTAAAGTTTAATTGAATTTCCAGGCGGAGAGAAAATCTAGGTTAATATTACGAAGAAATAATGAAACCACCGGTCAAGATAAATACTAGGTGATAAATGACGATGTTCTCAAAGGCAAATTCAAGCAGTGAACTATGTCAATGCCCTCTTGGTTCAATGATCCGGCCAGTTCAGTCCGTCCTTTTGAATATAGAAATTACACACACTCCTTGCGATAACTAAAAGACAACGGCGACAGGGATTCGAACTGAATGCTTAGCAGATACCCACGTGATCGCCCCTTGAGCAAGGGGCGGGGTCGCCGTCTTATTCCTTGTGAAGTCAAGGCTGAAACTCGCTGTCTCGTTCACCTTCGTGAACTCCAGATTACTCGGGTACACGCCAATTGAGTTGAGACCCGTGATGGGGTCGATAACCACCCTGTAAGATGAGTTAGCAGGTCCGACGTTCCTCACCTTCCTCGTCACGTTAAACTTCGTCACCGAACTCTCAAAGATCAAGCTGATCGATGGATAGTTGAGCTGGTAATCGGGTATGCTCCCAGTGCTTGAGCATGTGACCTTTTCTTTAACTATGAGCTCGATTTCGGAGTCGGTGTAGTTGAGCCCACAAAGGTAAGGAATGTAATCTTGCGGTTCGATGTCGTAAATGAGACCCGGGTCAACAGCCTTTGATGGGTTGACATGTCCGGCGCCAGTGGTGAATATGTTTGCTGGATTGAGCGACTGGTCCAAGATGGGTTGGCCCTTCGTGTTGGAGGTGGAGGCGGTGGTAATTGTTGTTACTGATCAAAACAGTAAACAAGAAACAGAAAACCAAAAACTATAGATTTCTTGAATGAGGAAGAGAAGCACAGAGAAAACAGAGCACAAACTTACGTACATTTGTTCTAAAGGAAACTGTCAAGTACAGGACAACTTAAACAAAGCAAAAACTGCTCACGTACGTGCAACACATAACAGCACAGAAACGTGCTATTAACTTCCTAGAAAATAGCAAAAACACTAAATAAATAACTAAATTGAACTTGGCTGTTTTTTAATAAAAAAACAGAGTAAAACAGAGCATAAAACAGAGCAGAAAACAGAATTAAAAAAAAAAAAAAAAAAAAAAAAACAGCAACTTGAGACATTATAATCCAACAAACTCCTCCTTGGATCAGTTGCTGCTGCATACTCCAATTTTCTTTCTTAATACTTCAAATCTTCCAGCTTGAAGTGGTTTTGTGAACATGTCTGCAAGCTGATCTTCAGATCTGCAATAGACCAACTTAACTTCGCCACTTTGTTGCACTTCACGCAGAAAGAAAAATTTGACTTTGAAATGCTTGGTTTTGCCATGAAAAACTGGATTCTGTGATATTGCTAAGGCAGCCTGATTATCCACATTAACTTCAATACAATTACTGGAATTCAACCACAAATCCTTCATTATCTTCTTCAGCCACAAAGCTTGATTTGCAGCTGCAGTAGCTGCTATAAACTCAGCCTCTGCTGTGGACTGAGCTACAATCTCTTGCTTTTTGGAACACCAGGAGAAACAAGCAGAACCAAGACCGAAACAATACCCGACGTACTTTTCATGTCATCCACCGAACCAGCCCAAATCCACTATCGAAAATCCTTGCAAATTAAACTTCTGACCTTTTTCAAACTTCACACCAAATAACAATGTTCCTTTGAGATATCTCAAGACCCTTTTTGCTGCAATCAAATGTAACTGACTAGGACTACTCATAAACCTGGATAAAACACTCACAGCAAATAGAATATCTGGTCTAGTTGCTGTAAGATACATGAGACACCTAATCAGACTTCTATACATAGAAGCATCTACGCATCTGTTCCATCATTCTTCTCGCAGCTTCTCTTTAGCAGCCATAGGAGTGCTTACACTTCGACAATCTTCCATCTGAAACTTCTTTAGAATTTCTTTCATGTATTTTTTCCGACAGATGAAGATCTCATATGAAGCCTCGTTTGACTTCCGGACCCAAAAATAAGACATCTTTCCCAAGTCTCGACATCTCAAAACTGCAAATAGATCTTGCTTCACCTTCTCTATCAATTCCATATCATTCCCCGTCACTAATAGATCATCTACATAAAGTGACAGAATTACAACACTGTGATTCACCTTCTTGACATAAAGAGTGAACTCACTTAAGCTTTTTACAAAGCCAAAATCCTGCAAATATCGATCTATCTTCCCATACCAAGCTCTTGGAGCCTGCCGATCCATATAGAGCTTTCTTCAACATGTATACACTCTCTTCTTGCCCTTTGATACTAAAGCCTTCGGTTGTTCAACAAAAATCTCCTCCTCAAGCTCTCCATTCGAAATGCAGACTTGACATCTAACTGAAATATAGGCCACCCCTTCTCTCGCAATAGCTAACGGTAGCCTTATTGTATCAAGTCGTGCAACAGAGCAAATGTTTCAGAATAGTCTACTCCCCATATTTGTGCATAACCTTTCACCACCAGTCTAGCTTTGTGTTTATTAACGAACCATCGGATTAAGTTTTGTTCTAAACACCCACTTAACCCCAATCACATTCTTATCGATGGTCTATCAACAAGCTCCCATGTGTGGTTTTTCGGATCATTGCAATCTCCTCCTGCATTGCTGCAATCCACCTCTGATCCTCTTTAGCTTCCACAAAATTAGATGGTTCGAGCATTGCCACATTGCTTCTTTCATAGATTTCAGCAAGTGACCTTGTGCCCCTCACTGGTAAATCATCCACACTGTCTTCCAATCCATCTATAACTCCATCAACCTCTACATCTGTTGCAGGTTGTTTTTCAAACTGCTGCTTTTCTGCACTCTTTCCTTCCATCCAATTCCACTCATCTTCTTCTAGAAAAACAACATCTCTGCTTACAATCACCTTCCCCGTCATAGGGTGAAAAATTCTGTAAGCCTTTGATTGGAGACTGTACCCAATGAAGATTCCAAGCTCTGCCTTCTTATCCAGCTTGTCCCTCTTAACCTCAGGAACATGAGTGTAACACAAACACCCAAAAACCTTCAAATTTTTCACAGAAGGTTTAACACCATACCAAACTTCAAAAGGTGTTGACCTCTCTAAGGCCTTTGTGGGCAATCTATTCAACAAGAACACTGCAGTATTAGCTGCTTCAGCCCAGAACTTCTTAGGCAACATCTTCTCCTGCATCATACATCTGGCCATCTCCATAATACTTCTGTTTTTCCTCTCACTGACCCCATTCTGTTGAGGTGAATAGGGAGCAGTGAACTTGCTGCACAATTCGCTTGCTCACAATTCAACTTAAACTTGTAGCGGTATACTCGGAACCATTATCGACCTGAGTATTTTAATTTTCTTCCCACTCTGATTCTCAACTAAGGCTTTAAACTTCACAAACACATCAGCAACTTCAGACTTGGCTCGCAGAAAATAAATCCAACTCATCCTAGTCATATCATCGGTGAAGGTAATGAAATACTTGCTACCATTGAGAGAAGACTCAGACATAGGTCCACATAGATCTGTGTGGACTAATTGCAGCTTTTCACATGCTCTCCAGCCTCCTCCTTTGAAAGGAAATCTGGCTTGCTTGCCAAGAAGACAAGTTCTGCACTGTGGAAATTCCTCCTCCAAACTTGGCAAGTCATCTGCCAAGCTATTTCTCTGCATAAACGACATGCCCTTCCTGTGAACATGCCCAAGTCTTTTATGCCATATCTCTGCATTTTCTTCTTTGCACTTTAAAGCCATTTGTTGCATCTCTTGTGGCTTGAACATGAAACTCTTGTCCTCCATTGGAATTCTTAGCACTTCTTTGCTATCTGCATTATTGATAAGACATTCCTTCCCTTCGAACTTCACTTTATAGCCCTTCTCAACTAATTGACCAACACTTAACAGATTATGGTCAATATTTGGCACAAAGAGAACATCACTGATCAGCTTCACCTCCCGATTTCCTTCAATAGCCACTGTACCCTTCCCTTGCACTTCGATATACTGTCCGTTGCCAATTCTGACTCTAGACCTGACTGTCCTGTCTAGACTCCTAAACAGCTTTGAATTGCCAGTCATATGATTGGTACAGCCACTATCCACCATCCATGCATCATTCCCAACAGAAGATTCGAAAAGAAGCTACAAACAAGTGCTCTTCCTCGCCATTCACTGCTACCCGGGCTTTTCCTGCTTGGTAATTTTTTTCTTTGCGAGATGGCTTCCATGTGACCCAACTTGTGACATCTTCTGCATCTAGCATCAGGCTTTCTCCAACATCTAAAAACTGATGATTAGTTCCACCACAAAAGATTGACAAGGCTTTTTGTTCATCTTCCATTTGCTAGATCCTCCAGAATTTCCTTCTTTTGCTACAAACTTGGAGTCACCGACATTTTCTCTGGACTGAATCCATTTCTTCCCTTTGCCTCCATCATTTGACTTCACTCTAGCTTGCAGCGCACCCTCTACAAACTCTTCTCTTCTCATCGGTCTTACGTGCTCCCGTGCTGCGGCAGAGCATTTAACAATTCTGCAAGCTTTATATCGGTAAGTCTCTTGTATTTTCCGAGACGCTATGGTGGCTTCGAACTTCTCCGGAAGAGACACTGGGATCTTCCGAACAAGCCTTTCATCCTTCAAGTCATCCCTAAAACTCGATTTTATCAGCTATCCCAACCAACCTATCAGAGTACTCCTTCACTGACTCTGAATCCTTCATCTGCTGTCTCTCAAACTCCCTCAAGAGATTCAGCACCTTCATGCCTCTTATCTTCTCATCTCCCTCGTACTCATCCTTCAAGAAATCCCATATGGCCTTTGCAGAGTCACACTTCATAATTCTAGTAAAGATGGTAGGCGAGACAGCAAAGATACGGGCAAGATTTTGCCTTGGCTTTTCTTGTGGTTCTCTCTTTATGAAGTTTGATTTGATTCATGGTCGGATTATCCGGAAGTGGAGCAACTTCATAATCATCCTCCACAGCTTCCCACAGATCATGACCCTCCAAAAATGCTGTCATCTTAACAGCCCATGCTTGATAATTCTCTCCAGTAAATACTGGAGAAGCCATCGCAGAGAAACCACTTGACCCTGTCTCCATCACCCTTTAACTTCTTTACACTTCGATACTTGCTTCACTTCACAGTCCCTCAAGATCATACATGCTCTGATACCATTGTTGTTACTGATCAAAACAGTAAACAAGAAACAGAAAACCAAAAACTATAGATTTCTTGAATGAGGAAGAGAAGCACAGAGAAAACAGAGCACAAACTTACGTACATTTGTTCTAAAGGAAACTGTCAAGTACAGGACAACTTAAACAAAGCAAAAACTGCTCACGTACGTGCAACACATAACAGCACAGAAACGTGCTATTAACTTCCTAGAAAATAGCAAAAACACTAAATAAATAACTAAATTGAACTTGGCTGTTTTTTAATAAAAAAACAGAGTAAAACAGAGCATAAAACAGAGCAGAAAACAGAATAAAAAAAATAAAAAAAATAAAAAAAATAAAAAAACAGAAAACAGCAACTTGAGACATTATAATCCAACAGTAATGATGGCGGACTTGATGGCCGCTGGAGACCAGTCGGGGTGTGCGCTCTTGAGCAGTGCCGCCACACCACTGAGGTGGGGGCAGGACATGGAGGTCCCGGAGATCACGTTGAATGAGTGCTTATTGTCCGTAGAATTGTCTAAACTAACTGGCCAGGCGGCGAGAATGTTCACACCGGGCCGATGATGTCCGGTTTGAGGATGCCCTGGCTTTGGTAGTTGGGGCCACGGGAAGAGAAGGATGCTACAACCGGGGCGACCGATCTCCCGATGTCAGTGCCTTTGAATAGGATCGTGGCCTTTGGCGCTGAGGTGGTGTTTAGGTAGCTCTTGATCTCTCTCCCCGCGTCATATCCCACATGGACAGCGGGTAGGACATGCTTATCGGCAAGGGTGGTGGCTCCCTCCAGAGGACTGTTCACGAGGATCATGGCCGCACCACCTGCATCCTTGACCTCTTGACCTTTGTCGACTCGCGCAACACCGCTGCCTACGGAGCACACGACCACTTTTCCTTTGAGGTCCGAGCGGTCTTTTAGTGATCCGGGAAAGCAAAAGGCCGAGGAGTTATCTCCGTTTTGTGCTGGATCAACCAGGGGAAGTAGCGTCGAATCGAAGTCTTGCGGTTGGTACTAGGTCTCGCCATCGAACTCCTTCCCGTTCCCCAGCCGCGCCGTGGCTTTTATCCTGCGGTCTATGGTGCTGGCTCCCACGTTGAGAAGCCACGGTGCCTCGTTTGACAATGAGAGTTGTATGGCCCACTATTCCCCGCGGAGCTGCTCACGAAGATGCCCTTTTGGATGGCGGCAAATGAAGCTTTTGCAATCCCATCCTCGAAGAACGGATAGGAATCTCCTCCGACAGAGAGGGAAATTACATCGACACCGTCCTCGATGGCCGCATCGAACCCAGCTAATATGTCGGCCTCAAGGCACCCCCTAAGACCGCAAACCTGGTAGATTGCCAAATGCGCAAGAGGCGCTATGCCTGCGGCCGTGCCTTTGGCATTACCGAGTGCGCTGGCATTCTTCACAAAAGCACCCGCAGCTGTGCTGGCAGTGTGTGTGCCATGGCCCACATTATCAGTTGGCGGATAGATGCCGCCGTAAGCGAAGGACCTCGCACCGATGAGCTTGTTGTTGCAGGATGTGTCGTTGAAGACGCACTTGCCCTTCCATTTGGCCGGGGGCGGTGGCAACCCCTCGCCGCTCAAGGAAGAGTGCTGGGGAAATATCCCTGAGTCCAATACTCCGATGATCACGCCCTTGCCGAAGTTGGAGTCCTTCCAGAGCCCAACTTCTTGGCGCAATCCCAAGAACTCGGGGGTGCGAGTTGTGTGTAGAGAGAGCACCCTCTCCGGACGCACGTACAAAACACCGTCCCTGTCCCGAATGGCTTTAGCTTCCTCAGCGGTCAATTTGGCCGCGAACCCGGATAGCGCATGTCGGTATGAGTGAACCATTCTTTGCTCTTGGTTAGAGCTGGTTGCTGTGGTAGGTAAAAATGACCGGTATAAAGCATCCAGATCCTCTGAAGTAGCAAAATGTTTGTCCGCTGGCTTTCGCACTTGGATTATATAAGTTGACAACGAGCCACTCGAATCAGCTACTGCAATGGCAGTATTAGCAGGGAAGATGCTTAGAATGCAAATGAGACCAAGAATGAAATCGTCAAGGTGGTCGCAGACAATCTGCATCTCTGGTCTTTCATCTCGAAATTGCAAAAGAAAGAGAGAAGCTTTTTGCTTCTATTTTCTGTGTTAGATAGTTGAACTTGGAGCACATATATGTATAGGAGAAGCAAAATGAAGAAATGACGTTGGTCTCATGACCCTCCAGAAGCGAACAATGGTAGTTTTTTTCTTTTGAAGGAAAGGATCATTAGTCTTTTATATTTCCGAATATGCATATGCATTTCCATGGAAGAATTGAATGCATATGACCTATTATTGCGGTCAAGGACAGGGCACCGTCCATGCAAATTCTCTAAAATAGACTAATTCATTAAAGGAAATATATATATGCAGATTTAACGTGCTACAACGAGACGCACTCTAAATAAATTACTTTCCTCAAATCAGCTTCTAAAGGAAAGGATCCTTAGTGATTTAATTTCTAACATGCATATGCATTTCCATATAAGAATCGATTAAGACCTATTATATTCCAGAAGGACAGGGCACCGTCCATACAAATTTTCTAAAATAAACTAATTCATTAAATGAAATATAAATATGCAGAGTTAACATGCTATACAGAGACGCCCTCTAAATAAATTACTTTACTCAAATGAACTTCTAAAGGAAAGGATCCTAAGTGATTTAATTCCTAACATGCATATGCATTTCCTTGTAAGATTTGGGTTAGACCTCCTATAACTCTCAAGAAATTAAAAAATAACAAAAATGCAAAAAATATTATATATTATAAAAAATTGTTCATATTAATGCCAGTGGTGCTACATAAGACGGTCGGCGTTCACATTAGTGATTTTCGGCTAAAATTGATTGACTTAATTAGCAAATTATAAAATGATTTATGATTCAATTGGTGAAATTTAAAAGTTTAAGACTAAATTGGTAAAATGTAATATATTTAAAACTTTTTAGATAGCTTTCCCCTTTTTAATTGAACCAATGTTGTTTTCAACCTTTGCATGAAAATTCAATTAAGTCCTCCCACCGATATTATGTCTAAAATTTCTGATGTGGTGATTTATTCATCGCTAGTCATCCTGCGGGTCATGATTAGTTATCTAATCTGGATAACTTTTCAAAAGACGACCCCATTTTGTTTAAATTACTAAATTTTCTCTTTTTTTCTTCTTACATTTGTTTTTTTTTCTTTTCTTCCCTTCCTTTTTTTTTATTTTTATTTTTATTTTACACCTTATCTCTTATCTCTTTTTCTCGAGTCTTTGCTTTACACTTGTATAGATTGAAGCTCAATTTGTTTTGCAGAAAATACAACAAATTTTCAAAAATATTTTCCAAGAAGTCCGTGTTCAAGAACACAACAATATTTTTCAGTGTTTAGCTAAAACCTGATAATGAACTGAAAAATATATTCCAAAGTTTGATACGAAAAATCAAATTCGATTTTTCCAAATAGAAATACACTATTTGGGTGTTAGTAACGTGCGCATAAGGGACTGGAAATCTAAGTACGGGCACCACAGTCTTGGGTCCGGCCTTGATCAACTTCGACCTGGGCATCAAGGGTTGGGGCACTAGCACCTAGGTGTTAGGCCCACCCTTGATGGACTGGGGCACGAGTGCTAAGGTACCAACCCCGGCCTCAATGGATGAGAACATAAGTATCGGGGTCCTAGGCCTAGCTTCAATGGACTCAAGCATGGACACTGGGGTCTCAAGCCTTGTCTCGATAGACCTTGGCTCGAGCACTAGGGACTTGAGCCCATGCAACAAGAACCTAGGCATGACATTTGTGGACCTTGGCCTGGGTGTTCGGTATGCAAGCTTGGGTACTAGGATCTCGTGCTTAGCCTTTGGGCTCAGCCTTAATGACTTGAGCCTAGGCACTAGAGCCTTGGGCACATTCACTGAGGTCCCATGCTGATCCTCAATGGACTCGAGCACAAGCACTGGGGATTGGGCGATGGGCATCGAGGTCACGGGCCCCACCTTAATGATTCCTGGCTTGAGTGCTAGATAGCTGGTCTTAGATGTTGAGGCCCATCAACCAACATTAGGTTTCCATTTCCAAGCGTAGAATTGTAGGTTTAAGTGTTAATATCTAGTTATATTTTGGAAATGATTTTTGATTTTTAAAGAGGAAATCATTTTTCTTGAATTTAAGCATAGGTTTTCGTTGACGCTGACTTATTTTTCTAAGCGAACTAAATGCCGGAAAATTCAAAAAACGTTTTGTCAAAAAGTATATTTCATGAAATAAACAAATCCTTAAGTTAATATGAAGAACGCATTTGGGACATGTGGTTGAGTCCATCACTTTCTCGACAAAATGAAGACAGGGGCATGAGGAACTTGGCACGAAAAATACAAACTAATAAGTATGCCTGATTAGTCATTAATTATTTGTCTTGATCTTTTAATATTGGGTAAGTCTCAGTCCTTGTAATATCATCCAAAAATATAACAGAGATAGAACCTTAGGATGGTGAGATTCTATCTAAGGTTAAGAATCAACAATGGCCTTATAAAATTTTGTAGTGGGTATTGATATAGAAATTGAATATTAATCAAATTATTTAATGAATCGTAAAAGCATCACAACTATAACAATATTTCATTCTAAAAAATAGAATTAGGTAGGAAAACAGCTTTTGTTTCTGGATGTTATTATCAGTCGTATTCTTGTTTAGCCCATTCAACAATTCTCGACATTTCAGTTGCTTTTTCCGGAATGCAGCCAACACTTCATTGACCATGCAAAATTTCTTGCAATTGTGAAGTGTAAATTAATATTTGCATGTTGGAAATGTTTAAGATTGCCTTTTCAACATTAGTCACGAGACCAGATATTAGAGTGAGCTAGATTATATCTCTAGTGAATTTTAAAGACCTTAAATGAGTTTTAATTTGTTGCTCACTGGTCATAACAAATCTTTTGGGACATTTATTTTATGTTAGACCTAGGTTGAAGACAGTTAATAAGTTTGCAAATTCAGTTATAAGATTATTGTATGAAAAATTCAATTCTAAACTTTTCGATTAAATTAATGTTGTTCTCACCCTTTAAGTGAAAATTCGAGGTTGGGACACCTGAAGTGTCATAACTTGGCATGGAGGGACACTTAAGTGCTATAACTTTGAAATGATACACTTAAGTGCCAATATCGGAGTAAAATGGAACACTTAAGTGCCACTCCGCGAAAATCCGACCAAATAGGCTGATGTGGCAATTTTTCGGCAAGTTTGGTCCAAAACGGCGTTGTTTTGCATGTTGACGTGGCGGACAAAATGCAAAAACGACGCCGTTTCGTGTCGACGTGTAAATAATAATATAGAAATTAATTAAATTAGATTTAAACTTAATTTTATTTAAAATATTCAAAAATTAAAAAATTAAAATTTAAAAAAAAAAAAAAAAAAAAAAGGGGGGAGAGAGGTCGAACGAGGCGGCCGAGGGCCGAGCCCTCGCGCTGCTGCCTCCCCGCCGTTGTCGGGAAGGGCCGGCGACGGAGGGGGAGGGTCGGCGGGGTCGCCCGGCCCGGCCGACCGATGGTGAGGGCTGCGAGCCCTCGCCGGATCGTGGCGAGGGCTCGCGGGCCCTCGCCGCCGTCGGGAAGGGCCGGCGACGGAGTGGGGAGGGTTGGCTGGGGTTGCCGGACCATGGCCGAGGCCGGCAAAGCTGGCCAATCGGCGGCAAGGGCCCGCGAGCCCTCGTCCAGATTTGGGGCGAGGGTCGCGGCCCTCGCATTGTCGACCGGCCGGGGCCGGCGACCCCGGGCCGACCCTCCTCCGTCGCCGGCCCTCCCGGTGACGGCGAGGAGGCGGCGGTGGCGAGGGCTCGGCCCCTCGGCCGCCCCTCGACCCCCCCTTTTTTAAATTTTTTAAATTTTTTAAATTTTTAAATATTCTTAATTTTTTAAATATTCTTTATTTTTTGAATTTTTTAAATAAAATTAAGTTTAAATCTAATTTAATTAATTTTTATATTATTATTTACACGAAACGTCGTCGTTTTTGCATTTTCTCCGCCACGTCGAGTGCAAAACGACGCCGTTTTGGACCAAACTCGCCGGAAAGTTGCCACGTCAGCTATTTGGCCGGATTTTCGCCGGAGTGGCACTTAAGTGTTCCATTTTATTTCGAAACTGGCACTCAAGTGTACCATTTTGAAGTTATGGCACTTAAGTGTCCTCTGGTGCCAAGTTATGGCACTTGGGCTGTTCTTCTGCCATGAAAATTCAATCAAGTCCTTTCGCCCAAATCTTGCTTGCAATTTCTGACGTGGTAATCCACTCATCCTAGTTATCTTACGTGTCACAATTAGCAATATGATGTGAGCCACATTTTACAAGATGACCCCATTTTGTTTAAGCATTGCATGATAACGTGAAGCCTTCACGAGGGAAGATCTCATTCAGTGTTCAACTGTGAAGCCTTCATATCCTTCGCCTGCAGGAAAGTACGGGTTTTCCACGAGTTGACCCTCCATCGTGTAAAATATACTTTCCGGTATGTGTTCAAAACTTTGATAATCATCCTTCTCGTGGTCCACCCGTACCTTCTCATAGAATTCATGAGACATGTCAAAAAAACATGAGCTTTTGAATCATGTTGAATGTGTTCGATGCTGGATGATAACCTTTCCAATCATTCATGGCGGCTGATCATTAGGTCTTTAAGACACAGCATTGTTCCCTTCTCCAAATTCATTGATCTGAGCTCCTCTAATTCCTCAAGAAGTAAGATCTTGAGTTTCGGAAACTACCATTTTCTGAAATCCAATTGCTATCCATCATAAGCCAGATGCAGTTCCAGCTCTACTAGCTTTGGCAATTTTCCAAGGATTGCAAGGAGATCTTCCTCCAAGTGACTCCATCTTAATGAGATATTTGTCAAACGTTTACAGACGATATCCAATCTAGTAACTTCTCCAAACAGCCATGTAAATAGAGATGTTTAAGATACTTGGGAGGCGAGGATAAGCCATGGAGATCAAGTATCTTGTCCTTGTAAAGTGCATGTACATTGAGGGACTTTAGTTCCTTTAAATTCTCAAGGGAAGTGCACAACAACTCACCTTGTTCCTTAATCAACTTGATGATTCCCAACCACCTTAATTTTGTTAGATTTCCAAGATCTTTCAATAGGCTGTCTGCCTCCACGAAATAGGGCTTTTCTAGTGAGATCATTAGTTAAAACTACCGAAATTAAAAATAACGCATATAAACACATGAGAAAGAAACATATTTCACAAGACACAATTGATGAGTTTTGACAAGTGCGATCGGGCTTTCGTTGACACTTTCAAAATGCAAAATCTCCCAGAAATTTTTAGTGAGATCACCATTAAAGACACTTTAATAATTTGAACAAGAACATTTCTTTTTGCTAATTTTCCAATGGACTATGCTAAACAAAACTCGGTTTTGGAATTGGAGGCCAAGGCTCATCAGTGGTGTCGGTTCTCCGTCAACGTGTGACCAAATCCGATTTTTTGGAAAGGATTTGCCCATGATTCGGGATGCCTTTAGATTGTTAACCTGTATTCTGCGCTCAAATCATTATTCTTTCGGATTTTCTCAAAATATTCTATGATGCCACCAATCAGATGTCTGGGACTTCATATGTTACTCCAAATGATTATTTTGAAGGGATAGCTCTTTTGTATAGAAATTTGAAAGAAGCGATCAATGCTTCGAATCCTAAGCTTTAAGATATGGGTGTGGAAATGAAAGAAAAATTTGACAAATATTATGGAAGCTTGGATAAAGTAAATATGATGGTGTTGATTGCGGTTGTGTTAGATCCTAAAGCCAAGTTAAATTATGTGAGTTTCTTGTATGGACAAATTTATGATGATGAATCGAAAATTAAAGAGATGCATTACAAGGTGAAGGATACATTGGAGCGTTTGTATGAATTTTATGAGCAATATTCTCTTACTTCAAGTAATCAAGATTTTGGTAGCCATAATTTGGGTGTAAGTAGTGGTAGTTCAAATTCCAATACCGATACAAGTTGTAGCGAAGGATTAAAGAAGCATAACGCCCAAGATTGGAAGAAAATGTTTTTCTACTCGAATGAACAAGGGAGCGATGGCAACAAGTCCGAGCTTGATGAGTATCTTCAAGAAAAAAATGAAAAGGATCTTGGTATTGACATTTTGATTTGGTGGAAGACTAATGGCTCAAAATATAAGATCCTTTCCTTGATGGCTCGAGATATTTTGTCAATTCCTGTAACTACCGTTGCTTCAGAATCAACTTTTAGTACATCGGGTCGTGTGCTTGATGGCTTTCGGAGTTCTTTAACTCCAAAAGTAGTGGAAGCTTTGATTTGCACTCAAGATTGGTTGAGAACCGCTCGTGTACCGCTTGATGTTGAAGAGTGTATTGAGAACGCAGAACAATTTGAGTTGGGTAAGTAATGTTTATATCTTTATATATTGTGATTTTTTTGTATATCTGATAAGTTAATATTTTATTTAATCTCTTCCTCTTTTTTTTTTCAGATATGGTTGGTCTTAATGCGGAAATTATGGTCGATAAATAAAGTTGGTGGTATCGCACTTGCAATGGATCCAACGGTTGAGAAGTCAAGCAAGGTTTTTTGTTGGCTTATTGGTAAGCAACATAAAAAAAAAAAAAAAAACATTGTTTATCGTAATTTTAATGCAAGCTTCTTTTTATGTACATTGAATTTTTGAACTATGTTGTTAAAAAATTTAGGAGCCTTTAGATGGGCAAAATGGCATGCTTCATGGAGTATTCTCGATATTGATTTTTTTTTCTGTGTCTTTACTTAGGATTTTGATTGATTTGTATTTATGTTTTTGCAAGGTTTTGCTGTGCCAAAGGAATCACATGGAAATGTTGCAGAGTTCAATTTGAGATCTTATTGGCACTTCTGGTTTTTCATCTCTTTAGAAATTTCTTTGGAAACTTCTTATTAGTTTTGATTATGTATGTCCAAATTCTTGACAATTGGCATTGGTATGTTTGCTAAGATGTGGGAAATTATCGTGTAGTATACGCGTACATTATAATTTTTTTTTGTAACGTACGCATACGTTATTTTTTTTTTTGTAACGTGCGTGCACGTTATATTTTTTTTTTTTGTAACGTGCGCATACGTTATATTTTTTTTTTGTAACGTGCCCATACATTATAGTTTTTTTTTTGGGTAACGTGCGCATACGTTATAGTTTTTTTTTGATAACGTGCGCGTACGTTATAGTTTTTTTGGTAACGTGCGCGTACGTTATATTTTTTGGGTAACGTGCGCATATGTTATAGTTCAAATATGAAAATAAAAAAAAAATAAAAAAAATAAAAAACTGTTGGAACACAGGCCGACCCCAACCTGTGACGGGGTAGGTTCCAGTTCTCGATTCTCACGGGTAGGTTAGGGTTCCTCAAATGAGGAACCCGTACTCCGAGGGCAGTAGGTTCCGGGTTCCCGGACGGAACCGAACCGGAACTGGAACCGCTCACCCCTACTCGCCGGCGTCGGGCGAGGGCGAGGCCTCGCCGGCGTCGGGCGAGTCCCCGCCCTCGCCCGACGCCGGGCGGGGCGGCCTCGCTGCGTCGGGCGAGGGCGTCTGCCCTCGCCCGTCGCCGGCGAGGGCAAGGACTCGCCCGACACCGGCGAGGGCCGCCGCCTGTGTCGGGCGAGGGTGTCCCTCGCCGATTTGGCGAGGGCGGGGGCTCGCCCGACGCCGGCGAGGGCCGCCTCGCTGCGTCGGGCGAGGGTGTCCCCGCCCTCGCCCCGTCGCCGGCGCGGGACCGCCCGCCCGCGTCGGGCGAGGGTGTCCGTGCCTTCGCCCGACGACGGCGAGGTCGCCGGACGCCGGCTTCCCTCCGCCATGGCCGGCGGAGGGAAGAAGAAGAAAAAAAAAAAAAAAAAAAAAAAGAGGAAAAAACAGAATAAAAAGACAAAAATGCCCTTATGGGGTAAATGTGTCACGGTTTGGAAAGTTTGGGGTTTTTCACGTTACAAAAAAGTTTGGGGTAAATGTGTCACTCCAGGAAAGTTCGGGGTTTTCGTGGCTTTTTCCTTTATTTTAATTTGCTTGTATTCAGGAAAGGGTGATTTCATTTCTCGGCAACACCAGACGTGACAGGTCCGGTGAAAATTAGGGACATGCAAAACGAATCATCTGATCGGACCAATTTTCAGAAGTATCAATTTAGTTCTCGATTCTTAAAAATGGAATCAATATTTATGCATACAATTCTCATTTCTAAGAGAGAATTGAACCCAACCGACTAAATATATTTTTTTATTTTTTCAAAAAAATTAGTGAGTATATTTTGTTATGAGAAAATGTTACAAATGATTACTAACTTTCATTTAATATTCAATTTCATCCCCGAACTTTCAATTTGATCTCGAACTTTCATCTAATATTCCATCTAGTCCCTAACTATTTGAAAATTAACCAATTTCCCTTTTTTTAATTTCTAAATTGTTTTTTATAAATAAATAAAAAATACCAAACTGGTTTTTTTGTTCGAAAAAATACCACATTTATGCAAAATAATAAAGGTCAAGATTTCTTTCCTTTCTTCATATTAAAAAAAAATGAAAAAAAGGAACAATAATAATAAATAAAGGTGAATCTTGCATTTTGATTTCTTGAATATTAGATGAAAGTTCAGGGACCATTTGTGACATTTTCCCTTTTGTTATTTCAAAGAAAATAAGAGCTTGTAATTGAACAATAAGATATTCATATAAAAATATAAGATTTATTTCGAGTTATGAATTTGTTCCCGATCATGGCTTATACAATATGATATTGGATCCTTATTTCAAAGCTAGACCGTTCTGATAACACCTGGGGTCATTAAATGCCGGATGTTCGTACTCGATTTTTCTTTTCGTTTTTTTACCAATATTTATTTCCCTGTCGTAGCTTACCCTACATTACAGACGCTGACAGGATCATCAATAACAACTGATGTCGATCCTGCAACTCTCTCATTTACATAGAGCAGAAAGATGCTGGACCCTAGACAGAGAGAGTCCTGGTGGCAATGCAAGTCATCTCCAGCTACTGGACTGACCCGGTTTTACAAAAAAAAAAAAATGGAGGCAATCCTGGAGAGGGACTCTTGCTGAACTCTGTACACCTTCGAGTGTAGAAAACCGATGGAACTGGTTGAAAAGGCCAACAGAATGCACGGTCAGAGCGAATCGATGTTGCTTGTAGTCCTCAGCCGACTATGGCAAGCAGGCTCTGCCTGACGGCGGGAACTGAGCAGATCAAGGAGCCGAAGATGCCGGAGAGAACGCCGGCGCAGAAAGGGAGGGCCGATGCTTCTTTCGTCGACAATGCTGCTGCTCCCAATCCATGGGCACTGCAGGATAGGCACGAGATATATGACTTCCGGTTACGAGTTATGTACTTGTGTCTCTTAATCAGTCCTGACAATTTCACTGAGTGGAAAGAACAAAAGTGCGCAACAAGGGCACACTCCAGAAAGATGGCCAATGTTCAGATAGCGTACCTTGATGCGGTAGCTATTCCTCGGGCAATAGGGTCACGGAATTTAAGTCTATCCAGCATTGCTTGCACAAAGTTTGCTCCAACTAAACCAGTTACCACAACCACAGCAGCTGTAAGAGATGAATTGGCACCTGCACCACTCGAGAGACGAATGGAATTTCAAGCACAAATATTTAGTCACCATTTACCAAAAATATACCTTGCTCAGAGAAAGAGAACGCATATCGAGTAGAAAAAGTTAAAAAAATCCATCGCATGGGTTTCAATTGTGCTTTAGAAAAGATGATTGCAGAAGTAATCTCCTATCCCAAATTGCATTTCAATCGAGAATCCAGAATACCTTCAAATAGAGACACGATGCTGAGGGCCAATACCACAGTAATACAACGAGGCAGAATCGACACCGTCAAAGTTGGTTCCAGTCCAACAAGACGTCCTGCCAAAGCAGTTGAGTACAAAGAGAAGATTGTTGCGACGATGACTGACGTGAAAATTTCAGCTGCATGTCTCTTTACAAGCTGCAACAACAGAGAATGGAGATTGTAGTTGCAGCCAAAATGAGAAGAGAAAGGGATTCTCAAATTACCAATCAGTGGACTGCAATCGGTCTGAAGAAGAAATATAAATTAGCAGCAAAGTTTAAAAAAATTTAACCATCTTTCTTGACCAGTTTCTCACCAAAGCACCTGGTGCATACATGCTAGTTCCAGGAGGAACGATGGTTCCATTTCAACCAATGAAATGTTCTTTCAACTTTAACTTTTCATGTTTCCTACACATCCAAACTCTTAGAGATAAGAAGCTAATAATAGCATGAATATCACTGTATCAAGAAGTTTTCCTCCTGCCCTAGTGAATAACTGTTTAACCTGCACTGTCCGCTTTGTACGCTTTTCTGTGCTCCAAATAGCAACTCAAAATAACACCAAAATCTACAACTGAGATAATTTCACAATCTGAGTACTGGATGAGAAGATATAAGCTACCTTTCTCTGCTTGAACATGGAGAATGCGAAGGAGAGAATAACAGATCCCAAGAATCCCATTAGAATATCACCAGCTCCAGGATTGGCAGATGCCTTCGTAAGGTAATATCCTATAAGTATGTTAGGTATCAGATTGAAAGTTTTGCAGATTTCTAGACATTGTGAACCATGCGAGATCAAGCTGATGGAATTAGTCGCCATTCTATGCAAACATGACAAGGCCATTATACTTGATTTATTTCATCCATATAGAAAACAATTTCTATCTTCTCTAAGAAGGATGTAAAATCAAAAAGTCATGATACACAGAATGCAATGGCATAGGGATGATTGATGGATACTGCTTCTTAAGTACTTTACAAATGGGACATTAAGTATTTCCCCCTTAAAGAAGGCCACATGGCTATGCATATCTGCTTCAAATGAATTTTGTTTTGGCCAGAATTGCATCAAGTAAACTGAAAAGATTTTAAAGAGGTGTACATGAGATACAAATAGTCAGTTGGTTCTTAATGATGCAGAAGTATGCAATTCTGATCAGTTCATGCAAATCATCCAAACCAAGTAACAGTTATGACTTCACAAACAGAATACCTAGGACAGGATTCAGTCCAGACTTTGAAAGGTACCCAAATGCAAATGCTGCCAGGTCTGCCGACAATGTACAGCAGATAATTGGATGGAAAATTTTCTTCACACCAGATGGCAACCTAAAAGAGAAAAGCTTATGAAGATGACCTTTTGAACAGTTATACTTCAACAAACTATAGATCCTGCAGGACTTCCACGATGCAAATTTGCTCATAGGTAGCAGAAATTACCCAGAACCGACCATGTAGCCTATCACAGTGGATGCCAGGAGGAATGGAAGGCATGTTCTGGCATTGGTTCCAAGAGAAGTTGGGTACAAAAATGCTGAAATGAATGATATAACAAAAATACCACTCCAAGTCCACAATTCAAGTGACGAAAATGGCGATGGCTTTGCCATTGGCTCAGCATCCGTCATCTCTGTCTTAACAAGTTTTCTCACTGTAATCGCAGTATAACCAGCCACAGAAAATGACGCCAACCATCCTCCAACTGCAAAAGAGAAAACGAGAACAGCTACAGAGTTAAAAATATCTATCTTAAAGATGCACCTATTGAGCCCAACTGGCAACAGCAAGACACCACTCAACTTATCCAGACAAACTAAAATATAGATGCCATGCATTTTCCTTTCTCTCCACCTAGTTTATATTAAATCCTCATGCAAACTCTCGTATCAAACTGCAATTTAAGCTTTCTTATGATCTCAAAGTCTGAAAGTCTACGCATGAAGATTGTGATTTCATCCTGTGCTTCCTTCTTCTAGGCTATTGTCTGCACAAAGACAACATCAATGAAGAGCTTCTTTCAGAGCTCGGGGAATAGTGCATACTGAAGTAATACTGTGCCATCATGGTGCACCAGTTCATTGGCAGCCTAACAGAACCCAGAAAGACAAAATGACAATAGACTCGGGCCAATGGAGAGGCGCAAGACTCTGGTCCAAGGTCACTAGATTTCACAAGATAGTCACAACACAAGCAACCACAATGAGGAAGAACACACAACTACACGGTGATCAAAGGTGAGCGGTACCCAATATAAAGCAAATCTTGAGCCCCGAAGCCGCAGGTATGTCCTTAACAGCAAGAGGCAAAACCACCAGAGACGGAACATAAAACAGCGGGAGCCACCTTTGTATGAACAGAAGCGCCGGCTGGAAGAAGCTCATCAAACCGGCAGCCATGGCGGGCACCGTTGAATCGAGAATCATCAGAACGGAGAATATGCAGAACATTCCGAACAGAGCACTCGGGAACTTGATCGCCGCCGCGACAAACGCCTCCTTCAAATATTTATCCATCGCAAGGATTATCCCCAGCGAGACAACCAAATGGAACACCCCAAAGGCCTATAATTCACATCAAAGACACATTCTTTGGATCAAATTTAGTAAGACGAAGCTAAAACGTACCAGCTGAGACCCCATAAAACATGCCAAGCGACTCGAATTAGGAAAAGAATAAAAGGGGAGACCTTTTGAGAGATTGTGGTGGAAGTGCCACCACTCTCTGCATCCGCCGACTTCACCAAGAGTGATCGATCCGAGCACGTTTTCTCGTCACCCATTTGCAAGAACCCGGGAGCGAACCCAGAATTGCTTCTGACTCCCGAACACGATTTCTCCAGACGGGGACTCTTATCCCCCGAGTGGCCATCCCAACAAGCGAGCCGCGTCGACGCACACGGTTGGATCCTTGCGGAGGAAGAAAGCGAAAGGAGGGAACTTGAAGAAAAGGGCAGGTCCCCCTCCCGCTCGTCGGTGGTGATTGACAAGACGGGAGGAGGGCGATTGGTTGTGGTGGTGGAGCGTGGCCGAGACGATCGCCATGGCAAGAAAGCAAGGAAGTGGCGGGGAGTTCCTGAGAGGGAGAGAGGAACCATCTCTTTGGCAGCTTTTTGTTGTGGGCCTGCTTCTTCTTGGTTAGAGAATCCCGAGAGTTTGTATGGACTACAGAGAATGATGGTAAGACATTGGAGATGAGATTTGGACAGTAGCAGTCTAGCTGGAGCAGCTTCTTGGCAGTTGCATTCGCAGTGAACAGCACTGTCAAATCTACCATACCGTTGGCCTTGCGCATTGTGGCCAGGGGCCATTGGACTGAAAAATTCCTCCTTGCAACGGGCCGCTTCGTGCAAATGAGTTGGGTTGGATCGGATTACAATGTCAAAGTCCAGTTCAGAAAAATCTTATGATGGTCCCAAACGGGCTTCGAGAGTAAAGATCAGAAATTACCGAAGCCAACCGATGACATGCTAGTCATTCGCGGTTCGAAATAACCCGTTAGATCATCGGAGGTGGTTGGCTTTATCTAAGGTTCAATTCTCACGTTGATGGTTTTATGTGATGGGCTTAAGGCCCGTCCGCCCATGTTGGGCCTGAGAGCCCGGCCCACAAAATTAGGGCTCATGGATGAAGAGATACGATGAAGGGGCACCTTTATATTTTGGAGGGGATGTACATAAGGGAGGAAAGAGAGGGAGGACGCACCTTTTGGAATCATTAACGTACGTACGTCCCTATCCCCCTCTCTCTCTCCCAAAAGAAAAACCAAGCGCTTAAGGCGACGCCGTCTTCCCTTCAAGGCCAATTGACGTCATCGGATCGAATAGGATCGGTTTTCTCTTCCTCTTATCAGTATTGGTGTTTAATCTGTAGCTAACAAGGTGCACTCGATTCCATGGTGTGCTTTAGGATCGGTGATACATGTATTTCCCGGGCTTATCTTTCGCATTCGTTTTAGGGGTTCGATTTAGTGTCGAATCCGGTTTTTGGGAATCCGACATTCCCAACATTGTTATCAGAGCCCTAGTTCATGTTTTCCCGATCCCTTTTATGTTTTTTTGATTGATTTTTCGCAAAAATAATCGGCCGACACGGATTGGGGCGCAAAATCTCGACACCCAAGCACTGTTCGTCCATTTTTTCAAGTTTCTATAAGTCGAAATCGATTTCTGAAGGCATAGGGTGAAAGGGCTCGTCGAGACGAGTCCGTCGACGGGTCGTGCGCCGCCGAGAGACGCCGGACGCGCCCACACGCGCGGCCAAAAGCCGCTGCGCGTGGGCACCACGCGCCGGTCGGCGAACCGGCACGTGCGCGCCGCCGCTGGCGAATTGGCACGCGCCGGTCGGCGAACCGACGCGTGCTGACGTCATCGTGACATCACGGTAACCGCCGGGATGACGTCATCGCGACATCATCGCCGACGACCCGACCCGACTCGCATGGAAGCCGGGTGCATGCCGTGCACGTGCCGGCTGACGTCTGCGTGATGTCAGCCCGCGCACGCGCACGGCACGTGCCGGTCGGTTCGTCCGACCCAGCCCGACTGGTTCGACCGGTCCGACCACCGGCGACCTGACCGTTGACCGTTGACACAAAAAAAAAAGAAAAAGGAAAAGAATGTGTTTCTTTTTCAATTAAGTCTATGTGGATTATATGTGATCTCTTATTTGTTCTGCATTTATTGCAGGAACAATGCCTCCCCTAAGGTTGCGCACACCTATTCGCGCAATTACCGATGAACAAAAGGAAAGGCTGTCTAAATTGATAGCTGAGCTGACTGATCATCAATGGGAGAGTGGTAACTTAATTGATCACGTCCTTGAAGTCAACGGGAAAATTCAAAAGGTCATATGGAATGGTCGTCCTATGCCACAGTCTAAGATGGTGCGATTTTTCATTAACACACTTCCACCTAAATGGCAAGGAGTGTTAAATCGCATATGGGATGTCAACAGAGCTGCTTCATATAAGAAAATTGTGATGGATTTTGTAGATGAATATTATTGGATTGTTATAAGGGAAAAGATCAAGAAATTGAACAAAATAGGATCTTTCCCGGTTCAATGTGTCTTGACTTGGTGTTAGATGTATTGGCTGATCTTTGTTAAGTGTGCTTTGTGGACATCTTATGTAATGTTTACTACCTGATTGTTGTTGATGTAGCAACCGATATGTTAGTTGTGAAAGCATTATTGTTTTATTGGATGTCAATTATTATTTGCTTTCTGTTATTGCTTGTTGCTGTTGGTAGTTATAGAAGTTTTTGTAGCTTCATAGAATTTATTTTGCATAAGACAATTATATTAATGATAGTTTTAAGTTAGAATTTTTGGAGGATGATTGGAAACTTAGTGATCTTTTGATTCTGAAACCTTACTTGAAATTGTTCATTAATATGATGGGTCTGTGCAAAAGGGATGCATAAATGATAGGCATTAATAATTCGTGCATAGATGTCTGATGTGTTTAGATCAATGGCTTCAGCCACAAAGAGCATAGTTGCCGAGCTGAACAAATGTGAAAAGCTCAATGGTGACAACTATGAAATATGGCACATGAAAATCCAATATGTCTTTGGAAGAGCAAGAGGCACTTGAAGCTCTTAACGACCATGGTAGAACTGAAGAAGGAAACACTTTGCACACACAAGAGAGATAAGGAAGCTTTTGCTACATGGAAAAGAAAGAACTCTCTTGCTCGCATCACGTTGCTTGAGCGGCATGGAAAATGACGTCATGCGAGAGTTTAGGCGTTTTGACAATGCCAAAGAAATGTGGGAGGCATTGGCAGCAAGATTTGGTCATACTTTGGTGACCCAGGACCGAGGCAGCTCACTATTAGGTTTGACTCATATAAGAAGCCTCATGGTCAGACCATGAAGCAACATCTTAGAAAGATATCAAACATGATAAATGAGCTGAAAGATGCTGGCTATGTCCTGACAGATGAGCAGCAAGTGCAAGCAGTGATTCGTCCCTTGCCTCAGAGTTGGGAGCATATGAAGGTGCACCTGACTCATAATGAAAATATCAAAACCTTTGAGGATGCAGTGCGCCATCTTGAGCTGGAAGAGGACCGCCTCTTGGCAGCTAAGCCGGATGCTGAACTCTATCATGCTAGTTCTAGCTCACATGGAGCTTCGAGCTCCAAGTGCAAACGACCTAACTGATTTGATAAAAGGAAAGGCAAGGAAGCAAGTCCTTTAGGGAAGAAACCCAAGCTTAACCAACATGGAAGAGGAAAGCGTCCTCGAATGAAGAAGCTAGCAAGGGTGAAGTGTTACAACTATGACCAGAAGGGTCACTATACTTGCGACTGTCGTGAGCCAAAAAAGGTATACACCCCTTGTACTTTTCAGAACTTTACTTTTGTGTCGAGTTCTGTATTCTTAACTGAGTCTAATCATTTGTGGACTGTGGATTCAAGATCGACAGACCATGTAGCGAAGGATAGAGGATCCTTCGTGGAATTCCGACGAGTACCAATTGGAACTAAATGGATCTATGTGGAAAACAACTCCAGAGCTGAAGTGAAAGGAATTGACACCTGCCAACTGAATATGCGTGGTGGACGCACTTTGTTCCTACATGATGTAATGTATGCTTCGGAGATTCGTCGGAATTTAGTGTCTGTTTTAGTGTTGGTTAAACTAGGTTTTAATATGAACTTCTATAATAGATGTGTGGATTTGTTTTTGGATACAAATTACTATGGTTGTGGTTATTTTCTGGATGGTTTCATTGTATTAGATATTTACTATGTTAATGCAAATGTTTGTTATTCCCTTCTCACATCTCCTAATACATATGATAATGATGTGAATGTGTGGCATGTTAGACTTGGTCACATTGGCCAACAACGTATGAATAGACTAGCCAAAGAGGGCTTGTTGGGCAACATTGAAAAAGTCAATTTGCCCATATGTAAGCATTGCCTAGAAGGGAAAACGACAAAAAAATCATTTGAAAAAGGTTAAATAGCTGAATTTCCTCTGCATTTAATCCATTCTGATGTCTGTGGTCCAATGAATGTGAGAGGAAGGCATGGGGTTGTTTATTTCATCACTTTTATAGATGATTATACTCGATTCGGATATGTCTATTTGATTTCTCATAAATTTGAAGTAATAAGTTGTTTCAAAAGATTTATGAACCTGGTAGAAAATCAATTAGACAAGAAAATAAAAACATTGAGATCCAATCGAGATCGAGAATATTTATCTGATGAGTTCAGAAAATTATGTGATGAAAAAGGAATAGAAAGACAGTTGTCTATTCCGTATACTCCTCAACAAAATGGTATTGCGGAGAGAAGAAACAGAATCCTAATGGAAATGGTTAGGTCCATGATGGCGCATGCTAACTTACCTATTACTTTTTGGAGTGATGCGTTGTTAACTGCTGCCTATATACTTAACCGGGTGCTTTCCAAATCAGTTACTTCCATTCCATATGAGTTATGGATAGATAGAAAACCGGACTTAAGTTTTCTTAAGCCATGGGGTTGTACTGCCTATACACATCAGTCTTCTCACAAGTTTGGGAAATTGGGTCCTAGAGGAAAGAAGAGTATTTTCATAAGATACTCGAAACACTCGAAAGGGTATGTGTTCATAGGTGAGCAGAAGAGTGGGAGTATAACTGAATTTGAATCATGAGATGTCACATTCTTAGATGATGAATTTCCTAATAATAGCGAAATAGGGGAAGATTACTCCCTATTTGAAACCTTGGATCAAGATAATGATATTAGTGGAGTTCGTCCAAGTGGGGGTAATATGAGAAATGATGAATTGAATTCAACTCATTCTCGATTATACCCACATGATAAGACGACATCATCATTATCTAATCCAAGTGGGAGCATAATGGAGAATGATGTGCAAAGTGTACAATCTCCCATATAGCGAACAAGTCGTCAAAGTATTCCCCGTCGACGTTTTGACATTGAAGGGAAAACTTTTATGATTGCTCCGCAAGATGAGGATGAGCCAAGAAATATTAATGAGGCTCTGAATTGCCCTAATAAGGAAAAATGGATTCATGCAATGGAAGAGGAAATGGAGTCAATGAAATCAAACCAAATCTGAAAACTGGTTGATCTTCCAAAAGGACACAGAGCTATTGGGAACAAGTGGGTTCTCAAAATAAAGCGAAAGGCTGATGACTCGATAGAAAGGTATAAGACTCGCCTTGTGGCGAAGGAGTATAATCAACAGGAATGAATTGATTATGAAGATACATTTTCTCCTGTAGTGAAATTTACCTCGATTCGCATTATTCTGGCAATAGTAGCTAGTATGAATCTTGAGTTACATCAGATGGATGTAAAGACTGTTTTCCTCAATGGAGAATTAGAGGAAGAAATATATATAGAACAACATGCTGGTTTCATAGTGAAAGGCCAAGAAGAAAAGGTATGTCGACTTTTGAGATCGATATACGGCCTTAAGCAGTCATCGAGACAATGGTATATATGTTTTCATAATGCCATAATGGCATATGATTTTACAATGATTGATGAGGATCATTGTGTATATATCAAAAGATCCAATGATCAATTTGTTATCATATCATTATATGTTGATGATATACTGATTGCCTGAAGCAATATGAAGTTTGTTAATACTGTCAAGAGTTGGTTGTCTTCCAACTTTAAGATGAAGGATATGGGTGAGGCTGCATACATTCTTGGAGTTAAGATTTCAAGAGATCGTTCGAAGAGATCGTTGTCTCTTTCGCAAGAAACATATATAAATAAGGTTCTTGAACGATTTCGTATGCAAGATTGTAAACCCATAGACACTCATATTGCAAAAGGTGAAGGATTGAGCCATAGACTGTGTCCAGGGACTCCACAAGAGAATGAACAAATAAAACATGTTCCTTATGCTAGTGCTGTTGGGAGCTTGATGTACGCTATGATGTGTACAAGACCCGACATATGTTTTGCAGTTGGAATGGTGAGTAGATACCAATCCAACCCGTGTCCAAAGATATTGGAAAGCCGTTAAGAGAATACGAGGTATCCGAAGGGAACTGCGATTACAAGTTGAATTACCAAGGAAATGATCTGCGACTTGAAGGCTATTCAGATGCTGATTGGGGAGGAGATTTAGATGAAAGAAAATCTACCTCTGGATTTGCTTTCTTACTGAACAATGGCGCCATATCGTGGAGTAGTAAGAAGCAAACATGTATAGCCTTGTCCACGATGAAAGCTGAGTTCGTGGCATTATCAGCAGTAGTACAAGAAAGAGTTTGGCTTAAGAGATTTTTGGATCATTTAGGTGTTATTGAGAAAGCTGCAAATCCATTATTGGTTAACTGTGATAGCCAAGCAGCTATAGCGTACACCAAAGATCCAAAATATCATGGCAAGACCAAACATATAGATACCAAGTATAACTTTGTCAAAGATATGGTTGCACGAAAGGATGTGAACTTACAATACATATCTACGCATAGAATGGTAGCAGATCCTATGACAAAGCCAATACCTAGAGATGTGTTTGGTGGTCATGTAAAATCTCTAAGATTGCGTAGAGTCTGATGTACTGGATTGTAATTTCCTTGAGTTGTTCACATTTATGAATTTTTTGTTTTTCATTGTTAATGCCTATGAATCTTTGTATGATCTTTATGCATCTTAATGCTCAATGCATTACTTTAAGTTAAGGAAGTATGTCGGACAGATAAAAGATTAACCCACTCACACGGGTAATCGCCTCTATTTACTGTGTGATAAATAGAGATGAGACTGTTTTTAAGCTTATTATCTAGGTGATAATCGAGAGCTCAAGCTTAAAATACGTATGTCGCCTTAACTAAGTGTTAAGATGAGGACATAATACTTACGATGTCCGAAAGTAAAATACCCCACATATTTTACTTTATCCGTCTAAGATGCCGATGTGAGTTCGATGAATTTTGTGAATGAGTAGATACGTGAACTCAAGTTAGACATTGGGTATGTCCGAACTATCATCCGTACGGTATTGAAAGTGTAGACATACGCTCCATGGGAAATGAGTTAATACCGTAATACGTATTTCATACTACGTATGCATGAGATGACCAATAAGAGTGGCAAAAAGTTTGATCTCAACTTTTATAACGTGTGAAACTCTTGAGGAAATGAGTTCCTCAATTTTTAAGTGCCCTCATGACTTTTACTTATTCTCAAGATTTCTATTTAGTGTTTGCTATCTTAGGATGTTGCCAATGGTCATGAGTTGATTCGATCTAATGGGACATTTCTAGAAAAGCAAGCTGAACTGAAATTAAGAGTTTGAAGAAAGAGGAAGATCGAATTTGGAGAATCACATTGTAGTTTTGTATTCACTGAAGAGATCAAGAGAGATATAAATGTGATCGATCGATCTAGGGTACTGCATACTAAATCTACTCAGAGTGTGACGCCCATTATGAGCAGCTATATATTCCTAACAGATGTATAGCAACGAGCTCTCAAAGTATGCTGGTCGCACGGATTATTCACCGGTATGAATGTTGAAGAGATGTAAAGAGAATCATGTTCGGCCCACCATGTGCGAGTGGGAGACACGTGGTTCGGAGCCCTCTGGTTTATCATGAATTTGGATCTCTTGTTGCTTCTTGTTCTCAGGAAATCGTAATTGATCCTGGGATTAGTTTGATATGTCCAACATAATAATAATTCTGGCTTTACTTCAACTTGTTTTTGGTAGTGTTGTAGTAACAAGTCGACCTGCATCACACTTCAAAAGCCACATCACGTCAAAAGGTCGTGGCTCTGACTTCTAGAGCAACTTCATGATAATGCAAGTTCAACCTTAATTTTAATGCATGTTATACATTTTGGAATTGCATTCACAATCCTTGAAAGATGACCATGATCGTGTCTACTAGAATGTTAATATGTCCTACCCTAAAAGATGCCCCATGCAATGGGGCTTGAAATCCACATGGTATAGAAGTATATGCTAAGATCAAGCCCCACCTCGATGGACCCTAGCTAAGTGTCAATGACGTGGGCGCGAGAGTTGAGTACCCAAGCATTATTGTTGGAAACTAGGGTATGGACACCGATGTCCTAAGCACGGCTTCTATGGACATGGGCACAAACACATAGGTCTCGAGCTTAGCCTCAAGGAACTTGGGTCTAGCCATTATGGACCTAAACTTAGCTACCAAATAATTGAGCGATTGTGACACAAGCATGATAATCGAGTTCCCTAGGCACAAGGTTCCAAGCCCAACCTAAAGGGGCCTAAGCCTAGCCTTTATGGACCCAAGCCCGCTGTAATTGACCTAGTCCCGGCCTCTAGGGATTGACTCCTGACCTCTGTGGAGCCAGACATGGATACTATGTTTGCAGCCCGGGTTTGAGGGGCCTAGGCCTCACTTCAATGGAACAAGGTCAAGCGCTAGTGACTTGGGCATAAAAGCCGAATACCCAAGCATGGCCTCTAAGGGTCTCGACACAGGCACCAATGTCTCGAGCCTAGCCTCCATGGACTCAAGCAAGATGCTAGCATGGGAACCTAGTTCCTGTAGTACTTGGGCATGGCCAACAAGTAATTTAGGGGGCCTTTGTGGATTCGAGCACAAGCACACGAACAGCATTTCTCTTTGATTTAATGGCTTGAAGTTGGGCTCTTTGGTAACCCAATAGGACCCATCATTTTTTTGAGGTTTTACTTTATTAGATGTATTTTAACCCATATAATTTTTCAAGCTACTCATAATTCACCCAACTTAACAGATACGACTTCAAATATAGGTCCATGACCCCTTTTGCCACCTCTTAGATTTTGTACACTTAGCAAGGCACATTGGTATTGAAACAAGCTGTTTGACGAAAATATTGGCGTTAAAGGACAGTCTTCTGAAATGAATATTTGATGTTTGGAGGAGCTTGTTTTTGCTAGTGTAATTGAAGTCCATGGATATGCATGCGATGGTAATTTAGCCCATTCGTTGTGTTGAAACGTAGATGAGAAGGGGGCAAACGCTTCTGCGGAACGGCTAGCCAAAGCAAGCACAGATCAGGATTAAACGTGCTAGAAGACTAGGAATAATGTACTCGAGTCCTAACAAACATAAAATAGGTTCGGCTACCACACTTCAAACGAATAACGAACGATAAAATGAGCAGGACGAGAATATATCATGATAAATCATAATGCCTTGCCGCAAAGAGTTCCAACCGTTTACATTTTTGTCAAACGACTAACTATGAAGCAAAAGAAAAGACAACAAAAATCTGCAGGATCTTCATGTTCATCAGAGTTTGAACAGAAAGTTACCTTCACTCGAATTTACACAGAAGAACAAACACAAACAAGGAAACTACAAAAAGGGAAAAAAGTCACTTCAACGCTAAGTAATTATATTGGACAGAGAGATTGTTACAAGATTGAAAAAATAGGTTAGGCTTTCATAAGCGAGCAGAAGAGGACCTGCTGCTTCAAGGCTCAGCCTCATAGTGATAAGAGTAGTAATGTTGTGTATTAACTTCATAGCGATAAGCATGATGAGGAGGTGAGGGCGAGCTAAGTTCGCTCCCAGAAGGGCTGGCTACAGGAGATTGGTGCTTGTCTGCTCTGACTTGAACTACTTCCTCTTCCTCCGCCGCAAATGACCGGAAAATTGGGTGCAGGTACGCATCAGCTAAGTATGCTTTCAAGTTCAGGTTCGGTTCTTCTTCTCGTTCCGCTAAATCTTTTGCCATTGCTTCCTGTGGAGGAAACAATGATTAAGAAAAAGAAAAGAAAAAAGTACTTCACCATTGACATGAATTCCTGAAGAACTGAAGATAATGGATGGAGTCAGTACGAGACTGTTATCCAAAATGACCAGTAAGGGACACTGGGTTACCTCGAGCGGATGCTTCCTAAAGGCAGGTTCAAACCGATGCTTGCAATACTTGTGGAATACCAATGTGAATACCGGTAATACAACAAGCAAAGGAGTTGAATTAGCAGCTTCTTTGGTACTGAGCAACCCCAGTAGCAGAAGTTGAGATATCAGTAAGGCTGCAATAATGCGGCTGTGAACATGGGGCCAGAATGCAGCAACGCTCTCATATCGCTGATTGTAGACATTAATTATCTGCAAACAGATCACCTATTAATACAACAGCGGATTGCCCCAACTTAAAAAGTAAGGAGACTAAAGATGGGATGGAACAAGTTTCATTTGCTATCATTGAATTTAAGTTCCGGCACTTACCAACTTACATATTAGAATCAGATAAAATAAAAACCAGTTCTAAAGCTGAGCCTCATAACTTATCCTGTATCATTTTCCAAGAAAATTTAGCTTCCAAACAATTGCCATCTCTAGGCAGTTCCAGTTTATTATGCTCTACGCTCTACCAAGGTTGTTTTACCTAAAAAGAGGGGGGACTTTAACACAAATAAATGAACTCAATGAAGACATGTTACGGGAATGCAAAGCATTCAGGGACTAACTGACCTGATGACGGTAGACTAAGTATGCCAAGGCAAAGAACACCAGAATAAAAGGAAGAAGAATCGGAGTAACCACAGCATAAACAATTCCCAGAAGAAAGTACAATTGGAGGGTTGGGAGAGTCTCTGGAAAATCTACACTTCCAGGGTCCATGGCCCTCTCCCTGTCGCGGTCAGTCTTCACCAAAAACATATTCTTGAGGTGGTATATGACCAATGGCTTTAAACGGAGAATCTCGGCAGCAATCCCAGCCCAACCATCAACCATTATGTAGGTAATAAAGAAAGTAGCTTTCATTGGTATTGACACCCCAATGGTCCTCGGTATCCTGAAACGTGATGAAAACTCCATAGAAAATTCTTCGTATGGCAGAAAAAAAGTTAAAAAACTAATTAAGTTCCTGGGGATAAAATGCACCATCAACGGTCAGGCATGAATAACATCTCATAAGAACATACCATTTAATATGCACTGCAAAGCAGTAAGAAGAAATCTTCCCTATTTCACTCATATCAGCATCTTATTGGTTACTACTGAGAATCTACCAAACTTTGAGACTGTAAACATAGAACCAGGAAAAGAAAAGACTAATACGAATAATACAAGCAAACCCCATTAGAAAGAAAAGCATTGTATGGAAAAATAATGAAAGCTATTGCAAGGGAAGGTACGACAAGGGTCTCGCAAACTAGAATACTGCCGAGGAAAGTGTATGTGGGTGCACGCTTGCACGCTTATGTCTGGGAGTATGTGCTTATGCATACGCATTTGTATGCATGTGAATAAGTCTCAGCTGGGTCAATACATCACATGAGAATTATAGTTTCCTTTGACACATCGAATTCAAATTACTTAACCAAAGGAAAATTCAGAAATGCTCCAGAGTCAAGAAGAGGGAAAGTATCTGTAACAGTAGATGCTAAAACTACTGGGTAAAAACTTGAAACTTCTTCATCCATGACTTGTTTGCAGTAACAAGTGATAAATGCTTCAACTAAATTAGAGAGATGGTCCAATATCCACTGAATTAAATGAGAGAATAGACTGGTTGAATTGACACTGACACAGAGGTCTACATGGAAATTACGAGCAGGAGTATCTGACACAATATGCAAAGGCAACTAGCATCGAAAATCGAATGATGTAATCTTACTGGGTAGCTGACTGATGCATGAAAGAATGCAGCTGCTGAAACGCTGTTCCAGTTATAATGCTTCCCAAGAAGACATTAACCAACATAAAGTAGTAGTACTTTGCAGCAGCCCTCCTTTCCAATGTCGATATTGCAATGTACCCCTCAATCTTCGACATGATCACCAGTACGGTAGGAAGGATGTACAAGAACATCTTAAGGGCTAGACCAGGGAGGAAACCTTGTAAGAATGACTTGATAAATTTCCTGCAAGTCCAATGTAAGATGTAAGGATAAACGTGCGAACAGGCAGGAATCTCCATGACAATTGCAGCTACAAATCTCATTTCCCCTTTCAAAAACTAGAGACAACTCTCACTTTCAGTCGATAATGAAGGAATTACCAAAATTGCATTTTCAAGAGGTATACAGTCTATTCTGTGGTTTAATAGGTAAACTCATGGGTCCTCTAATATACTTACAGTTCGATCACAGGCCTGAGGAAAGGAGCAACTCTTTCTAGACCCTCCAAATTGGCAAGAGATTGCACAAATGCAATCGGTATCATGTAAAAGAACACCAGAGCAAACACCAACAGGGATATCACAAGTTTCCAAATGGTCAGTGAAACAAATGGTATAGCTAAGTTCTTCCAATAGACGTCCCGAGGTTCTGGAGCCCAGTTTGTCAACCATAAGGTGGGATTCTTGCTTTGCTGCGTCTGTGCACAAACTGCAGCCCCCCATCTCGAATTAAAGGAAACAAAAGCAACTGGTAGAATGGACTTTGGATCTTTAATAACTTTTTCACGCTCCACGGCCATCTGACAAAGGAAGCAAGTAAAATAGAACAAATTGATACAATTAAAAGAATTCAATTGAGAATATTGGAAGACCTAGTGCTGCCCTAAATCAAAAAACTGATTCCAAAGGTAGAGCAGATTAAAATGACAGCCGGAAATTCGCAGTGTGATGTTCAATCCAGATCATGTCTTACTCTTTCGTCAAGAATCTTGATCTGTTCTTTGTAGTAGTCAATTGAATCTACTCGTTCACCCCAGAGCCCGCAAAAACCAATCTGGGAATAAGATTCAAAAAAAAAATTGTAGGATTAAATTCTTGGACAAGCTAATTTGAAATCTTAAACCAGCTACTATACCAGGCACAATTACAGAGGAGTACAGCTGAAGGAGCATGTTTCTGTGTGGAAACCTTTCTCGGCATTCAGGCTCAGATCAAGTGTGTATGTAAGTGCAGGGGCATGTGCCCAAGAAACCATGTGAACAAAGCCTAGCCTTATGACCAAAAAAAAAAAAAAAAAGACAAAGCCTAGCTTATGAAAAGAGATACCTTGCTCGTTGGTCTCTTCTCAGGATGCCTCTCAAACTTAAGCTGATAGTAATCAAGCCAATTCTGGAGCCGGTGTCTTCTTCTCACAATTACAGCATATTTATTTGCATTATACACTGCCTGAAATGTTTAAAACCTCAGCACTATGTAATGACATAAACATCTCATGTGCCCACAAGCCAAAAGGAAAAATAAAAGACATCAGCTTCTCCTCATATACTTACAACCAAATGAATATTCTCAGAAGCATTTCAAGCTATATTAAAGTAAAAATAACTAATTGAAGAGTCCCGAATAAGCATACTTTACCTGGTGACAAAGATAGTGTTCTGGGTGATTGGTTTTGAAGAAATGCTCCACAGTATCTGAGACTAACTTGCGAGAAGAACGAGGCACATTTTGAACCACTACCTGCAAAAGATAATTTTCAGCAAAATCCCCTCAGCTAGAAAATATGAGGAACAGTTCAGATTTTTCATCCGGTGACCTCTTTGGTTTCCATGTGATCTTTCACACCCTCTCTTTTCGCCTCTTACAGAATCTGCTTCTTATCAAAAGTGATACAAATAACTACAAAAATGAGTCTTTCATCTCTAACACGATTTTCACACAAATATCCAAAGTCCTTCATTGTGCTTCTAGGAATTTTGAGCTCCAATATACTTCCACAGAATGTGGTTAGAGTTCAACTCACTGTGAACTGCTCGACACGGCGCCGTTGTGAAGCCAAGAAACGCAGCCTCATAGAAGCTACAATATCATACTCCTTGAATAACAAGAAGCACGTCCATAGAGTGAACAAGTACTCCAATCCTATGTGAACAAAGAACCTGAAAATAGAATGCTGCACTGTTATCGTTGAAATTTTTTGGAGGCAAGAGAATGAGGAACGAAGTTTTGTGAGACAAGTGCAACCTTTATTAAACAAATTAGCACTCACAAGGGAAGAAAATTCGTGCTATCATGTTTATCTTCAAGCAGTATAAATTACTCAACCTTATTATTTTGTCAGCTGGTGCTGTGTAACGCGTTCTTATGAACAGTAGCTATCTCTGCTGCATGAGAAAGTACGCTTACCTTATTGACTGAGGACGAACATTTGATATTGATAGCTTATCGATGTTGCTTGTAACCAAATCTCTCTTCAGGAAAGACAATGTCCCATCTGATACATTGACTGGTATAAGAATCAAGAGGGCAACCACTGTAATTGGCACAAAAATCTTCAAGCTGCCAGATCGAAGTGAAAATATTTCAGTTAAAATAATATGAAAAAACTTATAGTTTACACAACTAACTGCTATGACCATCTCTGGGGATGCTTAGACCATAAATGGTATATGGTCATCAAAAGATGAGCTAAATAGTCCCACAGTTCCTTCAGGAGAAGGATAACTAGGTCTTCTATTTCCTTCTTTTCTCTTTTTCTACAAGATGCTCTAAGACTGTCTCGAGCAAAACTGGAAATTGTTATAACACAGTGAACGCATGTATGCATCCATGTAAATGTATCTCTTCCAAAGCAACCACGATGGTCCATTAGTAAAGTTCAAAAATTGCAGAAGACTAGAATTCTCCATCAATAGATTTGCATTTTTCACCAACAGGTCATAACCAGAGCAAGATTTATATTCTAACATTTACATTGACCATGACTTGTAGCAGCTACTAAGATACCGATGGCATGAGAAAAAAGTTCAGCAACTACACAAAATATAACTTAAAATCCTGAAATCAACTGAATTGTGGTCTCGCAATTACTGAAAACAACATATCCCTCCAAATCTGACAAACATGACTATGAGTAATCACCACTGCTGTAGGCTAAGAACTCTTGTAAGAAACTGAAAGCAGGCAGACGCGCCCGCCCGACATTACATAAGAAAGTTAAATAATTACCAGTCCTTCGAAGTTCAAACATCATACTAGTGAACAATCACAAAGCAAAAGAAAGGCGTGATTGTGTGCATGCATTTTAGACAAATTTCATTGCCACAACAAGCAGCTCTAAACTTCCGCACTAGTCAACTAAGAGTCCATTTTGTACTCACCAAGCAAGAAAATGACCAGCAAATATGAACCCAGAAAATAAAAAAAAAAAAAAAACCGGAAAATAAAAGTCACGATCACAAGAAAGGGAATTCACGGGGATTGAACTGATTCTCCCGTCACAATTCAGTTAATTATCCAAAATTGCGCCACAAAAATCCTGGCTTTACACAAAATGCCAGACATGCTCGAGAAAAAGTTCGAAATTTCACGAAGAACCAGTCCATACCCAAGAGTGTAAATCCTGAGAAAGACGGCGGAGTCGACACCGGCGTGGCTAATGATCTCGGCCTCGCTCATCTTCAGGGCCTGGGGCATCCAATTCAAGAAGGTCAAGTACGTCGTGACCCTGAGGTTGACGAACTTGCCCACGAAGTTCCGGGACCGCGGGCTGGTCCTTGAACCGGTGATGTACCATTTCGGGAAGTAGACCCGGTCGTTGAGTGGCTGGATCCTGAGTAGCGCGAACGCCAGTAGGAAAGCGAAGGCGCTGGCTATGTTGATGAACGCCGACACCCCAATGTCCTCCAGAGTGGCCATGGCGGCAGCAGCAGTTCATTCAAGTTGCAGAGACACGGTGCGGAAGAAGCAAGAAGCAGGGGAAAAGCAGAGGAGGAGGAAGTTCGGTGGATATGGGGAGAACGTGATGGGCCAGGAAAGAGATGGGCAAGAAGGAATTTGACTTTATGGCTGCTCAGTAAATCATGGGTCGCTCCATTTCGAGGGAATGGCTGATGCTGGAGTGGATTTTGGAGGATTCTGAGGCTGTGGAGGAGCTCTGGCCATCGGGATCACTTCCTGGAGTTCGTGATGAGAATTTGTTTATTGGGTTTTGCACTGTCATTGCGCCACCGCGAAAGTGCATGTGCATTGGACTGTGAGTGGAATGATTTGGTCCCTGTTGATAGGGAAAGCTGGTGCTTATTTTATGCCAACTGTTCTGTTCGTGACTCCATAGTCAATCTGTAAATCTCCAGGACAGGAACAGATTGAGGAGAAAGTCCAAAGCAAAAGCGACAGTGCATTAGACAATGTGAAATCAAGACGAGTGTACGCTCTGTTATGTCATCGGTCGATGCTAATTGAATCAGGTCCCGACCATCTGCTTCGACTTGCTGAGTTAACTTCGACGTGCAATGAAGATCACTTTCTTTACTAGAAAGAAGTGTTATTATTATAACATGATTTCAAGTTCTACGTTGTCGGTAAAATCTAGTAACGCGACCTATTTGTATTACAATACGTGAGGTTGTTTGCTTTGTACGGAATAGGCAAGAGCTTCTGTTTTTGCTCAGTTAGACAATACGCAATGTAAGTAACGGATGTAGGACATATTGTTAAGCAACAGATGTAGGATATATTGTTCTTTTGTGATGGCGATTGAGTGTGGCTTCCTTTAACCCAAATCCGAATTAATAAAATCTCTCAAAGGTGCAACCTTTTTCTTTGTCATCAAGTGGGTTTTCTTTCTTCCTTTTTAGAAAAGGTTTGTCAAAGGTTAGTGGTCTTTAAGAAACAAATCAAATCTGGCCAAAAGAGAAATGGAAAGCAAAAATCACAAGGAGATAAAAAAATGTCGGGTATTTCTACATTCCCATTGTGAGTACAAATTTTTTTACGTGCCCAAAAAAATTTTGATCATGGTCGATTTGTTACGTGAGTCTTTAAAAATCCATATTTGTCCAACAAAGGTTTATGACATGAAGTATATACGAAGTTATTTCAATGTATATTAAAATCACTAATCACTTATGAACATGGCAACGAGATGGAAGTCACCATCTACATTTATTTTCCATGGAAAAAGTCATTGAGCCTAACAAATTTTAATGACCTCGTTCACTATAAGCTAATTCGAATACGAATGTTACAAGTGCCGTATTACATGTTGCACCTCTATATGATTTGCTACTTTCCTACATCAAAATCTACCAAAAACAATAGAAGTTACTTCGCTATATATAAAAACTACTTTCACGGCTATGAAAGAAAGCTCACTCCTGTAAAACTCTATGGTTTGTCTAGACTTTTTAGTAATTTCGTAACTTAAAAGTGATGTAAGTATTTCTGTAATTAGTTAAAAATTTATCAACATCCTAAGTAAGTTGGAATGTGACAAGTAATTTTTTTTTTTTTTTTTTTTTTTTGAGTTGTAATTTCTCAACTACGAATATAAGACTCCCCCTTTACTTATCGGTAAGAATTTAGGCAAGTATTCGGTAATTTCTAAGTCGTAATTTCTCCACACGAAGTGCGCTTTCCAGTTGTTTCACTTGCCTTATCCAACGGGGCTCATCGTTTCGTCGCAAGTGAACGATAGAGATTAGCCTGCCCCACCAAAATGTAAATGCCTCCTCCGTCAGCAATCCTCTTTTTCAGCATGGAAAGGTGCGATGGCAACAAGAAAAAACAAAAGAAAGATGTTAATTGGACTTTAACGGAAGCATCACCTTCCGAAATCAACGGCCGAAAAGCGGGCGGAATTTGGGGGTGCTTATCATGACCGCTGGTCGCTTTATTGAATTATTGACACTTCTCTTAAGTGTACGGGGGTTTGATTAGTTTAAGGAGAAAATAGTTAAGCGGGAACTTAGTCCAAAGAATCTTAAATCCTCTCAAGATTGATTAGGACAGATAGTGGGCTGACAGATCATAAACCAGTATATTATCTCCAAACATTCTTGGTGAATTGTTGGAAACACTTTTTTTTTTTTTTAAATCATTTTTTTGTCACACTTTTTATACACAATTTAGTCTTAAACATCTACATGGAATGTCAAGATAATCATTTCAATCGCCGCATCAACGATTTCAGCAAAAATTTTATCATGACCACTAGTCACCTTATCAAATTATTAACCCTTCTTGAGTGGACACGGTTTTATTAATTTAAGGAGAGATGAATTGAGTTTGAACCAAGTTCAAAGAATATTTAATTCTCTAGAGATTGATTAAGATAGTTGATGGGCTGACAGATGAAGGACCAATGTATTATCTGCAAACATTCTAAGCGAATTATCCGAACATATTGAATAAATCGTTGAATCAATCCTAAATTAATTATACGAATGTCAATTTGATGCCAGACTTTTCAATTTTGTAGAAGTAATCCTAAATATTTTTGCAAAATTCCATCATAGTGATTCCAATCATCACGTTAGCAATTTCCAACAAAAATTAATCAAAATGATTGTATTGGAATTTTGTATAAATGTTTGTGAATGAATTAGCATTCTTACAATAAGTTTAGGATTGATCGAATAATTTTCTTGAACACGTCTCGTTTTGATAATTGAAAAATAAGTGTTTGAACACCCAATTTAAATGCCGAAAATAGAAATTAGAAGTTTTCTGATATAATGGAATTGTGGTGAATTTTGGTATGATTAGCAATATAATCTGTAAGATTCCAATTGGCATTGATTATTTTCCTGTTATAAAACAACTGTTCCTTACTTACCCCATTAGCTTATTGTTTTACTTGAGAGAATCTTTCTTTTAAGTCTTTGTTAGCAATGGTTATCAAACAAGCTTAATCTCATTAAATCATAATTTTTTTTTGCAACACTTATTAAACGATCAAACAGGTTGTCCGACATGTACGCAATCCAACATGGAATTTTGCTAAATAGAAGAGTTCCTCTGAGATTAATTAATCTTACCGATTTATATCATAAATCCGATACATTTGGCCGATTTTTATTATAAATCATACATATTTTCAAAACATATTGTATGTTGCTAATAATAAAGTTTATATAGTAAGTAAGCCAGTCGCTCATTTATTGTCAACGCATAGATTTAATTAGCACAGCAGCAATTGAAAGTCCAAGCCTGGATGTCAAGGGATGTGGAAATGCGAGAACAGTTATTATTGTTTTGAATTTCAAAGTGCATTGTGTTTGAGAGCAGTTATGAGGATTATATGTTCATGATGTGTACTATTATATAAAGCACTCATTTTCCAAAGCACATCCATAAAAATAAAAAAAATAAAAATAAAAAACAATCTTTTTTTTTCCAGAATATCTATCACTACTTATCTTATAAGTATCATATCTATGAAAAATCGAAGCCGGGACCACAAGTTCTCGGAGCCAGAGCTTGCGATTGGTTGAAGAATTAGCGAGCCGCCTCAAGTAACGAATGCGGAGAAGCAATTGCCTGAGCAATTGGCCTCTTTGTCCTCTTCGATTCTACAACACTTTGCAAATTGGGTTTAGGGATTCAATTGAAGGTATTAGCCCCATTTCATCAACTTGGGGCAAGAATAAAAGAGCCAACGATGTCATTTCTATACTTTTTCGCTTATTGAATTTTTTCAATAAACTACGTAACTTGACTTATATTTAATTAAATATTATGTTGTATCAACAAAAAAAAAAAATGTCATGTCACATTTTCAAACAAGAGAAATCATCGATAGCACTTAAGTAAATAATTTTTTAAAGTCGTTATATTCAAGTAATCAAAAAAAAGTTATGATGCTTAAACAAATGTTATATTTCATTTTTTCTCGAATTAAGTATAACCAAAAAAAAAGGGAAAAGTAAAGTAGGTCTTTACGCAAATTTTTCAAATATTTTCCAATGGCATAGGAACTGAACTCTGACATTACAATTTTCCTTTTGTCCAAAGTTGACGTTACATTAACTGATGCAAATTGGTTACTCTGGCAGCTTTTGTCGTTCCGATACAGAAGTTAGCTTGCAATTCCCTTCCCCCGCCCCAACAAAAAAAAAAAAAAAGAAAAAAGAAAAAGGGGACCATTAAAATTCAGAAAAAAAAACCAAAGTTTGTTCTATATGTCATCCCTGGTTCTCCATTCCATTCCGCCCACGACAAACGGCTAGGGGGGTCGGCGTTTTCTCATAAGAACCACCTTTTTTCCTCTTTTCATCTCATTCCGCGGCCTAAAAAGTTCCAATCCTCAACCTCTTCGAAGAAAAAAATGGCCCCCCGAAACCGCGCGCTCGACCGCATCGAGGCCCCGTGAATTCGGAAACTAACCTTCGCGCGTACTATGGTTTATGGGTCGTCAATGGTCACGGCACAGCGATTGGTGTTCGCAGATTCGCGGGGGCCCCTCGTGACGAAAGGGGCCGCCGTCCGATCGATCTTTGTTCATGAGAATCTAAGCACGGGGCAAGAGTTCTCGCCTCGTGAGCAATGAGATTCCAATGCCGTGATGGGCCTTTCTTGTATCCTTGCGGCGACGTCGGGTGGGGGCTGCCCTGCGCTGCGCCTATGATTTTCGCCCCCACGAAAGACAAGGCGACACGCACGCGTACGTTTTGGACCACCCTCTCTCTCTCTTCTTTCGCCCTTCTCCAGCGCCTAGGAAGAAGGCCTTAAAACCTCTCTGCTTTCGCCTTCCCATTCCGCAATTGCAAAATCGACCCAGGAACAGAATCATTCACTAAATTTGATTGGCGAAATTGGTAAATTTCCTGCTTTTGCATTCACCGGAAAAAATGGTATTTGGCGGGCTCGTGGATTGATGATGAAATTTTGGGACTCGTCCTTGTCATTGGTGCTGGAATCGTGGTGGACAGCTGTGTATCCGTCCGATGGGATTTTTGTGCGCGGTTGCGTCCAAATGTTATTCCTTTTGCTCGAGGGTTTTCTAATGCTTCCACGCCAAGTGCTGATGGCCTGGACTCGTGCTTGTCGTCATCTCGTGTTTTGTTGTGCGGTTTTTCTCTTGGGTTCACATTCGCGGGCTCACGAGTTCACATGAGGCGAACAACGTTGGACCCACCCTTTGATTCTATTGAACGATGCTGCTCGCCATTCCATATTCCATGCAGTCCTCTCTCTCGCCATGATAAAAGACGTTGTTGTAAGAAAATCTGTACTTTGATTGATGTGATCCATCAAAATAGGGACAGATTATTAAATAAATAAATAACTTATAAACCAACTATATTTGTATCAATCCAGTCCCAAATATTTTAATTATGTCACTTTGATTATAAATCTTCTTTCGCGTTTTTATAGATTATTGACGGATATTAACTATCCTACTTAACACAATCGGTGTTGATCTAGACATATTTTAATAATTCTTTGATTTTTTTTTATTGAGGGCCAACAAGGGTCGTCAGCCATAGGCAAGAGCCCAACCCTTGCCGTATCTAGGCCTAAACTGGGCGCCGCGGACTTGTCCAAAGCAAGTGAGAGCCATGGCACCCTTACGTGGCCCAGATCTAGTGACAACATCGTGGCCCTCACCATATCTAGGCAAAGGGCCTCACATTAAGGGTGAGCAAAAGGAACAACCCAAACTAGGAATCAGTCGGTTTTGCGTGGTTCTTAAGGGTATTGGTTTAGTTTTTGGTTCCAAAAAAGTGAAATTAGTGATTTTTGGTCTAGTTCCATGCGTGGGACTACTCACCTAAACCACCTGGACCGGATCCATACATTACCCTAATTCCCTCATCTCTCATTCTCTCTCTCAATCTCAACTCTCAAGACTATGTCCTTCTCATCTCATTCTTGTTCTCAACTTCGTTGTTCTTTCTCTCAATTCGACCACGCCTCCGCCGTTCCTCGCAATCACGGCCTTGCCCCCCTCTCTCTCACTCAAGTCAGTCATGCCTCTAATCGTTCCTTGCGGTTATGGCCTCACCTCCCTCTGTCACTCTCGGTTGCCTTGCCTCTGACCTTGTCACACCCCCTCTTGTAAGTTCAAAAGCCTAATTGCCATTTGGAAGAGACAATTTGAGATCCCGTGGCATGAATATATGGAACCGAGCAATTGCTGCTGATGTCGGTTACTTGTGTGGAAAGTTCACTACGAAGCATTGAAAATGCCGGTGGAATGACTGCTCTGTTGTGTTATCTGTTGAAGAGGATGGACAACGACAATTCGAACTGCTGCAAATTTTGCAGCATTTCTGCGTATTGGTGGATGTAATGTCACCCACGACGTGGCCTCTCTCGAAGAGAGGCTCTAGCGTGTGTTATTGCTAGTGGGAAGAGTGACACTTTGAACTACTGCAAATTTTATGGTTGTGTCTGGATGTAACGTCACCAACGATCAGGCGTTTGCGGATGTAAGATCAGACTTCGATCTCTGAACTACTGAAAATTTGGCCATCTTTTATTTACTCGAGACAACCTACAACTTCTAATAGTAGATGCTGAGGCGATGTATAAATAGTATTCATACATAGAATGATTCCATGGACCTACTTGGGAGCCAGATTAGACTAATGGTCTAGTTCCCAGGTGCATCCATGAGACCAATGGGCAATTTTCAATCCCTATCTTGTGGAACCATCCTTAATGAGCGGTTTCCATTTTCAAGGTAGAAAACGCCCACTCACCTTGAAACCAACCACCCTCATTGCACGCCCTCACTTAGGTTAGCCAATTAAAAAAAGAAATAGAAAAGAAAAAGAAAACAAAGAAATTATAAAACAAATTCAAAAAATAGTTAAAATATTATTAAAATTATTAAAAATGTCAACGTTAGTACCGACCGTGCCCATAAGACGGCACGTGTTTACATTAGCGATTTTCAATCAATATTGATTTGATGGACTAAATTAACAAAATGTGAAAAATGTTTATGATTAAATTGACATAATTGAAATGTCTAGAATAAGTTTGGAACTTTTTTAGTAGTTGTCCCTCAAGGCAGCCGTGCTGATAGTAGGCGGGAAAAAACTGAACAAAGGTTTAAAAATTGGGTAAATTCCATTCGTCGGTCCTTGAAGTTTAGCGAACGGGTTGCCGGACCTTGGTTTTCAATCACCCCATGCACTGCATTTATGGACGTTTCGGCAACTGATGCTTTTCGACCGCACCTCCGTCAGTTTTCATTTTGAAGATTCCATGTCATTATTGCATGGACACATATTAGTATTTTACGACCAATTTAATTAGATTTGATTAAAGTTCATAAACTACAAAAGAAAAAATGAAAGATTCTAGTACACCAAGCAATTAAAATTGAATTTCAGTCGTCCTATTGTGAAATTCACAAAAAGTTTAGTAACCTCAAAAATTTCAACGAATTTATCCTCCGAAAATGGGCACTATGTGGCCCATGCGTGTTGGGCTTCTAGCGTTCGAGTGACCCAATGTCTCTTTTGTTGGATCAACTCCTCGTGCATTGGGCTCAGCCCAGGTCCTAGACGGTGTACTTTGCCGGCCCCTCTCTGTACAAGAGCACGGTGCAACTGCCTAGGATTAGGAGAAAAGTCGGACGTGATATATTGATCAATCACATCGCGGTCGTGATATTTGGATTTTCATCGGCTTTGCTTCTGATTTGAAAAAAAAAAATAGTGGGGGAAAATCACGCGGTCCATCCAATGCACGAATTAGTTTCTCTTTGTGTCGATTGCAAGGCAAAGACGTGCTTGACGAGTCATGTTACTTGTGCGACATGTGCGCAGTTAACTCTGCATGCTAATTGAGAAAAGGCAAAAAAAATTATATATATCGAATGGTTGTCTCGTATTGAACTAATCCCTCCCATCACATCGGTGTTATGTCATCAAGGACCTACAGGAGTTAATTACTGCCCAGCAACTCTCGGGGCGCCTGGCAACTCTCGAGGCTTGCCCAACCTCATAATACACCAACCTCATAATACAATTGCGTGGGCCCAAACAAGTGGTTTCTTTTCAGGGTTGCTTGCAAAGTCAAGTCTATTCAAGCCTGGTTATTCGCACAGTCAAAATTAATCAGGCAGCCGTGCACAAGGGTCACTAGGTTCGCTACTCAATTGATAAGACTTACCTATTGATCACGTTAGGTCTATTCAAACCCGGTTATTCATATTGTCAAATTTAATCCATCGGACACGCATAAGAGTCTCTAGGTTTGATACTTGATATGTTAAGACCTACCCATTGATCACGTCAAGTCTATTCAAGTCCGATTATTTGCATGGTCAAAATTAATCAGGCGACACAAATAAGATTTTCTAAGTTCAATACTTAAACTGATTAGATTTGCCCATTGATCACGTCAGGTCTATTCAAACCATTTATTTGCACAGTCAAAATTTATCAAGCAGGCACACACTAGGGTCCTTAGGTTAGATATTCAACCTGACAAGACCTGCCCATTAATCACGTTTAGGCTTAAAGGGGGGTTTTGTTGACGAAAGGACATTAAACTATAAAAGGAAAATGGACTAAGCCGTAACTTCTAGAATTCATAAAGCAAATCACCAAATCTATGGCACTAATCAAACTCCCAAGTCACAATAAAAAGCCTCAATTATAGGAACCCAAATCAAGCTTATCTACTTGTAGATTCTTTATTGGACATTATGAGCGTACTAGCTTTGTCGCCTTTTTCCCCCAAGATTTTTCAATTTCCAAGCAGGCTGTCTATGGTGTATTCTAGAAGTCAGTACCTAAGTTAAAGTCAAGTCATGGATTTTGTCCTTCCTAAATAGGGCTCATGAAAAGGACCTACGTTGTAAGGTCGTGCTTGTAGGGCGAAACCCTAATAATTTTGAAAGAAGAACGTACGAAGGAAAGGTGTAGTTAGGATAGCAATGGCATGGAAATGAATATTTTTATTTGTATTTTTATTTGTCTGATGATGAATGACGAAAAGAATTCAAAAGAGGTGAGGTCGAAATATGCACCGTTTGGAGTGAACTTTCGCTTTCGATACATCCTTTTTTTCGTATTTCTTATTACTCATACTTTAACTTTTTTTAAGAGAGAAACAGCTAAAATTATTCCAATATACAAATATCACGTAGAATTATAACACAACTGAACGTAATTTAACGAGACTTAAAACATTTTATTTTTTATTTTTTTTCGTTTTCGAATTTTGGATGGATGCTCAAGAGTGGAACCAAAAATTAGCTTTTTGCACTGTCGACATTTATATGCCAAATATGACCTAAATGAATGAAGGAAAAAGAAAGGCTGAAATCAATACGTTGGGCCTATAATTTTATGCAAAAAATAAAAATAAAAATTGGTGTAACCTAATTCAATTGATGAAATGACAGCCTCGTCGGATGAGTACTGCTGAAGAAATCATACGATTCCCAATTTAATTAGGCACATGCATCATCAATGCCCTACCCCTTTTTCAAAAGAAGAAATAAATTAATGGAAAGCTAAAATAAAAGTAAAGAAAAAAAAAGTAAAAGTAAAAAATAGAAAAAGAAAGAAGAAAGAAAGAAGAAGAAGATGCCGCCAGAAAAAAATTGCAAATAATTTTGAGCACCACCTACTCCACACTTTCCGCCATTGTTTACTACGCCCTAGATCATATACCATCATCAATTATTTTATACACTTTACTTTAAAATAATTATAAATGCCCTTATCCATAAGCCAACGGCCTGAGAGATTAAATAAATTAATTTAATTATATAGCTGCTTCATAGGCCACCTCAAAAAAAGATTCCTAAAACTTTATTAAATTAAGATTCGCCGGTGTCTTGAAGACAAAAGAGTGACAAAAGAAAAGGGACCTTAAGAGTCAAAGTGTGAAGCGGACTTTAATGCGCAAGAAGTGGCTAAGAAACATTGTTTAGCAACACAAGAGCCGTTGGCTTCAAGTGTTTTAATGAAGCCTTCGCCCCTGAATTCAAATAGTAATCGCCTCTCGATCTTTTGAAAAAAGACCCTCGATTCGTCTTTGAAAGGCGCTTAAGTTAAGGTGAATCTCTGATCTTTATCCACGTGTCTCTGTCTAGTGTTGTAACGACAGGGTCGTGCTTTAGGGAGGCAAGTGCAGCTTGAAATCGCATTTATTGTAAATAGTGTGGAATTCCTATGGTAATACTCGGTAAGTATTGACAATGTCGGTGTTTTCTTTTTCAGGCTTTTGATTTCATCAACAACTAAGTTAGATAGATACATTTTACATACAAGCGTTGTCTATCTTAGAACACCAAGGCTAGGAGTCTGTTTATATTGCAAATGGCCTTATTGTCGTAGTTGTCATTTAGCAATTTTGTGCCATAGGTAAGGGTGGAAAATCCTACCATGTACTTACTACTACTATGTGGAAACAATCCAAACTAATCATCCATCAGTCACACACATTTTCTACCAATGCTTCCATAAAAATTACTCTGTCTGTTAGAAAGTTTAACTAATAAATCACGCATTCATCTAACGATTTAAGTTTTTAGAACAATCAGTAGTGGTTCTGCACTATCTTATACCGTTTATTACCTGTATTTAATAATGAAACCTCCACATTACTTTAGTGTATACGAATCTCTTCCTTCTTTGGCCTCCAAGCGAAGCAAACATACGCATGCCCACGCCATCTCCATCGAACCCCACATGAAAATAGATGCGACACGAGCTTGCGCATTCCAACACGCCATGAGCTTCGTTTCACAATCATAGGTCGCAGCACCATCGTCTTCATCAAAAGTGCTCACGGGTCTGTTGTAGAAAAATGGGGTCGTAAGATAATGCAGTTCACGCAGTTCCATGATCTTGCATGAGGGAGACGGCTAAAGAACCCTAAGTTAGGTAGTCGAATTAGGGTTTTCTTTATTTAATAAGTCGGGACTATTGACCGATGTAAGTCGTGTTCGAATTTCTCCTTAACTGGAGAGAATTCACAATGTGTTGTACCGCCGATTCTTTTCGTCATGTACCGTCGTAAGTATTTTCTTTCTTTCTTCATTTTTCTTTTCCGGACAAGCCATTGAATCCTCACATAAGATAATGTAGTTCACATGGCTCCATGATCATGCATGAGGAAGACGGCTAGAGAACCCTAAGTTAGGTATTTAAATTAGGGTTATCTTCATTTGATAAATGCGGACTATCATCCGAGTAAAGTCGTGCTCGAATTTCTCCTAAATTAGAGAGAATTCACAACGTTTTATCTTACCGATTCTTTTCATTGTATATCATCATAAGAATATTCTCTTTTTCTTTTTTTATTTTTCTTTTACAGACGAGCCATCGAATCGTCACGTAAGACAGATGCATACGCATGCTTTCTTTCCCTCCTATTTATGTTAAGATATATACTCTTGTACACATCATTTTCATCGAGTACCATCGTAAGTATCTTCTTTCTTTCTTCATTTTTCCTTTCCCATATGAGATACCGAATTGTCACGTAAGGTAGATACATGCGCATGCTTTCTGCTAAGTATATATACTCCTATACACATCCTTTTCATCGAGTACCATCCTAAGCATCTTCTTTCCTCCTTCAATTTTCCTTTCCAGAGGAGACATCTAATCATCACTTAAGGTAAGGTAGGTAGATGCATGCGCAATCTTTCTTACCCTTTTCTGCTAAGTATATAGACTACCATACACATTCTACTCTCTTTTTCTATGGTCCACTTTATGACGTCACTAAGAGGGGGGAGTTATATGGGATTAAATTTCTTCCATGAGTTAGGTGATACCTCCACTTTCCTCTAAACCAAAAACAATAAACTAAAAACAATATTCAGCCACTTAATAAAAGTAGAGGAGGAAAATAAAAGGTCAGGGTTTATGTCTCTGTAGAGCTAAAAGCTCTTGAGCGTGCACCTTATCTTTCTATTTGATGCACTAAAGGTGGGGAAAAGTGGGTTATGTAAATGATTATTGGTGCGAAATTACATTTTTCTCCCTCTAATGCTCTTGGTAATTATTGCCTTCCCTTTGTTGACATTAGGATTCCATATAAATCAGGCTTCTTTTAATATATCAATACCATTAAAAAAGTTTCAACTCATGTCTCCACGATACATTTGCCCTAAATTAAATGTCGTCTTACAAAAAAAATTCAAATTGACATTTCCATGCCACATTTATCCCACACTAATTTTTGTCTCACGAAAATCTTGAATTGCTACATTGGAAACCAATAAAGTGTAGATTTGGTTGAGAGACACCAATTTGAGGTATTATATCACGGAGGTATCGATTTGAGAATTTTTTGTGGAATGAAAATTAGTTTGGGGTAAAATTTGTCATGAAGTACTAATTCAAAATTTTTTGCAAAGCAAAGATTAGTTTTTGGAAAATGTATCATGGGGTGCCATTTTGAGATTTTTAATAGAATCATCAATCCTTTTGCACACATGAATTAATTCAAGAACCCTACGAACTGAGTTTAGCATTGGCTAAGAATCTAGATAGCTTATAGTGACAAAGGAATGGAAACTATTCCTACACGATGATATGAAGAATTGAACATACCAAATGATTTCAAATGACTCAAAAAAAAGTCGCCCGTTGTGTAAGTACTAAGTCGCCAATTTTCTTCGCTTCTCATGCCGTATTCGGTCGCAAACCAATTTAATCAAAGATACGTCCATACACGCTCGAAAACAGGGGCACGAATTAGGTTTTCGAAGTTACCGGTGTCCCTAGTTCCCTTAACGAAAGCTGATGCCAACGAAGGTTGTCGTTAGATATTTATTAGGGCACCCGTTAACAAGACCGTTACGATGTTCCGGATTAAAGCACCCTTCCCTTTCACTTTGTAGCTGGTAATGATAGTGAGCATGATGAGTTGGTACAGAATACTCTCGGCCAAAACTTTAGGGTTGGTTTGTTCAAAAAAAAAAGAAAAAACTTTAGGGTTGGCGAGATGCCCCCCATGCAATATAGTAGCGGGGGCATAAGCATGCTTATATCATCATCATTCCACTGTGTTCTCCTCCCATCATTACAGCAAACGTGATTTAAGGACTACTCTACTCATCCCGTTATAATACTGCCAAAGATGTAGTTTTAATCTAATGACAAATTGATTATTCCACTGTACTTTCGAAATCTCCCTCTCTATCTCCCCTCCCTTTTCGTCAGAGTCTCCTCAACACGAAAATTATAATAATAATAAAAAATTGCACAATAATGGGGTTATATTTGTCCTCCATTCATGAACGTAAATGGATCGACTAATTACATGTTATGAATATCACTTATGTTCGAACTTAAGTCAAAATAAAGATGGGATTTGTCCTTATCAACGACCCATTACTCATGAAGATAGTGTAATGTCCAATGATGGAAAAAAATGACTATTGTGGAATAATGACACTAGAAAACGATTGGACATGAAAAAGTACACATGTTTCAAACCCAAAATTGATTGAGTTTCATACTTATACCGGCAATAGTGGTATAATTCGGGATCAGTTGGTAAATTGTTTATTAAGCACCAATCTTTCACGTGGAACATCCCATTTTAACTGTAGAATCACAAATGCCACGACTCATAAGATGAGTTTTATAGTTCCTCTAAAAATTGATTCACCATATAATACTTCCATCACATTCTTTCAATATGCTCTTTTCCAATGTGGATTTGACCCTTGAGGATCTATGGAAATGACCCGATGTGGTATTCGCCTCAATACCTTCTATCGAATTACACTCTTTCGGATCGTGTCGAGAACCGACAATTCACGGCGTAGTTAAATCGTGCGTATCGATGCATGAAATACGGTATGGAAAGCAAGACACATGCATCCCCTCCATAACTACCTTTACGCTTAATTTATTAGTCCCTGCCAAAAAACCTGGCTCGCAGTACGTGCCCTCCCTTTACCCCCGGCAGTACCCCAGTACATAAGAAACGGCCCCTCACAGTAGAGAGAGAAACAGAGAGAAAACAGAGCAAAGCAGAGAGAGAGAGAAAGAGAGAGAGACCATTTGAGCACGGAGGGGCCCCTACCATGGTGGCTTTTTAGGGCATAAAGACACAGCCTCGTTAATGGCGCCCTCTTAAACTGCTTTCCCCCCCTTTCTTTTATTTACGCCTCCCCCCCCTTAAAACGATGTGAGCTTTGTTCAGTAGTTTAAGATCAACCCAATCTCTCTCTCTCTCTCTAGACTCTCTCTAGACTCCACAGTCTCAGTCTCTCTCTCTCTCTTTCTCTCGATAGTCTCGCAAAAACCAGCTGTTCCGCACGCCTTTTTTTCCTCTCTCTCTCCCTCCCACCCTCCTCCTCAACAAAATCATTATTCCCACTTTGCCACCTTCGTCTCTCTCTCTCTCTCCCTCTCTCGTTCTCTCTCATTTATACACTCTCTCTCTCTCTAGAAAACCCACTACCATTTTTCCCTCTCCCTTCTTGCCTGCTGCCTTCTCTCTAGGGTTCTTCGTCAAGGGCGTTTGCGTAAATTCGTCCCGTCCTCCTGTCTCGCTAGGCTTACCCAGTTGTCGTCGTCCTCGTCCCTGCTCGGGAAAGCTTCGCGCTTGAGCTCCGGGGCCAAAATGGCGGACGCGGCCGCTGACGGCGGGAACAGCCGGGGGTCTTCTGGGGGGACGTCCATCGGGAAGGTGCTGGCCACGACGGACGCGCGCGGCGGCAGCGGCGGGGGAGGCGGCGGGGGCGGGGTTGGGCTGCAGATAGAGAGGGCGCGGGACCCGTACGGGGCGTACGACGCCATCGAGGAGAAGCCGTCGAAGGTGGAGGTGTGGGGGTGGCACCTGTACGGCTTCTGCACCTACTTCATCGAGACCGCGCTCATCCCCATCGTCTTCCCGCTCATCATCAGCCAGGTCGTCGGCGCCCCGCCGGTGCCGTCTCAGGGCTGGACCAAGAGCCACAAGGGCATGACCTGTCGCGAGAAGGAGATGAGACTGTGAGCTTTCTTTTTTCCTTCCTTCTTTTCGCTCCTTACCCTACTCCTACGTCTTAAGGTTTTCGCAGTGTTTCGTTGTCGTGATGTCTTGCCTGTTGCTGCTAAATTTTTTTGCGTGAAAATTATGTCTCATGGCGTCAAGAGCACAGCGACGAGCTCACACAAAACGTTCAAAACCTTCCCTGTTTTCCCTACTTTTTCTTGTTAGAGTTGTTGAGCAAGAACCCGACCACCTCGTGAAGCGTTGTTCTGTTATCGTTTTTAGCTCTCCCCCACCGTCCCTCCTCCTCCCTCGTTCCCAAAAAAGAGCCTGAGCACGAGAATGTGAGCTCGCGCTGTGAAATAAGGGGGAAAACGAACGGACGAAAGGTAAAAAAAGAAAAAAAGACATGGGAAGCTACATAGCCGCGGGAAAAGATTCACGGGCGTGGTCGCTCTCATGAGGGTTTTGAGTGCTTCAAGTAGAGAAAGATCCAGCCAGTACAACCATGTCCCAAAAAAAATCTCCGTCAAAATGATGGGTCTTTGCTGCTGGGTTCATGCTAAGCGAATCCAGACAAATCGAGCGTTGGGAAGGCCCTCTCGCTTTTGTCGGCTTGCGGACACTATTATATTATACACAAGTTTGTTACTTTATAACAAAAGAAAAAAAAGAAGAAGAAAATAAACCTCGGAAACCTTCATAGCCACAGAACCAGGCTATAATCATGCGTTTTGCATAAGTATAGATCTCAAAGGATTGATCTTTGCGGAGTCTTTTGGCTTTATTCAATGGCGTGGTGTGGTTCAGTGCCTTGTATATACTTAGGGAAGTTGGAAGTGACCGTTGGTTCTTTAATGGCGTTTAGTTGGGGGAGGGGGGGACGGTTGAAAATTCGAACTTTTTCGGGGGTAAAATGGGAAAAAAAGGGGAGAGCTTGCCCGAAAAGATCAGGGGGAAAGTAAAATGAGGGCGAGGAGGGTGTTGAATAATGATGTTTGGATAAAAAAAAAAACAGCTGCTTTAATTGTGAAACCGACAGGAGAGGGCGAGTGGGGATTTGGGGTGGGGGCCACTCGGGCCTTGGGTCTTGGGGTGTGAAACTTTTATATTTGATGTGAACCAACAACAAACGCCACACGCACACAAGATTTCAGAGAGACTTTCAAAATATTTGAAACGACTGAGGAGGGAGGGAGGAAAAGGCCTAGACCTGCTCTGGGGGACCATGCTTTGAAAAAGAGGTGCTTTGAAGACTGTTTGGTTTGGGGGGGAAAGAAAAGAAAAAGAAAGGAAGGACCCATTATCTTTGTGAAATTACATGAAAGGCCCTTCGGAAATGCTTCGTAGGGCGTGTGTGTATCCGACCGGGGAACGGGGGGCCATTCGAATCGAGTGTGTCCCGTGTGGGATCCACCTCATCTAATGGTTGCCGTGTGTTGTAGCCGTTGCTTGGTACGAATTCTCCAATTTTTCAAAACCTTGACCGCAATGGTTGGGGCTAAGAGAGTGTTCTTGGGATATTAGACTGAGACGCAGTGACATTTAAGTGTTGTGTTGTTTGAATGAACTGGAAGGAGCCCTGGACTTACCACTCCCTCCTACAAGGATAAGCTGGCCAAAATTGAATTGTAATGTACATTCTTCCGGTTCATTGCATTTGAACAGGAGTCTATGACTAGAAATGACCTTTGATAACCAGCTTGCATGACCCAATTGAGTCCCACAATTCTTAGATGCCTGACCTAATTAAATCTTGCAATTCTTAGGCGTGCTGGCTTATCAATGGATGTTTCGTTTGCCTATGACGTGAGACTTATTTCTTGATTGGATTAATCTCCAGGTTTGTAGGGCTGACGCACCGGTCAACAAACGAGGCTAATATTTCCCCTCTGGAATGGACTGCGGTTTGTTGGTTCATAGGTTTGGTTTTGGCTGCGCCTTTGTTGAACTTTGTCTCCATGCGCCTTGACCATGGGCAGTACCAACAGCTAATTGCCGGAGCTGCCACGGTCGTCGGAGCTATCTTCTGTCTTCCGGCAGGATTTTTCCGCACCCCTTGGATCTTTCTGCCATATATCGTGGTGATCGTGGCTGCCAGTCTGGTGTCCTCGGCTGCCCACACCCGCAATCTCGGCCTCATGATCCGTGGTTTCTCGGGCCCTCTTCTCAAGAAGAGCCAATTCCATGTCAGGAGATCTGTCTCGGGTTGGCTCTCGCTTTATGCCACCGCGGCTGGTTGCTTTGGTGCTGCATTAATTTCTGCATTCTCTTATCACATGCTTGATCAGAAAGATAGATTTATCAGCTTGTGGGTGGTTTCAATCTTCGGTGGCCTTTTCTGGCTTCTCGGCATTCTTTACGTAATTGTGGCATATAGGCCAGGTCCAGAATCTCCTCCTCCACCATTTACTTATATTATCTCCATCTTTAGCTACCCTCATGCAGTGGGAAGCCTTGTTGGCGTCTTCCTGTCATCGTTCACAACAATGTGCATCTTCACGGGGGCGGTGCTCTTTTTAGTCGGGGAGTTGTGCCTGAAACCCGTCTTTGTGCTTTATTTCTGGTTGACTTATTTCCTCTTCCCTCTGGTTTCTTTGCCGCTGCTGCACCCACTTCAGAACCTCATCAAGGCAAATGCAGTGAAAATGCAGCTACTGGGCTTCCTTCTCTCGATGATCACTTGCGGGGTTGGATTCTACTATCGCAACAAAACTTGGAACAAGGGACATGTGATTTTCTTTGCAACTTTGCAGAGCACGGCAGCAGGAATCTTGTATGCTTATGGTAGGATTTTGGTGTTGGACTGTGCGCCATCTGGAAAGGAAGGTGCTTTCTCTGTGTGGTATTCGTGGGTGAAAGTGTTGGGAACCTGTGCGGGCTTCGGCATTGCATCAGTTGTCCCACGGAGTGTGAGCACTTCTTTCGGTATTGCCTTCATTTGTGCAATTCTTGGGGCGGTGATGTTCGTCTTTGGGAATGTGAGTGATCTCGGTGGGGCCCTAGCTGCAGGCAATGTGAGGGAAGACGACGAGAAAGGTTCGCCGAGGCGTGGTATGGTGAAGAACCCGCTGCATTTGGAAGGACCATAGAAACCAGGAATTGCTACTAACTCTCTCTTTCTCTCTCTCTCTGCCTCCCCCTCTCCCCCCCTCCTTCTCTCTCCCCCTCTCTCTCCTTCCCCTTCATGATAGAGCTACTTCGGAAGACATAGGAGTTTGTGTAACGATGGCTGAAACGGTTTTTATCATCCTGTGGAATTTAATGGTGGAACTTGTGCATGTACTTGGTAGGGTTGTGTAGAGGAGCTTTTTTTTATGGTAGTTTGGCAATACTGAATTTGTGGTGATGGTGGGTGATTGTGCTTTTGTAAGTGATTTGAGTTGGAATTTATAAGATTCTTTCTGTTCATCAAGTCAGTTCTTCCTAGCACTTCTAATGGGTTTTTCTTTATTGCCTATGGGACTTTGGGAACTCATTTTGGCCAGGGTTTGTTGAACTGGGGAGTGTGCTTCAAACTTCTTGATTCTAGCTTTTTGGTACAGGCTGAGGCAGACAGACCCATCTCCTAAATCTGTGTTACTGCATCGTTTTTCTCAGTAAAGCCGCTTTTGATACCAAAAGAAGAAGCTGGTTACGTTCTAAAGGAGCCCTTGATTCTTGCAAATCGAGAAAGGGGCGACAAAGGGAATTTTCCTGTCTTGTCTCTACGGCCAAACTCCTGCTGAAGGAGTCGGCTTCTTATTATATTTGTCAATGTCGCCTTCATGCTTTTGCGTTCTGTTTCCCTTAGTGATGTTTTTTCCCAGTAAAAGGAAGATAATGTAGGCCACATGAAGGTTCTTTATCTCAGACGTTGATTCAGACCGGGTGAGTGGATGGAACTTTGTTATGAGTACTACTCAACTGTCGTTTTGAAAAATAGGGTGCGCACTCAGGAATCCGAATCAGTCTTAGGAATTATTGCGATTGCGCTCTAAATAAATCTGACGGCAGCTTTTGTAAATACTCGATAAGACATCCTCTTGAGATGGAAATAGTCGAATATTCTTTTGCGCTCAAGCCGAGGCACTCGAATTACTGGCAAAAACAAAACAAAACAAAAGGTCCAACTGATGTAAACTTGAAGAAAGATGAGATTTGGAGAGTTCCTGGTGCTTTTACATCCTCAGTAACTGGTAAATGCAGATGAGGCTATGTTTTTCTCTCTCTTTCTTGTCATTCTTATGGCGCTCCATGCTCTTTGTCGATTCACTGTCTGCCTTGCCTTCCATATTCCATGTTCTTTGGTCATTTCGCCACCTTCATTTGTCTGTTTGAGGAGGGCCACTAGTACTTGCTTCATCATTTGTTCCAGTCAAATTTCAGCTGAAATCAAAACCTCGAAGTGGCCCTCTTCTACGGAAAGGATCTCTACATGCTCTAAGCGCACGCGACCTCGGTTCATGTATACCGTTAGATAATGTGGGATCCACGTAGGGGTCATCTAATCTAAGGACGGGCGTGCAGTTGGGCTCGCTGCAGTCGGAGCATGCAAGTATGTCTTATCTTCTACTAGCGGGGAACGGAACTACCAAAGTGACTTTGATGAGGTGTGGGGAAAGAACTTGTTCTTTAGTAGCTCCTATATAGATTAAAAATTAGGGATAATGACACAAATGATTTATCATGAACTTTGCCTCAATGTGTAATATTATATCTAAATTTTTGATTTGTTCAATGTTGTCCTAACTTCTGGTACATTTCAGGGACTAAACTGAATATATACCAAAAGTTCATGAATCACATTAAACAAATTGAAAATTCAAGAACCATATTGTACGCTTGGCTATGGTTTAGGGACCACATTAAGTAAATTAAAAGTTTAAAGATCACATCGCATATCGAACTAAAATTCATGGACTATTTGTATCAGTTTCCATTTAAAACTAGTGGATGCAATTGTCAAGAATCTAAGTAACCCACATTGGGCCCCATTGGAAAAATCGTGAATCTACACATAATCTTCACATCGCGATGATTAAATCTGTCCGTCATAAGGATATGCAAAAGAATCGAGAACTGTTTGGATTGCCTAGAACCCGACCAGACCAAACTAGAATAGGCGATTCCCATGGGGCCGGTTTGGTTCTTGGTTCTAGGCGTGGAATTGCTTGCCCGTCCACTCGGACCGGAGCGGTATATATACATATATATTTAAAAAAAGAAATTTCATTTCAATAACTAATTTTTCAACCAAATATATTTGTACATATATGTATATTTGTAGTTATTGAATATTATTGAATAATTTTGTTTCTTTGGTGTGTAATAGGATTTGCCCCCTACTTTTTTTCTTTTCAATTCTAATAATCCATTTACTTTCTTTATCAATCAAAACAAATAAACAAACATAGATGAATGAGAGAGACTATTGGAGATGTTCATAAGAGCCGATAGCTTGTTTTAAGAGTATAAATAGATCTCTCTCTAACCATTCCCATGATTAAATTAAGTTGGCTTTGAAAAAAGATGGATCAAGCGATTAATGTTTTAACTTATGTAGAGGTTAGGATGTTTAATGTGGAGTCTAATTCTCTACGTGTTTCCGGTGTTGGGAAATCGTAAAAGGACCATAGCATGACTTTTGAAGAAATTAAGTTTTTAGCTAACGAGTATTATCTATTGGTTTTGCCCAATAATTTTCAATCCTTAATAAAAACTAATGGCTTGCAATTCAATCAAAATATAAGGCCGAACAAGCTTTGTATGGATTTGGGACCGATTCCAAGGACTCACTCAAGAATCGGACCAAACCGGTGGTCTGGTTTCCGAATGGGTCCATGGAACTAATTGGCAAGTCTTGGTTTCGATTTTTTGGAACCAATTTTTGGTGGGTGGTTCCTGATTACCACTTACCCAAACCATGCTCACTCTTACTTCGTCGCATCCCTCGCATAAGCTAAAGCCCCCGCAAAAAAATGTTGTCTTTTTTTCGTTTGGACCCTTAACATCTCAAGAAACATGAAATCTCAGCATTCGGTTCCCGCCCATCATCAGGGCCCATGGGCCGAGCTCGGCCCAGCCCATTTCGACTTCCACCATCTCCTTCTTTTTCCCTCTTAAACCCTTTGACTCTCCTTCTCAAGGTTTAACCCAACCGCTTCTTCCCCCCCAAAAAACCTCCCTCGCCACCGCGAGAAGCAATTCCTTCCGCGAAGCTCCGGCAATGGCGACGCTCAGATTCTTGATTTCCAGGGCGGCGTCGAGCGGCGGCAACCTCCGTCCCCATCTCCAGCCGCGCTGCGCCGCCGCCCCTTCTTCTCCCGCGCTCCAATTCCTCCTCCGGAGCCTCCACTCGCTCATTTCTCGTCGCCGGGACTGCAGGACCTTCGCCTCCGAGCCGGACTACAGGGTCGAAGACGGAGCCGGGGCGGCGGCGGCGGCGGCGGCGCTCAGTCTCGACGACCGCGTGCCCGCCACGGTGATCACCGGCTTCCTCGGCTCCGGAAAGGTTCGGCACCCTTTTTCTCTTTTTCTTGTTGGCTTAGCGAACTGTTGTTGATTGGTGTTCTGCTGCGGTAGTGTGGTTCTGAGCTGAGAGTGTTTGTGGTGTAGACGACTCTGCTCAACCATATTCTGACAGCCCAACATGGCAAGCGGATCGCTGTTATCGAAAACGAGGTAACCCGGTTCACATCCTTTGCAGAATGCTGAATCTGAGGGTTATTAATTTCGTCATGGTTTTTGTGGTCTCTCATGGGTAATTGCGAGTTTGCTTAAAAAAGGGCTCTTTCTGGTGTTGCTTATACCTATGTGCTTAGTGGAGATAGTGGCTGTCTGGTTGGGGCGTGCGGTGCCATTCAACAGCTGTAGTTTAATGGTTATGCGATTAGAATTGATGATGCGGATGCTCATTGGTTGTTTAACTCTCCGCCTTTTCAGTTTGGTGAGGTGGATATTGATGGTTCGTTGGTCGCAAGTCATTCTTCTGCGTCTGAGGAAATTATAATGGTTAACAACGGGTGCTTATGCTGTACTGTACGTGGAGACTTGGTGAAGATGTTACTGGAGTTGGTTAACAAGAAAAGGGACAAATTTGATCATATTGTGATCGAAACCACAGGTAACTCACGCGGATGAATAATTTATATCATTTAATTGACTACTGTTGCCCTTGCAGAATTTTGTGTTTGCTCATCTCATATTCTCAATGGCTGCACTTATATATGCTATATTTGTGGGTTTTCAATTGGTTCTGTGGTCTTCATATTTAGATGATAATACATTTAAACCCAATTTTTTTTTTTTAATCACTTATGCATTAATATGAAACACTCTTGCAGGCCTTGCTAAGCCAGGTCCAGTTATTGACACATTTTGTTCTGATGAATTGGTTTCGAGATATGTGAAATTGGATGGTGTTGTTACCTTGGTTGACTCCAAGCATGCTATGAGGCACTTAAATGAAGTGAAACCGAGATTTGTTGTGAATGAAGCAGTTGAACAAATCGCTTACGCTGACCGTATTATTATAAACAAGGTGGACTAATGCTTGCAAATATTCTTCTCATTTTCGCTTCCATCTTTTTCTTTTTAATAAAGGGCCTAGGGGCATACTTTTCATTTTCACTCTCTTAAGATCTTTTTCTTTATATATTGGCAGATTGATTTAGCAACTGAAGCTGAACTGGATATATTGACTAAAAGGATCAAGGTATGCTTTTGCAGTGGGCACTGATATTCTGTAAGCTCCTTTCTTCAATAACAAACAAACAAAAAAAGAAAAAAGAAAAAAAGAAAAAGAAAGAAAGAGGATGATCTGGAGTTGGATAGGAAGTTTCTTTATGTAACTCTAGAGCTAGAAAGGTGATGAAAACACATCTCAACTTCCTCTGGTGTTGGTTAGAACACATGATGACTGTGTCTTGCAGACCATAAGTTGGTAGCTGGAATGATGTTTAATGGCTGAAACTTGCATATACATTGCCTATAAACTGAATTAAAAGGAGTAATGGCCATGGTGAAATTCTTTCTTTCCATCCTTTTTTACTCCTAATAGCATTTGTGGAAGCCAATTGGAGATGGGTTAATTTGAAGTATTATTTCTCACTTTCCCACCACAATGAGAGTTTCCTTGGTTCTTCCAAATAGGAATTTGGGGACAGAGGTCATTGTTCATTTTGCTTCATATTCTGGTTAGCTGGACTTTTCTTTGGCTAAGTTAATGGAGAAAGTGGATAATCAGTATGGTCTGATGACTGGTCATACTTATCGAAAAAGCACTTAATGATTTCCTGCCAAGCAAAAGAAGTAATTTTAAGTTTTTAATGATTAAAATTTTTTACATGACTTTAACTGGCTTTAGATGTCCATAGTTACTGTCTTTTGAAGATTTCCAGTGTTCTATCTCTAATAGAGCTAAAATCCTGAATCTCAAAACCAGGAGTGCAATGAAATGGATAAGTCACTCTGAACACACTGTGAGGAAGGATAACTTAGTGATAGATGTACTAGTGCAAGATTCTTTGAGGCAAATAAGATCTGTTTCGGGGTGATTCCAGCAGTGAATCAGCTATAGGTACCATGACATGGAACCTAAATTTCTGAAAGGAAATTGATGTAGTTGTAAGCTGTAACTTCTTCCTAACTGATGTGTGCATCGGGCATCATATATTTTCTGCTTCTAGTGTGTTATGTTTTCTTAGAGAAAGTTTGAATGGGCTTTATCTTAGTTTATTATTTTCTAATTATGACTGCACTGGCACTTTCAAGCACATCAATGGGATGGCACAAATCAAGCTAGCTAAATATGGAAGTGTCGACATGGATTTTGTTTTGGGAGTGGGAGGTTATGATCTGGACAGGTAGTTATTTCTACAATTTGGAAAACAGTATATATATGACTGGCTGTAAATTAAACGGAAGTTTTGCAGCGGCATGGTGTCATGTTCTAACCTGTCAGTTACCTCTGCAGAATCGATTCTGAAGTTCATGGAGATGACTCATCCTGTAGTGCACATCAACATGGGCATGGTAATGTGTACACAACTTCTTTTGCTTTTGTCTTCTCGTATCGCGATTAATTCTATGTAGTTTTGTTACCTGTGATGACTGAATTTCCCAGCATGTGTAGGTAATGCAGAAGAGCACAAAGGGCATCATCACCATCATCATCATCATGATCATGTGCATGATTCTGCAGTTTCCAGCATCAGTATTGTTTCTGAGGGTACACTGGATCTTGATGAGGTAAATTTACGTGGCTGTTTTAGATCTCGTTGCTTTAATTTCGATCACCCATGGGGGTATAAGTGCTATATTTTGATTCAATTGGTTCCCCAGTGAAAAGATGTGCCAATTGGATGTTAGGTTTATTCTGTACCCTGGAGGCTTTAATTATGGGAAAGTGAATAATATGGTGGCGAGGAACTATTTGCAGAAGTCTTGCTCGTCTTTCATTTCAGTGTGGTGCGTGTATGAGTCTGTGAGAAGTATATGCATGCAGTGGTGCGTCTTCTTGTATATTAGTTGTGGTATTGCTGTTGTCAAGGAGTAATATATGAGAGACAAGAGTTTCACTATAAGATATGAAGCCATGATTTTGAATGGTCATTCACTTTGAGAGTCTATGGACTAGCTCTGAGCTTCTTGTGACTATGGGTGCCATGAGGTGTAGTGCAGTCTGGTCAGCGTATAGCTTCGAATTTTGTCACCTTGATCTGATGGGCCAAAGTGCCAGCCCAGCCCATCGCCATTTGGCAGCGAAAAGCAAGCAGTGGGTGCAGTAGGCTCACTAGCTCCATTGAGAATGCATGACAACAGTGTTTTTTGATAAATTTTCATGACATGTTGTACTATTTTTATTTATTTATTTATATTTTTTTGGCGTGACTGCTACTGATATCTGTATTCACTAGTTTAGCCCCAATGCACTAAAAATTCCTTGGTGGAAAAATTCTACTGCTGTCATCAAACGTAGTGAAAGCAGATAACCTGAAGGAGAAGCATTGTGAGGAAACAAGTGAGACAATTGTTTTGAAAGTTTCTGCCTTGGGGTTGGGTATAAATTTAAATTTATACTTCAGCTCTTCCTGATCTATGTAGCCTGTCTCCCATTCATACCCTTTTACTATCTATGAAGGCAAAAATGATGAGTTTCAGAGGCCTAATGAGCGTCTTACCTACACTTTCTCTAGTTGGGATGAATGAACATTGGCAGCTTGGCTTATGCAAGCTCTTTAACGCTTGATGATTTGTTGTTCAGTAAAGTGTGCGTGTACTGGTAAAACTAAGAATATACTTTTACATCTCACATTTGGTGCTTAAATATGTGAAATTCAAATACTGACCAGTGTTCTTAAAAAGGTTGATAAGGCATGTTTCCTTATCCGTGTCTGAGATATAATCTTTATCTCTTGGTTTATGACGAGACCTTTGAATTTGCGTAAGTCTCTATATTTGTCACTGGGCTAGTAATATGCATGGGAATTTGCATTCTATGTGTTGTCTGTATTCTAGCACTTGCAGTTTGCTCTTGCTCAACTGTGATGATATCTATTTAAACATGTCTCTCATATGCAATGTCCATGGATTAGGTTGATGATTGGTTTGAGAGACTGACTGAAGAAAAAGGGGAGGACTTGTACAGAATGAAGGGTGTACTATCTGTAACTGGTTATGAGCAACGATACGTATTCCAGGTTCCACTATTTGTATTTATGAACTTCTTTCTAGCCATTTTGGTTCAAATCCTCATCTTATGTTACTTCAAAAATTGCCTCCCTTTCAGGGTGTTCATTCAACATTGGATGGCTGTCCGGGAAAAGTATGGGGTCCTGATGAGAAGAGAATAAACAAGCTTGTCTTTATTGGGAGGAACCTCGATGAAACTGCCCTACGAAAAGGCTTCAAGGGGTGTCTTGTATGACCTAACCAATCAAAATAGAACAATTGAGAGTGTCGGGTATGTTGATATATGTTAGAAACAGATTAACTATAACATGATGCCAATAAGTAGGGAAGGACTAAAGAGGGGTTCCTAACAAATGCATAGTGGGAACACTATTGGGATGACAGACTTGGAATACGTGAACTGCTGCTTCTATGTAACTGTAATATTTTCAAATGACTGGGAGTTGTATTATGACAAAAGAGATGGCTTATTGGCAATACCTGAAATTTTAAGTTGAGTTGTGAGAAATGATCAAGCCTATTCTTCTTGTGAATCCCCATATGCCTGAGTTATCTTATTGTCACTAATTACAAAAACAGCTTTGAATTACCCAGAAATCCTTAGCTAGGACCATTGTAGGAGTACTCTGAGCTGGTTTTTGTTTTCTGCTGAGTTCGTAGAGAGCGCAATCATTGATCACAAATCTCGGCTTAGACCAATTTCTAATCGCCGAAATGATAGAATCATGATACAGAAACTCAAAATTTTTATTTGGATAGCGAGAGCGAACTCCCAGTGGTACATATGGTTCTTAGTACGATCATGCAAAAATCTTCAGGTATTCATCCATGCGGGTGTATTGAACTTCAGGATACAGCTGGGAAGCTTCTTCTGCATCTTCTCCAATTTCAAAGTTTGTCAAACAGCCTTCATAGAATATGTGGTAGAAATGCCCCACTCCCACTTGCTGCGCATAATCCAATCCTGAAACAGAAGGATAGCTTAATATCATCTAAATATGATCTACCATAGATCTGAAGCTATTGTAGCAAGTAATTATGTAGCAGGTCCCTCTTGATGGTAAATATACAAAAGGGTTTTTATTAGATTTTCCAGTCAGCGTTCAAAAAGATGATCACCGTCGCATTGTTTAAGTTGTCATTGAACCTAAGGATATGCCAACACTAAATTCTACAAAAGTACATGTCATCTAACGAAACAATAAATCGGATAAGTACCTTTCATGGAGGCAAGGAAGTCTTCTGCAGAAATGCTTCTCTTCTCCAGGGTCTTTCCACTGAGCTTCTCCCACATCTCCACCAGTTGTCTTTGGGACAGAATGTTCTCTGGTGGCCTTAGGTAGACTGTCTTGTTCAGCGTTCTCGGATCATCGATCGTTTTAATTGCGTACGTTGCGATATCATCTTCATCGAGATAAACAGCTGCAACAGTAATGCAGTATCGAACACTTTCACAATTTATCCATATACATATTCGCGCATACTCGTGTCTTACCAAAAAGAAGTGTTGAACTTGGCTAAATGACTTAACCAAGCCAAGGTTGTCGACCTTGATAGATTTTGTGATCACTCGGAATATTTTATGTAGTCCTGATTTAGTCTAGATATACGAGCTAGTGATCGCCCTTCGATCAAGTACTTGAGTAATCTAATGGAGATGTTCAAGGATACGACTAGGATGATATTGGTTGATTACGTAAGCTCTTACCTCATTGTTGACATGAGATAAAAACATATTAATATATGACACTAACAAGATGTTGCTGAAAGATTGAACCCATCTATATAATAAAATTTATAGCTCCCTCAAAGTCCAAACTGACATAGATAAAAGACCTACTTTGACATGAATTGATCATTTCACATGGTAGCATTTGGGACTTATGTCGTTTAGGGGATCGTTGTGTCGAGTAGAGTTCGAACATGAGATTATAGTTTCTTAAGGCCCATTTTCCGATTATTTTACCACTTAGGATGCGTTTGGTAACGTTTCTGTTTAAAAATTGTTCTAGGAAACAGAAATAGAAAAAAGTGTTTATGTTCCAGAGAACAATTTTTGAACAAAAACGCGTTTGGTAAATCTGTTGTAAAATATAAAAAGAATAGAAACATTTTTGGTAAATTTGTATAATTTTTTTTATTTCTTTTAATTTTTTAATATTTTAATTTTAATATTTTATTTTCTTTCTTATTTTCTTTTTCTTTCTTCTTTTTCTTCTTTTGGCCGGTCGGGCCTCGGCCATGGCTGGCGACCGGCCAACGAGGGCTGACGGCCTCGCCCGGCCACGGCGAGGCTCGCCAACCCCGGCTCGGCCGAGCTCGCCCGGCGGCCGTCGAGGCTCGGCCTCGCCGGCTGTTGGGCGAGCTCGGCCTCGCTGAATCTGGGCGAGATCGAGCTCGCCCAGCCCGGCGCGAGGTCGGCCTCGCTAGGGGCCGGCGACGCTCGGCCTCGCCGGGGGCTGGCGACGCTCCGGCGAGGTTGCCGGCCCTCAACGGCCGGTCGCCGGCCATGGCTGAGGCCGGTGACCAGCCAAAGAAAAAAGAAAGAAAAAAGAAGAAGAAAAGAAGAAGAAAAAAGAGAGAAGAAAATGGAAGAGAGAGAAAAAGTGTTCCTAAAATGTGTTCCAGAAACAAGAAATAACTTTTTTTTATTTCTTGTTTCCGTTCTAGATGTGTTTCTGGGAACAAAAAAGTAATTTTGGAACAAAAACGCAAACAAACACGTTTCTATTCATTTTTTGTTCCCAGGAACAAAAAAACAAAAATTTTTGTTCCAGGGAACAAAAATAATTTTTAACAAACAGGCCCTTAGGCAACCCTTTTTTCATAAGTTTATTGAAAATGTTATTATGCTGGTATTCTAAATGGTGAATATGGTTTTCTCCGTCTCTAGTTAGAGGAAATTTGCTCCAACCAATCTCCTGATTGGTTGGTTATAAATATGGAAATCATATGGTTGTAACCCACCAATCAGAAGCATGGTTAGAGAAGATCTTTTCTCTAATATATAACCCTTGTTAATATGCCTAAAGTAGGTTTATGCACCTCACATACCTTTGACGTTGCCATCTCCATAGAGATATACAGTGTCTTTTGGAGGAGTGAGACTCGACATTTGGGAGAGATTGCCCACAAAATAACTGGCAAAGCAGTTGGCCGAGATGTATGTGAAGGGGATCTTGGCTTCCTCGATTGCTTTTCTCACCTCCATTTTCTCATCGAACGTGACCCTTCCCGGCTCAATTGCATGACCCATGAGGGCCGGGTCCATTCCGAACTCGACGGCAAAAACCGCTACAAAGAATTAGCAAACATTCAAAATCTCATTAGTATTTGTTGCATGACGATTCTTCGACACGATGTCGACGTGACTGTACATTAGCAAAACTGGAAAAAAGAAAAAAAAAAGCTCGGGGGATAGAGAAAGAGATGTACACCCCTGGAAATGACATATGATAAATAGCTTTCTTAGCAGAGTCATGTCCGAATTTCAAGAAATAAGAAGATTTGATTGCACAAGTTGAGTGAGTTATGGAATCCACTGCTCAAATGGAGAACCGAATGAGAAGATCAACACAAGTTAGAGGAGGAAATTTCGTTTGTCCTAATGCATTTATAATAGAAAATCAGTGCAAGAATTTCTTCACGAATACACTTTCATTGCATTATACGCTCACTCAACGGAATGTATAATCTATCTTTCTATTTAAGAAAAGTCAGTATAGTTCGAAGATTATAACTTCTCTACTTGAACTTTCCATTTTGCAAACTGCAGGAGAGCAAGTGTTCAGTTCAAGTTCAACGAAAAAGATTATGGCAAAGACAAGATGAATGGACAAGATTTTGAGTCTACACCCGAACATGATTCTGCAGATGTAATTTCTTATTGCATACTGTATTATATAAGACAAGCCGTGCTGAAAACATAAACTAGAAAAAGTAAATCGAGTTTTATGATGAAACAAAAGAAATAAGAAGGATAGGAAAAATTACCTCAAGCAATGTAAGCATAATAAAATATACAAAATTGTTAACAATTAGGAGAAATCATGCAAAACTCTCCATAAAATTTTTAGGGTAGTGCACGTTTGCCCTTCAACTTTCAAGTGTTAGACGGTAGGTTTTTAATTTTGTTAGAGCCATAAACCCTGAGTTATTTTTCCGTGTGCATGTGCAATGCACATGTTTGAGGAGTAAAAGTATATTCTCATATCATTTTTTAAAGAAATTTCTCTTTTACTCTTGATTGCCGCAAAAGAATAAAAATATAGAAAATGAAAGAAAACGGAATCATCTAAAAATAATAGGAACAATAAATATCAATAATATTAAACAATAAGAACTTGTCAAAACTTGGTAAATGTAGCAGCTTTAATAAAACTGAATAAGGTATTTTAAGAAAAAAATCAACCAAATTAAATAAAAAATGGAAGTGCCTCAAAAAGAAAAAAAGGTCAATAATAAAAATTTGTTAGTCAAAAGGGATAAAAAGAAATGATGTCCTCAACTCATACAGGGAAATGATTATCTTAAACTAAGGTGGGTTTTAAAGTATTTTTATTGAGTAATCAATTTTTTGCATCAACATTTAAAACATAAAGAATATCCAATTTTATTCACTTCACCTTGTTGTTATTGAGCCTTTTTCCTTTATACTTAATTGTGTTACTTTTATTTAATTTTTTATTTAATTAATCTTTCTCCATTTTCTTCACTTTTTATTTTTTTACAAAAATCAAGAGTGAAGGAGAATTTTCATTAAAAAAAAGAAGATGAAAGGACGAATTTACTCCTTGAAAGTCACGTATAATAACGAATTAACGATTTTAATAAAAGAAGAGTTAAGAAGATAATGTGTAATGGTTGAAAATTTATGGGTAAATGTGTACTATCCTCAAAGTCTTTTTTTTTTGGGGGGGAGTTTGGTACAATTCTTCTAACAATTAGAACTAGAAATACAACATAAATCATAGCCAAAGTTAGAGTTGAATCTATTACAAAAAAAAAAAAACGACATGAAATATTAACCTGACAAACTAAAAGAAATAAGATAGTACTTATCCCAAGTTCCGAACATACTGAAGTTAGAAGAATGCAATTTAAACAAAAAAAAAATCAAAGGCACAACAAGCTAAAATTTTTTATTTAGGAGGGACAAGAAATGAAGAAACTTGTCCTACAGAGACCTCATAGCACAATTCCTTCACTTTTATCATTGAATTGGAACTTTGATCGTATGCATGACAAAACAAGAATAAAACTAGACAAAAATCCAGGTGGTTGTTAGATTAAGCAAACGAAAAGGCGCAATCAGTCAAGGGAACATGCACGGCACAAGTTCTTTTCCGACAGCAACCATCATAATTCGTGGCGGCCCTCCTTTATCTTCAAATTAAATTCTTATCTAAAAAAGAAGAGCACCCACCCACCAATGGGAGTAGTTCAAAAGGCACGCATTTGTATTTTCTGACATTATCATATAACCAAATTCGATATGGTCTGCTTAAAATACTGTTAAGTTGGCCCTGTCGGTTCAGTTGCAAGAAATTCTCCACCAAACAAAGAGTCGGTGGGCATATCTGGATCATCCTCACCTCAATCAGTCATCATGTCTTCCTGTCAGCACTTATTTGCCCCTAAAATATGGTTGGTCGAAAAGAGCTTTTTCACATAATCGGCAAAAAATGCAAAGAAAAATGTATGGAGGCGGCGGAAAATTACGTTTGGCAAAGGTATAGCGTGTAATTGTTCATGCGTATGTACCTTTTTATTTATTTGTCTATTATATAATATAAGATGGACAATTCAAGCCATGTTTGGCCTTCGGCCTTTTCTGGTTGGAACACTTGCTTGTTCGGACACCAAATTAGGAAATAGTGACATATTGAGGTCGCATGCATCACATGTTCTTTTGAAAAAATTTCAGAATAACATAACTCAAAGATCAGCAATTTGAGGGTTAATAAAATGAGATGCTGCCACTATAGATGATTATATAATTGTCGACATAAACATAACGTACTATGCTCCAAAACTATGCTAGAAATTTGATTCAAGATTATGTTATATCCGGAGAAACTATGTAAATGATCGAATGTGAATATATGTTTGACATTTTATGAATTTGCAACTCTATTATTTTTTCCAATAACGAAATCCACCTAATTTTAATTTATTTGGAATGACTTCTACTTTAATTTTAACTTCCTCAAAATCTTACTCTTAAATATAAATTATATTTGATTCGAAATATTTTGAACTTTTTATGCCTTTTATCAAAAGCGAACTTCTAGAAATTTTCAATGGTTCTGTTGAGGTGGGGGGCGACTAGCCGTTCATTTTCTTAATCTTTGAATATTTCAAATGATCGAGCCGACAATGCAGCGGGTCAAATTGGTCAATGTTGACTTTAGCTAAGCCGTTTTGAACCATCTAGATAATTGGATGACGCCAGGATCAAATAATGAAATGATCATCTAGTAATTGCGTAATGGAGATAGTCCTGTCAATATGAACATATATACCGTCATTTGCAATACCATGTAATTGTTTAGGTTTTTGCACCAAGTGTTGCGAACAATCAATTCTTCACCCTCTTGGACCCTCCAATTGTGATAATCATGTAATGTGCGCATATATACTGTCATTTGCAATACCATGTAAATATTCAAATAGGTAATTTAACTTATTATGCCTCAATGTAATTTATTTTCCTTAAGCGATCTTGTCCACTTTTGATTTGATGGATACTACAAGAGTGAATGATCAAAGCCCTCAAATCAAAAGTAAATAAGATTGCCAGTGCAAAATCTTCTTTTATATTAGCGTTGTATATTCTATTTCTTGTGTTTGAATATCTACAGGCTCAAAAAGTATTGTAACATTTCTCCTACTCTTTTAAATTTCTCGACATTTTTCGCTATCTACGGTGTGGACATCATATTGATGTCCAAGTCAAACATGTGTATAAGGAGGGCTAGAAAGAAAACAATAAGAAAAATAAGTGAAGAAAGTCCCATCATAAGTTGAAAAATGAGACATTTTTTTTTCTACTCTAGGGGTAAAAAGAATATTTCAACAAATACCTCCAGATTTATATGAAAAAAAGAATTTTTGTTACTGACTGAGTTATGTTATCAATAAAATCTTGAAATATTTTTGTTGCTATCAATAAAATTTTAGACATATTTTCGTCATTTCATCATTATGTAAAATCTTGATTTCTTTTTCAAGACACAGATTCCCTATCTCAATTCCTCCGAAGACAGATCTTGGATAAATTATTTTACATCTAGTAGCACGAGAAACTGTATTACTAGGCACACCATAGATATAGGTACTTGCTCTGAAACTGAGCGTCATATGAAGTGCATAATACTCTCTAAAACCCTAAGAAGAACTTCGAACCGAACAGAATGAAAGAAATAAGTGCATAGTAGCAACTCAATAAAGACCGCTCTAAAAAGAGAAAAAAATGAGTTTGCGTTATGCCGATTACCTTGATATTTCCGGCTTCTTTGATGGCCTCCACGAGCTTGAGCTGCATCAGGATGTTGTGGCTCCGGAAGTGGACCCCCGACATGGCGCAGATGACAACGTCGACCAGCCTCACGGCGTCGACGAGGCTCCTCAGATCTGAGAACGAGGCCTCGACGAGTTGGGCGCTGCGCCTCTTGAAGCACAGCAGCATCTGGAGCTTCTCAATGTCGAGGCCGATCTCCGGACGCCGGGAGGACGTACGTGGGGTGGCCCCGGTCCAGCTCGCCCGCACGAGCCTCCGCCCGATGTAGCCAGTGCCACCAACGACGAGGACCTTGCTCTTCGCCATGTGATGTGAGGATTACGGGAGAGCTTATGTTACTTCTGTGAGGTGATGAATTAGAGCAACGAGAGGATCTATATATAGATAGACAGAGAGGTTTGGTGCGGCAATTTGAATCTTGCGACTTAATCCTGAGTTGGTACGGTATCAAATACTTGAGAATGAGACTTCGTCAAGAATTCCTTTTCCTCCCCTTTTATTTCATTATTTGCGTCTTGATCTACGTAATAATTATGTCTGCCTTTACACCGGTTGACTGGTCAGGGTTTAAGCTAAATGTAGCAGATCAGATCATGTATTAGAGTAGCAATAATGCCAATTACCTTATCCGATTTGCTATTACTGGAGCCTTAAAATCATCCCTTTTTTTTTCCATCGCTTTCAAGCTTTTTTTTTTGGTAACCCAGGAATCTTGTAAGCCAAAAAATCACCCCTTTTTTTTCCATCGCTTTCAAGCTTCTTTTTTTTTTTTTTTAACCCAGGAACCCCATAAGCCGAAAAGTCATCCTTTTTTTTTTTTTCCCATTCGCTTTCAAGCTTCTTTTTTTTTTGGTAACCCAGGAACCCCGTAAGCCGAAAAGTCATCCCTTTTTTTTTTTCCATCGCTTTCAAGCTTTTTTTTTTTGGTAACTCAGAAACCTCGTAAGCCGAAAAGTCGTCCCTTTTTTTTTTTTTTTTTTTTTTCCGTCGCTTTCAAGCTTCTTTCTTTTTTTTTTTTGGTAACCCAGGAACCCTGTAAGCCGATAGCCAGCGAGCAAACCCTGAGGGAACGACTGTAGGACCCACCACCACAGTATTCCAGGTAAGAATCCCTAACGACGCCTCTGGGATTCGAACTTCTCCCCTTCGTGAGGGGGAGAGAGCCCAAACCAGCTGCTTCGTTGAGGGCGGTGGTTTTCAAGCTTCTTTCTTTGTGCCTGATTACTGAAAGTGATTTTAACGTGAATAATGCCCAATGACCGAAAAACCCTTTTCCCAAGAAGTTTTATGAAGAATCTTCATCATAAAATAGTCAACATGCAAAGGCAGGACTGCCAGAGTGTTTGGCTTAGTTGGTGGTTGGTTTAGTTGTAAAGGGTTTATTTGTCTTTCACGAGATTATGAGTTTGATTCACTTCATGAGCGAATTAATGGAATTGTGGTTATGGGCTCTCTAACCTCGGAGTTCTGGATCGCGGGTGGTGCAAAGTACTTATCTACGAAGTATAGACACGTTGCCGTAGCTTCCATGTTGTGTTCAACATGTGTCTACGTGTCTGACACATTCCGACACGCTTAGACACTCTGTCAACACGTGTCCGAAAATTCCGACACGTGATGAACTTTTCTTGATACATATCGACATGAGTGTCCGGTAGAGAGAATTGTTGAAGAAGATGTTGGAGGATGGAGGCGAGGGCGAGGGGGGGTTAGAGGAAGAGCAAAGACTGAGGCGACCCAAAAGGTCACAACTATGATGCTGCAATGGAGGACTAGCAACGAGGCTACAACTGCAAAAGAGGAAGTGTCGGAGGCGAGCGATTGTGATGGCTAATGAGGTGAGAGAGAGAGAGTAGATATCAAGAAGAAGAGGGTCGTGTGAGGAGGAGGAGGAGGCAGCAGCTAAGGTTTCTGAGGGAGGAAACTAATAAATAAATAAAAAAATTAAAAATGGGATTTTGATGGGACCTTGGCTTGATTTTTTCTTTGTGCAGGGTGGGTGGACAAGAGGGTGACTTGCATTTTTAATAAAGGAAGTGAAACCCGACAAGTGATTTTTTATTTTTATTTTTTGTTGGGGGCGGGGGAGCAAAGGAAGAAATGAGGGAGTGAAATAATTTGGGCATGCGGACCTGGGGTGGACTCTCGGGGGTTTGCATTTTTTTATCAGAAAAATAAATAAAAGAGGTTATAAAGTGATTTTGAAAAATAAAAATACTAAATGTTGAATAATAATAAATTTTGATCATTATAGAAAATCATAAATTTATTTAAATAAATTAAATATAATTTTTTGTTAGTCATTAATTTCATCAAAACTTTTGTTACAGTTAGAAGCATTTCCCAAATATAGATACGCATTAATTATGAAAACATCTTTTGAATTTCCTCTGCATAGATTTATTAATATTATTATTACAAATTCATTGTAGGCTCTTCTATTATAATTTATATAATTGTGAATTTGAATCAAATTAATTAAAAATAAAAGTATTCATTTCATATATATCGTGTCCCAACATATAGTAATTTCTATTTTTAAAAAATAACACGTTGACGTATCGCATGTTCATATCGCGTATTGATGCTACTTAGATACTTATTGCTTGAGTTGAATATTCATTGATAAGTATGGAATCTTTACAAGTTACGATAATACTCATGGAAGATCGCTGTCATTAGTCGCCCCTCCCCGCCCCGATAACAACTAAAGAAAAAGCATGCGAAGGATGGCAATTTCAGCACTTTCGATCGCGGAAGGGGCAGAGTACTTATTGCTCGAGCATGACCTCTGACGTTTGCAAATTTTTAATTCCGGTTTTATTTGACAATGAAAGTGTGAGTTTTTTTAATGCAATAATGACAGATTGGCCTCCCCAGGTTGAAATCAGATTCAACCTAGGAAGGAGTAAACTCGATAGATGTGTAAAAAACTGGTGTAACGGGAGCCACACCTTCCGATCGGTCTGTCGGCTCCACCAAAGATTTCCTTGACGATTGATGTGACAACGACCCCACCCCGTGCCGACCATATTTTAAAGAAAAGTTTTGATCGCGAAAGGCAATTATTGCAACTCTATGACCTACAGAAGATTAATGATCTGTTTGTTGGACGGAAAATGTATCATTTCAAAAAAATATTTTTTAGTAAGTCTTTACCGAACCTGAAAAAGACTCAAAAAGTATAAAATATGATGAGGAAAATAATAAAAAATTCGTATTTCTTAGTTGCTTTTAATTTTATATATTCTTTTCTTTTATGTTTCTTCTTCATTGGTTGGTTGCCTTGCCGCTACAACGACGATCTCGAGTTCAAGCCTTGCCAGGTCGACAAGCTTGAAGCTTGCCAAGCTTGAGCTCACTTGTAGTTGGTCATTGGCTGTAGCCACAACCAACCAAGGTACAAGCAAAGAAAAGAAAAATAAAGGAAATGAATATATCAGATAAAAAATAAATTAAAAATTCGGATTTTTTAAAAATATTTTTATAAAAAAAAAACGTTTGATTAACCAAGGACCCAAACTTGAGCACTGAGGACCCGTGCATGGCCTTTGTGGAGTCGCGCCTAAGGGTCATGACCAAAGCTTGAGTGGCGGGGACCCAAGCACGACCTTTATGGACCTAAGCTCGGGTGCTGAAGCATTGGGTATGGGTACCGGTGTTCGGGCTCAGCCTCAATGGACTTGGGCATGGACGCTGGGGGCTAGGCCTGAGCCAAGGACCCAAGCCCAACTACTGGAGACCGGTTGAGGTTTCCATGCCCAGGAGCACAGTTCAAGTCCAAACGTATTTAGTCATATTTTGGAAAAATATTTTCCAATTGTTTTAAACAGAAAATCATCTTCTTGAATTTAATTTTTTTGTAGGAAAATATTTTACGTTGACTCATTTTTTTTTAAGAGAACCAAACACCGAAAAATGAGAAAAATATTTTTCGTGAAATAAATGAATCATGAGAGTAGATTGAAATATATTAGGTTAAACCATAGTTTTGATCACGAAGAGACACAGGACAGAATCTCTTATGATTAAGAACTTAAAATGTAGATCCATATGTTTTCTTAGTCCTATCATGCGCAGATTTTCAGGTATTTGGCCATGCGGGGGAGTTGAACTTCCGGCCTAAGCTGGGAAGCTTCTTCTCCATCTTCCCCGATTTCAAAGTTGCAATGATTAGTCCATTGGGTTGCAAATGAGTCATGCTCCTCGTGCTGGACTTTTTCCCTTACTCGAGATCTACTCGAGATCGGCTCGATTTCTTTGAGCTCGACTTGATTTCAAGCAGCTCGGGTAACTTGTCGAGCTGAGTTCGAGCCTAACAAAGTTCGATTCGATTGGCTCGCAAGCTTAATCGAGTGTTTCCGTATGTCCGTGCGTCTGTGTTGGACCGTCTATTACTAAAACCAAACAGAAAGAGTGAGCGCAAGTATTGCGAGCCAAGTCTGATTCAAGTGAGATTACCTAAATATGCAAATCTAATCTATTAAGGAAACTCTATCTTAAATTATCATGCAAAAATATAGAAGCGTCGACATGGATTTTGTTTTGGGAGTGGGAGGTTATAATCTGGATAGGTAGTTATTTCTATGATTTGGAAAACAGTATATATGACTGGCTGTAAATTAAACGGAAATTTTGCAGCACAGCATGGTGTCATGTTCTAACCTGTCAGTTACCTCTGCAGAATCAATTCTAAAGTTCATGGATATGACTCATCCTATAGTGCACATCAACATGGGCATGGTAATGTCTACAAAACTACTTCTGCTATTGTCTTCTCCGTAAAAAATCATTCACATAAACAACTAATCAATCAAGAAGAAACGGATCCATATATGATTGTAAAACACCGAGATCAATAAACACAGTGAAATTAAAGTGTACCTGTTTGAGCCATTACTTCACTTGAAGAAAAATAGATCACTCTCATAATTAGAGATCTATCGGAATGCCAGATCTTCCTCTCTATGACTTATTTCAGTATAACAATTTTCAATGGGATCAAAGCAATTGATAGGTATAACCTACCCTTTTATAGGCTAGAGAGGGGAACTAGCAAACCCTAATCAACAGCGTGTCAATTGGGCCCTTACCATTATGGGCTTCAAACACACCGCCTACACTTTCTTTGTTCAACTGCGCCCGTTATCAATAGAGGCCAATACCCAATTGAATCGATCACTTTAGGGTTCAACAAATATTGGAATATTCATTAACCCGATTATTTAAAATTAAAAAATAATTAATTAATGTAAGCCCACATTATAGAAAATTTCCAACATTCTCGTATCGCGATTAATTCTATGTAGTTTTGTTACCTGTGATGACTGAATTTCCCAGCATGTGTAGGTAATGCAGAAGAGCACAAAGGGCATCATCACCATCGTCATCATCATGATCATGTGCGTGATTCTGCAGTTTCCAGCATCAGTATTGTTTCTGAGGTACACTGGATCTTGATGAGGTAAATTTACGTGGCTGTTTTAGATCTCGTTGCTTTAATTTCGATCACCCATGGTGGTATATGTGCTATATTTTGATTCAATTGGTTTCCCAGTGAAAAGATGTGCCAATTGGATGTTAGTTTATTCTGTACCCTGGAGGCATTAATTATGGGAAAGTGAAGAATATGGTGGCGAGGAACTGTTTGCAGAAGTCTTGCTCCTCTTCCATTTCAGTGTGGTGCATGTATGAGTCTATGAGAAGTATATGCATGCAGTGGTGCGTCTTCTTGTATATTAGTTGTGGTATTGCTGTTGTCAAGGAGTAATATATGAGGGACAAGAGTTTCACTATAAGATATGAAGCCATGATTTTGAATGGTTATTCACTTTGAGAGTCTATGGACTAGCTCTGAGCTTCTCGTAACTATGAATGCCATGAGGTGTAGTGCAGTCCGGTCAGCGTATCTGTAATGGTATAGAGAGCCATAGCTTCAAATTTTGTCACCTTGATCTAATGAGCCAAAGTGCCAGCCCAGCCCATCGCCATTTGCCTGCGAAAAGCAAGCAGTGGGTGCAGTAGGCTCACTAGCTCCATTGAGAATGCATGACAACATTGTTTTTTGATAAATTTTCATGACATGTTGTAATATTACTGATATCTATATTCACTAGTTTACCCCAATGCACTAAAAATTCCTTGGTGGAAAAATTCTACTGCGGTCGTCAAACGTAGTGAAAGCAGACAACCTGAAGGAGAAGCATTGTGAGGAGACAAGTGAGACAATTGTTTCGAAAGTTTCTGCCTTGGCGTTGGGTATAAATTTAAATTTATACTTCAGCTCTTCCTGATCTATGTAGCCTGTCTCCCATTTTTGCCCTTTTACTATCTATGAAGGCAAAACGATGAGTTTCAGAGGCCTAATGAGCGTCTTACCTACACTATTTCTAGTTGGGATGAATGAACATTGGCAGCTTGGCCTATGCAAGGTCTTTAACGCTTGATGATTTGTTGTTCAGTAAAGTGTGGGTGTACCGGTAAAACTAAGAATGTACTTTTACATCTCACATTTGGTGCTTAAATATGTGAAATTTAAATACTGACCAGTGGTCTTAAAAAGGTTGATAAGGCATGTTTCCTTATCCGTGTCTGAGATATAATCTTTATCTCTTGGTTTATGACGAGACCTTTGAATTTGCTTAAGTCTCTATATTTGTCACTGGGCTAGTAATATGCATGGGAATTTGCATTCTATGTGTTGTCTGTATTCTAGCATTTGCAGTTTGCTTTTGCTCAACTGTGATGATATCTGTTTAAACACGTCTCTCATATGTAATGTCCATGGATTAGGTTGATGATTGGTTTGAGAGACTGACTAAAGAAAAAGTGGAGGACTTGTACAGAATGAAGGGTGTACTATCTGTGACTGGTTATGAGCAACGATATGTATTCCAGGTTCCACTATTTGTATTTATGAACTTCTTTCTAGCCATTTTGGTTCAAATCCTCATCTTATGTTACTTCAAAATTGCCTCTCCCTTTCAGGGTGTTCATTCAACAATGGATGGCTGTCCGGGAAAAGTATGGGGTCCTGAGGAGAAGAGAATAAACAAGCTTGTCTTTATTGGGAGGAACCTCGATGAAACTGCCCTACGAAAAGGCTTCAAGGGGTGTCTTGTATGACCTAACCAATCAAAATAGAACGATTGAGAGTGTCGGGTATGTTGATATATGTTAGAAACGGATTAACTATAATATGATGCCAATAAGTAGGGAAGGACTAAAGAGGGGTTCCTAACAAATGCATGTGGGAACACTATTGGGATGACAGACTTGGAATACGTGAACTGCTGCTTCTATGTAACCGTAATATTTTCAAATGACTGGGAGTTGTATTATGACAAAAGAGATGGCTTATTGGCAATACCTGGAATTTTAAGTTGAGTTGTGAGAAATGATCAAGCCAATTCTTCTTGTGAAGCCCCATATGCCTGAGTTATCTTATTGTCACTAATTACAAAAAACAGCTTTTGAATTACCCAGAAATCCTTAGCTAGGACCATTGTAGGAGTACTCTGAGCTGGTTTTTGTTTTCTGCTGAGTTCGTAGAGAGCGCAATCATTGATCACAAATCTCGGCTTAGACCAATTTATAATTGCAGAAATGATAGAATCATGATAGAGAAACTCAAGATTTTTATTTGGATAGCGAGAGCGAACTCCCAGTGGTACATATGGTTCTTAGTACGATCATGCAAAAATCTTCAGGTATTCATCCATGCGGGTGTATTGAACTTCAGGATAAAGCTGGGAAGCTTCTTCTGCATCTTCCCCAATTTCAAAGTTTGTCAAACAGCCTTCATAGAATATGTGGTAGAAATGCCCCACTCCCACTTGCTGCGCATAATCCAATCCTGAAACAGAAGGATAGCTTAATATCATCTAAATATGGTCTACCATAGATCTGAAGCTATTGTAGCAAGTAATTATGTAGCAGGTCACTCTTGATGGTATATATACAAAAGGGTTTTTATCAGATTTTCCAGTCAGCGTTCAAAAACATGATCACCGTCGCATTGTTTAAGTTGTCATTGAACCTAAGGATATGCCAACGCTAAATTCTACAAAAGTACATGTCATCTAACGAAACAATAAATCAGATAAGTACCTTTCATGGAGGCAAGGAAGTCTTCTGCAGAAATGCTTCTCTTCTCCAGGGTCTTTCCACTGAGCTTCTCCCACATCTCCACCAGTTGTCTTTGGGACAGAATGTTCTCTGGTGGCCTTAGGTAGACTGTCTTGTTCAGCGTTCTCGGATCATCGATCATTTTAATTGCATACGTTGCGATATCATCTTCATCGAGATAAACAGCTGCAACAGTAATGCAGTATCGAACATTTTCATGACTTATCCATATACATATCCGCACATACTCGTGTCTTACCAAAAAGAAGTGTTGAACTTGGCTAAATGACTTAACCAAGCCAAGGTTGTCGACCTTGATAGATTTTGTGATCACTCGGAATATTTTATGTAGTCCTGATTTAGTCTAGATATACAGAGCTAGTGATCGCCCTTCTGATCAAGTACTTGAGTAATCTAATGGAGATGTTCAAGGATACGACTAGGATGATATTGGTTGATTACGTAAGCTCTTACCTCATAGTTGACATGAGATAAAAACATATTAATATATGACACAATCTCACCTAACAAGATGTTGCTGAAAGATTGAACCCATATATATAATAAAATTTATAGCTCCCTCAAAGTCCAAATTGACATAGATAAATAACCTACTTTGACATGAATTGATCATTTCACATGGTAGCATTTGGGACTTATGTCAGGTTTAGGGGATCGTTGTGTCGAGTAGAGTTCGAACGTGAGATTACAGTTTCTTAAGGCCCATTTTCCGATTATTTTACCACTTAGTCAACCCTTTTTTCATAAGTTTATTGAAAATGTTATTATGCTGGTATTCTAAATGGTGAACATGGTTTTCTCCGTCTCTAGTTAGAGGAAATTTGCTCCAATCAATCTCCTGATTGGTTGGTTATAAATATGGTTGTAACCCACCAATCAGAAGCATGGTTAGAGAAGATCTTTTCTCTAATATATAACCCTTGTTAATATGCCTAAAATAGGTTTATGCACCTCACATACCTTTGACGTTGCCATCTCCATAGAGATATACAGTGTCTTTTGGAGGAGTGAGACTCGACATTTGGGAGAGATTGCCCACAAAATAACCGGCAAAGCAGTTGGCCGAGATGTATGTGAAGGGGATCTTGGCTTCCTCGATTGCTTTTCTCACCTCCATTTTCTCATCGAACGTGACCCTTCCCGGCTCAATTGCATGACCCATGAGGGCCGGGTCCATTCCGAACTCTGACGGCAAAAACCGCTACAAAGAAATAGCAAACATTCAATATCTCATTAGTATTTGTTGCATGACGATTCTTCGACACGATGTCGACGTGACTGTACATTAGCAAAACTAGAAAAAAGAAAAAAAAAAAGCTCGGGGGATAGAGAAAGAGATGCATACCCCTGGTAATGACATAAGATAAATAGCTTTCTTAGCAGAGTCATGTCCGAATTTCAAGAAATAAGAAGATTTGATTGCACAAGTTGAGTGAGTTATGGAATCCACTGCTCAAATGGAGAACCGAATGAGAAGATAAACACAAGTTAAAGGAGGAAATTTTCGAAATTTTCGTTTATCCTAATGCATTTATAATAGAAAATCAGTGCAAGAATTTCTTCACGAATACACTTATATTGCTTTATACGCTCACTCAACGGAATGTATAATCTATCTTTCTATCTAAAAAAAGTTAGTATAGTTCGAAGATTTTAACTTCTCTACTTGAACTTTCCATTTTGCCAACTGCAGGAGAGCAAGTGTTCAGTTCAAGTTCAACCAAAAAGATTATGGCAAAGACAAGATGAATGGACAAGATTTTGAGTCTACCCCAGAACATGATTCTGCAGATGCAATTTCTTATTGCATACTGTATTATATAAGACAAGCCGTACTGAAAACATAAACTAGTAAAAGTAAATCGAGTTTTATGATGAAACAGAAGAAATAAGAAGGATAGGAAAAATTACCTCAAGCAATTGTAAGTATAATAAAATATACAAAATTGTTAACAATTAGGAGAAATCGTGCAAAACTCCCCATAAAATTTTTGGGATAGTGCACGTTTGCCCTTTAACTTTCAACTGTTAGACGGTAGGTTTTTAATTTTGTTAGAGCCATAAACCCTGAAGTTGGGGGCGACTGGCCGTTCGTTTCCTTAATCTTTAAATATTTCAAATGATCGAGCCGACAATGCAGCGGGTCAAATTAGTCAATGTTGACTTTAGCTATGCCGTTTCGAACCATCTAGATAAATGGATGACGCCAGGATCAAATAATGAAATGATCATCTAGTAATTGCGTAAAGGAGATGGTCTTGTCAATATGAACACACACACATATATATAGACACACATATATGCTCTTTCCTTATAAGCTAAATAATTGTTTAGATTTTTGCACTAAGTGGTGCGAACAATCAATTCTTCACCCTCTTGGACCCTCCAATTGTGATAATCAGGTAATGTGCGCATATATACCGTCATTTGCAATACCATGTAAGTATTCAAATCGGTAATTATAACTTATGCCTCAATGTAATTTCTTTTCCTTAAGTGATTTTGTTCACTTTTGATTTGATAGATACTACGAGAGTGAATGATCAAAGCCCTCAAATCAAAAGTAAATAAGATTGCTGGTGCAAAATCTTCTTTTATATTAGCGTTGTATATTCTATTTCTCCTGTTTGAATATCTACAAGCTCAAAAAGTATTGTAACATTTCTCCTACTCTTTTGACTTTCTCGACATATTTCGCTATCTACGGTGTGGACATCAGATTGATGTCCAAGTCAGACATGTGTATAAGAGCTAGAAAGAAAAGAATAAGAAAAATAAGTGAAGAAAGTCCTATGATAAGTGAAAAATGAGACAAATATTTTTTTTCCTACTCTAAGGGTAAAAAGAATATTTAAACAAATACCTCCAGATTTATATGGAAAAAAAAGAATTTTTGTTACTTACTGAGTTATGTTATCAATAAAATCTTGAAATATTTTTGTTGCTATCAATAAAATTTTAGACAGATATATTTTCGTCGTTATGTAAAATCTTGATTTCTTTTTCAAGACACAGATTCCCTATCCCGATTACTCCGAAGACAGATCTTAGATCAATTATTTTACATGTAGTACCACGAGAAGCTGTATTACTAGGCACACCATAGATATAGGTACTTGCTCTGAAATTTGAGCATCATATGAAGTGCATAATACTCTCTAAAACCCTAAGAAGAACTTCGAACCGAACAGAATGAAAGAAATAAGTGCATAGTAGCAACTCAATAAAGACCGCTCTAAAAAGAGACAAAAATGAGTTTGCGTTACGCTGATTACCTTGACATTTCCGGCTTCTTTGATGGCCTCCACGAGCTTGAGCTGCATCAGGATGTTGTGGCTCCGTAAGTGGGCCCCCGACATGGCGCAGATGACAACGTCGACCAGCCTCACGGCGTCGACGAGGCTCCTCAGGTCTGAGAACGAGGCCTCGACGAGTTGGGCGCCGCGCCTCTTGAAGCACAGCAGCATCTGGAGCTTCTCAATGTCGAGGCCGATCTCCGGACGCTGGAGGACGTACGTGGGGTGGCCCTGGTCCAGGCTCGCCCGCACGAGCCTCCGCCCGACGTAGCCAGTGCCGCCAATGACGAGGACCTTGCTCTTCGCCATGTGATGTGAGGATTACGGGAGAGCTTATGTTACTTCTGTGAGGTGATGAATTAGAGCAACGAGAGGATCTATATATAGAATAGACGGAGAGGTTTCGTGCGGCAATTTGAATCTTGCGACTTAATCGTGAGTTGGTGCGTTATCAAATACTTGAGAATGAGACTGCGTCAAGAACTCTTTTTCCTCCCCTGTTATTTCATTATTTGCGTCTTGATCCACGTAATAAGATGTCTGCCTTTACACCGGTTGACTGGTCAGGGTTTAAGCTAAATATAGCAGATCAGATCATGTATTAGAATAGCAATAATGCCAATTACCGATTCCGATTTGCTATTATTGGAGCCTTAAAGTCGTCCCTTTTTTTTCCATCGCTTTCAAGCTTCTTTCTTTGTGCCTGATTAGTAGGTGATTTTAACGTGAATAATGCCCAATGACCGAAAAACCCTTTCCCTAGGAAGTTTTATGGAGAATCTTCGTCGTAGAATAGTCAGCATGCAGAGGCAGGACCGCCAGAGTGTTTGGCTTAGTTGGTTGTTGGCTTAGTTGTAAAGGGTTTATTTGTCTTTCATGAGATTACAAGTTTGATTCCCTTCATGAGCGAATTAATGGAATTGTGGTTATGGGCTCTTTGACCTCGGAGTTCTGGATCGCGGGTGGTGCAGAGTACTTATCTATGAAGTATAGACACATTGCCGTGGCTTCCATGTTGTGTCCACTATGTGTCTACGTGTCTGACACGTTCCAACATGTTCAGACAGGCTATCAACACGTGTCGGAAAATTCCGACACGTGATCAATTTTTCTTGATACATATCGACACGCGTGTTCGGTAGAGAGAATCGTTGAAGAAGATGTTGGAGGATGGAGGCGAGGGCGAGGGAGCATAGGCAAGGCCCCGAGCGACGGTGAGGGGGGGTTAGAGGAAGAGCAAAGACTGAGAAGACCCAGAAGGTCGAAACTATGATGCCGCAATGGAGGGCCAGCAACAAGGCTACAACTGCGAAAGAGGAAGCATCGGAGGCGTGCGATTGTGTGAGGAGGAGGAGGAGGCGGTAGTTAAGGTTTCCAAGGGAGGAAACTAAAAAAAAAAAAAAAAATTAAAAATGGGATTTTGATGGACCTTGGCTTGATTTTTTCTTTGTGTAGGTGGGTGGACGAGAGGGTGACTTGCATTTTTAATAAAGGAAGTGAAGCCCGACAAGTGATTTTTTTTTTTGTTAGGGGCGGGGGGAGCGAAGGAAGAAATGAGGGAGTGAAATAATTAGGGCATGCGGGCCTGGGGTAGACGCTCGGGGGTTTGCATTTTTTTTTATCAGAAAAATAAATAAAAGAGGTTATAAAGTGATTTTGAAAAATAAAAATACTAAATATTGAATAATAAAAAATTTTGATCATTATAGAAGATCATAAATTTATTTAAATAAATTAATTATAATTTCTTGTAAGTCATTAATTTCATCAAAACTTTTGTTACAGTTAGAAGCATGTTCCCAAAAATAGATACGCATTAATTATGAAAATATCTTTTGAATTTCCACTGCATAGATTTATTAATATTATGATTACAAATTCATTGTAGGCACTTCTATTATAATTTATTTAATTGTGAATTTGAATCAAATTAATTAAAAATAAAAGTATTCATTTAATATACAACGTGTCCCAACGTATTTAAATTTTCTATTTTTAAGAAATAATGCGTCGACGTGTCGCATGTTCATATCGTGTATCGATGCTACTTAGATACTTATTGCTTGAGTTGAATATTCATTGATAAGTATGGAATCCTTACGAGTTACGATAATACTCATGGAACATCACTGGCATTAGTCGCCCCTCCCTGCCCCCAATAACAACTAAAGAAAAAGCATGTGAAGGCTGGCAATTTCAGCACTTTCGATTGCGGATGGTGCAGATTACTTATTGCTCGAGCATGACCTTTGACGTTTGCAAATTTTTATTTCCGGTTTTATTTGACAATGAAAGTGTGAGTTTTTTAATGTGATAATGACAGCTTGGCCTCCCGATTCAACCTAGGAAGGAGTAAACTTGATAGAGGGGAGCAGTACACTATCAATGCAATAAGTTATGTACAGCGCTTACTTTGGTGTCAAAAGTTTCCGTCTAATCACTTAAGTTCCAAAAATTTTGAAAAACGATTATTTCGGTGTCAATGCGGATTGGACTGGTTGAAAATCTGACGTGGCAGTTTTTTATTAATTTTTGACGCTGATGTGGCTTGTTGGAAAGTACAGTCAGTATGTAAACCACAAAATGAGGTCGTTTGGTGTTTTCCCCAAAGTCGAAACCCAAAATCCCCAAATTGAGAGAGAGAGAGAGAGAGAGAGAGAGAGAGAGAGAGAGAAGGCATGGTAGTGTCGTCTTCTTTCCCAAAGAACAGCACTAGCACCAGCCACTCTCTGAGTAGAACTTGATCCACCATCTCTATCTGCGCCCTCCTTGTTTCCCTCACACTCTTCGTCTTCTCTCTCTTTGCACCTTCGACCCGCCTTCTTCCTCCTCCTCCTCCGCCCTTGCCTCCTATTTTCCCATTGCTTCTTGCCCGAGAAACAACCTCAGTCTCTCCTAGCTCACTTAGTCAAACAACTATGACGGAGGTCGAGCGACGGTGGTTGAGCATGGTGGCCGAGCAACGGTGGCGGAGCACAGTGGCCAAGCGACGGTGGCCGAGCAAGCTAGGTCTGTGAGTATTGAACAAAAAAAATCCCAACTTCAATCCCAAATGAGCTATGTGGCATCGTTTTTGTGAGGCCATCCACATCTGATGGCAAAACGACGTCGTTTTCTTAAGGAGGACGGAAAACGACATTATTTAAAAGGCTTCTCGGTTTTTATATTTTTTTAAATAGAAAAGCCACGTAATTATTTTGGCCGGAATCTCTCACCGGTGGCACCAAAGTGATCATTTTTTCTCCGATTTAGCACTTAATTGATCCGACAGAAACTTTTGGTACTAAAGTGAATGCCGTACACAACTTATAGCACTTATAATATATTTCTCCTCGATAGATGTGTAAAAAACTAGTGTAACGGGAGCCACACCTTCCGATTGGTCTGTCGGCTCCACCAAAGATTTCCTTGACGATTGGTGTGAGAACAACCCTACCCCGTGTTGACAATATTTTAAAGAAAAGCTTTGATCGCGAAAGTCAATTATTGCAACTCTATGACCTACAGAAGATTAATGATATGTTTGTTGGACGGAAAATGTATCATTTCTAAAAGATATTTCTTAGTAAGTCTTTACGGAAACTTGAAAATGACTAAAAAGTATAAAATATGATGAGGAAAATAATCAAAAATTCGTATTTCTTAGTTGCTTTTAATTTTATATATTCTTTTCTTTTATGTTTCTTCTTTGTTGGCCGGTTGCCGCTACAACAACGATCTCGAGCTCAAGCCTTGCCAGATCGACAAGCTTGAAGCACAAGCCTTGTAGTTGGTCATTGGTCGTAGCCACAACCAACCAAGGTAGAAGCAAAGAAAAGAAAAATAAAAGAAATGAATATAAAATAAAAAATAATTTAAAATTGAAAAAATTAAAAATTCAGATTTTTAAAAAATATTTTTATAAAAAAAAAACGCTTTATTAATCAAGGACCCAAACCTGAGCACCGAGGACCTGTGCATGGCCTTTGTGGACTCACGCCTAAGGGTCATGACCAAAGCTTGAGTGTCGGGGACCCAAGCACGACCTTTATGGACCTATGCTTAGGTGCTGAAGCATTGGGTATGGGTACCAATGTTTGGGCTCAGCCTCAATGGACTTGGGCATGGATGTTGGGGGCCTAGGCTTGAGCCCAAGCCCCAAGCCCGACTACTGGAGACCGGTTGAGGTTTCCATGCCTGGGCGCACAGTTCAAGTCCAAACATATTTAGTCATATTTTGGAAAAATATTTTCCAATTGTTTCAAATAGAAAATCATCTTCTTGAATTTAAGTTTTTGTAGGAAAATATTTTACCTTGACTCATTTTTTTTAAGAGAACCAAACACCGAAAAATGAGAAAAATATTTTTCGTGAAATAAATGGACCATGAGAGTAGATTGAAATATATTAGGTTAAATCATAGTTTTGATCACAAAGAGACACAGGACAGAATTTTCTATAATTAAGAAGTTAAAATCTAGATCCATATGTTTTCTTAGTCCTATCATGCGCAGATTTTCAGGTATTTGGCCATGCGGGGGCGTTGAACTTCCGGCCTAAGCTGGGAAGCTTCTTCTCCATCTTCCCCGATTTCAAAGTTGCATTGATTAGTCTCCGTAGACTGTGGTAGAGTCCATTGGGTTGCAAATGAGTCACGCTCCTCATGCTGGACTTTTTCCCTTACTCGAGATCTACTCGAGATCGGCTCGATTTCTTTGAGCTCGACTTGATTTCAAGCAGCTCGAGTAACTTGTCGAGCTGAGTTCGAGCCTAACAAAGTTCGATTCGATTGGCTCGCAAGCTTAATCGAGTGTTTCCGTATGTCTGTGTCTGTGTTGGACCGTCTATTACTAAAACCAAACAGAAAAAGGGAGCGCAAGTATTGCGAGCCAAGTCCGATTCAAGCGAGATTACCTAAACATTCAAATCTAATCTATTAAGGAAACTCTATCTTAAATTATCGTGCAAAAATATAGAAGCGTCGACATGGATTTTGTTTTGGGAGTGGGAGGTTATGATCTGGACAGGTAGTTATTTCTACAATTTGGAAAACAGTATATATATGACTGGCTGTAAATTAAACGGAAGTTTTGCAGCACAGCATGGTGTCATGTTCTAACCTGTCAGTTACCTCTGCAGAATCGATTCTGAGGTTCATTGGGATGACTCATCCTGTAGTGCACATCAACATGGGCATGGTAATGTGTACAAAACTTCCTTTGCTTTTGTCTTCTCGTATCGCGATTAATTCTATGTAGTTTTGTTACCTGTGATGACTGAATTTCCCAGCATGTGTAGGTAACGCAGAAGAGCACAAAGGGCATCATCACCATCATCATCATCATGATCATGTGCATGATTCTGCAGTTTCCAGCATCAGTATTGTTTCTGAGGGTACACTGGATCTTGATGAGGTAAATTTACGTGGCTGTTTTAGATCTTGTTGCTTTAATTTTGATCACCCATGGGGGTATATGTGCTATATCTTGATTCAATTGGTTCCCCAGTGAAAAGATGTGCCAATTGGATGTTAGTTTATTCTGTACCCTGGAGGCTTTAATTATGGGAAAGTGAATAATATGGTGGCGAGGAACCATTTGCAGAAGTCTTGCTCCTCTTTCATTTCAGTGTGGTGCGTGTATGAGTCTATGAGAAGTATATGCATGCAGTGGTGCGTCTTCTTGTATATTAGTTGTGGTATTGCTGTTGTCAAGGAGTAATATATGAGGGACAAGAGTTTCACTATAAGATATGAAGCCATGATTTTGAATGGTCATTCACTTTGAGAGTCTATGGACTAGCCCCGAGCTTCTCGTAACTACGGGTGCCATGAGGTGTAGTGCAGTCTGGTCAGCGTATCTGTAATGGTATAGAGAGCCATAGCTTTGAATTTTGTCACCTTGATCTGATGGGCAAAGTGCCAGCCCAGCCCGTCGCCATTTGGCAGCGAAAAGCAAGCAGTGGGTGCAGTAGGCTCACTAGGTCCATTGAGAATGCATGACAACAGTGTTTTATGATAAATTTTCATGACATGATGTCGACGTGACTGTGCATTAGCAAAGCTGGAAAAAAAAAAAGAAAAGCTTTGACGGAGTAAACTCGATAGATGTGTAAAAAACTGGTGTAACGGGAGCCACACCTTCCGATTGGTCTGTCGGCTCCACCAAAGATTTCCTTTGACGATTGGTGTGAGAACGACCCCACCCTGTGCTGACAGTATTTTAAAGAAAAGCTTTGATCGTGAAAGTCAATTATTGCAACTTTATGACCTACGGAAGATTAATGACCTGTTTGTTGGACGGAAAATGTATATGTTTGAATTTAAGGTGGCGGAAGACGACTTATTTATTTTCGATGCGCAGTCAATAATTTACCCAGAATGATCATTGAATTGCGGATGGATCACGAACAATATTACCTCACGTTGGTCTGAATGCAATCATGAGGAAAGCATCTGATTTCCACAGTGTAAATGTCGATTGTTCTTGTAATAAAGAAATGAAACGCATTTTTTTTCTTTGATGGAAAGAGAACAAATAAAGGAGAGGATTTTCTGAGCGTATGTTCTACCAACCGTGCCAACGGTTGTCTTCAGGAATCTTTTATATGACTCATTCACACATTTTCAAAGGTGTTTTTTCATCGTAGCGTATCAAGGTGAAACGGTGCGTTCTCATCGCACCCTATCATGGAGGTATTAATTCAATACAACATTTTTCACTTGGACATGATGGGCTTGATAGCATTCTATTAAGAATATAAGACATTTGACATTCATCAACTTTACAAAATAACATACTGACAAGTAAGCCATGCGACCAGTGAATACATTTGCACTTGGGAGCTTAAATTATGCACATGTTAGGGATGACATAGTGGCTACAACCCTGAAAAAATAAATAATCGATGCCTCACAGTGCCCCAGACATATTTTGTTACATCAATCTAAGTATACCTATCCAAAACACCATGTATTTACAATTATATCTGCAACCACATAAGACAATATAATTGGTCGACTGGTAAATACATGTGATAGATATAAAACAACAATAGTCTTCCTTCATACTCATATCTCTCTCCATTTCAGAACAATTGCTTTCCTAGATACGTCCCATAAGGCCATATCTATTCATGACCATCGATAACATGCTAAAGTAGCAACATTGATTTTTCACTTCGAGAACATAGTCAGAAATAACATATGACACAAAATGAGGTAAATTATAAATTATCTCAAGAGCTCACACGATGAATAAATAGGGATAATTTTACTGCACTCTCTTATTGATTGTACAATGCACATGTAGTATGCATTACATGATATAGTGGATTTTTCTTTTTATAAGAGCGTATGTCATTTATTAAATATATCCACTATACAGATCTTAGCCTAAACATAGTCACGTGCCTCTCACGTACTCATGTTTAGCTCGAGTGCTATATCATCTCGCTTTCTATAGAGTCCAATTAAGTACTCGCATCTAGCATCTTACAGGTATATATGATTGTGGGACTATTATGTTCGATCTTATTATAAACAAATCACAAACCTCATATTGACTCCAATCAATGCAACATATTTTATGTACCAGACTTGCTCTTCAGCATTTATTCGTACATAATGTCTCATCTCAACATATCAATTAAGCACTTAAGGCGATTGTTCGTGTGAGTGAGCCAATCATTGCCTGCTGACATACTTTCCAATAATATGTGTGCTTGTGTTAGTCTCATAATGGATTTGTACTTATTGATAAAACATCAAGTCACTAATAAACAAATAAGTACAATGCATATATCCACATATACATAAATCAATGATCCATTACAATAACATATATCACATTCTACGCAATTCTAGTAACATCCTATGGCTCAAGAATATGTCTCTAGGAGCAGCCTTCGTAAATGGATCATCAACCATTTTATTGGTTGAAATGTATTGTAGGATTACTTCTTTCTGCGCTATAATATCTCTGATGAAGTTTTTCTTTATGTCAATGTGTTTTGTTATTCCATGATACTTGGGATCTTTCACATAGGCAATGGTTGTTTAACTATCGCAATAAACTATCATCGGTCTTGGAACCTCAGCGATAGTGGCTAAATTTTGCAAGAAATGTTTTAGCCATACTGCTTCTTGCACTGCGGCAGAACATGCAATAAATTCTACCTCCATCGTAGACAAGGCCGTGCATGTCTGTTTCTTGCTATTTCCAGAAATTGCATCTCCATTGAGCAAGAACGCATATCCATAAGTTGATTTACGCTCATCGAAGTCTCCACCCCAATCAGTATCTAAATAGCCCAAAATGCGTAAATCATTCCCTTGGTAATAAAGTTGATAGTCCATGGTACCCTTCAAGTATCTCAGGATTGTCTTCATTGCTTTCTAGTGTGTTTGATCAGGATTTGACTGATATCGGCTCACCAATCCCACGGCATAACATATGTCAGGTCGAGTACACATCATAGCATACATCAAACTTTCGACCGCACTAGTGTAAGGAACAATTTCCATCACTTTAATTTCTTCTGGAGTTTTAGGACACATCTCAGTACTTAGGCCTTTACTTTGCATGACAGATGTATCAATGGGATTACAATGCTGCATATTGAAACACTCAAGAATCTTCATTATATAAGACTCTTGTGATAAAGCAATGAGTTTACTTGATTGATCTCTTTCGATCTTAACTCCTAATATATAAGCAGCTTCTCCCATGTCCTTCATTTCAAAATTGGAGGACAACCATTTTTTTTATGGTGATAACCAAAATCTTGTCATTTCCAACTAATAGAATATCGTCCACATAAAGTGATAAAAATCACAAATTTATTTTTGGACCGCTTGACGTATACATAGTGATCTTCTTCGATCCTCGTCAAACCAAAAGTGGTTATGGTTCGATGAAAACAAAGATACCACTGTCTAGATGATTGCTTAAGGCCATATATTGAGTGATGAAGCTTGCAAACTTTATGCTCTTGACCGTTAGCTATGAAACCTATTGGCTGCTTCATATAGATTTCTTTATCTAGTTCTTCATTAAGAAAAACCGTCTTTACATCCATTTGATGTAATTCAAGGTCCAAATGTGCAACGATGTTAGGATAAGGCATATTGAGGCAAACCTTACAACTGGTGAAAATGTTTCCTCATAGTCTATACCTTCTTGTTGAGTATAACATTTCGCCACAAGGTAAGCTTTATACTTTTCAATGGATCCATCCGCCCTTCGCTTAATCTTAAAGACTCATTTGTTTCCAATGGCCTTACGATTGGGTGATAAATCAACCAAGTCCCACACATGATTTGTCCTCATTGACTCCATTTCATCTTCCAAAATCTTTCTCCATTCTTCCTTATCAAAGGATGAGAGAGCCTCTTGAATAGTTTTAGGCTGGGTATCATCTTTTTGAAAAATCATAAATGCTTTCCCTTCAATCTCAAAACGATGACGGTGAATACTTTTAGTACGTAATTGAATTTCTCTTGAATTCAATTCGTCAGGCGATGCAATACTCCCACTAGTTTTTGCATGTTGAGGTATATCTTCATTTCCCTCTACAACATTAGTGGGTGTGTTATTAGGATCTTTCATCTCATATAATTGGAAGTCCTCATCAATCTCACATCTACTAAGAAAATTGTTCTCCAAGAACGTAACATCTCATGAATCAATTTCAGTTATACTTCCATCAGCTTGTTCACCTATGAACACGTACCCTTTGGAGTATTCAGAATATCTTATAAAGATACATTTCTTCCCTCTAAGACCTAATTTACCATATTTATGGGAAGAATCATGAACATAAGTTGCAACATCCCCATGGACGTAGATGATTAAGTATGGTTTTCTACTAGTCCACAATTCATAAGAGGTAAAAGTGATTGATTTTGAGGGCACTTGGTTAAGTATATAGGCAGCAGTCAATAACGTATTTCTCTAATAGGAGATAGGTAAATTTGATTACGCCATTATAGACCTAACCATTTCCAATAGTGTTCTATTCATTCTCTTAGCTACCCCATTTTGTTGTGGAGTACCGGGAATAGTCAATTATCGTACAATCCCATTTTCATCACAAAGAGCCTTGAATTGCTCCGATAAATACTCACGTCTACGATCGGTTCTCAATGTCTTTATTATTTTGCTCAACTGATTCTCTATCATCGTTATATATTGTCTAAAACAGTTTAATGCTTTTGACTTATGGGAGATTGTAAAGACATAATCGAAATGCGTGAAGTCATCTATGAAAGTGATGAAATATGAGGCTCATTGCCTTGCCCTCAATTAAAAGGACCACAAATGTCAGAATGTATGAGTTGCAATGAAAATTCAGCTCTAGTCCCTTTACCGAATGATTTTCTAGTTGCTTTTTCCGCTAGACAATGTTCACATATGGATAGATTAACATTAGTGAGTGATCCTAAAAGGTATTCTCTAGCTAATCTTTGCATTCTTTACAACCCAATGTGACCTAATCTAGCATGCCAAGTACTTGCATCAATCTCAATATTACTAAAATATGCAATTAAAGAAAAACAATAATCGATATTAATATTGTACTGATCATAGTCAATGTCTAACACCATAAAATCATTTTATACATGACCTAAACCATAATAAACTGTTCCATATAAAATGTCAACCCAATTACTATGGAAATTCAATACATAACCTAAGTTTAGAAGAACAATTACGAAGATCAAGTTTCATCGAATATCCGAAGTATAGAGGACATCATGTAGGAATAGGCTTCGACCACCATGTAAAATTAATTTACATGTGCCGATATCATTCACTTCAATTTTTGAGTTATTCCTAACATATATTCATCTTCTTCCATGTGTTATCTGGCGATACTCCACAAATACTTCTTGGTCTCTAACTACATGGTCTGTTGCTCTTGAGTTTACAGTCCATATTGGATGAGATTTAGCAAGCATTACAATGCTAGAAAAAAAAGCATTACTTAATGTATTGAGTAATAGAGTATATCTTTCGGCTTAATACATTCACGAGCAAAGTGACCAATCTTACCGCAATTGTAACACTTCATCTTGGCCTTGTCCTTCTTTCCACCACGCTTTTTGCGTTAGAAGGTTTTAGCCATTTTAGGTGCCTGATCGGTTTTCTTTCCTTTGTTGTTGAATTGAGAATTCATTTTGCGCTTAAAGCTCGAAACTTTGCGCGAACTCGATTCAGCAATAAGTATAGGTAGAGGATCTCGCAGCCTCTAATTCTAAATGACACGCTATATCATCAAAAGTGACAATATTCTCATTATGCGTCATATTGATCTTCATATGCTCCTAATTATTGAGAAGAGACCTTATAATAACTTCAATTTGTTGTTCATCAGTAAGAGAGTGACTTGCTAACTTTATCTCACGAATCATATTTAACATCTCTCGAAGATGCTGCCTCATCGTTACATTTGGATGCTTTTGGTATGTGTCAAACTTAAGCTGATGTACTCCTAAACTTATCTTTTAAGGCAACCTACATAACTTGAGTTTTATTATAACTTTCAAACTCACACATGAGATTATCTTGCATACAGCTCAGCAACGTGATGCGAGCAATACTATTTTTCTTTTTCCAAGCTTGATAAGCTTCTAGATCTCTCTTGTGTTGAGCTGAACTTCCATGCTCAGGTTCATCCATGGTGTGGTTGAGGGTTTCCAAAACCTCTTACTCCTCAATGATGTACTGAACCTTTTAATGCCAAATATCATAATTGTCACTGTTCAACTTCTCACTCTTATTGAGGTCAGCAACAATGGTCTTACATGTCAAAGCCATAATCAATTGCTATAATTCATTGACATAATAAACGCAAAATCAATATTAGCACACTTTATAGAGTAACACACATATTTTGTTTGCAGCAAAGACAAACTAAATTAATGGTAATTCAACAAAAGATACAGAAGCAAAAGTTCACTATGTTCATAATCAATTTCTATGTACGATTGTTCTATTATCATTAATTAGTTTAATTTGCGAAAATTTAGAACTTCTTCGAATTCTACCAACCTACGAACTTCCACTAGGAAAAATAATTACATGACCTCATGTAATTTCTACATTTTTCCATTAACATAAAAAATAGCATGATATGAACCAATGTATAAAAATAATCATGCTGTAACTACAATCAAAATCATAATTCAACATGTAACGAAAAATAAGGATTTCTTACTATTGTTCGAATTTTCTTGGAACTAGAAAATAGCAAGTATATTAAACTATATACATACTACCATTGAACCAAGCTCTACACAACATATATGACATCATTTTTATACAGGCTAGCTACTGTATTTCCTCAAACATAAGAAAATACAAGCTGAAAATGAATAAATTATGCATTAAATCCTAAAAATACGCGTACTTAAGGCTTTCTACACATTTTCATACATTTATAAAACTAAAAAATAAAAAATAAATATATTATAATGTAAAGCACATTCATACGAACCAAATGCCGCCGACCACGCTCTAATCGGAGCTCCCACGTGCTCACACGCGCCGCCTGAGTGTGCGGTGCATGTGGCGCACGCGCCAGCAAGCCTTACAGGCTTCTAGTCGGTCCGACCAGTCTGACCGGTCAACGGTCGGGTTGGGTCGGGATGGGTCGGGTCACAGGTCGGTCGCCGGCCGGTGACCAACTAGCCAACTATCGTTGGCTGTGACATCATCCCAGCGTTTACTAACCATTGGATGACGTCAGCACGCGTTGCTTCACCGACGTGCGCATGATGCTCACGCGCTGGCGTGCCCAGCGCGTCAGGCGCGTGGTGCCCACGTGCAACAGCTTTTGGCCGCGCGTGTGGGTGCGTCCGGCGTCCTCCGGCGGTGCTCGACCCATCGTTGGACTCGTCGCGACAAATACTTTCACCCTGTGTATTTAAAAATTTAATTTGGCCGAAAAAATATTCCGAAAAATGGCCAAAACCATACGGGTGTACGCCACTCCGAACCCGTTCTTCGCTTCGGTTTGTTTTTGACGATTCAAATAGCGATTCCGAGCAATAAACATCCAAACATTGTAGATTTCATATTCTTGATCTCGTTATCAAGTGGTAAACGAGAAAATTCGATGAAAAACAAGGCAGAAATTACGTCTGGGCTTTGATACCAATGTTGGAATTCAAGTCGGCGGAAGATGACTTACCTATTTCCGATGCGCAATCAACAATTTACCTCGGAACGATTGTTGAATTGCGGATGAATCACGAACAATATTACCTCACGTTGGTCTGAATGCAATCACGAGGAAAGTATCCGATTTCCACAGCGTAAATGCCGATTATTCTTGTAATAAAGAAATGGAGCGCCTTTTTTTCCTTTGATGGAAAGGGAACAAACAAAGAAGAGGATTTTCTGAGCGTATGTTTTGCTAACCGTGCCAACGGTTGTCTTCATAAGTCTTTTATATGACTCATTCACACCTTTTCAAAGGTGTCTTTCTATCGTAGCGTATCAAGGTGAAACGGTGCGTTTTCATTGACCCCATCATGGACGTACTAATTTAGTACAACAATATCATTTCCAAAAAATATTTCCTAGCAAGTCTTTACGGAAACCTGAAAAAGACTCAAAACGTATAAAATATGATGAGGAAAATAATCAAAAATTCGTATTTCTTAGTTGCTTTTAATTTTATATATTCTTTTCTTTTATGTTTCTTCTTCGTTGGCCGGTTGCCGCTACAATGATAATCTCAAGCTCAAGCCTTGCCAAATCGACAAGCTTGAAGCTTGCCGAGCTTGAGCTCACTTGTAGTTGGTCATTGGCTGTAGCCACAACCAACCAAGGTGGAAGCAAAGAAAAGAAAATTAAAAGAAATGAATATATCAAATAAAAAAAAATTGAAAAATTGAAAAAAATTAAAAATTCGGATTTTTAAAAAATATGTTTATAAAAAAAATGTTTTATTAACTAAGGACCCAAACCCGAGCACCGAGGACCTGTGCATGGCCTTTGTGGACTCGCGCCTAAGGGTCATGACCAAAGCTTGAGTGTCGGGGACCCAAGCACGACCTTTATGGACCTAAGCTTGGGTGCTGAAGCATTGGGTATGGGTACCGGTGTTTGGGCTCAGCCTCAATGGACTTGGGCATGGACGTTGGGGGCCTAGGCTTGAGGTCGGGATCCAAGCTCGACTACTAGAGACCGGTTGAGGTTTCCATGCCCAGGCGCACGCTTCAAGTCCAAACGTATTTAGTCATATTTTGGAAAAATATTTTCCAATTGTTTCAAATAGAAAATCATCTTCTTGAATTTAATTTTTGTAGAAAAATATTTACGTTGACTCATTTTCTTTAAGAGAACCAAACACCGAAAAATGAGAAAAATATTTTTCGTGAAATAAATGGACCCCGAGAGTAGATTGAAATATATTAGGTTAAACCATAGTTTTGATCATGAAGAGACATA